>CM053404.1:82078867-82196566 GCA_028644305.1 Xerus rutilus
ATGTTGGGAGCAAAAAGCCCTGAGTCACTTCCTGGTTAAGCAGGAGCGCCAAAAAACCCGCAGGCGCCAAAGCAATGAACCTCCCCCTTTTGATACCACGTGTTTGCACTGACCAATCGTCCTGCGACAGTTCTTTCCCCTCCCCTCCCCCTCCTGAGCATACATATATACCACTGTTCTTAAATAAAAATTTGGAGGTTTGATCAGAATCCTGTCTTGCCTCCGTTCTTTCGCGCCCCTTGTTTGTTTCATTCTCTTAGGTGGTTCCCGCGTGTCCCCGTTGTTGCCCCGTGGGTCGGGGCAGTCCAACACTTTCCAAAGGATTCTGCTTACAGCTCATAGGCCAACGCGTGGCATTTCTAGTTGTAAGAGACAAGGAAACTTATTTAGCTTCTGTAGAAGAGATATCAAAAAGAAAAATAGGTTGAGGAGGGGAAGTTGGATAAATCAATCTATAGTATCTTCCACATTTCTTTTCGCCATTATTGTGTATATTTTTGTTGTGTCTGACTCCAAAATTACACTAAAAGAGATTATACACAGACAGAGATTTAGTTTCTTTTCTCCATCAATTTACCCTTATCTAAATTAATAGGGACTTCAGCAAATGTTGTCACGACTGATTTCCTCTTACGTGGTTTTGTATTTTAGATGTTAAAATTTTAAATCAGTAAAACTTTAATTAGTAAAACTTTAAATTTGTTGAGAAGGAAAAAATCAAAATATAAACTAAGATTTTTAAGTCACTGTTGTTAGTGTATTTAGAAGATTTCCTAAGAGTTTTAAATAAAAAGATACGTAGTCCAAAAAAGCCTTTGCTATCCCTTTGGGAATTCAAACTATTTAGGGTTACATAATACTATTCCAATGCATATGTAGCTCACAGCTAGTAAACTGCACAAATGTCACCATTTCATCTAGATGTTCTCAGAGAAAACATAAATATGAGAGACAGAAAAATCATTTTACTCTTACAAGAACCCCAGATAGCTCTATGCTTATCTATGTAAACGACCAACTGCATAAAAGAAGTCCCAAATTTTATTTTTAGGAGACTATGAGAAAAAGTATCCAAAAGGACATCCATGGGACATTTCTCCCACGTTTTTATTTAAAATTAGCATTCCATTGCTTGAGTTTAGTCATTATGCACATTCTGAATAATAACATTTTGAGAAACACTTGTTAGAATTCATCATATTTGCCTCTAAAATCTAGTTCAGATAAATTTAATTTCCTTCAATAGACACACTTATTGAGCACTGGGAGGAGCACAAAGAAGTTCACACAGTAGTGAGCAAGAAAGACAAGTATCTGATGTGATAGGAAAGTTTGTGTAACATATAAGACGATAAATGCTTTGTGGGGAACAGGGGAACATGCCACTGCAATGCCTCCCAACCAAGCAAGCCAAGGAATTCCTGGGGAAAAGTGGATGATCCCGCATCCTGAAGGGTGGATTGTAACTGATCTTTAGAAAAATCATTATAATCAAGAAATTTCATTACTTGCTTGACCACATGTGTTTGATTTCTTTCTTTCTTTCTTCCTCTTCTTCCTCCCCCTCCCTCCTCCCTCCTCCTCCTCCTCCTCTTCCTTCTTCTTCTTCTTTTTAGTTACCTTTTAAGAATCCATTTTCAGTATTTAGGTATTCCTATTTCCCTCCCTCATGTTTTCCTTACTTGTGTAATAATTCCAGCCACAATATTTTTAATACATAAATATTGAAATAAAACAAAAATTGTGACTATTCCTATTGTTCCCACTTTTCACAAAAAGGATCTAAAGGAAGAGAAGATATTTGAGAAGTAAAATTTTAATTTCATCTTTGCTCTACTGATTTTAACTTAAATTGCCAGAATCTCCAACATGAATAAAAATGATGAGAGAATCTCAGAGTTCCAGACAAAAATAGAATTACATTTACTAAGCCTACAACCAGTTTTTTCTTTCATTCTTTATTTTCATTCTTTTAGTTGTTTTAGTTATATATGACAGCAGAGTATATTTTGACATATTTATACAAACATGGAGCACATCTTATTCTAATTAGGATCCCAGTCTTGTGGTTGTGGATGTGGAGATTCACTGTGGTGTATTTATATAAGTACATAGGAAAGTAAAGTCAGATTCATTCCACTGTCTTTCCTATTCCTGTCCCCTCTCCCTTCCCATCACAATCATTCTTTAATCATTTCCATCTCTTTCTTCCCACACTTCACTGTTTTCTCTTCCTGTTCTAAGCTCTGATCACTCTGTCTTTACCAAAATGGCAGGATTCTTGGGCATCTCTAATTGCCTCAAGAAATGATTGATTTAAATAAACCAAAGTAAAAAAAAAGGCACCTTTTTAAGCTAATGTTCATACTTATCCCTAATGCTTACATTTCACAAAAACTAAAAAATAGCCTTGACTCTTGATACTTCACACAGCTACAGCAATAGTAGAGTGACATAGGGGAAGACATAGCCAGTGATATCTGTTTGTGTAATACTGACTTGTCAAGTGATAATTCCAAAAGGACTATTAAAAAATGGTATACAAACCTTTTTTGTATATGTAGACTTGTGTGTTTTTGTGAGAAAAGGCCAATAGCATTCATCAGATTCTCAGAGAAGTCTAAGACAAGGCAAGAGAAGGTTAGGAATTATTTAATCAGAAGTAGTGGCACTTGATTATTTCTCATCAAAATTTTAAATTCTCTTTCACACTTATTTTTTCTCTATGATTTTAGTTCTTTATCTCCTACTACTCATGAGAACAAGTCCAGGAGCCAAACTTTAGGAAAACACCAGGCACAAGAGTAATTCCAAACCTGTACGACTTCCAACTATGATGAAGAATGACAGAAAAGATCACCAAGAATAGGAGGATTTTTATTATCCACACTCTTTTTTTTTTTTTTTTTTTGGTACCAGGGATTGAACTCAGGGGCACTCAACCACTGAGCCACATCCTCAGCCCTATTTTGTGTTTTATGTAGAGACAGGGTCTCACTGAGTTGCTTAGCGCCTCGCCATTGCTGAAGCTGGCTTTGAACTCGCGATTCTCCTGTCTCAGCCTCCCTAAGTGCTGGGATTACAAGCGTGATTATCCACACTCTTTTTGAACCTTCCATGACCTCAATAATCCAAGATACCTGTGGAAGGTTGTGGACTCCTCCCTCCCCTCCACTATCCCCTTCTCTCAAAACACTATGCCACCATGGAAATGAAGCTTCAGCCAGGCGATTTCAACAGTCTTGTAAACCTGTATTCTACACGGTGTCCCACTGAGACAGCCCTAGTCTGACACAGTGGAAGCAAGACAATGTAGTATCTTAGCAAACACATTTGAACATGGACCTTCACATGGACATTCTTCCTTCACAGCAGTCACCTCAGGCTAGCTCATTGCTAAAACCTTTGCAGGACTTCTTCAGATCTGCTTTGGTCTCACTAACAAAAAGCAAAAGTTCTCAGGGTGGGCTGCACATTGAAACAACCTGGGAAGATTTTAAAAACCCTACTCTGTGTTATCCATCAGAATCAGTCGTATTTTAAAAGATAGATGTTGCTAACTACCCCCAGACAACTGTATATGCATCTCTGGCATATGGGTACCCTACACAATCGTGGTCTCTAAAATGTCTCAGATGATTCTAATATATCGTAAGGGGTTAAAACTCCAGTACTCCGTATTCACACTTTATCATTGGTCCAAAATGTCAATCACTGCTCTAGTCAATGGAATGGCTGCCACATGGCTATTAACTTTTTTTCCAAAATTGAATCTGCTGCTCAAAATTCAGAAGAGAACTTGTCACAGGCCCTAAAAATACAGGAAAAACTAAATGGTGACCTTGGTGTGAATTGATGCGTAATTTTCTTACATGATTTCTTTTTTGTAGGACCAACATTCTACTTGTTATTAAGTAGATACTCCTAATCAATATGCTTTGGTCTGAGGCCTTCAAAATTACTTAAATTAATGTAATGTGCTAAAATGTATATTTTATTCCAACAAATATATAAAAGAGCATGAGGGAACAACCACAAAGCCTCATGATATTGTATCCATGGCAGTTCATCCAGGATTATTCACTAGCAAATAAAAACAACAGGTCAAATTTTTTGAACAACCACTGTATATTTTTTGAGAACTTCATGTGCATTAAAAATTTAATTATCAGGGCTGGGGTTGTGGCTCAGTGGTAGAGTACTTGCCTAGCATGTGTGAGGCACTGGGCTCGATTCTCAGCACCGCATATAAGTAAATGAATGAAATAAAGGTCCATCAACATTTAAAAAATATTTTTTTAAAAATTTAATTATCGTAACGACCTTCCAGAATATATACTATTATCACCACTAAATTACAAACAGGGAAAATAAGGTCAGAAAATTTATGTGATGCTCTTGCCTACTTCATAGAATTTTCATGCCTATGAGAACTTACAAATTGGTACATGGCATTGACTTCTAGGACAAAACAAAAATAGTCAATATGACACCAAAAGAATAGGCAAAAAAAGCCAAAATAGACAAGTGGAATTACGTTAAATTTTAAAAACTCTCATAAAGCAAAGGGAAGCAATCAGCAGAATAAAAAGGCAATGCACAGAATGGGAAAAAACATCTGTGAATCCTATATCCAATAAAGGATAAATATCCAAAATATATAAAGATCTCATAAAATTCAACAGCAAAGGAAAAAAGTGGGCAAAGGAACTGAGTTAATATTTCTCCAAATGTGTGCAAAGGCCAATAGGTATAAGAAAAAGTGCTCAACCTTACTAATCATCAGGGAAATGCAAATTGAAACCACAATGAGATATCATCTCATTCCTGTTAGCATGGATATTATCAAGAAAACAAAAGATAACAAGCAATGGCAAGGATGTGGAAAATTGGAATCCTTGAACATTGTGGGTGGGAATGTAAAATGGTGCAGCCACTGTGGAAAACTGTACAGAAGCTCCTCAAAAAATCAAAATTAGAACTACTATATGATCAAGGCATTACACTGCTGGGTATCTATCCAAAAATATGAAATCAGGATCTTGAAGAGAGAGCCGTGCTCCCATGCTCGTTGCAGCATTCACAATAACCAAGATGTAGAACTAGCCCAAGTGTCCCCAACAGATGAAAGGACAGGGAAAATGTGGTATACTCATACAATGGAATATTATTAAATCTTTTTAAAAAGATGGAAATCCTACCAATTTGACAACATGGATGGATATAATATGTTAGTCACAGAAGGTCAAACACTACAGGATTCCTCTTACATGAAGCATCTAAAATAGTCAAGATGTGGAAGTAGATAACAGAATGGTGGTTACCAGGGAATGGGAGAAAAGGGACATAAGGAGTTGTTGTTCAATGTGTATAAAGTTACAATTATACTGAGTTCCAGAAATCTGTTGTACAAGTTAGTGCTTATAGTTTCAAATTAAGGTATTATGTGCTTAAACATTTTTGATAGGGTAGATCACATGTTAAGTTTGTTATCATAAAAATAAAACAAAGTGTCACAATATTGGTGTGGTAAATGATATATTAAAATAATGGAGAACTAGATATAGCTAATGATATGGGCAACACTGTAGGTTGGTGTTTAGTGATGGCTGTAAAGACTAGACGACCAGAAGAAGATGAATTAAAGCTGCTCTGCAAGGCTTTACTGAAAATACAGGCTCTCAGGCCGAATCCTCCCGTCCATCAGAGTGTGGCCAGGAGAATGACACTGGGGCTCTGGTGTAGGGAGAATTCGAAAGGCCCGGTCAGGAAGGGGAGGTCTTGGGGGCAGGAAGAGAAGGCCAGAGGATAGGCCAGGAAAAACCGCTGATTGACAGGAGGCGTGTCTACTGGTGACGTCAGCGTCTGGCTAGCAGCTTCCTTTCACAGCTGCTGACTGCTGCTACCCTGACCAGTCCCTTTAATTGGACATCTTGGACCCTGATCCGACCTAACAATGGCCATATTGGGGTTCATTGTAATGGTCAATATTCTTCTGTGTATGTGTGGAATTCTCCATAAAATTAAGTCTAACATATACTACAGTTGGGCTTGGGATATGGTTCAGTGGTAGAGTGTTTGCCTAGCATGTGCAAGGCACTGAGTTCAATCCCCAGTACTACACACACACACACACACACACACACACACACACACACACACACACACACACTGCAAGTTAGCAAATGTAACCATATTTTTTTAACATGATGCCAATTTAAAGGATACTTGGAAAGAACTAAATTTTTTCCTACAAATTAATTTTTATATCTGCCTCCTCTTTTTCCTCTTCCCTTTCACAGTCATTCTAGTACAGTTCTCTATTAGTTGGTCCCTAGATTCCTGCAATCATGTCCCTCTTAATGCTCCTTACTTCAACATCATTCAAAATCTATCCCTTCACTACTGCCACACTAATCTTTATTTCGACAGGCATAGAAGATTGATTTATTTCCCTGAATAGTTGGGGGTTTTTTTGACACTGAAATAAAAGAATAAAAGATAAATATATTTACATTTATATGTGCACATATATTTATGTTTATGTATCTACATCTTAAAAATACAGCATCATGATGCATGTCTTTCATCTTAATAGGCCTATGGTATTTACTTCATTGGACCAACTTAATAGTATCAATCATTCAGAAGTTGGTGATTTCAATATTTAAATGAAAGCACCTAATAAATTTCTTTGCTTTCTCAAACTTAGTCCTTGACATTAAATCTAAACCAAATTCAATAACTTCTACACTTTGAGGTGTTGCTTAGGGGTAGTAAAGGAGCTTAATTTGGGGTTCTTTCAAAGTATCTGTAAAGACAAATAAATGAAAAAGATTTTGAAAGACCTAAGATGGTTGTTCTTTCTTTTTAGTTGCCTGTGCCTGCAGAGGATGAGGCTGCCTGAAAACTGGTGAGCAGGCTGAATCCATAAGCATTTACTCGGGCCCTTTGTCCCTTGTACAATGCTTTCCATAAAGCCTGCTTGTGTTAACCTCAAAGGAATGCAGCTTGCCTGGGGCCAAGGCCTCCACAGCACATCCATGAAAATCTGGATGTAGCAGGGTGTACAATATCAATCTACACAGCAATACAAGGGCCCCTTGATAGGATAAACACCACCTCAGGACCAGGGCATTGTAAGATTTAGGGTAACATTGGATTTCTACTCTAAAAACACGCTTGCATTATCTTATGGAATCTCTAGCTCCATTAAATTGTTTTCTTCATCCAGATAATTTTATTCTATAACCCTAAACATTATAGTATCTTAATTTCTATTGCATTGTTAGCTTTCTGTAGATGAGCTTTATCATCCCTTTTGATTTTCTTTAGGACCCACTACTCAAATAGACAAAGATCTAGCAAAATTTCTGAAAAAAAACCTTTGGAATCTATGTGAGTAGAATACTTTGAAAACCTTTATGTAGCTCTAGACTGACTTCTAAAAGCAATTTAATAAATACTTCTCAGCCTCTTTTTTTGAGAAAACATTGACACTACTCTTCTTATTCTCTTCTTAACTTTTTGACTTCAAACTTTCTCAGTCCACACATTCATGCTGATTTTTCCAGAATTTAGTCTATGACATGTATCCAACAAGCTTGTTCTCAGTGTTTTCTTTCAATTACTTTGCCACCTTATCCAGATACCAAGCACCCCATTTCCTCTAACAAGCTCTCTCCTGGTTTCATTGCCAGCAGTGATCTGTCCAGGCACCCCTCAAATACTCTCTCACTCTCACCACCTTTCTCAAAATATCAACTCTTGCTGACATGAACAGAGAGTAACAAGAATTCTCATTCATTGCTGGTTGGAATGCAAAATTGGTACAACCATATTGGAAAACAGTTTGGCAAAATTAAACATAATTTTACTGTATGATCCAATCATCCTGCTTCTTCGTATTTACCCAAATGAGTCGAAAACTTGCATCAGTACAAAAACCTACACAAGGATGTTTACAGCAACTTCATTCATAGTTACCAAAAGATCTCCTGAATGGATAAACAAACTGGTGCAAAGGATATGATATTAAGATAAAAAGAAGTGAACTATTACGCCATGAAAAGACATGGAGGAACCTTAAATGCATATTCCTAACTGAAAGAAACCAATCTGCAAAGGCCAAATACTATATAACTTTTAGGAAAAGACAGAACTAGGGAGATAGTAAAAATATTAATGGGGGGCTGGAGTTATGGCTCAGCAGTTGAGCACTTGCCTCGCATACGTGAGGCACTGGGTTCGATCCTCAGCACCACATAAAATTAATAAAGATATAAAAAAATAATAGCACATCATTTTTAAAAAAATATTAATGGTTGTCAGGGTTTTAGAGAGAAAGAAGTCTGAACAGGCAAATCACAGAGGATTTTTAGGGCAGTGCAATTACTCTATGTGATCATACAATGGTAGATATGTTATCAAATCCAGGTTCATTAGTTCATCAGATGGAAACTCAAAACCCAAGAGATGGGTGTTGGGGAAAAGGAAGTAGTCTTTATTGAGGATGCTAACAACCTGGAAAGAGGTAAACCCCTTCCAAATTTTGGCAAGGTAGGGAAATATTCATATGAGATTAAGTTAGGGGCTACGTGCAGAAATCAGCATTTCCCCAGAGCTGAAGTTAGGCAGTCTGGTCTTTTGACACTGACCAGAGATAATAATCTCCTAGTGACAGCTGATTCTTGAAACATGATGCCCCAGAATGTAGAGCAAGGTGAGTATCCATAGAATGAGAAGGAGTATAGGAATAAATTCAGATGGAGTCACTGATGGTAGCAGCCTGTTACAGATACATGTCAAGCCCATAGAATGTAACACAAAGAGTGGACCCTAAGATGAACTAAGGGATTTGGGGCAATAGTGTATATCAATGTAGTTCATGAATTGTAACAGATGTCCTACTCTATAGGGACACGTTGGTGGTGAGGGAGGCTGGAAAGGGGGATAGAATTTGGGGACATATGGGCACATTCTGCACTCTCCACTTGATTTTTCTCTGAACCTAAAACTGCTCTTAAAAATACAAGTTGAGTAATTAAATTTTTTTATTAAAAATAACAAATCTGGATCAATGCAGCAGAGGGCTGCCACACCCGCAGTGCTTCTAGACACTTATCATCTCGTATCCACTATGCACCCAGTGCGTCTATGCACCTCTGATCACCTCCTTTTCATGTTTTTTCTCCCCAACTATGCCAAATTTTGAATTCTCTTAAGATTTTCTACTTAAACCACACACCTTCACATTCATAAAGCAGAATCACCTGAGAAAGTGAGGATCAATGGGTAAGATCTCCATCAACTTCCTTTCTCACCACCTGTAAACATTGTTAGCATCTGTTCCTACTCCCTGACTCCCTGAACCACCAGTTCCTTCTGTGTGGAAGAGGGGTCGCTCTTTCTTTCCAAGAGACTCTCTATTATACTTCAGATTCCTCTTTTTGCCTTCAATGGCTCCTCCCCATTACCCACATGTATTATTCCACTGTATCCTTAACTGGATTTCAACTCTGAACTTACTTTCCCTCCTAGCATAAACATGCTGAAATCCTTTCTCTTTCAGATAAAACACTCTCCACCCTATCGTTTACTAGAAAACTACAAACATCTAGTTGTGATCAGAACATTTTAGTTACAAGTGAAAGAAAACTCGACTTGAGTTACACAAAAGAGGAATTAGTTTACTCCAACCCAAGGAAGCAATGAACTACCAAAGTGTAAGAAGATTATGGGTACAGTCAAGACTTAGGAATAATGAGATTCAGTCGCCTGGATTCTCTCTATGTATCTCTACATGTTGACTTCATTTTCTCTCATTACAGTTGAGATTTCTTCACATGACAGGAAACCAGACTCCTGAATTTTACAAGGTACAGCTTCTGTCTTCATATATTTGGGCTGCTGTAACGAAACTGGGTGACTTAGAAACAACAGAAATTTATTTCTCACAGTTCTCAAGTCTGCAAAGTCCAAGATCAAGACCCTGGCAGATTCAAAGCCTGGTGAGGGCTGGCTTCCTGGTTCATAGACAGGTGTCTCTCCACTGTGTCCTCACATGGTAAAGGGTAGACCTCTGGTCTCTTGAGCCCCTTATAAGGCATTACTCCTATTCATGAGATTTCCACCCTCATGACCTCTCAAAGGCCTGACCCAGTATCACCACAACAGGGATTGAGTTTCCACATATGAAATTTTTTGGGAAATGTACAAACACATCAGTCTATAGTAGTTTCTCTCAAAAGGAAGGAACTAACCTTTGTTCTCTGGAACTCACATTAATACCTCTGGAAAAGGACCCCTTTGTTTAGCTTGGATCTAGTACTCAACATGGATAAACCACTGTGTCAAGGGGAAATGGATCCAGTTGTTCAGGGGCTTGCCCTGGAGTCAAGCAACTGAAGTCAGGTAAGAAGTTGAATACTATGGTAGCAGCCCTATGGTAGCATGTGAATGGCAGCAGTTCCAAGAGGAGGAAGGAAATACTAGAGAATTCCTCATTATAATACGCCCTTCATTCTCACCACTCAATTGAAATGCTGCTGATACAGGAAATATTACCTCCATATTACCAGATACAATGGAAAAAAATTCTGCCTTATGGCAACTCTCATTTATCACTTAATCATTGTTGAACACTTCTCCCATTTAAAAGGTTTTCCTTCCTGGTTTATGAAGTACCATTCAGTCCTGATATCTCATCTCTGTAAATTCCTCCATCTTGACTATTGTAAGTTTACTTTTCTCTGTTAGTTCCTTTTCCCTCAATATTCTGGAATATAAACTCTGGCTTGTTGTAATAGCTTCATAGGATTTGCTCTGGTTTGATAACTATGTCCCTTAATTTATCTTCATCATGGCTAGTAAAATGAACACAATAAAATAGAAATTGAAGTCCTTCTTTTTTAGCTTTGAGAATAGTTCCCTATAGTTTTCCATGTGATGTTCAAATTTCTGAGCTCAGCACACTTAGTGTTCTGAACCCCACTCACTATGTCTCCTTTTACTCCTGCCCTTTCTATAGTCACTGACTGAAACTTCTATGTCTCTGTCTTTGTTTTAGTTAGCTTCTCCATTGCTCTCACCAAAGGCTAGATGAGAACAATTTTCAGGAGGGAAAGTCTATTTGGGAGCTCATGGTTTCAAAGGCCTCTCTGTCCACAGACGGCCAACTCCATTTGCTCTGGGTCCAAGGTGAGGCAGTACATCATGGTGGAAGAGTGAGGCAGAGGAAAGGAGCTTAGGACAGAAGCAGAGAGAGTTCCCTCACCATAGACAAAATATATACCTCAAAGTCACACCCTCAGTGTGCCACACCCTACCTCCAGCCACACCCTACCTGCCTATAGTTACCACATAGTTAATCCATATCAGAGAGTTAAAGTACTGAATAGGTTAAAACTCTCGTAACCCAACCCCTAAACTCTCATACATGAGCTTTTAGGGCACACCTAATATCTAAACTATAACAGTCCTTTTTCTGGGAAGAGAATTTCTTTACTTCTAATCTGTCTGTCTCTTTGTTGCTTTTGTTTTACCAGATTTCTTCTAACTGGCTCTTGATTTTCCTTAAAATTTGGTTCAACAAGAATAGATTATGCAATGAATGGTTTTCAGGAAGGACAAAAGGCTATTATTTAGGGCTGAAAATGCCTTAAAATTAAGTTACAGCTTCACTTATTTAAAGTCATCAAAATTAATCTCAGATGCAGTTAGAAAGATGTATAATAAGCTGTAAACAGGAGAAAATGAGAAAATTAATAATTTGTCAGTGAACAGTTACATTTCTGAAGGGGTTGATTAATTTTAAAAATTAAAGTTTACATTTTAAAAAGAAAATATTAAAAGATTTATTTAAGTAAAAGTTTAGATTTGGGGTAGCTCAAACAAAAACAAAAGTAAAAGGCAAACAGCAAACTGCAAGAATATGTAAAACAGACTCTCTCATACTATTCACAATATATATATAGCTCTTGCAAATTAATAATGAAAAGACTGACCTCAGAAGTAAAATGAATTTAAAGAACATGGATAAAAATAAATATATTTTTAAGTGAAGATAAATAGACCAAAGTTTAATAGTGTTACTATAAAGTCACTGAGATAAGAATAATTTTTAGTTCTTATTTTTCTCTGTATTGTACAAAGTTCTCACAATTAAATATTTTATTTTGAAAAGTATTAAGTATGCATAAAATTGGTCTGTACAGCAGTATTAAAAATGGTGAAAAATTGAAAACAACATATGTCTAGGAGTAGTCGAGGATTAAGCATTTTAAAAGTCTTCTCAAAAAGACTTCCGTCACATGCTGGATTAGGTTCTAATTCTGTGGCTAACAAAGTTCTTCAGACTCAGCCGCTGCTTCCTTTTGGCTTCATCAGCAGCTGCTCTCTAAACATAATCCAATCAAATATATCTGGTGAACTTTTGACTCTCCTCTCTCTCTTTCAAAGGCACCTGCAGTCACCCATGGATGCTATGCTCTGCATCTGGCCCTTTAAATTGCTGAACCAACTCTGGACTGCCATTTCCCCCTTGTCTGCCACGTGGTTCTTACCTTGCTTTCAGGACTTCAAGCATTATTTCAGTGATTTTTTTTAACTTCCCCAAGCAGAGTGAGATACTTTGGTTGCCATGTTCTTACAGAACCCAGTGTGTCAGTTCAGGTCCAAGCCTGAGTGAAGTGGGAGATTTACTAAAGAACAAGTCTCTGGAAGATAGAGGACAAAAGAAGCAGGAGAAGTGGGGAGGGGCTGCAGACTGTGATGCAAGTCTAAAGCCTGGAAGAGAAGAGAGTGTGAAGGAAGGAAGCCTAGGGACACTGCAGTGACAAATCCCAAGCAGCCCATCACAGACTGCCGCAAAGAGCTCAGCACTGGGCAGTGACTGGGCCCTACCTCCATTGCTATGTTCAGTCTTTGGTGAGGGCTGTCCACCAAGGGTGAAGGGTCAGCTCAAATGCTGTAACAGATCCTGAATTTGTTGCAACTGGATGCTGTCACCTAAATTCCCTCTTTGTCATAAATCTTACCTTAAAGACAAATCTAAGTGACACATCAGCATGATGGCATGCCATAAAATACAAACTGCAAAATTCTGACACTTCTTGTTTACCTGTCTTTCCTCCTCCATAAGTTAAAAATAAACAAAATTATAAAATTCAAGTAATAAATTTAAAAGTATTTGTTAATTTTTTCACATATATAAGCACTATCTTATTTATGTTAAATCACAAGATTTATGCTCCACAAACATTTGCAAAATATGAATATGTGAAGACAATGAAAAACAGTATAGCGATCTCTCCCCAAAGTGTTTTATTTAGCTTTGTGAGAACATAAACCATAAACAAAGTATATTTTCTACTCTGACTTCTTCTTGTATTAATTTCATCTCACTCACTATTTGCCTGCAGTTTTCTAAGCAATGATTGTAGAGAAGTGACTGACCTCAGTACTGAGTTCAAACAAAAGAAGCTAGAATATCGATAATGTTATTGAAGCTCAAGGGGCCAGAGGCACAACCACTGTTGTAAACATTTATCTCACTCTCAATCCATGAGATATTCTTAGTTAAGCTTCCACTTCATTGAGAAAATGGAGGCCACCTGCCAGACCCCTTCATCATCTCTCATCCATTTGAAAGCTCCTTGAAAACCATTAGTATATGAAGACATAAAGAATTGTGGAAGTGGCAGGTATGGAACAACTCACAACATGCCAAATACTGCACTGAGTAATTCTTCCCAAGCTCAAATAAGGAGGTGGACCTCACAGAGGTTATGTGAGTGTCCAAGCCAAGTCTCATTATTAGAGCAGAGATTTAAAACCAAATTTATTTGACTCTCAAACATAAGCATTTTAATCCTCACAACACCACAGACTATAGCTTTAAAATTCCTATTTGAACCCATAAAAAATCTAGGTCAATCTAAAGCAAATCTGTGTTCCACCTTTCAAGAAGATTTTTATCTATCACATCAGACACTTTTGGAAAAATTAGACTAGTTGATCCCTGAAGGCAAAATCATTTGAGTGTGACTTGCAAGGCATTATTAAGCAGTCTAGTTAAGGTTTAGCTATTTTTAGAATTAAAGCAATGAATTATTCTCTCACAGTCAGTACCACTCCTTTCTAATTGCTATTAAAAAAGCTAAAAATTTACTAGATATGTATGATGGAGCTATGTCTAGAAAGTTCTATGGAATCAAAAAAAATTTAATTTGTCTTTAAAAATTTGAGGCACTCATTCAATAGAAAATCTCATAAACAACCTCTTTCTTAGATGAATGTGCACACAGTTAAAGAAATTATTGTTAGTGCTATTATTACTTTCCATGTGGTCATTATAATAAGGGACTCAAATAAACCTCCAGCCTAAATACATATTCATTAATTTGTTATAAGAGTTGTGAGTAAAGCTAACTTTAACACAGCATCTATCTTATTATTTAGGAAAGCTTAGTTATTTATGTTCAGGTTTTAAGGATAGAATTGGATTGTAGTCTTCTTCCTGTATCCCCATGGGACCTGTCTGAAATTTTTCTCAAGTAAATGCTTGCTTTAAAGGACAATTTCTCACCCTTGCAAGTGTGGAAATAAATCATTGGTGTAAACTTGAAACTGCCTAGTGCAATTTTTATGGAAATAACAATGGCAGTTCAACAATGGAACTGAGGGTGGGGGTACAAACTGTTATAAATACATCACTAATAACGTCAGTGTATTTCCCTTGTCTTCCACATGGCTATCTCTGGGGAAATAAAAGCTCTGTTACACACTCACTTGAATTCCTGTCATTGTGCTCTGTCCATCAGTCTCTGATGGCTGAGGTTATCATCTAGTGTGCCACATGCAGCCACTGACTTAGACCTGAAATCAATGGGGAAAAATAAAAGATTATTTTTTCTTAGAACAGAAGAGGCAAATGATTGATGGACTCTGTAATCAATCAGAGTGAACCAAAAACAACCTAGCCGCAGGACAAATCTTAGCTAGAAAAGCAGAGATTTCCAAAGGAAACGATATTAAATATAAACACTTTCCTATGTGTTGATAACTGTATTTGTTTCAAGTTTCTAAATCATTGAAAGTGATGACATATCCAGCTTTACAACAGGCCAAGTGCATCATTTCCTTCCCTCTCTCCTCTGTGCCCGCCCTGTCCATTTAAGAAAAGAGCTGAGGACAGCAAACTCTATAAGATTGTATTCTAGAACTTTAGTCGGGCTTATCCTGGGGGATTTCTAGCCTTTTCTTCAGATAACAACTATTGTACAGAGAAGCAAGTCTACAATTTCTCTGCAGTATTTCTGAATTTGCTTCTTGAGATGTTTCTCTGTGTATAAATTCTTCAGTTACTGGCTTTCCAGGGATTTTATTTTCTAATTATTGGTGTTCAGCCATGAGTCAGGGTTTCTGGCACAGGAGATCTCTCAAGGAATGAGAAATGACGCCAAATTGTGGCAAAACGTGACTGTCTTGGTCTGATAATTCCAACATCTACGTCATATCTGAGTCTGATTCTGATGCCTGATTTGTCTCTCTGGATTATATTTTTTCTTGGCTTTTTAGGATGCCTTGTAGTAATTTGTTGAAAGCTGAACCTAATGTATCAGATAATAAGAACTGAAGGGAATAGGCTTTTAGTGTGAGGTTTTACATCAATCTGGGAGAGGAGCAGTGTTTGACATTTGTGTACCTGTAGATGCTAGAGGCTTTGAATTCCTCTGCTGTCTTTGCTTTTGCTTCCTGTGTTGACCTGGGGATTTCCTAAGTCCTGCTCCTCAGTGGGAGTCTGAGTCCTACAGCTCTCTCTGCTACCTCTGTTCTACTAGAGCTCAGTTTATGTAGCTTCTGATTCAAGTAAGTAGTTACCAGCTATGACTCTCTGGATATTAATGTTTGCCCTGTGATCTCAGTTCTCTGATGCATCAAACAAAACAAAACAGTTGTTCAGCTTTTTTTGCCACATGGATGAGAGTGATAACTAGTAAGTTCTTTACAAAATTTTGGAGCTGGAACCCAAAACCTACATTATTGCCCTGGGAATCAGCAAATAGATTTATTTGTTTGCTCAGAAAGAATATGTGATTGCTCCAACATCTTCCAAGAATTTTAGATTAGTTTTTTTAAAATATTTTTTAAGTTGTAGATGAACACAATACATTTATATATTTTATGTGGTGCTGAGGATCGAACCCAGTGTCTCACACACGCGAAGCAAGTGCTCAACCGCTGAGCCACAATGCCAGCACTAGATTAGTTTCTGTTTTTTGGGAAGGGAGCATGTTTTATCTGTTTTTGTTTTTTAACAACAGAAAGAAGACTTTTACATACTTTCAAAAGTAAAAATCAGCTATACAAAACAAAAAGCACATGCACAAAGTCAACAAACCCATACATCTCTGTAAAACAACATCTTTCCACAACAGAAGGCATTGTGCTCACAATAACCCCAATAAAGTCATGCAATTGTACACTAACTATACCTCTTCCAAGATTGCACACTGGGAAATTTCCCTACCAGAACAGTTACCTAACAATTCTTTCACTTCTTTGTTTGAAATAGCAATAGCAAAAGTATTTTACAGTTGGATTTTAAATCCAGTCTCACAGTCTATTAGTTGCATGAAGTTCATCCTTACTTCTGGGATTGGCTCCTGCCCAACTTGCAAGTACTCATCTCCTCGCATCCAGGTAAAGCAAATGACTTGCTTTTCACTAAATATGTTTTGGCTCCTTTATTCAGGCTACTTCTACCCTGGAAATACTACTGCCTCCCTTCTACCTTTTGAAATTCCCTTCATCTTTTAATTAATGATAACAGCTTCATGAATCTATTCAACTCTATTTGAGAATTTCTGTCTTTGAACTGCACAGTTTTCTTTAATGCTTTTTTTATGCACTTACTATACTTTAAATTTAGATGTACTTACTTCATCTTCTCTAGTAAGAAATGAGCTCTAATTTCTTTTAAGATACAGATTATATACAACGCCCTATACATGGTAAAAAAAATTGCCAATATGATGTATGAAGAGAGATCTACTTTGTGCTGGGAACTGTGAGTCTATAAAATTCATTAAATTGTATAATCTCGGGGTTGACCACAATCACACACATATAAAGCAATGGAGTAGATGGATGCATGCAGGAAATGGATTCTACCGATAATTAAGCCCTTATGTTAGCTCAGTTCAATATTCAGGGCCAAGAATCCTCTTAACACTCTTTGAACAGCATTTCCCTTAGAATATTATAGCTCATGCTGGGGCTCTGTCCAGTCATACAACTGGGTAAATCTCCCATAAGATTGGCATTTTAGCATCACAAAAATCATTGAGTTTGAAATTTTAAAGATTTCACTTGGCAATCTGTCTTCTAGCCTTTTTAATTAAGTGTGAAACAAGAGTTCACCCCACAAACTTCAGTTTAAATTCTGGAAAGTGAATATGTAGCCTCAATTCAACCAACTCCAGTATTGAAGTTTCATTTTCTTAGAGATGTTGAAATTCCTATGTCTCTCCTGAATTTGTCTCAGTGTAAAAGAAATGGACTGTATTAAAGATATTTAGCAAAGAGCTGGTAGCTGTCTTTGTAGGATGGAATGTTCTAGAAAGATCCATTTACTTATTTAGGAAACAAAGAATATGCCTTCTGAACTTAGAATAGTGGGTATATTTCTGATATCTGAAGTCAGGAAGCAAATAGCGAAGTGTTCATGGAAAAGAAACTAAGATAATGAAAGAGAAATTAAGGCTTCCAAATATAATTGGATCTCATAAATCAGAATGATAAAACTATGAGGAGGATGTGATAAAAATGTATATAGCAAATATGACTGACTAATTTTAAAACAATAAAACTAGGAAATATCTTTTAAAGTTTAAAATCAAAAGCACTATTATTTATGAAGTTCCGATACCAGTAAGAATTAATGCAGTGAGGCTATATGAAAAATTAAATAGGGTAAGGAAGAGTTTCTGTAAAGCAATAGACAGGTTCCATGGATTATAAAGAAAGAGAATAAATCTGTGAATAATGAATAGAAAAGTCTGTTATAATGGAGATTACCCCTAATATTTAGACTTTTTAAATGTCATTAGTTTTAATGATGGTCAACACCCTATGTGGACATTTAAGTTGTTGAGATTGATCAAATCTAATAGGTATGAGTGTTTCTGTATACCAGAGATAATTAATGTAAGTCATTGTTCTCATTTACTATTATCAACCCAGCAAAATATTACTCTATAAAACAAAGTTTTATACATTTTCAGATATATTAAATCAAACAATAATTTTTGTAGGAGGAGGTAATAGTATTTGACTATGTAAGAACTACAATGAGCAGCAATTGTTTAAGTAAGGAACTGAGTTCTATTTTAGGCTGATGCTGCCTCATATGGCAGGCTAACCATTTCCTTCAAAGAAAGAACTTTCATAAAAATGTTCAACATCTCTAGCAATTAGAGAAATCAAATCAAATCAAATCAAATCAAATCAAAATTATTCTAAGATTTCATCTCACTCCAGTCAGAATGGCAGTTATCAAGAATACAAACAACAATAAGTGTTGGCAAGGTTGTGAGGGAAAAGGCACACTCATACATTACTGGTAGGACTGCAAATTAGTACAACCAATCTGGAAAGCAGTATGGAGATTCCTTAGAAAACTTGGAATGGGACCACCATTTGACTCAGCTATCCCACTCTTTGGTCTATACTCAAAGGACTTAAAAACAGCATACTACAGTGACATAGCCACTTCAATGTTTTTTTTTTAATTTTTTTTTTTAGTTGTAGATGGACACAATGTCTTTATTTTATTGGTTTGTATGTGGTGCTGAGGATCGAACCCAGGGCCTCACGCATGCAAGGCAAGCACTCTACTGCTGAGCTACAATCCCAGCCCCACTTCAATGTTTATAGCAGCTAAATTCACAATAGCTAAACTGTGGAACCAACTTAGATGCCCTTCACTAGATGAATGGATAAAGAAACTGTGGTATATATACACAATGGAATATTACTCAGCAATAAAAGAGAATAAAATTATGGTATTTGCAGGTAAATGGATGGAGTTGGAGAATATCATGTTAAGTGAAATAAGCCAATCCCTAAAAACCAAATGCCAAATGTTCTCTCTGATAAGTGGATGCTGATCCATAATGCAGGAGAGGGCACAGGAAGAATAGAGGAACTTTGGTCAAAGGAAAGGGAGGGGGGAATGGGTACAGTAAAGATAGTGGAACGAGATGGACATCATGGCCCTAGCTTCATGCATGACTGCATATATGATGTGCTTGTACATCAAGTACAACCAGAGAAATGAAAAGTTGTGCTCCATCTGTGTAAAATGAATCAAAATGCATTCTACTATCATGTATACCTAAGTAGAATAAATTTTTAAAAATTTTAAAAAAGAAAGAACCTCCAGAGTAGTAATAACAATTTGTAATATATTAAGCAGACCTTTGCACAAACAAAATATTCGCTGAACTAATCTTGTCTGTTAGTATAAGGAATATAAAATAATTTTAAATAATTAAATCTGATAAGAGAAGGTTTGTGTAACTTAGAAATCAATGATTGCATGACACTTTCTGAAATTGTCACCATTCTCGATTTTTTCTATTGATTTGAATTGGCCTCTTGCTAATCCTCTAGACATTGTCTATTAATGGAAAAAAAAGCTTAGTGACAGTTTAGTTTTTATCTAAATGTGAGATATGAGTAAATATAGTCATTTCTAAGGTTGAGTGCTTTATTAATTATTTATATGATGATGATAATTGGCCTTCAGTTTCTACAAACATTGCCGTAAATGATTCAGATTTTCTCCCTTATTAATCTGTGCAATGTGATCAAAGAAAGGAGAAACATTATGAAAGGTCTGTTTTACATATCCAAGAAGTATAGCTAATGGTTAGGGTGAATATTTTTAATTCAGAAACTCTCTTTCAAGAAACCCCCTTTCTTGGGTTTTCGAAATCACCTTCTTGTCTACGTAGCTTTGGGCAAGTTATTTAACCTTTCCTCCCTGAAATTCCTCCTCTGGAATGAGCTGTCTCAGAGTTGTTGTGAAGATTAAATGAGATAATACAGAGCACTAGAAACATGGTTTGGATCATGTAATACAGCATAAATGCAGTGATCTTAAAACTGTGTCAGATTGTAATTATAATACTGACAAAGACTCCTATCTCTGTTCACTAATATTTATTAAATCACAACATAATACTAAGCTTACTCTATACTTCTTTACTCAAATGCCATTGTGTGTAACTATGTTGGTTTATTTAAACATTAGTTCATACTGATGGAGCATTTATTATGTGCCAAATGGATTCCAGAGTGTGAAACAACCGTCCCTGTCCTACTGTCCATAACCACTAGGCTTCCCATTACCAGCATCTCTAACCCCTTTTTAAAAGTGTTCAACCATGGTTCTGTTCCAGCTTTTCAACCCCAATTCTGGTGACATGTGCCCCTCATTTAACCTGTTTAAGAGAAACCTCCACATTTATAAAGTAAACATGAGGTTATGGTGAGAAAAATGAACTAGCAAATAGGGAAAAGTTGTGAACATCCTGCAAGCCTTAGCAATTTCATACGACACTAAAGGAACTTTGACATTTTGCATGTGATAGAGCAACTAATTAACAGTACAATTCAAGCAGATGGGGCACCTTGTGAACAACAGTCATTTCCAGACATGATTTTCCTCAGAACAGAGAATAAACAAATCTCCCATACCATCTCTGCCTTGTTAGGAAGTCTTTCTTCTAGAAATAACTATGAGTATCTATTAGAAGTAAAACAAACAAAAATATATCCAATAGACGTCTCAGTTCTCCTTGTTCTGAATCACTGGACTGCTTCTCAAATCTCTTTCCTTCTTCAGCCTCTGATTCCCTTCCCTCTTTGAATGTGTCTTCTTAGTCTTTTTGTGGGCTGGAAATCAGTACTCACTCTTGGTACCAACTCTGGATCACAGCATTCCACTTAACTACTGATACCTTTCAAATGTGTATCTGCATTTAAGACCTTTATCCTGAGCTCTGGACTCACAACTCCAGTTCTCAACCAGACATCACACCTGGATATCTTCCAGGCATCATAAATTAAACTAATCCAAACCTGAAGCTATCGGTTTCCCTCAAATTTCCAGGCTTCCTCCCTTAATGAATAGTATCAGATAATACCATAGAGATCTCTCTTTTCATTTCCCTCAGTTCACACACAGAAATCACATCTTTTTAAAAAGTGTTTTATTAGTGCATTATAGTTATACTTAATAGGGGGTTCATTTTGACATAATCATACATGCATGGAGTATAATTTGCTCCATTTCAGTCCCCAGTACTTCCTTTTTTCCTTCCCTCCTCCCTCCATTTGCTCCTCTTCATCTATTTATTTATTTTTTAAATTGGTACTTTATAGGTATACATAAAGATGGAATTCACTGGAACTTTTGGGGGACACCTCATATTCAAACCATAACATACCTTCCCTATGAAGTTTCTCATCGAATACCTATAATAAATCCCCTTTATGGTGAAGATCATATCTAATTCCCCTCTGTACATCCAACTACCAAAATCTAGCATTGTGCCTGGAACCGAGTGGTTAATTAATAAGTATTTGTATGAATGTACAAACAAATTGAATGAAAAGCTGCAGCACTGGTGGATTTCAGCATGGTGTGGATTCCATAAGAACATGATCTTCACATAAGAATTTTAAGTCCAATGTGTTCCCACAATGTAAAAGCATGTCTAGGGAGGAGAGTCGCATGCCTTTGTTGAGCGCTCACAATGTGCAAATTTTTGCCTCATTATCTCACTTAATTTGCACAGCAGTTCTTTAAAAGAGACATCATGAAATGCCTACAATTTGCAAAGCAGATTTTTCATGATTTCAATGAATCTTCTCAACCAATTTGTGGGGGAGATATTATTTTAACCAATGTACTAATGACAACACCAAAGCTCAGAGAATTTTGATAATTTGCTGAATATCAAACAAGCTAAAAGGCTTATTACCTAGTTCTCCACTCACCAGAATAAATTTTCCACAAGTTAAATTTTGAAGTACAACCTATCTATGATATCCATAGGTGTTTTAAATTGGACATATGAGTTGCTAGTGTGTTAGGTTTGCTACAGAAACAATTCCAAAAAAGGATATTTGCAGAGCCTTCGATTCAAAATAGCCCATGTCATCACCATTTCTTAAACATACATAATGAAGCACAAGGGAAATTTGTATTTTTTAATACTTGGCCAAACATCAAGAGTTTACTTCTTTTATGTGATGTATCCTTTACTTGGCCATGACAGATTTATTACTACTGGATGTTCTCCAAATGTCATTATGCTTCCTGATTTATTCATTGGTTTTAATCTTAGAGTTAGTGGAATTGAACTTGAAAGTTGTATAATTAAAACATGAAAGTTGAGCTCTGTCTAAAAAGGGATTAAAAGAAAAACTACTTTTGCAAATGTCAGTTATTGGAAAGACTCACTTAATGTTTTGTTTCGGGTTGTATTTGTCGCCCTTGCCAGTAAGTATGTCAATGAAAGGCAGGCAAAGGATCTGTCAGTGGACCTGGACACATAGTTTGAATGTAAGCCTGACCAAAATATAGAACTAAAAGCTTGGGATTGGAGTCAGATGGACCTGGTCTCAGGTCCCAGATCTGTCTGTTGTTTATTTGTGCCCCAGTCACAGGCACAGATTTATTTCTCTGAGCCTCACTAGTCACTTAATAAAGTAAATAAGTGACTGACACATCATTGTGGTTTCACTTAATCGACAGAAACTATTTCCATCACTATTGTTTTTAATAATAAACCTTGCTAACTAAACAGAAACCAGTGTTTTTCATATCTTTTCTACATGTCACTATGTAGATGTTCTCATTGAGTCAAATCAGGGAGAGACCCTAGAAAGGTTGAAGGAGAGATGGAAGTGTCTTCTGAGCATCTTGGGTCCCCAATCCTGGTTCCATTCCTCATGTTTGTGTGCTCTTCAGCCTTCCTCTTCAGAGATGGCATCCAAAGCACAGAACTCCTCTCTTCACTCTTGGATCTATTCCTACCAACTAACTCTCTCTGCTTTTTCCTTTTAACAATTCTCCCAGATTGTTATGTCTGTATTAAAATCAGATTTTGATATTACTTTATCTTATGTTTATAAGAATTAATCCTATGGCAAACAATTGCATAAAAATTAATTTTGTCAATGAATACTTCTTGCCGAAGAGAACAGTTATTGTATGACTCAAGCTACAGGAATCATCACATTTAGCTGGAGATAACTGGTAATAAGGAGAAGTATATTTAATAAAATCATGGAAATTAATTCACCTTAAGCAATCATAGCTAATCATCCTATACTTTTATACCACATGGTCTCTTTTTCTCATTTTTTTCTTTGGTTCTCAGAAGAGGAAAGATACAGAATATATGGAGATACCAATACAGTTTTCCTAAAAGTGAATATCTATAAAGATGAACAAATATCCATTTAAATAACAGACTGTTCAAGAAGGAAAACAAACAGATTATATTAGTTGGGGTAAGCAGTTTGAAGAGTGTTTGATGTTAAGTGCTCTAAAGGCATGGAGTTAATTCTTAATTATGGCAAAGATAGGATTCAAAACATGTTTCAGGGTGAGTTAATAAACATATTCATTGACAGTCAAGGATAAAGTCATGACTAAGCCATTGTTTCTAAAGCTAGGAATTAGTGACCAGGTTCCACATATGGCTCAGATATTTATTTCTTAAACTATTTGTTTACTAAGATGATATTCTATGCTATTTTGTGTTTCTTTGATGTTTAAATAATTTTTCAGTTTTTGATAAGCAGAAGAAAATTTATTGTTGTATTTTGTGTCTTAAAAAAGTCAAGTTCCCCACATTGTGTGTCATACAATCTACACAGTACATGTTGAGAATTCAAAATTGAATTGTAAAATGATAAGAAAAAAATTCTATCTAAAAATTATATAATGCAGCCTTTCTAGGCCTTGTCATGAGTACCTGACAGTAAAATTCTCAACAGCATTCTTGCAATTCAGATCTTCTATAGGTAATTTTATATCTTAAAAATGTCGCAGGTCAAGACTCTGTCCCCTCATTTTACCTTGCACATAGCCACCCACATCTCTGGTTGGACTCTGATGAAAGGCACTAGATTTGGATTGGAACTGATTTTCCATCACAAATGAAGTAGAAAAATACAGATAAAACCTGAAAATATCAAGGAAATCTTTTAACTATAGAGGAAAACAATGATGATCCCAAATGAAAATAATTGGCATCATGTAATTTGATTCTCTTGAAGATGAAAAGACACTTTTCATCAGCAGGCTGTAGGAAGCTGTCAAAGAACACACAGAATTCAGACGCAGAAGAGCACATCCTCTAACCTAACATATTCCAAAATACTGTAGCCAGCAGTAAAAGACTGCAAAATCCTGTGGTGTCTATAAAATGAATAAGAGCTATGTGCTGTGGAAGTCTCCAAACCCTAACCAAAGTGGTCCAACACACAGTGCCAAAGAGCTATGAGGATACAGCCCAAGAATGATGAATATAACTGCACCATGCACTCCTGAAGAGCCTGGACTGGCCTGTAGTATTGCTATATTTCTACTGCACTCGTGGTTAGTTAATATGTGTCTACTGAACCCATAAATAAAACAAAAGGAGAAGTGATCTGAGATTACTGCATCCAATCACTGACTTTGAACATTGCCAAAGTGCAGAAAATAGAGTGATTTAAAAATACTACTACTAATAATTTGTATCTGTACATGTATATTGGTAGCTGTAATGCTTTGAGATGTTCATAACTAGTTGTGTCTTGGCTTTGGCTTCTTTTTAGTTACCAGTTCTACAACGTGGAATCATCGGGCACTTAGTTTTGTTTTTAAAGTTTCCTTTATTATGCTGTTGTGTAAAATACTTAGAACCAGGTAGAATCTTCTTGCAAGATGAGTTTTCCCAGATTAAAAAATAACTGCTCCAAAGGACACCGTGTGTATTCTAACCTAGAGAAGATAGAAAGAACAATGCGAAAAGAAACAATATAGAAGCATTATCTAATTAGGTACAGCTTCACAAGTACAGGCTGGAAAAAATTCAAATGTTTTTTGATGAATGAATGAGTGAAATGAATGCAGAATTATATAGGATTAAACGATAATTTTATTAGGAATCTAAGTATCAAGAAAAAGAATTATTACACAGAGGAAACACTCCAAATAAAAACTATGGCAAACCATTCCCACCTCAGATAGGAAATGTGTGTTAAGAATGAGTAACCAAGTCCATCAATGAGTCTATCACTGCTGCATCACCCCCTTCCCACTTCCCCCGCCCCAAGGTGGGCAACCCAGCACCTGAGCCAGAACTAAAGATATCAAAAAATCCCTCTCAAAGTCACAAAGTATTTGGAGCATTTATCTCTGCAGAGCAAACTCAGGTGTCGTGATGAAAGCTGCCCTAAATTATTGCTTTGCAATAATTTTTCTGCTAATTTTCTCTGGTGATTGATGTATTGCTATTTACTAAATGTCTCTTCCCCTCACTCACATCAGGATCATTGACTAGTTAACTTAATCATGTGATCGAGCTGGAGAAGTTTGTCTAAAGTGCCTTGATATTTTCATGTGTTTAAAAAGCACTTAGCTGTAAATAGGTGGATTTAATGTAACCACATAGCTTCCTAATGAGAAAACAAATGTTAATATGTAATATTTTTTCATTGTTTACTGTCATTTAGACTTTAGTTTACATTTTATCTTCAGCAATGTGATTTCTACTAGCAAGTCAAATATTTGGGAATCTATGTATATATACATACACACACGTGTGAGTATGTAAGTTATAAATATTTATACATGACTATGTAAAAAATAAACCACTTTATAAAAAGGAATGGCTTTTCTTTTAACCTAAGTCAAAATCACTTCACTTTTGTAAACTATATTCTATGCCAATTTTCTAACTCTTTCAAGTATGATATTAATACCTATGATGTTAATAGATAATATGCTTCTTAAATCTTTTATGTGACAGTGGTTTTCTTCTTGTATACATAAAGTGAGACCACACATAAGGATATAAAGCTCCAATTAATTCAGTAACTTTTAAAATGGCTTTCTCATTCTTTGTGAATATATAATATATATAATTTAATTCTGTTATTTGATGAATATTTACTAAGTAACTATTGTTCATCTGTGCAAAAAAATTATCACAAAATTTAGCAGCCTAAAACATTTAACTTTTATTATATCACACAATCTCTGAGGTCAAGGCCAGAGTGATGTACAGGGTTTCTCAACAGGTTGTAGTCAAGCTATTAAATGTAGATTTAGTCATCTGAAGTTTGCGTCAGTCCTGAAGATCCACTAATCTCCAGTTTATGTTCATGAATGTCAGCCCATTAAGTTTCAAGTTTTCAATTCTGCAAATATTTCAGTGAAACTGACCCAGGTGAATCAAAATAGAGCTTATATATATATATATCCTTTATTAATTAAATAGATTGCCCTATAAATAGGACACCAGGACAATGTAGTATGTCTTTTGCATATAAAAGTTGTCCTATAAATAGGACATTGGGCAATTATGACATCTGGGACACTGGGACAAAATGGATTTAATAAGCTTCAGTTCATCATTGGCTATTGGCCAGAGGCCTCAGTTACTTCATGTGAATACTCTCTATAGGTAAGCTCATGAAGTGGCAGTTGACATTCCTCAGATAGTATAGGGCAGGGGAGAAAAGGAGGGGCAATGAAAGAAAGAAGAAAGGCAATGATCTAATCTTGTACTCTTTCATGATCTAATCTTGGAATCACATACCATGATTTCTGCCATATTCCTTGTAGACTTATGTTCTAGTGACATGAGAAAGACAAACAGATAGAAAAGTGCAATAGAGGGATTGTAACAGAGGGAGAAAGTGATGGAATAGGGTTTATTTTAGATAAGTAGATAGTTAGTGTAGATCTTATTCATGGTTTGGGGGTCAGTCTTAACTACTTTGATTGCAATGCCTATTTAAAGATTCCCACTGAAAATAATTTGACAAAAAGAGAGGGTTTCCTAAAACACTGAACTATTGCAACCCTAAGAGAAAGTAGTGCTATAGCTTGGGCCTCAAAAAAGCTATAAGGAGACTCAAAGCCAACAGAGCTCTTCTCCAGCCTTCTTGACTAGGTGGCTACATTATTCTAATTGTGCATGGACCTCTACATTTAATGGAGGCCACCAATATCCCTCATGAAAACTTGCTTTCCTAGTCTACATTAAAACAAATAATCAAAGACAACAACAACAACAAAATGATAATCTCAAAGAAAAACTTTGACAGAATGACTTGGGGCAGGTACCCCCACTTATCAACTAAAGCCAGTAAGACTGGGTCATATAGTACAAAAATAGTGTCTCAGTAGGGGAAGGATGGTAGCCCAGGAATGTCCAAGTGAAGCAAGATTTAGGCTTTTTGTGAAGTGTTAGAGAGTAGAGTTTGCTGGAAAATGAGGTAAGCAAGGTCTCCTTGCTTCTGAGGCTCACATGAGGAAGGGTCTCTGAGACTCAGAAGCATAAAATGACTCCCCTGAGATGGCACAGATAGGAACTAGGTGGGTGAGATGCCCTGGACTTCAGCACACTCCTGTTGGCTTTGGACTCGGGCGTTCTCTAGGAAGGCTCCACTTCCATGGTGCCTCATAAGAAAGTTCTTTTCTCACATGGCAGTGTGTATCACAGATTAAGTTCTCTTAGAAGACTTCACTAAAGGGCAGTTCTAATCATGGAGAGTGCCAAGCTTCAAAGACGGCACAGCCCAAAACCATTCATTATACAGGTGGCAGTGAGTAATTTGCCCCAGTGTCTAAAAAATATTAAAAGTCAAAGCAGAAATGGGAGCCCAGGGATCCTGCTTCTTAGTCCGGCATGCTTTGCCTTCCACCTGGTAGAGTAAAGGATCCAACCCTGTGTGGTCAAGACAATTTCCAGTGATGGAGAAAATACCCAAGGGTAAAGCAGCTTTTCCAAGAGTATCAATAATCAATAATAAGCAAGTTGATTAGAAGTCTCTCACCGACTCCTTTAAAAGTCTTGCTATATAAAACTTGAGAAACTTCTCTACAATGCAAGGAAAGGCAAGTTTGAAGGCATGACTTTAAATATGAACTCTAAGTAAAACTGAGCCACTTCCTCAATTTCTTGTAATTTGTGAAGTTCTATTTTATTTTTATCTCAATTATGCATTTAAGTATTTTATATGTCATATTAAAAAATAAAAATCTGGTTTTATGCAATGGTGTTAGAAAAACAGGCTGAAATTATCTTAGCCAACAACATTATCATGACATTGGGCAGCAACTATTTAGATGCTGCTTGTCAAAAACAGCATCTGGAGACTGAATTCCTGTTTCTCTTTGGCTTGCAAAAATCATATTTAGCTGCTAAATATAGTCCTATGTATAATACACATTTAGAGTTTGTGTCTTTACCTTATAAGGTAAAAAAACTAGGTGTGGAACTGTCATAAAATAGATAGTGCTACAAATTCCACTGGCACCAATAACAAGACCCAGCTGTGCCTGTTAAACTTTCAAAATACAAATTTTAGGGCATGCACGTATTTAGCCAAGTCTCACTATTTCTGAGAGCATCTCAGAGTTGTTAACAGTTCTATTTTAGAATATAACAGATGTGTCAATAAATGTTGAGTTTATAAAAATAGCTTTTTGAATGTAGTTTTGAAAAATTAGTATGTTACAAACATCAAAATTTCTGACATGATCTTGGTCTTGGATCTGCACTATGTAATTGTTTTATGTCCATCCTCGTGGAAATTTCTACCTGATACCATTTCTCCATCCCAACACCAGTGTCTTCCTGAAAGCAAAAATGAAAAGAAAATCAAGAAATCAATCATGTAATTTGTGGTACCAATTACAGATGTTGAGTAATATGAAATACAAAGTTAAAAAGGGGTATTCTAAAGTAAAAATGGACACTGATACCATCATGAGTCAGTTATTAATAGACACCTCCCTGTAAGTAACTTATCGGGAGTAAGTTTATTCCTGCATGAAATAAACAAGTCATCTAAATCATTATAGTTCTATACCTGATGCAAAGCCTGATGTCTAGTAACCTATTTTTTACTGATTTCAGTTTTCTTGATGCATTTTCAAATGGTTATTGTGGAATTGTCATGAAGACCTTGACTGTGTTCTTATTGATAAGAAGTACATAAATCACTGACACAGCCAGTCTCACCCATTTCCTGGTCATCAGTATAGTTGATCATCAAAAGAAGGCAATTTAGCATAATTCGGCAATCCCAGTGACTTCAAAGACTATAGCTATCAGTCGACTCATGAATACATTGAGCCTTTCTTAATGCTCTTGCTAAAGAGACTCCATCATACAATCTGTGTCCTCATCTTTTCTCTTCTCTCTTTTTTTTTTTTCTTTTGGTACTGGAGATTGAACTTAGGGGCACTCGACCACTGAGCCCCATCCCCAGCCCTATTTTGTGTTTTATGTAAAGACAGGGTCTCACTGAGTTGCTTAGCGCCTCGCCCTTGCTGAGGCTGGCTTTGAACTCACGATTCTCGTGTCATAATATTTACCTTTCAGAAACCAGAAAGTGTATTAATAAGAATAATGTCTGATATTTCCTAGATAATCATTCCATTCCAGACACTATACTTAATGTTTTCCAAATGCAGAGTTTAAGTCTTACAATGCAGACACAATTGTTAGTCTCCCATTTACTCAGGAGATGTATCGAGGTCAGATAATTCACGTAAGTACTCTTAGGTAAGAGGCCAGATTCAGAATTGCTGAAGTCCATGCTCCTCTCATTTCCAGAACCCCCTCCCTGGCAAAAGGGCTAGATTCTCTCTTATTTCTAATCCAGAGGTTTAAATGGAAGGTTGTTATCAGGAAAGTGTGGGAATATATGCCTGCCATGTACAAATCAGTGTTCAGGGCCTTGACCAATAACCTCACAAGAACTAAAAACGTTGAAATTTCATTCCTCTATGACCTTAGTCTAAAAAATTAATAGCAACTATTAGCCATAGAAAAGAATATCTGTTATAATTCTAGGGGAAAAAAGGCCATCTAGAGAGGGCAGAAGTTCATTATGAGAGCAAGCTGAATCCCATATAATATTGCTAAATATCAAAGAATATTCTCATATATGTGGACCAAAAATGTGCATCTACCATCACCAGACTTTATATATTTATCTTGCCCTCTTCCTTCTGCATAATATCTGTGATTGGTAAGATTGGGTCCTGCTGAAGAGAGATCAGTAGAGTGGAGGGAGGGGTCTGGCAAGTGGTGCAGAGGGAGTGCTGTGGATTGAATTGGAGTGGGTTGAGTTGCACTTTTTTATTCTTGGGATAATGTCAGGATGTATCCTGGTGTTGTACATAACTAAAATAAATAAATAAATAATAGAAAAGATAGAGTCCTGTACATTTTGGTACTCTTACTCATGCTATGAGGATTTCTGAGAATCAAAACAACTCTTGATTTTCAATCTGAAATACGTTTGTTCACACCCCACAAGTTAGACCTTCGTATGATTATTTCTCTTGTCAGTCACTTCCAGAAATCTGTTATAACAAGCGGCAGTGGCAAGTACAGGAAATGAATCACTAACCTTTTGACCTGCATCAATGTCTGCACCTAAGATTTAAAGTTCACACATGTTTGAAAAAAGAAAGTTTTTCAACTGAAAACGCCTACATCTGAACCACCAATGTTGCTTTGGACCCTCCTTCATCTTTTTTTTTTTTTTTGGTAGCTGGGATAGAACCCAGGGGGGCTTATCTGCTTAGCCACATCCACAACCCTTTTAACATTTTATTTAGAGACAGAATCTCACTAAGTTGCTTAGGGCCTTGCTAAACTGCTGAAGCTGGCTTTGAACTTGAAATCCTCTTGCCTCAGCCTACCCAGCCACTGGGATTATAGGTGTGCCCCACACACCCAGCCTTACTTTATCTTTTGCTTATGGCCTAGGCCTTAAGTTAATTTGATAAATTTAAAAATTCATGTAAAAGTTGGGGATCCAAAGATGTTTTATTTTCTTATTGTGAAATTAAGCATTAGAAATATTTTAGGAAATACATAGGAAGTTCTTAGGTAATTTGGTAAAATGTTACTAAGACAATGACATTTTGCCTTTGCTTCTTAGCCCCAGAACAAATTCAACTTTTCCCTAGGGCTAAGGTAAGAATAGCATTGTGCTCAGACTCGACCTTCTCTTAACTTCCAGAACCTGTGTTATGTCTGACATTCCAAAGGAAAAGGCCACTTTTGTTTTTCAGGCAAAACAAAAGTTTGCATCTATATATTTCAGATTAAATAACTTAAATATGTTGTTTTTAGAGCTAATTTTAAACCAAACACACTGTTGATGCCTCCAGTGGTAAACATTTTCAGGAAAGACATTCCTCTCCAAAACAGCTCCTTAAAAATACCATGTGCTCCATCTAATTTTATACCAAAAACCCTATTGTGCAAAAAATATATAAAACATTTTGTAACAACATTGAAACCACCTTGTGGTAAACAAAAGGGATGAAATGTTTCCTCAGAATATTTCTTTGTATAAATCAAGACAAGTACAATTCAGATCACATGGTTTTTGACCCAAGACAGTGGTGGACATTAGAGCTTCAAAAATATAAAATAAAATGTAATGTTAAGTATTTATCCTGTTAAATTTTTATGAAAGATTGATCTAATTATTTATCTGTTTGCATATAAATGACTAAATATACCTGAATAATGCTTTCCAACAAATATTCAACTATAAGATAAGAATCATTCCTTTTGAATATCTTAGTAATATTTTCACCAAATTATTTAGGAACTTCCTTAGCATTTCCTAAAATATTTCTTTTTTTCTTTTTTTTTTCCTGTAGGTAGACATTTGGGCTATTTTACTTTCTGGTTATTACAGGAGCATTTCCTAAAATATTTCTAATGCTTAATTCGATAATACCAAAACCATCCTCTCCCCAATTATATATTTATTTTTATAGTTATCAAATTTACTTAAGGCCTACACCTAGGGTAGATCAAAGTGCTAGAAGAAAAGATTGTGACAATATAAATATGTTACAGCTCATGCTGAAGATAAATTCCATTCCATGCATCTCAGTGATGATAGTTATTCACCTACTGTTTCAATTAACTCAAAGTTAGAAAAATATCAGGAAAACATATGTACCAAATTCCTGATTGTCAAATTCCCCTAAATACCAGGTGTATTTTCTTTTCAAATTGTCAAAAAGAGGAAATTTGTTAGAGTTGTCTTGAAGGCTCCCCTTGGTTGCCCCTGCCCTAGTTCTTAGATACAGTCTTCCTCAGTCTTCACATTCCCAGTGAGTCTGTTCACATTCTTCTTGTGCAATCGATGGGCTGCCTAAGACCTTCATCACTCTAGGACAAGGCAGGATAAAGTTCAAGCCAGCCCTCAACCTGCCTCAACTTGAAGATTTCTGAACTTACTCCAGCTCCTAGATCTAGTACCTAATGGCTCCATGTTCCCAGAGCGATCCTTGAACCTCAGACTTCTACTGCCAGAAGTGAAGAACCTGGTAATTATGGATAACTTTTCTACTGATAGAAAAATAGGTAGATGGATAGATAAACAGATAAATACATATTTATCTTATATCTATACATACATATACCTATATGAATATATATGTATTTTAATCTGTATGAAGCCATGTGAAGTAATGCATATAAACCAGCTGGATTTAGTCATTCTACAGTATATATATACTTCAAAACATTTGTATGTTTAAAAAAATAGTTCTGTCAATTAAAAAAAAAATTATTGCCAAGCTCCCAGAGGAATAAGAAGTCCAGAGAAATGACCTTGTCATTTTGAAACCCCTTTTACTGTTCTCAGCCATTTCACAATCTAGTTCTAGTGATAGGCAACTTATATTTCCAGTCTTGAATACCTAGGAGGACAAAAGTTGGAGTCCCTGGAACAACATAGGTGAGAACCCTTGTAAATTTCTCCCATTTTGGGTTGAGACTGAAAAGTGTGTCTTAAGACATAACATGAAATTTACCATATTAACCAAAAGGCAATGAGTTCTCACATCTACTGCAACCCTGCTTTAAGACACCTGCCAGATACAGCACATATGAAGGATACTAACAACTCCCACCCTCAAGACAGTTTTGTCAATACTCCAATAAAGGGTACCTATATACCAGTTTTGGACGAGGGCTCTCTGCTTTCCAGACCTGGCCTGTGGTTTCCTACTTACCAGCCTCAGCCCATCATTTCCCCAGCAGGAAGTTTCTGCTCACCAGCCATGGCCTGCTGACTGGGACAATGTTACCCATTGAAGTTTCATCACTCACCTTCCTTGGATACTGTCCCTCAGTCCTATAGTAATAGCCTTTAGAGGTTGTTTTTTTTTTTTTTTTAATCTTCTTTCAGGATTTCTAGTAGGTAGACTCTAAGGTGGCCCCAAGTTATCCCCACCTCCTGGATATCATACCTTTGTGTAATCTCCTCTTTGCAAGTGGCTAGACCTATGACTTGCTTTTCATAAATAGAATATAGGAAAAGTGATAGGTTGCTGCTCTCGCATTCTCTAGCTTACTCAGAAGGAATGGAGTTGGAATTGTCGGCTATGAACTGTACTACAGAGAAGCCCAATTAGCAAAAAAATGATGTCTGCTAGTGAGTTTCAAGAGCCTGCCACCAGCCATGTGAGTAGGCTCAGAAGTGGATCTTCTGAAGCCACCTGAGAAAGCTGAGCAGATGCTCCCCCATGTAAGCCTCAAGAAGACCGTAGTTCCAGTTGACCCCTGATTGCAGCCTTGTCATATATCTTAAGCCAGCACCCTTCAGCTAAGGAACACCTGGATTCCTGATCCATGAAAACTGGGACATAGCCAAAGTTTGTTGCTTAAAATTGCTAAATTCTTTCTGTCCAGTACTTACCCCATCACTATATTCCCCTCTATTATCTCCTTCCTGCCTGCCTGCCTGCCTGGTGTTTGGTGCCACCATCTCTGGCAAGTTCCTCTCCAACACCATTTTCACCTCACCTGACTGCTTTCTCCTGGAGATTGTCACCACCCACCATGGAATACATTTGTTCTGGGCCCATTCCACCCTGAGATTCTCTTTGCTTTCCAAATAGGAAAAGCCTGCTCTTAAGAAAGGAGCATGAGCACACGTGTTAATGGTTGTAGAATTTCAAATATGAGGTAACCGAAGGGAAGGTATGCATTTGGGTGGTGGTGGTTAGAAGAAGGCTTCTCAGAAGTCCCCATGTCATATCATATCATAAAGCTGAGCATACTCCACACCGCCCCCCAGGAATCCCTTCCCTTTGCACACACAGAAGATTTTCTTTTCTTTTCTTTTTAATTTTTAAAAAACCTTTATTTTATTTATTTATGTATTTTGTATGTGGTGCAGAGGATCAAACCCAGTGCCTCATGCGTGTGGGGCAAGAGCTGTACCACTGAGTCACGACCCCAGCCCCAAGATTTTCTCTTCTTTAAGTGAGCTCTGGAGGAATTGTAATGTTGCAATTTAGGATTTGCAATTTACATTAGGAATTATTTGTTTCTTTGCTTGCTCACTTGCTATCAGTACTGCCCACTATATCAGACTAAGAAAGAGAGAAGGGCACTAAAACTGTTATTTAAATCCAAATACATTTAGAAAGAAATGTGTCATGACATGTTATAATTTAACTACTCATATTTTTCTATTCTTGATATTATAAGCTACTTAAATTCTGAAAGATATTTGGTTCTAAATATAAACAGTATAATTGAAAAAAATTGTCATTTTTTAAAAAAATGTGTGATTCAAAAATGGTGTAACTGCTATGGAGAACAGTATGGTAGTTTCTCATATAATCCAACACTTCCATTTATGGGTATATATGCAAAAGAATCAAATGCATAGTCCTAAAGAGATATTTACACACCCATGTTCATAGCAGCAGTATTCATAAACAGCTAAGTGGAAAAAGAAATCCAAACTTTCTATTGACGGATGAACAGATAAACTGAATGTAGTATATACAAACAGTGGAAGATTATTTGGCCATAAAAAGAAGGAAATCCCATGAATTGCTACCATGTGTGGAGGAACCTTAATGACACTATGCTAAGTAAAATAAGCCAATCACCAAAAGACCAAGACTGTATAATTCCACTTATATGAAGTATCTAAAACAGTAAAATTCTCAGAAACAAAATTTAAAACCATGAGTGCCAGAGACTACGTATAGGGGGAAGTAGGGAATTGTCCCTCAGTGGGTAGAGTTTCAGATTTGTAAGATGAAATATTTATGGTCTGGTGCACAGCAGTATGGGCGTACTTAACACTATTGGATGGCATACTTAAAAACAATTAACATGGTAAATTCCTCATTTTTTTTCTTTAACAACAATAAAAAGTATCTATACCATGCCGATGTTCAAAGGATTAACTACTTTTTGAGTTCTCTATTGCTATATCCTGCCTCCTTCTCTGCAGGCTTGTTGGTGCCTGATACCTGTACAATTTCTCTCTCAAAAGCCTGCCTTGCATCACTTGGCTGCTCTTGGAAGTAAATCTACTGTGCATTTCCTGTGAAATTATGAGAGTAGTTTCATTTGGATACCCAGCTGTTGATACAACCACTTTGGAATCGCTTTCTCTGCAGGTAGTGATAGCTGTTTTTCCTAGCAAGGCACTAAAGAGAAGAGGCAATGTCCTGTGCATGCATCACTAAGAGGGAGACCAAAAACCACCTTATGACTTTGAGCACACATTGAAAGTCCTATAATTCCTCCTCTTGACAAAGGTGTCTTATCATTCTGGATAATACATTTTAGATTGGTCTGGAGAACACAGGGATCATCCATTGTGCAGTAAAACAAAACAAAACAAAACAAAAGAAAAAAACTCTAAGAAAAATCCTGTTTCCTTTAAATTTTGGTTTAAGTTCTTCTATTCCCCTACAACCAAATCTCAGAGCATGAGTGGAAACTTCTATGTCAACAGATTTTGATTAAAAAGATTTTCATTATTAAAGTCTAATAATGAGCAAAAATGACATAGAAATTTCTCATTGACAAAATGCAATTGTTAAAAAGAAAAAGACTGCTGCAGGAATTCTCCTTTTTGGTATCTCCTAGGATACTCTGTGGAGTACTGCAAAGGATTTTTCCTTTGGTTAAAAGACAGCAGCTCTCTTTTACTCACCACTGGATAGTTAAGGTCCCAAGTTTCTCTTTTTCTTCTTTTTAACCTCCTTTGATTTTTCACATCTCTTTGGACACTCCATTTGCATATCAAGAGAATGGAAACAGGGAAAGGGGAAAATTAAAGAAAACAATTGCAGAAGAAATGCATACACTCATCATAAATTATACCCTATATGAAGAATGCCTTACACAAGAAAAAAATTGTGCTAATATAAAGTTATGATAATGTTTTCTCTATGACTGAATGGCCTAAAGATAATTTATGTAAATATCACATGCATTGACCAACTACAAAAGTATAGGTCAGACTTCCTACTCAGAATTCTAATATATTTTTAATTGTGCCAAACAATTCTGTGAAAAGTTTTAAGTCTGTAGACCCAGTTATACTTATTTTTTTTTCTTTTACTGAGATTTGTGTAAAAAATACTTCAGAAAAGGAATAAAATATTACTTAAGTAATAGGGGAGCAAATCATTACCCTTGAAATAAAGTAGACCACAAAGAAGCCTGAAAGAGCTAAACTATGTTTTGTTTTGTTTTGTTTCTTTCACAGACAAAAAAGGAAGTGTGGCCTTCCCAATCCTCATATTCTCTATAAGCAGAAAAAGAAAAAAAGCAATTATGCATCATTTCAAATTACTTTTAGGTCTATCATTACATTAGGGGTGTGGATTATAGGCACTATCAATCACTGAATAAAATTTCAAATCTTATATTTTCTCATTTTAAGCATATTTCTCATTTATGAGGCAGATTTTAATTATAGAAGTTGATAATGTACATAAAATAAATTGGTAAAGCAGAAATAATGTCTTAGTGAAAGGTTTAGTAGAAATAGTAGCCAAATCCAAAATATTCAGATTTTGCTACTTGGCAAAACTAAATGTATTTTCTAAAAGCCCATTAGATATGGGTCATGGGGGTACACAAAATTGTCAAAGCTCTTCAAACTGTGTACTTAAGTATTATACATATAGCTATATATAAATTATACTTTAATTTTTTAAATTTCTTAGCCATAAGGCCCACATAAATACAGTCACTTAATATGAGAAAAATCCAAGAAATAGAAATGCTGCTGCTGTTTGCTATTGATTTGTGCAGTCCCTTTAAATCTTTCTTATGTTCTCACTTCAACCACTGTTTGATCATTGGATCTGATCCTCAGGGAATGTGTGGAAAAGCAATTGAACCAACTCTGACTGCATTTTTCATACACCTTGTCCCTCAGAATTCATGAATTAGCAAGTTCAAGGTAGGTTTAGAAAAGTACATTTAAATCAAGAGGTTTACATGAAAGTCTTAGCCTTTTTGTGGCTAAAAGGGCTTTTCTTTTTTCTCTTACCAGGGGAAAAGGCTTGCTTTGGTGAGTTCCCCATGGCAAGCCTCTTTGAGGAATGAATTCTGAAGTGCATTCAAGCCTGTCTTCAGGCCTTTCTGGTGAAAGCATTTGAGGGAGATACTGAGATGTTGTCCATCACTACCTTTCTAACTTTGGGAGGTGGTCTGAGACGATTTGGAATTTTGACATATTTTCTAGAACATTTTGAAAAAATGTCTTCATAAAAGCAACTTTGTAATAGACTCCACAGTTATATAGCACCCCTAAAGTAAAACTTTCAGAAATGCAAAATTAGTTCAAATCCAGAAGTTTTCAGCAAAGAATTTTTAAACTTTGATATAACATTTGGCTTATATATACAAATGAAATTTGAAAAGTACTTAACTTCTATTGAATTTATAAACAAAGTTGATGAGTAAGAAACTTTTAATCATAGGGTGAAAAACACCTGTGTCGGTAGCAGTACTGCCCAAAGCATGAGAATAGAATGTAAAAAGAAAAAGGCAGTTGGCCAAAGACTCATCTGTTCCTACTGTTCTGTACTTCAGGCCACTCTTTCAAGGTCAGTTTGCCAGTGTGACTGATTAATTAGAGCAGGAAACAAGTTTAATCCTTTCCCGTTTTTTATAAAAGGGAAAACTAATACCCAATTTCTTGTGACTTGATAATGAGGATCCAAGTATTAATTTTATATGATCACCTTTACATTTTAAGGTGAAATTTGTAAAGTTAAACTTCAATGAACTATTATTAATTTATAAAACACTATTTTCTCAAAATAAGAAAGAAAAAATATTTAGTCTCTGTAATTAAGTTAATCCAAAGTACAGTTTCTATAGCCAGATGGATATAGATTCAAATCCTAGCTCCAAGTCCTTGTCTCACAACTAGTCTTATGATTTTAAGTGAATTTTTGACACCCAATTTCACTATTTATCAAATCATGAAAAATAATACCCAGCTCAAAGACTGCTGTAAGTAAATGAGCTTCTGTGCATGAGGTGCCTAATATAGATGGTAGTTCCTGTTCCTCTGTTTTCAATTCCAGATTCGAAATTTATGTTTACCTTAAAACTATTTGGCTTTGTTCTTGAGTATGATAACTAAAACTGCTAAAAGTACAATTAATACTGTAAAATGGGACTGTCAATATGTAGAAAACATTTCTTGAGCTCAACTAAAAAAGAAATTAATTCACATTAAGCGAACAATAATTCACAAAAGCCCCTATGATCGAGTGCTAAGCAGTGGTGAAAGGTCAAAAAGCGTTATGAGAAAAGGGAAGAGGTAGACCTCAGTGAGGACTGGAAGGACCATCCTGGAATCAGTAGAGGACATATGAATGGAGGTGGTGGTAAGATAAGATGAGAATGGGGAGAGAAAGCCACCCTACAAGGGTCCTATGCATGCAAAGAAGGCTGGCCTAAGAAAAGAGGTTCAACACTGCCCTTGGTGGAGCCAACTGAGCAAAATATTCATACACCAAATGCACACATATAATCCCTATCCACACAACACTGTATATTGTGACTTGGCTCTGGTATGAAGCAACTGAATGTTGACCTTGTTTTTACTGAGACAGGGAGGATAAGGGCTGTGTTCAAAACAGCCAGATTTGGAATTAGTACTCACAACCCCAGACCATATTTCTCATTCCTTTCACCTTATTCTTTAATCATTTTCTGAACCATATTTCACACTTGAAGTTCACTTTTTAAAATAGAAATTGATTTTCTACTTCCAGTTTCCCATAAAGCATTTCACCAGAGCCCCAAATCTAAGATTCTCCTTCCACTCATTCCTTTAATTAGCTGGGAAGCCAAGAACAAGCCACCTAGTTTCTGGGCCAAACTGCTACATGGAATGTTTCCTTTGGGGTCTGAAATTTCAGATTCTGCAGAGACTTTGCTGAGAACAAGGGAGTATCATCCACTGCACCTCACAGCCTGAATTTATGAATTTTAAACGCTATTGGGCAGATAGAGCTAAGGGTGAATAGGAAGAATTCATTTTATTGTTCTGCCTGGTAAATAAATACTATGTTGAATTTGCATGGTAGTCTTCTGATTATTTTCATATTTCCTATATCTATCAGTCCCTCACAGGTGCAATATAAAAATCCCTGAAACCGACCGGCCGTGACACTTCAGGACTTCAGAGGAAAAGAACTGTGCTAGGACAAAATGAGAGTCTTTCCTGATGTAGTGTAGGCCTGAGAAGAAAGGATCGCCTTCTTCCGCGTTGTGTCTGTGGACTTGAAACTTAAGGATTAAGCAAAAACACAGCAAAGAGTAGTACCCCTAAACCAACCAGGTCTTAATATGACCGCGGAACATTAATCTGAAAGAAAACTCAACTTGGCATTTAAAGCCCAGGTTAACACGTTTAATGCAGAGGCTCCTTTTAGTCTGGAGTCCCACAGAATCGCGTGTACGTGATTACTTGCTCTTGATTTAGTTCTTCTTTGGAAGACCTTACTACTATGACAAATAAACAGCCTTTTGGGATGCGTCTCTGGCCGAGGACTGCCCTCTCCAGCCAGCAGCTCCCGCTGATGCTGTCCAGGCATCGCCCAAGGGGAAAGGTTGCCGCGCGGTCGGAAGGCGCGGGAGGAGTCTGCAGTGATTGATGGGGAAGGGACAAATGAATAAAAGTACTTGTCTAGGGACAACAGAGACCCTTAGCGAGCTGTGGAAGCTACAGTGTCTGGCATTCTCTGAGTGTTTCGTCAGAACCAGGCCCGCCTGCAGTACACGGAGGCGTGGTCTCCTCCGGGAACAGGCTGGAACCGAGCTGCGAGCTGAGCGTGGCCGTTCTGCGTCTGGGCAAAAAAGGTCTGGGTTGAGCCTGTTGCCTCCGATCCTCAAGGTAAACGTTCTGGCTTAGCGTCTAATTAAAATCAATGACTGGACCTTGTTCTGGGGCTGCAGCTTGGCTTACTAATTTGGAGGGGGTGGAATTCAGTAACTAGATCAATAAAACTTATAGATGCAGCATATTAAAATGAGGTTGGGGTAAAAGCGAGTAAGTGAATGTTGAAAGCCACTTGAAAGAGACAGAGCCTGATATTCCCCTAAATTGAGTTTGAGAAGTCTCAGATTTTTCTTAGTCCTCTGGAGCATTCCTGGGCGTGCCAAGGGTAACCTTGTTGCAGTCCACCAGAGAGTAGCGGCTTTCGAACGCCCGAAGGTGTCTTTAAATTCAGATGCTGGGTGGTCAGAGTTCCCTTACAGAGCAAAATGTAGCGATTAACATATGTCCTTGGCCTCTTGCTGCTTTGATGCCTTAGTCCCCACGCTTAGCTAAAACATGCTTGTCTCTCTCCCCGCACACCCAAGAGTTGCAAGCTTTGCCTGGGACACCCATCCTTCCCTTCGAGTCACACCCCTTCCAGAATGCCCCGCCCCACTGCCAGTGATTTACCCCTTGGCCGGACGTAGGAAAATAACAGTGGAAGAGGAGTCGGGAAGGAGATTCAACACGCGCGGGCGGGTGACGCGAGCCAAAGTTCTCCTCTGGCGCGCAAACTTAAGTTACTTTTGCGCACGTAAGTGGATAGTGGAGACTCGTCTGAGCTCTGCGCTAGCGTCCGCAGAGTTGGGGCTGTGGTAGCTGATCCAAGTGTCCTGTCTTCATTCCCCTGCCGGGATCCAGACTAAAAACAGCCCAGCGGTCACCGGACGCCCACTAAAGCAAGCGGCATGCTGACGCCGCCAAGCCTGTGCGGATGCGCCCTAGTGGCGCTGGTTCTTGCCTGCGGCGTAGCGGGGGTTAGGGGAGAGGAGAGAGGATTCCCGCCAGCCCGCGCCACTTCTTGGCTTCTGGGGACCAGAGAGAGAACGACGCCGCCTACTAAGACCTCTTGGCCGGGAACTTCCAATTCCAGCCAGCCACAGTCCTTAGCACCTGCACAGATGCCTAAAGGAGGAAGAGTGGCCGTGCCACGCACTCCCTCCCTTCCCCCATGCCAAGGAAACATTGAAATCAAGGAGACATTCAAATATATCAACACGGTTGTATCCTGCCTAGTGTTCGTGCTAGGCATCATCGGGAACTCCACACTGTTGAGAATCATCTACAAGAACAAGTGCATGCGAAACGGTCCCAATATCTTGATCGCCAGCCTGGCTCTGGGAGACCTGCTGCATATCATCATTGACATTCCTATCAATGTGTACAAGGTAAAGAGCTCTCGTTAATACCCTGGCGGGCTTATGGGAGGGTCCCAGCTGGAAAGAGGGAGATGAGGCAGTATTTAGAGAAAGCTTCCTCAAGAATATTCTTCTCCACCTAACGGTAGTCTTTGGAACCAAATTTTCTTCTGGTCTTTAGTAACCTTCTGCTAAACTTATTAAGACAAGTGTAGTCCCACGACCAGCAGCGTTATTATCAATGGAAAATTATTAGAAAAGGAGATTTTTCTGCTCACCCCAGACCTACCAAATCGGAAACTCTGCGATGGAGCAGAATGATTTGTATTTTTAAAAGCTATGTGATTATGTTGAACTGTAAAGTTTGAAAACCACTAATCCTGAACTCCTGTTATCTGGGTATATCCTCTCTACTCAAAAGTGTAGTTCACAAACTGGCAGCATTGACATTACCTGACAGTGTGTTAAGAATGCAAGTCTACCCCAAACTTCATCAGAATTTGCATCATAATGTGCTCTGGTGATTCATATGCATATTAACTTTGGGAAACCCTTGTTTTGGAGGACTCTGAAAGTAAAGGAGGTGAAGTAGGTTTTTAGGAAACTGATGACCAAGAAGAAAGAAACCCAGACAGGTGAGTAGGAAAAACTTTACCTGCTGCAAGTGGCTTTAGCTACTCTTCATTGAATGGCCACAGTGGCCCAAGCTCTGGGTTAGATATGTTACTTCCTGGACTCCTTCCTGCAACCCTCATGTAGATATTTCCACCATTTTACAGATGAATGATAGGATGCTCAAAGTCTCACAATAAACCAGAAGATCAGGCCAAAATTTGTGAGGTTCCAAAGTACAAGACATATGTGACTGTACCCCATTTATGATTTCAGGGACCAAGAAGCACTCAAAGTTTGTAATGGTTTCCGTAGTTAACATTGTCGTGTGGTTACCACACACATGAAAGGAAACAGGCACAAAGAGCCAGGCAGAACATAAGCACCCACACCATTTGACTCCAGGGTATTTTGGAACTCTGGACACATCCCAATACCTCCGGACTCAGTTTTCTCAACTCTACAATAAGGCTGCTAGTGCCTCCCTGCTATGGATTTGTGGTGTTAAGAAAACCAGCCTAAGCGAAAAAAGATGAAAAAATTTTAAAGAGCTATGCAGATATATAAAATCCAACCTTCTCCACACCAGCAGCAATAGACGTTCTAGATAAAAGCACAAAGTATAAGGAAATGAGAATGCATTTTGTGGAATTGCCAAAGGCCACCCCTGGCTTTAGTACAAGGGTGAAAAATGGGCTATAGGGCTAGAACTTGCTGTAACACTGACCTCTATGGCAGAAATGGTTACCATAGACAGAACTATACATTTCCCTTCATGAATGGAAGTGCTAACCCTAATAGCCATATTTTAAAGGGATTCCACACATTTCTGAGATTTAGAGATGAGAATCAGGTTATGATTGAGGATCTGGAGGAAAACGCTGCAAGAAATAGGGGGTAATGGAAGAAATCCCAAAATCATGATGGCAACTGGTTCTGATGAACTCTATAGGGTTTTTTGTTGTTGTTGTTGTTTTGTTTTTGGTTTTTTTTGGAGAAGTGTGGACTGAAAATGAGTTGGTAATATGTAGTCACAACTCTAGTAGGACAAGAAGTGATCCATTTGCTCTTTAAGGAGTCCCACAGTCTAAGTCATACCATGCCATTTGGCAGAGGCATTTCAATTCAATTCATCAAACTAGAACTGAGAAACTTTCAATACAAGGTATTGTGAGAAATTAAAAAGTAAGTGAAACAAGATCTCTCCCAAAAGGGAGATTACAATCTAGCTTTGTTAGGTTTGCACAGAATTTTATACATGTTCTGTTTAGGAAGGTCTTAGTTTAAAAACTCACATGTCCAGTGCCATTAGAACCCTCCCTAAATGTGCCAGCAGCCGAAGTGTGGTGTGGAAGGTGGGATTGAGAATATTTTCTTTTGTTGTGTTACCTCCAGACCAGATGTAAATCAGCTCCAGGACCATCTTACTTTCTGTCTGATCAAATGAGCGTTTTCCATAAACCAGGGGTTATGTAACTACGCACCTAGGTTCCCTTTCATTTCAAATTCCTTTACTACTTTCCTGGAAAGTTACATCTTTTTCCCCGAAGCCATCCAGTCTGTCAAAGCTGTGTTTTTACTTTTGAAATAAACTAATGAGTCATTACAAATTGAACCATCTAGCTATCTACGTTGGTCAGAAACAAATCCATTACATAAAATTAGGTCCCATTGCTAAGTTTGAATAACATGGAACCAACCTATGCTGTTGCCTTTGGTTTAACTTGAGGCATAACGTAATGATGGTTAACATTTATTATGTACTAGATGAGTGGTTTTTTTTGTTAAATCACTGCAACAACCTTATGGAAAAAGTATTGTTATCATCCTTGTTTCAAAAAACTATAGAAACTACATGTCAGAGAGGTGAACTAATTTGCCTGATGTCACAACATTACTTGAACCCAGATCATTTGGCCCTAGAACCTGTGGTCCTCCCCATCCTACTGCACCAAGTATAATCAGAGAGCATGGCTTCTAATGAACACTGTTAGGACTTCAGCTGAGTACACTGGTGGAATTATGTGACACATGCTAAGTAGGATACTTGGTAAACAAGTACCAGGATTAATTTGAATTGTCTGAAGATTTCTCTCTCTTGAAATCCCTTTAAGATAGTCTGTAGTATATCATATCAAGAATATCAGTGGATGTTACTCTAAAGACTTTATTCAACAAAATGCCTAATCCAGAACTGGTTAAAGTCATCTATTCCTATAAATAATTGTGGTACTATAGTAAGTTTTTTTAAAAATGCATTTAGAATTTCAGAGTAGTTAGGTATAATGACTCCTAAAGAGAGTCATTCCTGATTTAAGTGAATTATGAATGTCATTTAAATGTATTTCAAAATGAACAACTTGAATCTCTAAACAAGTAATTACTAATTTGGGGGTGTGTAGGGATGCAGTGTTATAGTTCTCTTGAAGGATCCAATTTACACAGTTTCTGGGGGTTCATAGAATCCTCCAAAGCTTTTGTTGATATACTCGTGCGTACAAAAATGTCCATTAATTTAATTTATTGAATTTATTTAGTGTTGATTAGTTTAATTTATTGAATTGTATAATTATTTAACACTTATCTGGAGTTTAGTAATTATAGGGTTCAAAAAATTTACAAGCCAGAGAATGTCAGCTCTTGCTGGAAGCCACAATCCTTGAAGCAGCTATAAAATTTGGCAGGACTTCACACAGGGATGCTACCCTGAGGAACTGACAATCTTGGGAGTCATTGCTGGCCTGCCCTGCCTGGCCTTCCTCCAGGAGCTGGGTCCCTAGAACTGTTCAGGTAAAGTCTGTCCACTCTCCAGCCTCCTGTGCCAGGGAAACCTGTGTTGAAGACCAAGGAGTGGTCTAAGGACACTGAGCAAATTGTGGCTATTGAAGCACTTGAGATACTCTGATGAATATGCTGAAAAATCATAAGCCTCGTTTACCCATCACATGAGTACACGTAAGGCTGTGCCTACATTGCACAACATAATACAGATGAAAATGGAACATTCACTTGTCCAAAGTGGTTATTTCAAAATATATATAGATCTGTGTATATATACCCATACATACATGAAACATTGAATGTTATACGAGTATGTAGACACATAAGTAGAAAGATGAATATCAGTTGGCACAGGGCTTGGTACATAGTTAGCAAATGATAAATGCTATTAGAGTGGGGGGGCATTTGAATAAGAAAGGAAATTGATAGGTTTTTTTATTTTTAACTATTATCATTACAAATATGACTACAAATAACATGTTTGTACATATAGCTTTGCACACATAGATGACTACTTCTAAAGGGTAAACATCTAAAAGTGGAGTTACTGACTCAAAGATTGTATGCATTTGTAATTTTGATAGATATTGGCACAATGCATTCAAAAGTTATTGTACTCTTAGTTCTAGGCACTATTTTATATAACATCTCCATATAAATGTACATATATTAATGTCTGTTTCTAATATGTCTATGAGTCTTCAGTGATTGCCAATATTTACATGGTCTGTGTATACACCTGAACCAAAGGCTAGTGTTTAAATATCTAATGCTGGGATGACTGTCTCCTTATTCACTATGTCCTTCTTACATGTGCTAAAATGAGTAGGGTCATCTAGATGTTTGCTCTACTTCAAGCCTGTTATCTGACTACTAGGCTGTGGCCACTTAGGTCATGAAGCTCTGAAGGAAGCAAGAGTTGAGCACACTTGTGTACTGAGTGTACTTGGGACAGTTTTCATGTTGTTGCTTGGTTCTGTAGTTGATTTGACTTAGTTTGCTTTAGCAGTGATAGTTAAAATGACTTGGTTGCAGGTTGGAAAGAAATTTAAAATGCTTGAGCAAATAATGAGTTTTTAAATTATTGCTGGATTTTATTTAACAATGTAACTCTCCTTACACTATATTTAGGTGGATAATTGAGTCAATATAATTCTCAATTGTAGTTTCTTTTTTGTGTAAGCAAATTGAATTTGAAAAATAATCTGTAAACTAATGAGGCAGATATGAGTATCTACATTAACTAGCTTGATAAGAATCCAAATGTAATCAGGTGTGCAGTGGTGGTGGACAGCTAAAACAGCCTCGTGACTCACTGGAGTGCTTTTAGATGGTTTCGCTGTTAAGACTTTACAGGTCACCTGAAGAGGTAAGGAGGTTGCCTTCATAGTTCTGAAAGGCCAAGTTGCTGATCTTTAACGTTTAACTAGCTATGATGAAATACATATAACATTAAACTGCTGGCATGTCAAAATGTGGAACTGCTTCACTGAGCCCACAAATGAGTTTTGAATGAAGTGACCCTGGCAGGTAATCAGACATTTTGTGCTTCTGGCACAATCAATTATTTTTCTGATCAAATTCACCTTTCTCATTATCCTACCTTAGCCTACTTCTAGTACTTAACAAGTTCGCATAGAATTAAACAGTTTCATAGAAGTAAAACACCATCAAATTTAACTGTTGAAGTTATAATTTTCTGATCAATGAACTGCAGTATATGAATATACAACAATACAAGAAACACGTATCATTAGGAGGGGAGTCTAATTTCTTCTAACTTAATAATATTGTATTATTAGTCAAATAGCTAAGATATTTTAGCGACATTTAAAGATATCCTAATGGTAGAAGCATTTTATACCAAAAATGGAAACTATCTTTGAGATTTACTTATTTATTGCAAATAATAATAATAATAATGAAGGCGCACCAAGTAAGCACGAAGTATTATATTTTTATTAAAATGTGTTAAGAATAAGACTGTTAGCTCTGGGTGACCTGGAATCAATTAACAAATAAATACTCACAATACCCATCCAGCATAGTGCCTAGAATAGTCAATAACAGATTCATGTGTGAAAAAATTATGTTACATACAAGATGTAACTCAGTGGACTTCTTCTACTCATACTTTCACACACATTCAAATGAAAACAGAGGGGAAAATCTTAGTCCTTTCTGTATGAGGGTATGTTAGTCATGATCAAATAACAGATCAATAGCAGAATTCAAATGACACGAAAACTCAAGACTTCATGTTCCAAATGCACTCTTTTATATGTTAGCCATACATTTCTGTGACAAAGGGTTAGTAAATATCAGGTCTTAGGCAATGAAAGATTCCCTAGGTTGATTCTATGGAATTTGTTGTGTTTGCCTTTGATCTGACACTAGATCACTCCATAAATCCAAGTCTCTAAAAACGTCAAGGCAATGTTTTCTTTCAATACTGCAAGACTTACCTTCCTATCAAAGCCTTTACATTTTTTTTCTTTGTTCACTTAAAGTGAGTTGTTCAAGATCGTAGATATTTCCATAGTTGTACAAATGGATAACATGGCCAAGACTCTGTTGTCTCAAGGCCAGGGAGCCATGTTCTTCATCTCACAAAGAAAACCATAAAAGGTTCTTTGTGTGGCTAATATGCTATAGTTGATTATTTTTAAAGAAACATGTCAAATGTTAATAAGTGATTAAGTGCTTGACAAGAGTGTTGACAGATAAAGCCTGAGCTGAAATAAGATATGAGATGTAATTTATGATGTGAAACAGTTTCTTTTCTGAAGTTTGCAAAAAAGAAGTTTGGTCATGTTTGGGAGATAGCTCAGTGTGGGCATGGGTATACCTTGGTCAACAACTTGTCTAGTTTTGTTCCCAATGCTTTTGTATTAGAGTTATTTCTCTTTACCTATAGACCCTCTGGTGAAAATATAAAAGAACAAAAAAATGGATGAGATGTAGTGGTAAAAGGCAGGGAGGTGGAAGATGAGTGGGGGTTGGGAGAGAGAGAAACAGAAGAGGATATTAAGATCATTCTTTCAGAAATTGATTATCAAAGCTGACTGAAGCATTTCCCAAGCAATTCTCCCTCTTTGAGGCTCCAAATCATACCCATGCTTCTGGACCTGTTTTCAATTCTCTACTTCTCTGTTCACTTTCATTGTAGTTTTCAAAAAGGAGGAAAACTATTCTTGGGATGTTTACACTGCACGCTGTCTTCTTGACCCTCACTCAGTGTTTACAAACTATTTTAAGAGTTTTAAAATTCCATAGTAAACAGAAGTCTTCTGATAATAGCTTATCACTGTCCCATAATATGGTCCACAGACAGAAATAGGTCTAAGTAGGGTGTGAGATGACTTCATAAGGATTTTTCAATTCATTCAGTCGGAGAATCTTATTCTGAGGCGTAGGGGTCTCATTCTCTAGTTTCTTCAAGTGTCCCATGGATTTTGTTGGATCTTTTCAAGATATGTAATGTGTCAATGAGAGTTGTTTTCTTTTTTTTTTTTTTTTTTGGTATGGACAATTGAACCCACATCCCCAGCCTTTATTTATATTTTATTTTAACACAAGGTCCTGCTAAGTTGCTTAGGGCCTCACCAAATTGCTAAGGCTGGCTTTGAACTCACAATCCTCCGACCTCAGCCTCCCAATCCTCTGGGATTATAGGCATGAACCCCCGCACCCATCTCAATGAAAGTTTTTAAGCACAAACTGTGGGTATATTTTTAAGTTCAGATAATAGAGGAGTAGCAATCCAGTTGTTTACCAGTCTGTTAGACTTAGAAATAAATTTTATTGTTATACTTGTAGGGAAATATATTTGAGGTAAACTTCAATTTCTCCTGAGAAATATGTTCAAAACTTTTTTTGTCTCTGCTTCTCTTAGAGGTTTTGTTAGAAGAACTTTAATTCATCATCATAAAACCATTGTTCTGTTTCGGTAAGTTGTAGGAATCTTTACAGAGCAATGGACCCTTTATTTTATAGGTGTGTATGAAAGAAATTCCCCAGGAACTCTGCCTGGCACAACTCCAGGGGGCACTGTATACATCATGGCCTATTTAAATGGTGCCTCTGGGGGACAGGTTGACATTATTTCTGACCCACATATTTCTAACCCACATAGCACAATCTTTAAGTGATTAAGTGCATTTTGATGTTCGCAGTGTAGAATTTGTAATTTATATTTTCCCCGAGGGCATGAATACAATGAATGTCAAAAACATTTTCTTATACACTTGACCAGCAGGGTACTTTGAATTCTCTTTATGTATGAATTAAAAAAGGGAGTTCTGACATAGAAATCCTTGAATGGGGATGTCCTATCTTATTCAAACATGGAAGGACTTATCTGCTATAGGAAACCTAGATAAAACGGAATACACCCTTTCCCCCAGTCATGATGTGCAAGCATTCCATTATTTGCCTCTTTGGACTCTTTGTAAGAACACTTGTGTAACCAGTCTTTTGAAACAAATGCTAGCAATTCATCACAAGATGGAACAGACCAGTGTCCTCCAGACTGCCCTGCTCACCCACCCTCTAAATTGTCATCTCTTACAATGTCCACATTTATTGCAGCCACCTCCATCACACTTATGGTCCCCCAGGGACAAAAATTCCTCATGGAGTCCTATTAAACAGTGAGAAACAGTAGGATCTGTTTTGTATCAGTCATTTCCTTGACAAGTTTGAGTAGGAAAGAGAGTGGGGGATGAATTTTGTCTTTCACCTTTTCCTGCCTGCTAATAAGACAGGAGTCTAACCAGAGTGCAGCAAGCCTTCAAGCCCTGATCCAGATTCCTGCCTCTGCCTGTCAAGAAGACTTGATCATCCATCTAGACTAGAGAATACAAAAACAAATGCACAGTCACTGTGTTTCTCCAAAGAATATATTTAGAAAAGGAGACTAAAAGGCTCATGACAAATGTTTATCATAGGTTTCTGCCTTGTGATCAAATGCATTCATTCATTCATTCACTCATTCATTCATTTTTACTCAAAAAGCACTCTATTGAGTGCATTTACACACAGTAAATGCTGTGTGCCAGGCACTGTGCTAGGCATTATAAGTCCATAGGATATTCTGAAACAGTTAAAGCTCAGTGTATACTCTCAAATTGAAAAGTTAGAAAAAGCAAATGGTATGTTTGGTTAATGAGGCAAGTGAACATTTACTAGTGCAAGACGATTAACTGGCATTTCCTGCTGAGGCTTGATTCCTTTTGACATTAACAGGGCAAGCATTAACAGATTTTTTTTTCAAAATTTCTTAAGCATGTAATTTTTAATTAAAAAGAGAAATGAAAAATGTAAACCTTTCCATCAGAGAAGTTTTGTATTTTTACAATATCTTTAAAGGAAGAATATTTCCGTATCCTTTTAGAAAAAAATTTAAAACTGTGTAACATAAAAATAACTTTATAATGTAATATAAAAGTAATTTATTTAAATTCTCTGCCTTTTTTTTTCTTGGTCATTCCAACATAAAGTTATGAAATGGTGGCCAGCCTTGAATAGGAACCTTAGAACCAGTATGCTCGCTTCTTTTTTCAATCTATGCTTATTTATTTGTTTGTTTTTATCATCCAAAAGAAATGTGCTAGAGAACAATATAAACCTGAGGAGAAAAGGGAGCAGGACTAACATAAGCTACCATTTTGTCATATGAACACCACACTGCCAGGAGGACCTAACGCTGTCAAAGCTATTCAGTTAGATCAGACAGCATGATGTGAAAACCAGTGTCAGTCGTGGGAGAATCTGCTAACTAACTGCCTCATATTTGGTAAATATTAGGTGATAGATTTTCAAACTTAATTTTAAGCAGAACCTAAAATTTTAATTTATGGGAAAGGATACTGAACTCCAATTTCCTTTTAGTGGTCAGACTGACTTTTTATTTTTTGGTGCTGGGGAGTGAACCCAAGGCCTAATACATGCTAAGCACACACTCACCACAGAGCTATGCCCCAGCTTAAGACTGACTTTTTTGCTTAAATGTTTGATTTGTCTTTGGTATTCAGACCTTGTCCTTAAGTTATCTAGTTAATGGGATAAAGTCCAGAGAAAAAACTAAAAATAGGAACTAAGAAATGTGTTATTGCTGGGTTTGAAGTTGCTTCCTCTTGCAATAAAGCAAATCAATTTCCTCTGCAGAGGGAAAAGATATCTTTGGATTTGACATTATAGATGTTGGCTATTGTTATTTTTTCTAACAGATGGTGAAAGTGTGAATTTCCAGGAATCATAAAAATCTATGAGAACATTCTCTCACCAAATGTTAAAGATGGCATCTTGGGTGAGAGTGATTTTCTTGCAAAACTTCACAGCTTTCCCATATCCAGGACTTTGTTTTGCATTAAATAAGAAGTTGATGTCTTTGCATATAAATAAATTCCAACGCCTAACATGCACAGAGACTGCCTTGCTAGCGGGCATTTCAGTGACAAAGATGAGCATCCGCAGTGGGCATGTTTCTGTCATAGAGTATCAGGTTGTGCTGCGTCTCCATAGAGCCTTCTGTTCAGAGAGAGGCAAAGGTTGAGCTTTTCGGAGGAAGAGCACTTAAAGTCCTGCCACTACAAAATATCCTCTCACTACAAACTAATGGAAGCAACAGTGCAAACTTTAACCCTGTCTTCCTGGTTTCTTAAAATCAGTAGCATCCAGTTTTGAATCAAAAGCATGAAATACTAAAAATGGATGAAGGTTAATGGTGCCTCTTGGATGGAACTTTTCCCTTCAATATATAAGACTGGAAAATTGTAATCTCAGTTATGAGTAGGTTTCTTACTATCTCTGTGTTGAACTTGAAGAGCATTGTTAAAATTTTCAGTTTATGTTTCCCTGTCTTCTGTGATAGCGTGGGTCAGAGGTTGGGCTGCAGGCCTCCCAGTGGTATGAAGAGCTGTAATCCAATTTCTAGGCTGAGCCAAAAACAATAGCAACCTCAAAACAGAGCTGGGATTTAGTGCAGAACTCATTTTCATTGGCTGGCCTGCTTCCCCTTCAAAGGCCTGGACACTCATTCGTTTTGATTCTTCTGATGGCTTTACCTACATGATATCAATATTAACATATTTGGAAATAACTTGAGAAGGAATATAATTTTTTAAAAACATCCAAATGTTTGGATATTCTATGATAGCTAGATATATTAGTTAAGTTTTTCCAGAGAAATAGATAGATACATGCAAGAGTGGATAGATAATGAGGATTTGATTCAAGAGATTATGAAGGCCAAGGAGTCCCTCTATCTGCCATCCACAACCTGGAAACCCAAGGAAGCCAATAGTATAATTTAGTCAGTACAAACATCTGAGAACCAGAGGAGTTGATGGTAAAGTATCACTTCTGAGGAGCAGAAGAGATGAGCTGACCAGGCTCAGGCACAAAGGTAGGAAGCCTAAAGGGGTAAATTTCTCCTGCCCCCACTTTGTTCTATTCAGACCTTCAACAGATTGAATGATGTCCATCCACACTGGGGAGTCCCATTACTGAGTCCCCAGATCAAATGCTAATCTCACAGACTCACCCAGAAATATTTAATCTGAGCATCCGAGGCTGGTCAAATTGACACAAGAAGTTGACCATCACACTAAGTGATTAGAAAAAAATTTGCTCTGAGTTTAGATGTTAGACCACTATTTAACACATAGCTAAGGGTTTAAAAATATTTTATTTAATTCTAAGTATTTTTTGTAAGAGCAGTTCTTAAAAATACTATTTGGAAGCTTTCATAGTAGTTATAAGCATAGATTCTGGAGTCGGACCAGCTGGGTGCATATGTGGATCTAATACTTAAGTGAGCAACCCAAGATAGATATATTGTTATCCAGTGAGGAACAATCACCCTACAATTTAGTGGCTTAAAACAGTAAAAGCATTCATTATCTCATACTGTGTCTGTGGGCCAGGAATTCAGAAGCAGCTTAGTTGGATGTCCTGACTCTAGGTCTTTCTGAGGGTGCCCTCAAATTACTGGCTGAAACTATAGTCATCTGAAGGCTTGACTGAGGCTGGAGGATCCCTCATCCACACAAAGGGCAATTCTTGCTCATTTTCAGGAGTCCTTAGTTCTTTGCGTGTTGGACTCTCCCAAGCAGTGCTTGAATATCCTCATAACATGGCAGCTGGCCTTGCCCACAGTGAGCGATCTCAGAGAGAACAAGGAGGACGCTATGACTGATGCCTTTCATTACTCGCAGACATTGCACATCATCACTTTTTCCAATCTTAGTTGTTAAAAGAAAATCACTAAGTCCAATCCATAGTCAAGAAAAGGGAAATGAGGCTTTGTCATTTGAAGGAAAAAATATATGTATAAAAAAAGTGGACATATTTAAAACCAACACAGCAAATTAATAAACTTCTAAGTGCCTCAGCTTTCCTTTCTATAAAGTAGGAATTATAGTAACACTGCTTCACAGAACTGTCTTAGGAATTTGATAATATGGTATACATAAAGTGCTTTGTATGGTACTTAGACCATCATAGGTGGTATATAAGTGTAGTTTCATTTTCTTGATTCATTTAAAGGCAATGAGAATAACTGGAAAGAATATTGTCTGAATAATTTATACCAAACCAGGTCTCCCAGAATCCCTGCAACTAGCTGGAACCTTTTTATTTTTGTGTGTCCAAGGGTAACTGGCAGTTCTTTTAAAGCAAGTTCTAACTTATTCAGACTTGTAGTTCCCACAGTTTCCTCCATTTCAGTAAATGGCTTCACTATTTACATGATACAGCTCTGTGAGTGTCCTGACAATTGGCATCTCTATGTTGAACCCATCAGCAAGTTCTGCTCGCTAGCTCTACCTTCAAAAATAGACGTGAGCCATCTCCTATTCCCCCGAGGCTAGCACATCACTGAACCTCAGTCACACTTGTATGCCTGATGCAGAGCAAACACCAAACACTGAATACGGATGCTCAGAGTAGAGCAAAATTAACTGAGAAGGTATCAGCCAAGATGGCAGGGGACAAGGCCTCAAATCCACCTGCTCTCAACAAGTATGAGTATGTTATATAAGGGAAAAGATTGTAGAATAGGGAATTCTGCGGTGAAATTGATAGTTTCGCAAGTTTCAATAGAATCAAGGTTCCCAGACTTCTTGATGATAAGTGGACATCTGGTGGGCCACTGAACAAGCTATGGTTCTGCAAATCAAGCTTGTAAATCACCATGTGGTGCTGTTAGCTCATTTTCCTACAATAGAGATAAGAAGGTCATCAATGATAATACCTTTAGGAATGGGAACCAGAAGTATGTGCTCAAGCTCTGGTCAGCTTAACTAGTGGAAAGAAAGAATGTGATCTGTTTTTTGGTTTTTTGGTTTTTAATTTTAGGTGGGGGGGGGAATGGTCCAAGTCTCTTACAAGAGAAAGTACTTTATTAATTCCCTCATAGAAACTCACTTACAAATCCCTACTGTCTATTTTATCATTCCTCAATCTTATAGGACAAGGGATGATAACCCATCTGGTACTTACTTCTGAGGAGGAATGGAGGATGGGGGACAGAGGAATGAAATTGTTTCACCTAAAATTCAAAATATTTACAAGTTCCTGGAGTAAATTCAAGACTGTGTAAAACCATAGCCTGAGCTTTTTTAAAAAAAAATATTTTATGTGTTGATGGATTTTTATTTTATTCATTTATTTATATGCAGTACTGAGAATCAAACCCAGTGCCTCACACATGCTAGGCGAGCAGCATGAGCTCTTTTAACAAATGTCTTATTGCAGCATTTTGAAGCACATTTAATTATAGCATAAATCATAAATAAGATCAGCAAAATGGACATTCATAATTTAAGTATCCTAGAAAATATAGATTTATAGCCCTATGGGGTCTAGAGAAACAATCCTGAGTACCTTCCTTTTAATTTCTGTTGCTTCTGGGGCCATTTGTTGAAGCCAGGATGCATGTTTATGAATCTTTTCACATGAGTTCCAACTTCACCAAAGGCATTAATGTAACACAACAGGAAGTATTTGCCATAGCACATACCCTACCTTACTTGGCTGGAGAATATTCTAGAGCAATTTGCTCATCAAGCACTACTCTAGCTTAGCATTCTATTCCTTTTTGCTGAGGGGAAATGACCCGGGCACTTTCATTAGCTATAATCTCCAGGGTGATAGATAGCTTTCTAATTATATGCACATGGGCTCCTAACTCCCATCAGGGCAAGAAGGTTCTGCCAAATGTGTACCAAAATTCATCTTCCTGTTACCCAGTAAATCCTTATAAAACTCTCTCTTAGATCTTGAGAATGATTTTAGAGAGTTGGTCCAGTGCTTAAATCTCTTGGAATCAGTGGATGAAAAGACATGTGACCAAATATCTGGACAAGTCACCCCCCATTCCAAACATGTATTTACTCCTTCAAAGTCCCCACAAACAAATAAGTATCCTGTCAGAGCACACAGAACCTACAATAATTTTTTTAAATTGAGCTCTGAGTCTCAGGGCAAGGATTCCTAGATTAGATCAAACCATGTGTCTAACTAGTGGGGTTTGAACTTCTGATTGGTGTTTTATTGGAAGCCAAGATAAGAGTCTGGAGTTTTTGAACAGACTTTTAAAGATATATTGTAGGAGGAGTATGGACTCTGAGTATCCTGAATATTGAGCCCTCCAGAGGTCAAAGAGGAAGAGTATGGTAATTTCCTTGGCAGACTTGATCAAGGCAGTTATAGGAGGCAGGAGCCTAGTAATAAGGGTTTTCTCTTACACAGAATTTAGCTAAATTGTTACTGGTAAGAGGTAGTCCAAGTGGTCTATTGATTGTGGTAGTACTGAAAGGCTCAGGACAGTTCATAATTTTAGGGTATATGGCAAAACTCAAGTTTTTCCATGGAGAGATTAAGAAAACACCAGGGGAGGTGGTACATGGCATCTTGGGTTGTCACCATGGCTCTGTAAGGTCACTTTGGAGGTTCTTTTATGATATCTCACAGTAAAGTTAGTAACCATGGAAAATTTAGTTATGGGTAAAACCAAGGGGTTGTTGTCATAAACCAAGAGGAATTTGGGTAATATATCCAATGATCATTTAAATGTCCTGCCTTAGCCAGGGTTTGAGAGATCCTAATCATAGAGTTATCTTTCTATATGAACAAGGGTGAGGAAAACAATAATGTAAGCAGAAATCATATTGGTTAGTTCCCAGGGAAATGACAAAAATGTAGCTAAGGACAATAAGGTCAGTAATAATACAACTGAAGTCACGTTTAGTCTTAGCTAGTTATTTCTAGAAACAGTTATTTTGAAGAGAAAATTTAAGTCTGTGATCAGATTCTTTGTCCCTAGTCTTTGGGTTCTTTGGAGTCAGACTAGGATTCAGCAATCTTGAGATGGGTGTAATATATCCCAGGTAGCCATCAGAACATCATAAGGTTTGTTGTGCTTGAAACAAAGTTGGTCCTCAGATTATTGTTCTTTCCAGGACTTGAGAAAGTCTTGGTCTCCAGCCTTGAATTGGTAGAGAGGGACATTTGTGGGGAACAACAACCTAGTGGAAGCAAACTCATGAATAGAAGTGAGGAACTCATTTAAGGTTTCTAAATAACCAGTGATTGTGATTCCCCTTCCTAGAGTCAGGCGGGGTGCCTGGAATAGTCTGCCACACATTCATTCATATGGGATGAACCAAAGCCTACTTCTAGATGCCACCTTTACTCAAAGCAAAGCAATAGGTAATACCTCAGCCCATGTCAAGTTGGTCTCTTGGAACATTTTTGCAATGGTTCTTTTTAAAGTGAAATTCATCTTCTCCATCTTTCTGGTAGATTGTGATCTCCATGAAGCACATAATTTCCAAGTTGAGGCCCAAGACTGAATACTTGAGTTATTTTAGCCACAAAAGCAGCCTCATTACCACATTGTATAGACATAAACAGTCCAAATAGAAATTGTTTCTTTCAATAAGGCTTTAGTTATTTCAAAAGCCTTTTCTGTATCAGAGAAATGAATTGATATTTAAAATTTCTAGGAGCCCTGGCATCACAGTAGTCTACTTACCAGTGTTCACCAGGGCTTCACCATTATTAGTGTTGAATTCCCCTTTGCAGGTTTGAGGTTTAGTCTTTGAGTTACTTTTGGCATAGACTGAACATTGTTCAATAATCTCATTGGACAAGTTTCTGTAGGTTGAGATGTATCGGGTACCTATGGACCCATTGAAGGTTACTGTCCCACCAGAAATGGGTACTCCAATGGATTTGTCTTAAGAGGTCTTTTAGTATAGCCTCTGGCACAAGAGGGAGACATCTCAGATACCCACTCGTTTGTCTTTGTAAGCCTTGTAAGGCATAATGGGGCCAGTATTGCTTGAAATCAATTTGTGAGACAGGTGGAGTCAAAAGATCCTCAAAACTCATGGTTTGTGTCAGCCAGTTGGTTTCCTTCAGTTGTCCCAGGCAAGGAATTAGGATGACTACTTTCTTTTTTGTTTTTTTGGTACTGGAGATTGAACTCAGGGGCACTCGACCACTGAGCCACGCCCCCAGCCCTCTTTTGTGTTTTATTTAGAGACAGGGTCTCACTGAGTTGTTTAGCCTCACCATTGCTGAGGCTGGCTTTGAACTAGCGATTCTCCTGTCTTAGTCTCCCTAAGTACTGGAATTACAGGCTTGCACCACCGTGCCCGGCTATGATGACTACTTTCTTTGGTTTATTAATAGCTTGTAATAGAGCCAAAATTTCCAAAGTGTGTTTGATATTCTTATTACTTGAGGTTAGTAGGCCTTCTTCCTTCCAGATAACCCCATGAACATGAACTATGCAGAATGCATACCTGGAGCTGGTGTAAATATTGACCACCTTATTTTTACTCAAGTGTAGAGCTCTCCTGAGAGTAATGAGTTCAACCGTCTGTATTGAGATGCCAGGGGGTAGGGCCTTTGCTTCAATGATCTCTTGAAATGTGACAATGACACATTTAATCTGGCATTGTTCTTGATCCATGAAACTTACTTTCAGTGAAAAGTTCTATGTCTGACTTTTCCAGTGGTTTGCTGGTCAAGTCCAGTCCAGTGGAAAACACTTGTTCACTTATCTGAAGATAATCACCAAAGCTAATGGACAATAAAGTAGCAGGATTTAGGGTGGAAACTACTTTTAATTTTACATTAGGGCTGTCTAATAGGATGGCCTCATATCTTCTCAATCAACCTGAAGTCGGCCAATGACCTCTTTTTATTCTAATAGTGGAAGAACACCATGTGTGTGGCGGGTGACTGGATGGGTGGGGTCTGTGGTGGTACATGCCCCAAAGTGAACTTTTCAGCTTCCTAGAGAACATCACAAGTTGCTGCTTCTGCAAAGAGGCAAGGAGGCCATCCTTTCGCAGTTTGATCCAATTGCTTTGAGAAGTAAGCTACAGACTGGTGAAAAGAACCAAGAGTCTGAGTTAGTACTCCAGGACGCAGTCTGCTTTTCATGTACAAAAAGGTTCAAAGTCTTTCTTAAATTAGAGAAATCCAGAGCTGAAGCAACAAGCAGTTTATACTTTACCTGGTAGAAAGCAGATTGTCATTCCTTAGTCCATTGTAAGAGTTCTTGGTCTCCTCCCTTTAAAGCCCTACAAGGGGTTTGACAATGAACAGAGAGTTAAGAATCCAGACAGGAGAAAATTTGACCATCCCCAGAAAACCACAGGTAGTGGGGCTGGCTACATGGGCAATGATTTCATTTATGGAGCGAATTTCTTCAAGAGCTCAAATCCTAAGTATTTAACAGGCTCTTATCAGATTTGGTCTTTTTCTTGGAAATTGTATATCCCCTCTCAGCCAGGAAATTTAATATCTGAACAGTATCTTTTCTTTTCTTTTTCTTTTTCTTTTTTTGGTACTGGAGATTGAACCCAGGGACACTCGACCACTGAGCCACATCCCCAGCCCTATTTTGTGTTTTATGTAGAGACAGGGTCTCACTGGGTTGCTTAGCACCTCGCTGTTGCTGAGGCTGGCTTTGAACTTGCAATTCTCCTGTCTCAGCCTCCTAAATGCTGGGATTATAGGCTTGTGCCACTGCGCCCAGCTGAACAGCATTTTCAATTAAAGCCTCTTTGTTCTTACTTGTAACCAAATGTTAGCTACTTATTATAGGATGATCCCTTCTTTTAGCTGAAGGTCTTTTCTCTTAGTTCTATGGCTAGTAATGTCCCTAAAGATTGTGGGAGAGTTCTTAAGCCCTTGTGGAAGCACAGCCTGACAAAACTTTGTTTGGCATGGGGTGTGGGTTCTACCATTTAAAAGCCAATATCTTTTGAGAGTTTCTTCCAGTGGGATATAGAAAAAGGCATCCATTTCAGTCTAGTACAGTGAACCAGGAGAGCACAAGGATTGGAAACAATTGAGTGTAGATTCTGTACCATTTTATTGAAGGCCCTAAAGTCATACAGATATTCTTCAGAATTCAGCGTTTTCACTGGAAAGCTGGGTATATTAAATGGGGAATGGTTTGGTTGTATTAGATCTTAATTTAAAAAGGCCATCAGAAATAATCATATTCCATTTTTCTCTTCTTTAAGGGATATTATTTGAAATGAGGTATTTCACAACTATATCCTTTCTAGCAATAACATTGATCTTTTCCTATAGGAGTTGATTTTTGTGTAGTTGATTCATGTGTGGTGATCCAGGAACATTCTGACTTCCTGTCCACTCATACATCCTCTTTTACGCAGTTCAAGACGTCTTCTGGTACCTCCAAGGAGTCCTCAAGTTATTCTGTAGTAATAGCAATCTGGATGGCACAAGCGTGTTCATATCAAACAGCTATTTCTAGCCCATCTTCTGAAAAAGTTACCAGTTTTGCTAAGCATTCAGTCATATGTAAAAAGCTGTGCTGCAATTATGTTGCCAAAGTGCTATTCCAAAGGCATGGGAAAGACCAGGTTAAGGCTTCCCCTGTTAGCCAGTTGCAATCATATGGTTTTTAGAATCAAGAGATTCCCATGTGTTAATGATAGAATAAGTGTCCCCTTTTATTTACAAGATTAATTTGATCCTCCCTGTCATTTGTAATTGAAGCTCCCATAGTGATATGAGAAATCACTCACTGTAAACCTAAGGGAAGGAGAACCTGGGCTTCTTAATTCATGTGTGTGTGTGTGTGTGTGTTGCTAGGTATTTCTTCTAATTCTGCCATTTGAGTAGCAGAATTCTTGCGATTCTTCCAACTATTTAGCTACTTCAGTTTTGAGCAGTCTTTATTCCAGTGCCTTTCTTTCTAGCAATAACATTGATCTTTTCCGACAGGGGTTGATTTTTACTTACCTTCCTTGGATTCTTCTCATATCCCTTTCTGTTTTCCCCTTGCATTCTAAGTGAGTGCTTCTGCAAGCAGAGAAACCAGCTGTTTTATTTCCCATTATTCCTTCAAGTTCTGTGCTTGATCTCCGTTATTGCAGACTTTAAAAGTCATTTCTACTAGTTGTGAAGTGGACATACCTAAAGCACTACCCACTTTTTGTAGTTTCCTTTCTGTATCAGGAATACTTCGGTTGATAAAAGCCATGTTTATCTTTTTTTTTTTTTTATTTTCTGGAATCTCAGGATTGGCATCAATCTAGCATTGGTTCACCTGATGACTACAGTCCAAAACTTCTGAGGGATCTTCCTGAGATTTTTGTTTAATATCATGTATTTCTTGAGACTCTATAGTTTAGGGATATCCTTGATATCCTTCCAATAGGCATATCCTGCAATTTTCAAGATGGAGCATTCCACTGTCATTTATGTCCCAGTTGGAGGCTCTAGAGTAAGGACCTCTAGTCTAGCAGGATTGATTGGATCTGCCAGATGGAGCCATTGGGCTTCTTCTCTTCTCTTTAAGAACCATGTTTTTTAGCCTTTAGTGTTCATGTGAGAGCCTGATTATCAACCCAAAAGGAGAAAATGGAGGCAAAGAAACCTTTCATGTGGAAAGGATCATTCAATCATGAAGGGTTATTACTTTTCCAATTAAATAAACCAGAAGTAAGGAAAGGGGACTGCTTCAATATTACTCCAGCTCATTATCCATTCATTATCAATCCTAACAAAACGAATATTGCCCTGCCTGGGCACCAGCAGCACCCTGGCTAAATTAGGTGCCCTGGTGGGTATAGGAAAGTAAAGAGCATTGTAGACATTTCCTCCCTTTTGAATCATAATTTTTCTGCTACTATATGCTTTCATTGGGGGATGAAGTGTCTGCAACCACCAATTGAGAAACTTGTGGTAGTGGAGCCATTTATGGACTTAAAGCTTTTAAAGATTTTTCTCCATCTTTCTCCCATTCTGTATCAGAAAGGACAGGCTTAGGGTTTTTTGCCTGCTGAACAATGATTTTACATCTGCATGGAGCAGGTCCACTTTGATAAAGGAACATGAAGCCTTCCATTTGCCTTCTCTCTTACAAAATACTTCTAATTGTCAGATGGTATAATAACTTAGGAGCTCCTTGTACATGAAATCAAGAAATTGAATAAGAATGGATAGAAAGAATTTTTTAGCCACATGTACCAAGGCAACTCACTCAACTGTTTCAAATTGAAACCAAGGGCTGGGGGTGTAGCATGCACAAAGCCCCATGTTCCATCCCAAGCCCCCCCTCCCCGGGCAAAAAAAAGAAAGAAAGAAAGAAAAGGAAAATTTAAATTTTTAAAAAGAAAACAAAAAAGGTAAGGAAAAAGAGAAAGAAAGAAAGCTGAGAGACTTATGAGTTTCTCTGCTCCAAGTGGCTGTGTACCAAAAGTGACTGATAATTACAGAAGACAATCTGGGGAAGTCCCCAGGACAAACAGTACCTTGGCCCTTCAGGGCCTCTCTGGATATCTGACCTTGTATCAGGGTCAGCCTACCAGGGGCACAAAACTCCTGGCTGGCTCACCAAAACTTGCCAGTGAACCCCAAAATCATATTCATGTGCACAGTGTGCAGTAAACACCAAACCTCAAACACCAGCATTTGGAGAAGAGAAAGTTTAATTGAAAAGGGATCAATTGAAAAGGTGTGGGAAAGTAAGATCCACCTTCCCCTGGCAAGCATAATTGTGGGTTATATGAGGGAAAGGGGCACAAAAGGCAGAAACTGGTAGTTTCACTAAAACTGGGGTTTTTAGATTTCTTGACTCAAGTAGACATCTGGTGAACCGATGAGCAATCCACAATTCTGCAAATCAAGTTTATAAATCACTCTGTAAAACTGTTAGCTCGTTCAGCAGTAAAGATACCAAGGTTGTCAATGATAATTGATAATTGATGATTATAAGAATGGGAATAGACAGTATGTGTTGAAGGTCTGATCAGCTTCACCAGAGGTAAGGAAGAATGTACTCTGTCTGGTGCATCAAAAACTGGTGTTTGCTGTTTGGTGTTTACTGCACATTGGGCACACGATTTGAGGGTTCCTTAACTACGGGAGAATGGACTAAGTCTCTTAAGAAAGAAAACCTTTAATTTCATTATGGAGGCTCAGTTACAAAGGCACCACATAGTCCAGCCTGCCCACCAGTACTCACCAATGCTTCTTTTTGGACCCCACATTGTTTTCTATACTGAGCAGTTACAGGGACCATTTAAAAAGGGTGAATAATATAATGCTATTTCCCTACTCACAACATTGCAATAAATTCCCTCAAAAAAGCACTCAAGGCTGGATGCAGTGGTATAGGCCTCCAGCAACTAAGGAGGCTAAGGCAGGAGGACTGTAAAACTTGAGGTCAGCTTCAGCAGCTTAGGGAGACCTTGTCTCAAAATTTAAAAGGACTGGGGGTATAGCTTCATGGTAAAGCACTCTTGTTCTCAATCCTAAGTTAAAAAAAAAAAAAAAAAATCAAACTCCTCTCTCTCCAACTTCTTTTCTTATACACTTGGCCTGGGTCACTCTGTTCCAGCCTTGAGAAACTTCTTGCTTCCCCTTCAGTCCACCAGTCTTGTTTTGACCTCAAGGCCTTTGCACTTTCTCTGTCCTCTGCTACCATATCCTTTGTATGTCTCACTCTCTTACTTTGGTCAGGTCCCTACTCCAAGAGACCTTACTGAGAAGCCTATCAAAACAGCACCTCAAATCCCACCACCACTCTCTTGATAGGACAGCTTCTGTGTGACACCATATCAAGTGTTTGTGTGATTTTTTTGTCTGCCACCCTCCCTAGACTATAGGGGAGTTTGCCTGGCTCACTGATATGTACCCCGTATCCCCAATGGTCTGTGGCACATAGTGAGTACTCAATAAATATTAGTTGACTGAATTAAGTAGTTATGAGTCAATTGCTTAATCTAGAAGTCATAAAATAGAAACTAGTCTGGCCCACAGTTCTATTTTGTTAATACAACAGTGTGTGACGGTGTTTTAAAAATAGGAATTAGTTGACAGATTTTATAAACTATGAATTTCATATAAAAAAATCCAACTTCTAGCTTCTGAAAAATCAAGAAATTTTTGTCTCTGAGGATCCCTTAACAAAGAGGGACCTATAAGCGCCTATTAGAGTCGCTCCTTTCAGACCTGGATTACCCCAGACTCCACGACTCCCTGTTGCCTTCCTGACACTGATGGCATGCTTACACCTGGCTCTCTTTATTGCCTTGTGTTAACCTGCCTGGCCCTGCAGATTGTCAGGACCTACAGTAAGTACATATGTGATAAGTCCTCCAACACTTGTCCCGTGTATCTATGTAACTTTTCATGTCTAATTTAGAAATGAAACTGGTCCTGTATTCCACTTTCCAGCCATATTTGTAATCAGACACACATTTTAGCCTTTGGTGCCATTGTAGTTATAGAGCAATCAACCTAGCTTGACAAACTCAGTTGAGTCTTCATCACTGTTGAAGAGACAGAAACAACCAATTGTGTTTCAAAGTAGTTTTCACTTTTATTTTTTTAAATTTATTCATTTATTTATTCTACTTAGGTATACATGATAGAATGCATTTTGATTCATTGTACACAGATGGAGCACTACTTTTCATTTCTGTGGTTGTACATGATGTAGAATCACATCATATATGCAGTCATACATGATGACTATGATGTCCATACTTGAGGGCTATGATATCCATCTTATTCCACCATCTTTACACTTTCAGAGGGTTATTGTGGAAAACCTTTTTTAAAAAACCCATAGATGTGAAATATTTTTCTTTATTTTCAAAACCTCACGAATATTCCATCCAGATGTTTACCTAAAGTGATTCATTTACCAGTGGGGGACACACCCCATGTCCTAAGAAAGAAAATAACCACATTAAATAATGGAAGGTTACAGAGTCTACAGTTAGAATAAAGATAAATACATACACTCTCAATAGCAATAACTATGTTTTTTCGTTCATTGTATTACTCTGCCTACATATTTTAGAGGCAAGGATATTTACTGAGCATCTGCTGTGTGTCATGCTTTATTCTAGGCAATTATGGAAATGATATTTTTTCTTAGACTCTAAGGAATCACCAAAACCAAAGAAACATATAGGCAAATGTTATACATAGTAAAAGTTGGGAAATGCTATGGATAAAAAGAAAAGTGGAGTAGGGTAAGGGACATGAGAGGCCCAGCTGGTTACTCTAATAGTATGATGAGAGTCGGTCATATTGGAAAGAGATTTGAGCAGGTCTAAAAGCAGGGCAAGCGTGAGGTCTGTGCCAAGTGGGTTCTGTGGGGAAAGAGCCTTCCAGGATAAGGAAAGATTTAGCCCTGAAGTAGGAATGTGCCTGATGTGTCAAGGAACAGTGATTAGTCTGGCTGAGTCACTGTTAATGAATTGACTAAAGAACAAATGTGTGAATTGCACACTATTCTCCACAGAGTACAGTTCTATAGGGATAATCTGGTCTCTTCAGCTTAAGAATATTTATCATTATTCTTAATTAACCTGTATTTTAATTTGGCCATAACCTGAGCTTTAAGACTCTCTGACAATATGCTGGTTCAATTTTCTAAGGGAAACTTAAGCAAGGGGCCCCAGCTGGCCTTGCAGAGGGGATCCAGACCAAGCTGCTGTGTACGCATGATGAATTCTCATAAGCTGGCTGCATTTTATTATTCCCCACACACTCTCCCCTTCCACTTATCAAACACTAGTGCTTTTCAAAGGCATAGTCCATGAGAAAAAGCATGAGACCCGAGATGTGTTATCTTCCTCTTGCATGTTAATTACTCTGCACTAAGTAATGTAGTTCAGAGGGCGTCTTGTGAAAGCCTCCCTAACAGAGCTTCATGTTTCCCCAATGCAGCTGCTGGCGGAGGACTGGCCATTTGGAGCTGAAATGTGTAAGCTGGTACCTTTCATACAGAAAGCTTCCGTGGGAATCACTGTGCTGAGTCTCTGTGCTCTAAGTATTGACAGGTAGGAATTTATTTTTAAGTCAAGTTCATCCTAAACACTGTAATACTGTTTACTATGTTACTTAGATGATAAACTACAATACAACCAACCAGCTTGAAAAACAATTCCATTTTCAACTTCAGATACCGAGCTGTTGCTTCTTGGAGCCGAATTAAAGGAATAGGAGTTCCAAAATGGACAGCAGTAGAAATTGTTTTAATTTGGGTGATCTCTGTGGTTCTGGCAATCCCCGAAGCCATAGGTTTTGATCTGATTACAATGGACTACAAAGGGAGTCGTCTGCGAATCTGCTTGCTTCATCCCATTCAGAAAACAACCTTCATGCAGGTAAATTTTACTTCATCCCCACTTTCTGCTAATGCCTTATAAATGTATAGCTATTTTTCCCCAGTTCCTTTTCTTTGAGAAGCTATTGATTTATGACTGTTCTTAGCATAAATTAAGAGTGTAGATCCAATCCCAGGACTGTGGGTTAATGTTGACTAATGACGCAAGCTGCAAAAATTGAGATCACTGCTTCTCCCAGAATATCCTAAATCTCAGGGATACAAATAAACCAAGTTCACATGAGAATTGTTATGAATTTATGGTGTTTCTACTGAAAGCCATATAAGAACTGACCACTTTTATATATCTGCATAAGACAACAGAGCATTGGAGGAATGAATGATTTCTCCAAATGTTCAAATAGAAGATGGCCTGATATGGTAGGTTATGAACAGCAAGCCTGCCCTCTATCTTTGATGTTAAAGGGAAGCTGCCTTTGCAAAAAATTTTTAATCTTGGCCATTTATTGAAGAATGCTTTGTATTGTAGTTTTCAGTAAGGGGGTTGAATCCAGGGCCTAAGCCCTCTACAATACAGCTATATATCCAGAGCCCTTTTGCCCTTTCTATTTTTTATTTTGAGACAGGGTCTCACTAATTGCCCAGGCTTGCCCTGGAGCTTGTGATCCTCCTGCCTCAGCCTCCTGGGTACCAGGATTATAGGAATATACCACCACACCCAGTTTAAAGAATGTTTGCGAAACAGGGAAAGATTGATGACACCAGTCTCTAAAAGATAGATCCTAAGTATAAAGGCTCTGCTCAACAGAATGGATTAAGAGAAAACGCAAAGGGGCTGGTCTAACTATAGCCAAAGATTATTTTCTATTTTACAAAAAATAAAACTATATAAAACTGGTCTAACTGTGTATATCATAGTAAGTAAAATAATTTTAAAAGGACATTAATGTGAAATTGAGAATAAGATTGTTACTTCTTCATTAGTAAAAAGGGGGGAAAAGGCTGCATCAGTTATATAAGTTATTCTCCAACACAGATATATGTGGAGAAATATTTTTTTAAAACGGTGGCTCACACTTGTAATCCCAGCACTTTGGGAGGCTGAGACAGGAGAATCGTGAGTTCAAAGCCAGCCTCAGCAACGGAGAGGCACTAAGCAACTCAGTGAGACCCTGTCCCTACATAAAAAACGCAAAATAGGGCTGGGGATGTGGCTCAGTGGTCGAGTTCCCCTGAGTTCAATCCTCGGTACCAAAAAAAAAGAAAAGATTCATTTAATATATTACTTAAGTATGGACTTAAAGATTCTATATAGCATTTATAAAATGATCTAATTTAGAAGACAATTGCTCCTTGGTGAATTGCTTTTTAGGTTTAACTTTTGGTATATAAGTTATTTTTTTTTTAAAGAGGAATACTAACCATAGAAAATTCCCTCTTCCACATAGTTTTACAAGATAGCTAAAGATTGGTGGCTATTCAGTTTCTACTTCTGCTTGCCATTGGCCATCACTGCACTTTTTTACACCCTGATGACCTGTGAAATGTTGAGAAAGAAAAGCGGCATGCAAATCGCGTTGAATGACCACCTAAAGCAGGTAAGAAGGTGCAAGGGATTGATGGCTTGTGGTTAGCATTTCAACTAGGAAGACAAAAAATGATTTTGAGGATAATAAACTAAAATTACACACCAGAGCATATTTCCATTTTCTTTCTTCAAGTATTTTTTAATTATAAGGAATATTTTTATTTTATCTATTTAGAAGTAGTCCATATACTCTAAAAGGATCTAGAGAAACCACTGCTTTTGAAAGATGAATCCTTCATCATTTTAGTTCTAATTGATATTATCTATTCAAAAGAATACCATTGTCCTAAATTTTTACAAATGACGCTGATTTTAGTTAAAGAACATCAAATATTCTGTCTGGGAAGAGTGTATGTTGTGAATATAAAAGGTTCACATTTTAAAGATCTGACCGGTTTTATTTCAGAGACGAGAAGTGGCCAAAACAGTGTTTTGCCTGGTCCTTGTTTTCGCCCTCTGCTGGCTCCCCCTTCACCTCAGCAGGATCTTGAAGCTCACTATTTATGATCAGAATGATCCCAACAGGTGTGAACTTTTGAGGTAAGAAAGGTGGAATGGAAATCATTTGGTAAATAAATGCCATTCAGGAGTGTTGCCATCGATCCCTTTCATAGGCACACAGGGTACCACTTTTGTAGTCCTTAGGGGGCAATTAAGACTCCCAATTTTATACTCCTGTTTTAGGAGGGTGAATTAGGGGGCCCTGGGACAACCCTGAGAAGACAAAGACAGTGATGAGTGAGTGGCAAGATTGACAATGTCAGATCTGATTATCCCTGGAACTTGGAAATACTTTCTTTTCAACCAGCCTCAGCACTTCCCAGTGAAGTTGTATTTTAAAAAAGGCAAGTTGGGCATGGGAGGGGCCCATGAAGAAGGGCAGTGGAGAGGAGAGAGAATGAGTGACAGAGACAAAGGACAGGGATCGTTAACAGCAAATCAGTCACAAATTTAAGCCACTGGATCTAGGCAATAATTTTTTTTGCCCTCACAAAAACACAAAAGTCTGCAATGAACACATACTCAGAGCAGATCTTTTCATATACATGTTGTGGGTTTTTGTCTGTTTGCAGCTTTTTATTGGTATTGGATTATATCGGCATCAACATGGCCTCCTTGAATTCCTGCATTAATCCAATCGCTCTGTATTTGGTGAGCAAACGATTCAAAAATTGCTTTAAGGTAAGAGAATATTTCAAAAGAAAAAGCTCTTTGTAATCTGACATCAAATATAACCCTTCAAAATCATCAATATTTCTATCTAGAGATATCTAGCAAATTGGTTTTTAGTTTTCCCTTATGTTATATCAAGGGTGATTTTTAAAATATGAATTTGGCTTATAAGTCACTAGAGTCAAATTTTTTGCCTCTAAACCCTAGCCAGCCAATCCCTGTTGCCAAAGCTAGTTGTGCTCATGGAATTGCTCAGAAAATTTATAAAAGTGACACTCATTGATGTCTGACAGATGTCACAATAAAATAAAAGGTGAACATGATTAAATGCACTGTTCTTCTGTTCTTGGGAGATTCTGGACTATTTAGCCATAATTCATATTATGATATTTAGTCCCTTTTTGATAATGGGCTATGAGAATAGCAAATCAAAGAAATCTGAATCAAGTTCCACCTCTTCTTTTTCCCTGTCTTGTATAGCAGACATGTGCTGCTCCTTTGGGGTGTCTCATTATTCCTCATTTAGCTGCTTGCATTGTAACATCCATCCACCCATCCATTCACTCCTTCAACAACCCAATGTGAATAAAACATGCCTTCCCCTTGGATGCTTGGATGGGCATGAGCCACTGTCCATGGTATTTCATTTTGGAAGCCAAAACCTTGGCTTTCTTGTAAACAATAAAGCAGTCTATAAAACTCTTTGGCCACTCATACTCAGATTTTATATCTGGAAAAGAACTTTTATCAACTCCCTCATTATACAGAACAGAAAATAGTGAACCTCCCAATCTCTTCCTTTCTTTTTCTTTCTTTTCTTTTCTTTTTTTTTTTTTTTTTTTTTTTGTGCCCAAGAGTGCATAACCTCTGAGCCACACCCCTATCCCTTTCTATTTATTTTTAATTCTTTATTTTGAGACAGGGTCTTGCTAAGTTGCTTAGGGCCTTGCTAAATTTCTGAGGCTGGCTTTGGACTTGGAATCTCCGTTTCAGCCTCCAGAGCCACTGGGATTACAGGCATGTGCCACCATGCCCAGTGGACCCAGTTTCTTATACATATAGTTTCTCAGGAAACAAAGAGAATGAACAAAGTTTTGGATTTTTAAAAAGTCCAAGAAAAAACAAATGAATACAATTGAGACACTTGCATATTTCATAGCTTTATTGTGTTTAATTGAAAAGGTATTTAAAGATATGTGGCTGAAAAGAAAAACAAAGTAATATTAAATTCATTGATTTAGAAAGATGTTTATGATATTGTAAAGTAAGAAAAGGCAGGTTATGGAGTACTCATATAGTACAATCTCATTATAACAAAATACACACTTATAAACACCTGTGTATATGCAGTCATGTATGCAGTAATCTTTCTGTTGGTAAGGGGGAAAGGTTTTAAATTCTATATTTATCAAATACTGTGATTATCAACTCATCAAGAGTATATATCAAGAATTGAGTAGTTTTCTTCTGATGAGGAATCTTGATTATATAGGTTTTTTTCCTTCTTTGTATTTTTTAGTGAAAAATTTTATGAGTCAACTAATAAAATTATATCTCATTAAGGGGGAAATAAAAGAGCATGGAAATAAAGGGCCCCAGAACTCCAGTCCTGCAGACAGAGTCCAACCCTAGAGAGCAGGAAGCGTGGTGACAGAGAGCCATGTACACATATGACGAGCTGCTTTGTTTTGTAGTCGTGCTTGTGCTGCTGGTGCCAGTCATTTGAAGAAAAACAGTCCTTGGAGGAAAAGCAGTCGTGCTTAAAGTTCAAAGCCAATGATCACGGATATGACAACTTCCGTTCCAGTAATAAATACAGCTCATCTTGAAAGAACGAATATTCACTTAATCTCATTTTCTTTATTTTGGACAGAAGTCATTAAAACAAAATGGAACATTTGCCAAAACAAAACAAAAATCTGTCCATTTGTGCAAAATTATGTAAAAATGTAAGCAGGGTTATTTTAATACTCATCATTACACCTGACATTTTATGAGCTGTTTACAATATGAGACGAAAACCAGTGAGAATTAAGGAAAGCTTCATTGTGAAAGCACTTAATTTTTTACAGTTAGCACTTCAATGTAGTTCTTAATCATTTCTAGTATATTCATACACTCCTTAGATTTGAAAATGAGCTCACTCATAATTCCTGGTAAAGAAGTTTATTTTTAAATCGCATGAGTCTGAATAAAGGAAAAAATGTGTCACTGTAAGACATATTTTTAAGTAAAGTCTCAATCACTCAATTTGAAGTTTTTTAAATCCTTTAATAAACAACTTTTCAACGAATAGCATCACATCATTGGTCAAACTGTAAGTGAATGCAGAATGTGAAGACAGTTGAGCTGGTTTATTTTTTGCATGATAGAAACATTTAAGAGATAAGGAGGGAGTATCAGAAAGAGAAATCCAGGCTAAGTTTTAAAAAATAATTACATTCTTTACATTCAAATAAAATCAAATGTCAAGAAGGGAGAGAGAAGGCTCTAACTGCTATCATGGAAGACTTTGAAATCTCCTGATCACATGCTCTGTGAAGAAAATACTACCTACTATTTCTTCAGGATTATTAAATATTCTTTCGGTATGGTAGTTTATTTGTTTAGTTTTGTCATCTGTAAATACTTAACTACACACACTACATGTAGACGATTAAACAAGGGGCAGGCCCCAGTGTTCATAGCTTTACGATGGAGATTCCAGTGACTCCAAAATGGACAAAATGTGAATTGCCTGGTGCAGTGTCCACACAGCAAAAGAGCAAGGCGCACCGTCCCTCCTTGTTGTAGTCAAAATGATCTCTAGCATTAAATACTGCTTTCTAAAATCACACCGATTAATCAATTTAACAGCTACCTGTGAGGCTTACTACTAATTTTTTTAAATTTTTTTGAAAATAACCAACAGATAGGTGTTCTTGACATGGTGCTTTTCTATCACCAGGAGGCAAAATTGCTTTTTAGGAGTGTAAAGAAAAATCTCTTCACTTTGTGCATTCCGGCCTAATTTTCTAATCTCTGCAGCAAAGTGCCTTAGGTTAATTTGGGATGAGATGTGTGTGAAAGTATGTACAAGAGAAAATGGCAGAGAGGAAATGAGGTGGGGTGGGAGGAAACCCATGAGGACAGATTCCCATTCTTAGCCTGGAGTTCGTCATTGCCCCGTCACATCAATGCAAAAGGTCCTGATTCTGTTCCAGCAAAACACAGTTCCGTGTTCTCAGAGTGACTTTAGGAACAAACTGGGCCCAAGAGCTTTATGTCTTAAAATATAACAGAATTTCCAATTTTATTTCTTTTAGGAAGTCAGGCCACATGTTGGAAATAAGCTAGGAATGTTGTTTTCTGCCAGAATCCAATGTGACAATACAATAAACCAAAGCTCAACAATGTGACCGAAGGGGGTAGGGGAGCAATAATTTGTTCAATGCCACATGGATTCTCTTTGCAAATCATACAGTGTTGTTTATTAATTTCTTCTCAATCACTTTTTCAAATGCTGTCATCATAAAAGACATTTCAGATTTTCAACTTTAAATTAACTTTGGGCCATTTCATGTCTTCAAAGTTTCAGTTTTGGATCATTTTATTACCATGTACTGAGATTTTATATCCTAATACTGTTCTCATTTACACCCTAAAGCTGTTTCTTCTGCATGTCAGAATCCCGCTCTGTATTCTTTCCAAATTTCAAAGCTGATACTAAGAATACTTATGCACTATTTGTAATGAAATGACATTCAGTAGTTTCTTTAAAAAAATTCTTCAAAATTTTGATATATCGATAAAGGGTGGTTACAATCATTATTTCTTTGCATGATTAAAACCAAGATAGAAAAAGCTACTGTTTAAGTTTAAAACATATTTCCTAGAACAAAAAAAACTAGTTTATATAACAACAAAAATTGTGTTAACATGGATCTTACAGCTAGAAAATTTATAAGTGATTTAACATGTTTTCTTCCTTATTACTCACTGCTAACATGGGTGTAAGTTCAGACACCTTTCAGTATTGACAGCTTACCACATGGCCAAAGGAATACAGTTTATAGCAGAACATGGGTATAATGTAGCTAACTTTATAAAATTTTAATATAACCATGTAAAATAATTATATATTTTGTTTTTTCCAGTGGTCACTTAAGTGGCAACTACTGTAGTTGCTGTTTCCTTATTATGTAAACAAAACCAATAAAATTTAAATTGTTTTAAAAAAACAGCTTATCTTTCACTGTGTAGGCACTCATTAGATATTGAATAAGCGTTTAAAGGAAACATGTTACAGTGGACATTATTTATGTTAAACATAAAATTATCAAAGAAATATTAAAGTTATTAAATTAAAATGCTACATTTCTAGTCTTTAGACTATGTTGTTGGTAGGCTACGTTGTGTGAGGAACCAAATATACAGACATTGAAGTTCCCAAGGTCAATTATCTGGTTGGTAGTTTCCAGTGGCCTCTTCATGTCTGTCCTCTGGTTTTCTACTTTTGGAGCATTTCATTCTTCAATCATTATTGTATCATAAGCAAGGAGGAAAGGCTCAAATGATATTTGAAGATTATCCATTTCATTTTTTTTTACATTTTTTTTTTATTTTTTCTTAGTTGTAGATGGACACAATGTCTTTATTTTATTGCTTTGTATGTGGTGCTGAAGATCGAACCCAGGTCCTCACGCATGCGAGGCAAGCGCTCTACCGCTGAGCCACAATCCCAGCCCCTCCATTTCATTTCAAAAGCTTCTTTTAGTGATTACTATACTATATATTACTATATTACTATATTCTTTTAGTGATTACTTTAGTGATTACTATATTACTATTACTATAAAGTAGAATGAAATTATTATGGGTTGAGCACCCCTCATCAAAAAATCTGAAATCTGAAATCTGAAATGCTCCAAAATCCAGAACTTTTTGAGCACTGACATCATTCCACAACTGGAAAAATCCACACTTAATCTTATATAACAGGTTGCAGTCAAAACTCAGACCACAAGTATACTACTATGTATGCTACTATAAAATGATCTTCAAGCTGCGTTTATGAGGTGTAAATGAAACTTAAATGGATCTCCTGTTTGCACTTGGGCCTCAACACCAAGATATCACATTTTATGTATATGCAAGTATTCCAAAATTCAAGAAAGAATATCAAAGGAAAGTTAGAAAACAGAAAAAAAAAGAAAGAGATAGTGAATCAAATATTATGGATCACAAATGCAAGAGGAATGGACAGAGAAGAGTTCAGGAGAGACCAGAAGGAACAAGGAAGGCCAGTGTCATGAAAGTCAAGGGGAAGGAGATGCGAAGCAAAGGTGTAGGCTGAGAATCCAAATAAAACGGTAGCAGAAAAATGACCTTTGAAGGTGGTAACTAGACAAACAGTGGAGACCTCACCTGGAGCAGATTGTGAGATCTGTGTGTAGTGTGTGTGTGTGTTACCTTAGCACTAGAGAAGAATTAAACTTTATAAAGACAGTGGATTAAACATTTTTTAATTCACCTCCTATAACTCCACTAAAATGAGGGAAAAAAGTAAAACTAAATGGCATAAACTCACAAGGACAGTGATGAAAGAGAAGATTCCATCCCACTAGAAATGCTAGCCAAATTGTGTAAGAGGATAACCAGATAGATAAAGGACAGCTATTCTGACTTCCACTTTCTCTACTAAGTGTTCACCTGTGAGGTAGGCTAACATGTTTCATGATCCAGAATATATTCAAGAACTAGATGCAGCAGACACCTTTGAAGACATCAGACTGAAGTGAGGCCAAAAACAAAGGACTTAATTGAAAGCCCTAACACACAGCTGCTCTGAATAATTGATGACTAATGCCAGTCAGCTAAAAGGTGGCTTATAATTTCCAGACAATCTGCACCAGATTATCTATGATCTGGACTTGGTCACAACAACAATAGCAGAAGGTAGAAATGTGGCCCCTTACTGGAATCGGGGAATAAGCAAAGACCCAGGGCCTACACAGTGAGATTCCAGCTCTGATCCATGCTCTCAGTGACTAGCATCCTTGTATGTCCCAGGCAAGAAAATGAAGATTCTGTTCTGAGGAAATTTAAAAAACCCAAAGAGAAAAAAAATCCTACAGATATCAACACTGAGGATAAGGGGAATTTTCACCAAAATGAGTTACGCCCTGTCCCATTCTGCCCAAATACAAAGAATTTCCAAATTGCCTCTTTTTTTTTTTTTTTTTTTGTGGCACCAGGGATTGAACTCAGGGGCACTTGACCACTGAGCCACATCCCCTGCCCTATTTTGTGTTTTATGTAGAGGCAGGGTCTCACTGAGTTGCTTAGCACCTCATCATTGCTGAAGCTGGCTTTGAACTCGCGATTCTCCTGTCTCAGCCTCCCTAAATGCTGGGATTACAGGCTTGCGCCACCATGCCTGGCTCCAAGTTGCCTGTTAATGCCACATTTTTTAAAGATAAATAAGTAGGTAAAAGCCAAGAGACATTTTAGGAAACTGAAGTGGAAGACAGAAGCTGAAACAAACAGAGAAAAAAATGAGAGACTGGGGAAACAGAAAAAATGCAGGGAGCAAAAAAAAAAAAATACCAACAAAACTATCATTTATTTTCTCAGAGCAATAAGAAACAAAGCCAGATGTGGTAGCGCAATGCCTGTAATCCCAGCATTTTGGGAGGCTGAGACAGAAAGATCGTGAGTTCAAAGCCTGCCTCAGCAACAGTGAAGCACTAAGCAACTTAGTGAGACCCTGTCTCTAAATAAACACACAAAATAGGGCTGGGGATGTGGCTCAGTGGTCAAGTGCTCCGAGTTCAATCCCTGGTACAAAAAGAAAAAAAAGAAAGAAAAAAAAAAGAAGCAAAACTAGAAGATGAATGAACAAAAGAAGCACTCCAGAATCAAGAAACTGCTTAAAAACTTAAAATATACTTGACGCAGTAAATTAAAACACAATAAAAAAATTTCAAAGGTCAAGATTGAGGAAAGTACTCTACCAAAGTGTGCTTCAGCACATAAGGAAGGAAGTTAAGGAATCCAGGAAACAGGTGACTCCAGAGAAGGAAAGAATCAGAAACAGTTCCCAACATGACAGACGGGGGAAAGTTCTCTTAAGCCCAAGAAACAGTTGGTCTGGCTAGGAGCAGAAAAGCAGAGGAAGTCTACCTCTAAGGAGAAAACAGAACAGAGATTGTCTGGTATATTGGACCACATTCATGGGAGTTTGTAGCTCTGTGAAAGCATCTAAGGGTAAGTGAATGATAGGTATGTAGAAAAGCAAGAAAACAAAATGTAAATGGACAATTGTTAATCTCCCTCCAAATTCTTTCTTGTATAAAATGTATATACATATGTGTGTATATATACACACACACATATACATACATACATGGATAAATAGATATGTTCATAGCTATAGGACTTGAATATAATCATATCTATGCTGTAAAAATAAGATTATTTTAACCAAAACTATGATGCAGGGGCTGGGGCTGGGGCTCAGCGGTAGAGCACTTGCCTGGCATGTGTGGGACCCTGGGTTCGGTCCTCAGCACCACATACAAATAAATAAATAGATCCATTAACAACTAAAAAAATGCGTTAAAAGAAAACTGTGATGCATATAAACTGGAAGAAAAGTGTGCTTTATGGTAAAGGGGTAATGCAACTAAATCTGTTTTTCCTACAGTAAATATTCTAACACCCATTTTGGGAAATATTTGGGAACTACTCTAGGGAAGATAAAGAGATACTTCACCTAGGACCAAAAAATTCTATTTGTAGAGAAACTGCTGATGCAACCAGTACATACATACTAAAATGTTCACAGAAACATTGTTTATTTCAGCCAAAAAAACAATTCAAATTTCAACAATGATAATTTAAATAACAAATTTGGTGGAATGCTCTCCAGCATTCCATTCAGTGGCAAGTTCTTCAACAGGTTGCTAGACTTCAGAGCTACTAACATTTTGGGCCAGAAAGTTGTTTGGTTGGGGATGGTCCTGTACATTGTAGGATATTTAGCCACATCCCTGGCCCCTAACTGCTGGATTCCAAAAGCATCCTCCCAAATTGCGGAAATCAAAATGTTTCCAGACATTGTCAGAGACCTCCTGGGAAGAAGCACTCCTCCCATTGAGAATGGCTGTGTTACACTATGATTCCACTGATATGAAGTCCAAAAGGTGGCAAAATCAATCTATATTTTATGGGAATACACAGATAGTTTATAAAAATCAATAAGGGAAAGCAAGGAAATTATCCTATAAACAAGGATAACTGCCATTCCTTGGAGACAGGAACGCTGTGACTTGGAAGAGATGCATGAGGATCTTCAGGCCTTGGAGAAGTATTTGTAAGGATTACTTATTACATTACTTATATAATTATTCTGCATATAAATATTCACATTAGTATAAAACATTATTATGTTAATATATCATACAACATATTTTATATAATACTTGAACCTTTATTATTATTTCTTCAAGTATATATATATATATACACACACACATATACTTTTCTTCAAATATATATATCTCATGCCCTTTTCTGTATTGTATTTTGTAATTTAAAAAGTAAACAAAACATAGGAAGTATAAAGCTAACCTATAATTGAACAATTAAAAAACAGTAGTGAAAGCATGTTATTTAGAAATATGGAAAGGAAAGCCTGAAAGAGCAAGGGGGAAAAAAAAGGAAGTTATTGTTTTCAGGTTGTGGAATTCATGACAGCCAAGAGGGAGGGGCAGGAAGATGCTATTATTCATTATGAGCCTTGTTGAAGCTGCACCAAACTAGGGGTATGTTTGTGTGTTTGTTTCATAAATATAAAACTTAACTTTGAAAACAGAAGAATGGTAGAGTGGGGCATGTGGTCACATTTCCATTCAGGCTAGATTGTTTATCCTGCTTATTAATCATAATGGTGTTTATTAATTATAATGGTGCTGAGTGTCTGATTCTTTTGAGTTGGGAAAAGTATAAGCGATTATTTTACTTAATAAACAATATAGAGGCATTATGTAATGTTAATTAAAGATGTATTATACAAATAAGCCCTAAAGGGGATTTTAAAACCATGATACATTCAAGATAATAACCAAGTCAATTAAAGATACTTTACTAAATTAATTCCTGAAAGTTTAAAATTTTTGGCAAAATCAGAGGAGAAAACAATTATGGGTAGTTGAAAGTGAGTTTTGATTCATGATATTGCAGCTGGTACTTGAAAAATTATTTTTTAAGTTGGGCATGGTGATACATGCCTGTAATCCCAGGAATTCAGAAGGCTGAGGCAGGAGGATTTCAAGTTCAACCAGTCTCAGCAACTTAGCAAGGCCTTGTCTCAAAGTAAAAAATAAAAAGTCCTGGGGATATAGCTCTGTTTTAAAGTGCCTTGGATTCAATCCCTGTACTCCCACCATCCCAAAAACATAGTTGAGGGGGAAGCCAAGTTATCTGGGATTAAGTGACAATATTCATTTATTCCCATGAACAAAGCAAAAATTAAACACACAACATGGAGTTTGGTAATAACTCTGACAGGAAAAGCACAATGGTACCTAGAATCTATGCCACCTAGAAGAAGTTTTCTAGGGTAATATTTAAGCTAAAGTCAGAGTGAATAAGTTAGCCAGAGAGGAGGACAAGAGCAGAGAACTTCCTCCCAGGACGGAAGACAGCATGTGCACAGCCCAGAGCAGAGGATGTCCTCAACATATCCAGACAAATCACAGGCTATTCAGCTCACTACAATAACTGAAAGCAAGTAAATCAGGATGGTGTCCTCCCAAAGAACCCATCTTTGTGTCACAATCAGGTCCCTCGAATACAAATGACCACTTATGGACAGGAGGGGAATAGCCTGAAATTCTCTTCTTAAATATTCACTCCAAAATGCAGCATCTCTGAAAAAGTGCCTCCAGGAAAAAGTCCAGATACAATATTTAATTCTATTACTTAAAGAATTATAAATCAGAAGGATTTCTAGTGTATCTTTCCAAATATTGTGTTTCCTAAGAAACTGTAACCAAAGTAAGGAAAAGCAATAAAATCATACGTATTAATTTATGTAGCTATTATGCATATTAACAAATATGATGTTATAAAATATATATTATTATAACATTTTATATGATTAAACTTATAAGTATCTTTAAGTATATATATTTTGCCCTTTTCTATATAAGTTATGCTTCCTAGTTTAAAAAGTAAAGAAAATACAAGAGGTATAAAACTAAAATCTTAGAGAAAAAATAAGAAATAGCAATAAAAGAATGTTATTTAAAAATATTAAAGGAAAGGGCTGGGGCTTTAGCTCAGTGGTAGAGCAATTGCCTCGCAAAGTGTGAAGCACTAGGTTCGATCCTCAGCACCACACAAAAATAAATAAATAAAATAAAGGTACTGTGTCCATCTACAACTAAAAAAATATTTCAAAAAATATGAAGGGAAAGGTTCAAAAAAGCTGGTGGGGGAGAAAGTTATCAAAAGGAGAGAACAATCAATATAGCATGCTTTCATTCCTATTGAGAGATTGCTAATAAATATGTAATACAGACATGGAGTTGATAAACGGGTATGAAGAAATAAGTCCCTTCGGTCATGTGCAAATATGAATAAACTGACCTCACATAGTTATTAACTATCCACCTATAGTCAGGGTCTACACATAATCATGTCCTTAAATCATGTTACTTGTAAGTTGAGCAATGAGGGAAGTTTTGTAACCATCTATCCCACCCCACTTGTAGCCTAACCCATACATACATACACATGCACACTCATATATAAACAGATCTCCTTCCAACTCCAGAAATCATTTTTAAAAGTCAGCATTGAAGTAGAAAATAAAGCCCCCATTTCTTTTCCCCAGCAGCAGCCTCCTTTATCTAACAGGTCACAGCATGTTTTTCAGTATGGTTTTCTGAATAAAAATACCTCTGGAAAATCTGGAAAGTCCCTAATGCAGGGATAAGTGGGAAATGTTCCCTAGTTTCCACTCATTCAAATTGAGGTTCTTTCTTTTGAGGTAATCCATGAAATTTTACAATTATACTTGCATAAGAATGCATTTGCATCTAAATCACATAAAAAAGCTCATACTAACCTGGATTTGTATCATTTGAAATTCTTTTTCTTTTTTTGGTTTGCTTTAGTATATTGGACATCTTTCTAATATAAACTATTGGAAAAAGCAATTCTGATTCAATGGAAGAGATACCAAAAGATTCAAGATTAATGTCAGCCATTATTAGCATGTAAAACTGAAGGAAAGATCAGTAAATTGTGCTTGTAGAATTCTTCCCTCATGGGAGATGTAAGGGTCAAGTCCAAAGTCATCAATGGGAAAGATAAAGATGGACTTTCTCTAGTTTCTGGCTAGAATCTGTTCCTTGCTCATTATGTCAATTTTTTCTCCCAGCCCCCTCAGGCTGATTCTCTAGGATAATATGGTGGAGATCATGTTTGCTGTAGTCGAGAAAGTAAGTGACAGGTTGAACCCAGTGACAGTGCTGAAAAGTTTCCCGAATCACACTTGGCCCAGGCTTCTCCAGGGAAGACGGACAGAGGGAAAGGAGGTGCTGGCACCAAGTGAGGGCTTGGCACAGGGCCCTGGAAAGTTCAGATTGGCTGGAGGCCCAGGTGGCAAGACACACCTGGATAGCAACAAACTCCTATGGCCACAAGAGTCTAAAATACCCATACAAGGAACAGAAGCCCAAATGCCATCATGCATGAGCAGATGGAGCCGTATAGGGGATGTGTCCCATGTGGGACTGATCCAGCCCCATTAAGCCCATGGTGGGCAGCCTAGGAGAGCGGTGACAGGCAGCCCGGTGTTGGACAGGACACCATGGTAGACAGACACCATCTGGTTTCTGAGGTGAGCTGGTTCATCTCCATCCCTCAACGCTTTTGGACATGCACACAGCTGAAGGAGGTCTTGCTGGCTGAGAACTTTGGAAAGCTGCCTTTAGTAAGACTGGGCAGGGTGGGGACTGCCTTGAGAAAGCAGCTGAGGAATGGATGGATCAGGATTTCCAGAGACTTCAGAGACGATGCCTGGTCTGACAGGAACCATGATTCAATGCTCCAACTTGGGGCTAATTTGCAAAATGAGGTAGTTCTATCCTGACTTCTCTAGGCAGGGTTGGTCTGGGAAGACAGAAAACAGGTTTTCCCAAGACCCATGGGGATAAAAAGTGGCCCAAAAAGGCAGATCCGGACTCTCAGAATGCAATGAGAAAAACAGGGTTGTAAAAGATTCTAGGTGCAGGCTGAACTGATGGTGTCTTCTATCCATGATTCTGACCCTGACATTGGCTTGGAGGCAGAGACAGCCTTTCCTGATCTTCTAAAGCCCCTGAGGTAAAGGGACCAGCTAGAGGATGGGCTTTGGGGCATCCAAGGGCACAGATGTGTGATGGTCACCCCTATGGAACTCAGCAGGGACCACAAAGCTCCAGCTTTAGTTTGTTCTAGAGCAACAAGCACAGCATGGTGGTTGGGGGCCTTCAGTCTTTGAGACAAGGACAGAGTTGCAGGTCTGTCTTATGAGCTTGGGAACATTTGGGATCCCCCACTGGGTCATCCAGACACCCTTCTGGAATTGCCAGCTCTCTTCTCTCTCCTCAGTTGACAGGAGAACAGGTGGGAGGGCAGCTTCACCAGCAGGAGCCACCACTTCCTCTCTGAGAGACACTCAGATCCTCTCCTGGGCAGGATCCCTCTCCCTGAGACCACACAGGTGTGTCCAAATGTCCATGTCCACAGGATGAATGTTGCCCATTTTGTGCTCTCTGACTCAAAGCTCTCTGTCTTTGGCTGGGCACACTTTCTGAAGCAGTTGGTCTACAGAGTTGGCTGTGATCTGGTTAAACATGTCCAGCTCATGCCTCAGCTGAGTGTATTGGCACAGATGTTCCCAGATCATCTCCTGCTATTCTAGCTCCAAAGTGGTAGTCACCTGTCTTCAAACCACTTGGACCGGGCATGGTTGTAGAGGTGCACACAGCGCATGAGGTCACCGCCAGCCTGTGCCTTCCTCCGTGCCTTCTTTATGTGCCTTCTTTATGTCCTCCTCCATCTTCTTGTTCAGCTTGATCTCCAGCTGCTGGGTCTTCATCTCCAGATCTCTCTGCAACTCTGTGAGGGCTTTCCAGGCCTTCTCCACCAATGCATAGTGGTTGGCAAGTTGCTTGCAGAGGTCAGCAATATGGTGGTCACACTTTTCCATCTCTTTCTTGAAATTCTCATTAAAGTTCATTAGGGGTTTTTTTTTCTACCTTGCTGTGAAGCTTGGCAGAGAACTTGAGATGAATTTCTTCTTCATCCAGGCTCTTCTTCACTCACCCACAATTCTCCTAGGGAGCCTTCCTCCTATGCAGCCAAGGAGTTCTGAGAGAGCTTAGCCAAGTTCTGTGCATATTCTTCTTCAATCTTTATCCTCTCTCAGACTAATTTAGACTTTTCTGCACTTGTTTGCCTTTCAGTTGCTTTTGGAGCAGCAGTTTGAACTCAGCCATGGTGCCATCACCTTGGGGGTCCTTTTTTTCAGCCCAGAAGTAGTCACAGTAGTTCTACTCTATTGGCTTCAGCAGCTGCAGTTCTAGCATTGTGTCTGGAAGAGGGAACGTCATACAATTTATCATCTTCTCTGTGTGATCAACTTTATTTTCAAGATTATCTATTTGGAGACTGGGGCTGTAGCTCAGGGGCAGAGTGCTTGCCTAGCAAGCGTGAGGCACTGGGTTCGATCCTCAGCACCACATAAAAATAAATAAATAAAACAAAGACATGTTGTCCATCTGCAACCTCAAAAAAAATTTTTTTTAATTATGTATTTTGTGTTCATATGCCTGAGGGTCTATCTTCCAAGTGGTCTAGTCTGGTGACACTTTGCATTGAATTTTTAATTTGGTTTATTGATTCCTTTATTTTGTGGATTTCTGCTTGATTTCTTTTCAGGATCTCTTTCTTTATTGACATGATCTTTCACCTTCTGAAATTTATCTCTGATTTCACTGCTTGCATACTACTTTACACTGCAGATCAGCTTTACTATGTATATTCTGAACTCCTCTGACATTTCTTCTACCATGTTGTCGATAGATTCTATTATTAGAGCATCTTGGATTGTTTGGCATGTTTTATTCCCTTGTTTTTTCATGTTGTTTGTGTGTCTTACCATCTAGCTGTGTGGATCTGAGGCAGTACGGTTCCTACCTTGAAGGTTTCTAGTACCTTGCAGATCTGGGTTTCAGTTTCCATAGGCTTCGCCATGCTGCAGTCCCCAAATGGCTCCTGGATCACGGACAATCAATAAACTCGGGGAGAGAGGGAAGGATATGGACCAAAATTCTTATTTTTACTGGCCAAACTCAGAACATTCCTTTTGCATGCCAAACAGGGTTGTGCTTCTTAGCGTGCCCCAAAAGCCTAAACTTCACAGTGATTTGTAGAAAGAAGGCCCTTTAAGCTCTACTTTACAACTTGGACTCAGTGCCCTACTGTGGATGTCACGAGAAACCAAGAATTTTCACTGGTACAGATATTAAATCAAAGAAATTAAGTAAAAACTCTGTAATCCTATATTTGAATTGAAAATATCAATATGAACCCTCAAAGTATTTTCTCTTAAAAATATGTATTTTCTACTTTTTTCCACTAAAAAATACTAAGACAAATGACCAACATGGTAGCAAGATACACCTCAACTTCCACAAAGTTTTGTTTCTAAATAACATTTGCCATTGGAAAGAATCAGGCCTCCTTGGAGGATGGAGGATTCCAGTCTGGGACAGAAAATGTACAAGATGGAACCTTTTTTTATACCAGAGAGCAAAGAAATTATCTAAGTCAATTAGGGTTATATCAAGACATAGGCGAAAACTTCCAGGGGGTTCCACTGGCTAGAGAAATGACATAAATTGAACAATGAAGAAATAATGACTGCAATAAATCATCCTTCCCCTTAATTTCTGCAGTAATGTCTCTGCTTCTTTTTTTATGCCTTTAGAACCCTTTGTCAGAGTAAAGGGAGTAAATCAGATCACGTCTTTTTTCTGCATAAACCTCTGCTCCCAACCTCAAAAGCTTTCTATCTAGTTCAAAGTAAAAGCCCAAATACCATTTCATACCTTGAACTTCACTTGAGACTGTTATTAAAGTTGCCCATGACTACCATATTGGTAAATCCAATGTTCAGTTTTCCATCCTACAAGGCAGTGGAAAAGATCTAGCATCTTGCTACTTCCATGTTTTCAATTTTGACCTCCCTCCTCACTCACTCCTCACTCAGTCCACATTGACTTCTTTCCTGTTCTTTGAACATGCTCATGACACTCCTTCCCAGAGCAAGGCCTTTGTACCTGTTCTCTTTGATTGTTCTCCATTGCTTCTCTGAGGCATCTACTCAAATATCAACTTTCCCAAACCACCCTATGTAAGGAGCAATCCTTCCTCGCCTGGTATTTCCTATCTCCCACTTCTCTGCTTCATTTTTTCCTGTAGCAATGTTTATCAGATCTGTGCCTCCACTGATTTGCTTCTTTGTTGTTGTCTATCTTCTACTAGATTCAATCTCAATTCCATGAAGGCAGAAACTATGAATCTTCAGTTCACTGCTCTAACCCTAGATCACAAACAGTACCTAGAATATGACAGATATGCAGTAAGTATTGATTGAGTTAACCCATTCTCTCACCAACTGCTTATCATTTGCTTATTAGGCACCAGGTCAATTGTATACCGTTGTCCAGGATCTAGAATGAATGCTCAGATCTCTCTACTGCTTCTCCTATACTCTCCTCCTGAGAGATTTATTGCAAAAACTAGGCATTTCTATCCCAAACTAAGTCAGGCTAAATCTTCTTAACACTTTATGAGTTCCACCTTACAAAATACTCTAGATTACCAGTAGCATTTAAGTTCCTTATGAATTCTACGTGAAATGTTATTAATAAACTGCCTAGTGCTTCCCTAATACCAACTGTTTACTAGCAGTGGTGAAATCCCTGCACTTGTTCCTAGAACTGAAAAACAATTTACTGAAAGATTCCAGGTCACTGAATGGGGAATTGAGGGATGATATAGTCAATGATTTCCTCACTGCAGATTCCTGGGGAATCTGATTGTGAATCCTATGAGAAAGGGAACTAGCCACCAAGAGAAAACCAAATTTTAGGAGTCCTCTTCTCATTCCATTTCTAGCAGAGCAAATACCCAATATGTTGGAGCTCTAAGTAAAAGAGTTCTACTTTAAAAAAAAAAAAAGGATGAAATTCTTTGGTTATTTCACCATTCACAAGGCAACTAGAGTCCCCAGAACCTGCTCAAGGTTTGGTAATAAGTGCCTGACTAAATAACCAAAGTATTCTGATTTCTAATCCTAAATTCATTTGATTATACCAACATCACTTCCCATTAAAAATAGTCCATTTTGAAACACAAATAATCTAGTCTATGTCTACCTTCTGCTAGACTGAGGAATCAATAGGGAAACCTCTCTCAGTTGTCCCCGAAGTAGAACTTAGTTGTTCTGAAGCATGAGCATAATCCTTTTTCTCAGATCCCTTAGTCCTAATAAAAGGAACCAAATGGCTCTGCTTGAGATTAGGGAACAAGATAGGAGGAAATATTTTCATCTCAAGATATAGAAGACTCATTCCAATGTTATCTGCAGGAAAGATACATTGCAAACATACTATCAATACCAAGATGCAAATGTTCACACATACCCACTAGAACAGCTAAAAAGATGACAACATGTATTGCTGAAGATATGAAAACATGGGAACCCTCATAAGATTCCTGGAGGGATAATAAGTGGAATTTAGGCTGTCTTTGATGAAAAAATGACTCTTTACCTAGACTTACAGAGCCCTGTGGGTAACTAAAAGCAGGATAAGGCTTGGCATCTCTGCCTTCATTTTGTATCTGTTTTCATTATCTTAAACTTCATAACACCACTCAGCTCTGCACATAGTCATGTTAATCATCCAAGGCATGCTAATTATTCAAGGAGTGTTTATCTAAAATCTAGTATAAGAGCCAGGTGTGGTGGCACATGCCTACAATCCCAGCAGCTTGGGAGGCTGAGGCAGGAGGATTGTGCATTCAAAGGCAGCCTCAGCAACTTAGCAAGGTCTTAAGTAACTTAGCGAGATCCTATCTCTAAATAAAATATTAAGAAAAGGCTGAAGACGTGGCTCAGTGGTTAAACACCCCTGGATTCAATCCCCACTACCAAAAAATAAAAATAAATAAAATCTAGTAATGCAACACTTATTAGGCCTAAATTTACCTAACCTATCTTGTCCCTCTTGAAGATTGAGGCAAGATTTGCAGCATCCTATTTCAGACCCCTGGAGTGATACCTAGAAGTCTCCAGTCATTGCCCTCCACAGGATCACAGGTCTGAATGACAAATCTTGAGCAGCAAGTGGAAACTGTCCCCTCCAGTGATAAGGACTTCTCTGGAGCCACCTCACAGAACCAGAACCAAGAGAATGGTCAACTAGACCACAGTTTGGCAAAGATGGCTTAATTATGCATACTGCTCCATCCTTGGCCCAATTTTTCCTCTATTTAAACCTAAAGTTCCTGAAACTGAATTTGTGGGCACCCCTCTAAAATTGAGAGTATCTTCCTCATGATTAGAGTAAAGGCTAACAGATCTACAAATTCCATCTCACCTGCCTGTCCTCACAGGCACCATGGAAGCTGATAGTGAAGACTGTCCCCTCTGCAGGCTTGCCTAGCACAGAGCTAACTAAATCTTCATAGGCATATTTCCTGCCTTTTGTCTTACTTTACAGCCTTTTCTCTTTCAAATACTTGGCTCACCCTAAGAGATTCAAAAGATTGAGTTTTTGAAACAATCAGTTTCTTCTATTTTCCCTCAAAGGTGGCTTTGAATAAAACCCATTTTTCCATTAATTGGACTCCAGATATTTCTGGAGCGGTGAGCGATGTGACCTACCCTCTTTTCTTGGCCAACATTAGTACCACAGGTAAAACTCCAGTCAGCATCCTGGAGACAGGGCTGAGATGACAGATCTCACTTTGTCTTCCCAATAAAATCATATTGATAGAATTTTCTTTCCTGCTCCTCACCATACTCTTTTCTACTTGGATTTTTGAGGCCATCCTTGGACCTGGATAGTTGTCACTCCTGGAGTCAGGCTTCTGGCCTAAGATGCCAATAACACAGCTACTTTGAAAAATAGTCCAAAACTTTCTTAAAATTTGCACATGCATGTAAAATAGGTCCAAATGATTCTACTTCTATGTACCTGCTAAAGTGTTCACATAGAAGAAGACTTGTACATAAACATTCATTGTAGCTTCACTCATAATAACCCTGAACGGGAAATAACCCAAATGTCCATCAACTGCTCAGTGGATTAAAAAACATGTGATATATCCATGCAAGTGAAATCTTGTTCATCAATGGAAAGGAGCAAAGTACTGATAAATGCTTCAACATAGACAAACTTCAACATTAGGTTTAATCAAACCAAACACAAAATCCAGATGCAAAGACCACTTATTATAAAATTCTATTTATATGAAATATCCAGAAAAGGCAAATATAGGTAGGAAAAAAAAGTAGATTGGTGGTTACCAGGGTTTGGTACTGGGAAAAGGGATGAATAGCAAATGGATACATGTTCTTCCTGAGATGATGGGAATGTTCTAAAAAAAGATTCTATCAATAGATACAAAATTCTGCCAATTTACTGAAAACTTGTTAAGTTGTATACTTAAATAAGATAAATTTTATGGCATTTAAATAGTATCACAGTAAAATTGTTTTTTAGAAAAGAAGAAATAAACATTCACAAGAAATTAATAAAGTTTTCAGAGAGAGATGCAACCTTTGAAACTCTAGAATGGCACCAATAATGTAGGATAGGCTTGAATAAGCTTTGGTAATAAGGCTGTGAAAAAGCAAATGTTATATTATCAAAAGATTACTTGAGTAGAATTTTTGACCAGAGTCCAAAGAAACTTTTATTGTGCAATTTGCAAAACATCTTGTGTAGATGGGAATTTGGTCCTGCCAAGAACCAGATTTGTACTGGAGTTTCTTTAATATCAGTGTGTTTTCTCGCTCATCTGTATAACATAAACCCTGCCAGGCCCAAGCACAATGCTGGACATAGGTATTTGTTTTGTAATCTGTGTTGACCTAGTTTTCAAGTCCTATTAAGTCCACTTCCCAATCACATCTCTTATCCTCACCCCAGACCTCAAGTAATAGCCCTAATTGCCCTATGGTCAGGTACCACAATAATCCTATGCCCTGGAGCTTCAAATTATTCAAATTAGCCAACCATAGGGAGCCCAGAATCTAGACAACTGTATTCATAGTTTCACCTGTTATCCTACCCCTAGAGAATTTCAGGCCCTGGCTGGTGGCCTAGGCTCCTTTACAGCTATATGCAAGAGAGTCCTGTCTTGTATTTATCCATGGGTCAATGTATTAAGCATCTTTAAATCGTATTAACAATAGAAAAGATGTTTGATGGCTAAGGAAGGAGAAATCCACATGGGTCTTTGTATTGTCAGGACATTGGAATAAACTTACAGAAACTTCTCATGTGCTAAGAACTTCATGAAGTCAGTTCCATTGGCCTGTAAGTATCTGCCCTTGATTTCTTCTCCAAGGTCAATGTAACCAACATTCTCTCTCAAGTATTTTTTTGATTATTTGTTTATTCTCATAAAAAAGGGAAAGTAATCACAGACCTGATTTTGACAAAGAGCCAAATAATGTGTTTAAAAGGAAAAAATAGTTACTGCTTTCCCAGGATGTTAGTTATGTCCAAAGAGACTTGACAAATGAGAAGTCACTAATATTGTGACAGTTCCATTAACCTCTTTTCTGGAAACACAGTATGTTCATGCTCATAAAATTTAAAATTTGGTTATAGACTTACAATTTGCCAAACCTCATTGATTCCCTTCATGACTGACTGGTGTGCCCATTATTTAGAGGGACTTGGGTTAATTCAAAATACTCTTCATCCTGCTTCCTTCTTTCTTCCAAAGAGCTGGATGTCATGGTCACAGGGTACTGGTTGAGCAAGCAGCATTTAGTGGTTCCAGATTGTCTTTGGTAAACTCTTACACACACACACACACACAAAGTCAGCAGAGTGACGTACTTTCCTGAAGAGGAATGCTTTGTTTATTCTCCTTTCAAGTTTGTCTGGGAGGCAGTATCATTCTTCCTGCTCAGAGGCCAACTATTCAGACTGCTCACTATTGCAAGATGTTCAACTGACAAAGCATAAAGGCTGTAGAATGTCTATCAGAAATTTGTCTCATCCACCACATCTCATTCTTGGCAATCTCTACCATTGATCTGGAATTGTTCGTAACTACTTTGTAGCTAGTTTCCCAACATTCATGGTGACTACAGAGATATGGGTTGAGACTGGGTGGAAGATCTCTAAAAGAGCAAAGAGGTTAAAGATGGAAAATCTGCTCACATGAGAAAGAGATTTATAGAGAATTATTTTTCCTACCAGACAAAATTAATTTGCATTGCCATGGACTTCTGAATGTTCATTTAATTGTCATCGAATTATGTTCTGAGAAAAAATAGCCTTTTGAGATGATGTAAAATCCCCTAGTCCTGATGTATCCCCTTCACTAGTTTTGCTAAGTGTTAAGTGATTTTTTTTGCAGTGATTTTTTTTATCCAGGGATTTGGATATAATTACTGGATATAGTTCGAAATTTCCTTAATAAAGGGCACCACTGTCCAATAGAAAGAATATAATATATTAGCACAGATGAGTTTATTGAGTTTCCTTGTGACAGTAAGTCCTGAAAGAATATGGCTCAGCACAGCCTGGTTATCCTAAAAACTTCTTTGAGGGCTGCAAACATTAAAAGGTTTTATTCCTATATATAGTCACTTATTCACATAAACATTAGAGCTTTACCAGGATTAGGCCAGCTATTATCAAAAACTTGGTAAAGGAAGAGAAGATAATGAGTAGAAACAGACTGCAGATCCTAACTCTTCAGGAGGCTGGAATTCAAACAAGGAGAGCTACTCAGGGAGATGGGTGACAGAGGAAATGTGCAGAAGCACAACATTAGGCTGTCAGTGACTTGGACAGACTCAGAGATCCAGCAAATTCACAATAGCCAAGTTGCACAATCAGCAGAGATGGCAGTCAATAGGTGGGTGAATGGATGAAGAAAATGTGATATATATGGAAACTGTATGGAACTGAAGATGATAACATTGAGCAAAATAAGTCAAAATCAGAAAATATCATGTGGTTTCTCTCACATGCAGAAGCCAGAAGGAATAAAAGGGTTTGCATGAAAGTAGAAGGGTGACCATCAGAGTAGAGGAAAGGATGGGGTAGGGAAGGTATGGGGAGTGAACTGATCAGATTGTCTTTATACACATACAATATACCACAATGACACCCACCATTCTTAATAATTAATATGTATCCCCTGAAAATGCTAAATGATTAAGTAAATGGTTGTATTCTCAACACTTTCCAGAGCTGACAATGATAAATTGGAAATACCAAATAAAAATAAAGTTCTAATTTTGAGAAAAAGCCATCTGAAAATTCAAGAAAGTAGAGAGTCTTTTCTAGGAAGATCAAGGACATTTGTCTTTCTTTTCTATCAGTTTAAACAATTAGAGGAAATTTGTGAAATACGGATTTTCTTGTTTGTTTACCTAATCAAATTAATTAATGTTTTACCCTAAGAAGTAAAGGTGGAGGTGGCACAGGGAATAAATCAGCTCAGGTCTCTTACGGCCCTGAAGAGACCCACATGGGCTCATCACAGTTAGGAACAAAGTAACTAGGCACTCACCTGCCATGTTAGTCAGCTTTTCTTTGCAGTGACCAAAATACTTGCCAAGAACAACGTAGAGGAGGAAAAGTTTATTTTGCTCATATAGCTTCAGAGGTTTTATCCACTGCCTAGTCAGTACTGACTCCATTGCTCTGGGCCTGAGTTGAGGCACAGCATCACAGCAGAAGGACCAGTAAATAGCACTGCTGAGACTGAAGTAAAGAGATGTTTTCTTGCAACATCCATTTCACTATAAAATGATTTTTGTCCTCTTCCTATTGTGTCTAATAAATTCTCATTTTGGATAAAATCATTAGAATTATGTATTTCATATTAGGAGCCCCACATGTTAAGCCTTAGGGTATAGACGTTCATGTTTTGTCTAGTCATCTTAAGAATACTTGAGCCAAAAAAATTTACCTATTTCATTTGAGACATTCGTTGCAATCCTTGGTTATACTAACAGGATATTACTCAGATTCTTTTGAGCTAAAACAAAAGAGCTCATTGAAAATCAGAATTTGTCTCTATGGCATTCTGTGGACTTAAATTTCCTTTCCATTTCAGTTACTAGTCTTTATTGGCAATATAAGTGGAAAAGTGCAACTTGAATGTTCATTTAATAGATACTCATATAATTTATACAATGATGACCTTAGCAACTCTATAATGTAAATGAGTTAGAATCACAGGGCTTCAAGGAGAGACATAAGTCCTGTGGACAGGCTGCTGTTACTTCAGTGTTTTAAAAGACTATATCATACCTATATGAGCACAAATGTTTGAGAAGTACAAACCTCTGATGAAAGTCCTAGCTCCACCTGTAGACTCCACGTCTACTTAAGTACAGCAGAAATAAGGAATCCTTCAGTGAGTCACAAATAAGGGATTAGTTTGACATCCTCTCAATTTGGCTGCCCTTTAAATCAACATAAAATACCTGCTCTACCAAAATGAGAAAGAGAATGCAACTTTATCCAGCATCTGATAAATGTTCCAAATGCCTGGGAGTTGAGAGAGACTAATCCTGGCATCACTTAGCAACTCCAGCTTTTTATGAGCCCTCCTCCCTAAGAGACCAATGCTTTGGTTGCCTGTTTACTATTAGGTCTCCTTAATTTGGTTCAAGGGTCCATCCTAAATTCCCAGGCAACCAGTGCCACTGGATTAGTCCCCCTCCTCAATAATGATGAAAGGAAAACATCAGTTCCCACAAATCCCAGTCTAATTCTAACTTTTCCTCAGCTCCCTCTTTTGCACATACACCACACACACATACACACTCACTTCCTCCTTCAAGTGATTCATTCTGAAGTAATAGAGATGTAGAGAATCCCTATCTGCTGCTTCCCCTGGCAGCTTGGTCCAGCAGAGTAGCAGCTGCTGTCCTGGAGGTTAGCCCCAGGTCTCGGTGGTTTCTCCCAGCTGTTCTTGGGAATCAGTAGCCATCTCCCTACAGCAGTTCTTGTCAACAGACAGGATTTTGCATGTGTTCCCCAGTTCTTAACTACTTCTTGAATTGACCCCTAAAGTACCATGTCAACACCACCATTACAGCCTCAGTTCCAAAGGGAATTACAAGAGTACACAACTCTTCCAGAGAAAAGATTTACTTATGATAAAATTGACCTTAGAGTTTTTCTGTATTATGAAACTTCCCAAATTTTCCAGAAAAATTCCACTGACAACAGAGGAGAAAGGATATGTGACATCCAGAGTTTGAGGCTTAGCACAAAGTTGCACCGATATGGGAAGTTCTTTATAGGTACACATTGCTTTGATGTCTCATTTCAGCCTAAAACTTCATGTGATTTTTGAAATTTATTTCATAACACACTTAAGTTTTTCTTAATAATGTTTCTCTCCCCATTCCAACCCTTCAATATCTTAGTAATATTAACATTCCCTATATAGGTATCCCACCTATCACTTGCCTTGCCTGCCTGAGAGACCACTGTATTTCACACAAGGAGTGATGATAATGATGAAGATAAAGACAATGACTACGTTAGCTAGGCACAGTGTAAACCTATAATCCCAGTGACTCAGGTGGCTGAGATAGAAGGATTGCAAACTGGAGGCCTGGGCAACTTAGCAAAGCCCTAAGCAACTTAGCAAGACCTTGTCTCAAATTAAAAATAAATAAATATATAAGGTTGGGGATGAAGCTCAGTGTTAAAGCACCCTTGAGTTTAACCATCAGTACAAAAAAAAAAAAAAACAAAGGAAAGCAAGCAACTATTCAGACCACAATAGCTAGTTTTTATTTAGAAATTACTGTATATCAGGAGTTGTGCAAAGCCCTTGGCAAGCATTATCTCACTGAGTTATTAAAGCAACATTATCAGTTAGGACAAATATTACTCTCATTTCGTAGATGAGCTAAATGAGTCACAAAAGAGTTAAGTAATTTACCACTTACACACTTTCATCTAGAAAGTTGAGAGTTCACAATATGAACCCTAACAGTGGTGGAATGTATTGATTTATTTCTCTTATTCATCCTTAGAAGAGGGTCTAACAGCTTCCTACCATGAATCTCAATGGGACTAGGCACCCAGAAACTCAGGAATCTCTTGAACAAATGAACACAGATCCAAGAGTAACTTGGCCAACAGAGCTACTTAGGCACAGAACATGACAAACTAAATAATACCTAGATAAATTTGTCTGTTAAATTCCTTGCCAATTCTCAGTTATTTCTTAATGCCCAGACATAAGTCATCACTCATGTTTCAGATGGAGGTTATTTCATGAATGAATTCTCTTTCTGGGAGTTAGAGAGCAAATATTCTATATGGGTTACAATGAGAGACACATGCTCCAAGGCACATATGCCCTACTAAGGTTTAGAGTAATGCTTCTGGATGGTCTCTTAGCTGTTTTCTTGATGCCCTAAGGCAAGATTCAGGTTCTTACCTGTCTTGTGTCTCAGAAATAGTTTTTTCCCTTAAAGTTTTTCACTCTACCCTCATCAGAATTCCCCAGGCAATGAATGAACTACAAGTAACTAAGAAACTTGGCCAAAATTGAGATAGAGCATTATAATGATCTCTTGCAGGAACACTAAAATACTTTTGTGAATCAAGTCTCAGGAGTATTCTGGGCCTGTCTATGATTCCCAAGCTAGATATGAAAACTAATTCTAAAGGGTAACTGAGTTATACCTAAAGTAGGTTAACAATAAAAGACTTTCTCTCAGGTCTTCTTGTTTCTTTACCTAACCAAACATGATTTCACTGACCTACTGTAAAGATGTAGCCTTCTGCATTCATAACAGGTATCTACAAGAAGTATTTGCTTTAGCAGTGTGCCAATCAGTGTCTCTTGTAAGGCTTTGGCTGAAGCTCTAAGTCACTACTTCAAGAGCTTACCTGAGGGTCAACCTGGGAAATTTCCATTTTAATTTTCACTTCAGAGATGTAACTTTTTTGATTTGTTTGTGTGTGTGTGTGTATGTGTGTGTGTGTGTGTGCTGGGGATTGAACTTAGGGCCTTGTGCATGCAAGGCAAGTACTCTACCAACTGAGCTATATCCCCAGCCCCAGGGATGTATTTTTTTTAAAGAAGAATTTTATATGCCTCTTCACTCAGAAAATGGAAGCTATGTCATGTGTTTGCCCTTTATACCAGTTGCCAGGGACTTTGAATTCAATTTAATGTTCAAATAAGGTAATGAGTTTATTTTAAGGACTTGCTAGCATCCAATAAATACTCCAGGTTGCTTCCGAAACTATCAATTCTAGTTTCACATTAGAATCTTCTCTGTTTCAAATGTCTGTGATGGAGTCCCGGGTTGGGGCCCAGGTACTAGAATATCTCAAATGCTTTCCAAGGGGATTCAAGGGAGAGCTGAGAACCACTTGTTAGGATACAATGAATTATTTTTGTCTTTGTTTTAATTTCATTTGTCTTATTTGTACACTAATTTATTTATCCCAACTCAAGTTCTTTTGAAAGAAAAAAACCATAAATGTGTAAACCATCAATTTTATAATACTGAACAGGTTTACATCTAACCAATCTTTCTCAACCTTGCCAGTCATTAATTCATGTGGGAAACTGCTAAAATTCCTGATGCTGAGAATTAATTAAGTCATAATCTTAATTAATTAAGTCATAATCTCTGATAAGACTGAGGCAGTGCTAATTTTTAAATCTCATCAGATGATCTTACTGTGCAGAAAATTACTTTTCTATACTTTCTTCCCACTCTTAATGATGTCTTAAAACAAGCACTATTCATGCATGAAATTATTAAACAAATAAAGTTTATATTCGGTTTCCAACCAAAATTTGGTTCTTTTTTTGCCTCAGATGTTGAGCATCTGATACACTTCAGGCCAGGTTCTAGATAAATTTAAAGCCTGCCCCTTGGGTACTTGCCCACCTCACCCTATATATCCTTCCTCCTCAGGGAGTATGTTCCAAACCTACAGAAACCGCTAGTTCTAGTCTCTCAAGGTCTGACTAGCTAAGTGCATCTCTTTTCAATTTTCTTTTATTTTTTCCAAATTTGCAACCCTTCCTTTGATACCTTTTGGAGGAGGTTCTTAAACATCTTTTTAGCTAAGTTTTGATCAATTCATGAATTTTGCTTTTCAATTCAATTATTGACATTATTGTTTATTCAAATTTTCTAATTTATTGATAGCTAGATATCAAAAACTATATTATTTGACATTGTTTAACTAGTATTGGTCCAATTGCATAAGATTTCTTTGACATGTCTACCTACCACAAAACATTTACTTGGAAAAATTAATCAGTCTTCGAATGCTACCAATCTTACAATGCAGCCATTGCAATGATTTACCATTGCTCTTACAGAAATGGAGCATAGATTAGTTAGTATTTTCCTAGGATAAGAAAAAGATGGGAGCAAAAGGAAAGTGGGTATAGCTACATAAGGACAACATGAGGAATTTTCTGGGTCTTTACTCTATTACTCTAGGGAAATATTCTGTGTCTTTACTCTATCAATGTTGAGATACAGAATATATATATTGTAATATATATTATATATATAATATAAATATAATATCCATATTACTGTAATATACTGAGTGTACTATGGTTTTGCAAGACATTACTAATGGGGAAAATGGGGCAAAGGATAAATGTTTTGTCTATGTTATTTCTCACAAATACAAGTGAATCTACAATTATCTCCAAGTGAGGTGGGGTTTTTTTGTTTTTGTTTTTGCTTTTGAGAAAAAGGAAAAGGAAGGTTTATTGCTTTGCTAGCAAAGGAGAAACACAGGAAACTCCTGTCCCTGGGGCTGTGATTCAGACCATCAGCAGGAATTAGGGGCTTTTAAAGAGGTGATTCAAAGGCTACATTCCAGATGTTAGAGAACAGAGGTTGGAGTTGTAATTCAATTATTAATTTGGGAGATAGTCATTTCTGAGACTTTCTGGTACCATCCCCAAAGTCTGGATTACTTCATTCCTCTGGTGGGTGTGTACTCAGGGACAGATAAATCTGCCTAAACTGGGAAAGAAAGGTAATCCAGTTTCCCTTGAGATTAGGGAGAGGAGGAGATTAGGGAAGGAGTAGGGAGAGAGGAAGAGAAAGAAACATGTCCATTTTAAAAATAAGTTGTGTGGATACACAGAAGGAGGAGCAGATCGACCTGAGCCTGACGCATGAAAGAGGAGACCAATCGCACACACACTGCGGCCCCCTATCTACCAATGTTTGGCTATTGTGGCCTGCTTAGAGACAATAGCCAGGACCTGGAAGACCATCATCAAGGTCTGGTTACACCAGAGGTATCCCTGCTAGCCTACTTCTCTTGATTCCTCTTTCACTTTTCCTATGATCTAATACCTCTATATTCTCACCTCATAAACCTCACATCCTACACCCTGCCCCCTCCCTTGGTCCACCATTAAGAATTGTAGATTCTTATGCAAACCTACTATTTATAGTGTGGATACTAACTGTAAGACCAAATGACCAAAGGAGGTAAAATAAGACCACTGAGCAAGCACCAATTGTAAAGCAAAACCGCTGGGGAAGCTTTATTTGGGAAGTACACTCCCGGGCAAACTCTCGCTCAACAGGGCAGAACAGGAGAAATGCACGTGTGTTCCAAAGTACAAAGAATTTATAGAGCGCGGTCAGGAAGGGGAAGGCTTACGGCCAGAAGAGAAGGGCTTAAGGCAGGAAGAGGAGGGCATCTAGAATCCTGTACCCCCTTGTACTGATCAGGGCATCCTGCTGATGTCAGAGTTCTTTTTTTTCCCCCCTGGTTCTTGCTTATGGCCAGCTGCTCCTCGTGCATGCAGGCTGCTTGCCACTTCCTTTCCTGCAGCCCGCATCTGTGTGGGCCTTCTGTCAGTCCGTCTCCTGCAGCCTGCATCTGCGCGGGCCAATGGATCGCTCCCCATGCAGGCCGTCCACCAACGCGAACTCTGGAGCAGACCCAACACTAATCAAATACATCATTTATGTTTATTGCAACAAAATTGTAATTGTTGAAATAGGAGTTATTTGGTTCAAGGCTGCATATTGTTTGCATTGGATGCTGTAAATATTGACCTCCCCTTTAAAGATGAGGTATTGGTAACCCGCAAGGACACTACAAAATTATAGGGTAGAAACAGTAATACCTCAAATCCACACTGCTAGAGAAGAAGTGACCAACATGAAAAAACAAAGGAAGAAACTGCCCCAAACAAAACCAGATGTTACAACAATAGAATCCATTGACAGCAGAGTACATGAAATGTCAGAGGAGGTGTTCAGAATGTACATAATTAAAATGACCTATGAAGCACAGAACGATATAAGAGAACAAATACAGGCAACAATTGATCACTCCAACAAAGAGATAAGAGAGAAAATACAGGTAATAAAAGATTACCTCAAGAAAGATATAGAGATTATGAAACAAAATGAAACAGAAATGATTGAAATGAAGGAAACAATAAACCAAATAAAAAATTCAATAGAAAGCATCCACAATAGACTAGATCACTTGAAGGACAGAACCTCGGGTAATGAAGACAAAATATATAAATCTTAGAAATAAAGTAGACCACACAATAAAGATGGTAAGAAAACATGAGCAGAACCACCAAATATTATGGGATAATATCAAAGGACAAAATCTAAGAATTATCAGGATAGAGGAAGCACAGAGATACAAACTGAAGGAATGTACAATCTCTTCAATGAAAAAATATCAGAAAATTTTTTAAACATGAAGAACAAATTAGAAAATCAAATACAAGAGGCTTACAGGACACCAAGTGAACAAAATCACAACAGATCTACACCAAGGTATATTATAATGAAAATGTCTAGCATACAGAATAAGGATAGAATTTTAAAAGCTGCAAGAGAAAAGTTTCAGATGACATACAGGGGGAAACCAATTCAGATCTCAGCAGATATCTCAACTCAGACCCTCAAAGCTAGGAGATCCTGGAACAACATATACCAAGCTCTGAAAGAAAATGGATGCCAACCAAGAATCTTATATCTAGCAAAATTAAAGTTCAGATTTGATGGCAGAATAAAAACCTTCTATGATAAACAAAAGTTAAAAGAATTTACAGTAAGAAAGCCTACATTAGAGAACATTCATGGCAAAATATTCCATGAGGAAGAAATAAAAAACAACAATGAAAATTAGCAAAGGGAGGAACTACACTAAAGGAAAAGCCAATCAAAGGAGAAACTAAGTCAAGATTAAAAACCAGAAATAAATCAAAATGACCAGGATTACAAATCATATTTCAATGATAACCCTGAATGTTAATGGCCTAAACTCGTGGATTAGAAGATATAGACTGGCAGATTGGATAGCCTATTCAACAAATGGTGCTGGGAAAACTGGAAATCCATATTTAGCAAAATGAAATTAAACCTCTATCTCTCACCCTGTGCAAAAATCAACTCAAAGTGGATCAAAGACTTAGACACTAGAACAGAGACCCTGCACCTAATTGAAGAAAAAGTAGACCCAGATCTTCATCATGTTGGCTTGGGATCTGACTTTCTTTCTTTTTTTTTTTTTAATATTTTTTTAGTTGTAGATGGACACAATATCTTTATTTATTTTTATGTGGTGCTGAGGATCGAACCCAGTGCCTCACGCATGCGAGGCAAGCACTCTACCACTGAGCCATTGCCCCAGCCTGGGATCTGACTTTCTTAAGCAGAGTCCCAAAGCACAAGAAATAACATCAAGAATCAGTAAATGGATGGATTCAAACTAAAAGCTTCTTCTCAACAAAGGAAACAATCAATAATGTGATAAGAGAGCCTACAGAATGGGAAAAATCTTTACCACATGCACCTCAGATACAGCATTAGTCTCCAGAATATATAAAGAACTCAAAAAACACCAAAAATCAATAAACCCAATCAATAAATGGGCTAAGGAACTGAACAGACACTTTACAGAAGAAATACAATCAATCAGCAAACATATGAAAAATTTTCATCATCTATAGTGATTAGAGACATGCAAATCAAAACTAAGATTTTATCTCACTCCAGTCAAAATGGCAATTATCAAAAGTAAAAGCCATAATAATTGTTGGCAAAGGTGTGTAGGAAAAGGTACAATCATACATTGCTGGTGGGACTGCAAAATGGTGAAACCACTACGGAAAGCAGTATGGAGATACCTCAGAAAACCTGGAATGGATCCACAATTTGACCCAGCTATCCCACTCCTTAGTCTATATACAAAAGGACTTAAAATCACCATACTACAGGATGCAGCCACATCAATGTTTAGAGCAGCTCAATTCCAAATAGCTAAACTATGGAACCAACCTGCATGCCTTTCAACAGATGAATGAAAAAAATGAAAAGAAAAAAAAAAACCAGATGAATGGATAAAGAGAATGTGGTAATAAACATAATAGAATATTACTCAGCCTTAAAGAAGAATGAAATTATGGCATTTGCAGATAAATAGATGGAACTAGAGAATATCATGCTAAGTGAAATAAGTCAATCCCAAAAAAACAAAAGCCAAATAGTTTCTGAAATAAGCGGATACTGATCCATAGTGGAGTGGGGAAATAGGGAAGAATGAAGGAACTTTGGTTTGTATAGAGGGGAGTGAGGAAAGGGATGGGGTTGTGGGGATGGGAAGGGTACTAGAATGAGACCGACATTATTACCCTATATACCTGTATGATTACACTACTGGTGTGACTCTGCACATATATAGTCAGTGGAATGAGAAGTGCTCCATTTGTGTACAATCTGTCAAAATGCATTCTACTGTAAAATAAGAAAAAAGTTGCAGTGGCAGAGCAGCAAGGGTTATATTCAAAGCATAAAGTAGACCACTGTTACATCTCCCCACCATCAATTTCTACATTCAATTTCTATGGAAATATGGGCGACAATGTCTCCAAGCTCCTTCTTTCTGGAAGAGGGTGAAGTTGGGGGAAGTAACCCAAAGTCCTTGTTTTCTCTCAGGTGGGGAGTGGATAGTGAAGGGTATTCATCATCAGAGCAGTCCAGAGGTCCACAGTGACAGATGGCAGGTGACTAGACACAGTGCACATAAGGCAGGGCTCATATTAAGACAACAATACACAAGAAAAAGCATTACTTTTTTTAAAAGATTTTTTTAAATCTTTATTTTATTTATTTATGTGTTTTGTATGTGGTGCTGAGGATGGAACCCAGTGCCTCATGCATGTGAGGCAAGTGCTCTACCACTGAGCCACAACCCCAGCCCAAAGCATTACACCTTTGTGAACAATTCAGCAATTCACACAAAAGCATTTAGTGTTTCAGCCAGTCTCTGAAAACCATGAAAACAGTAACTCATAATAATATCAGTGAAAAACAGATTGAATTTATCAATGTAGGAGGTTAGGAAGATTTGTAAGGTCTACAAGATCAGGTTCAAATTAACTCAGGACACACTTGCAACTCTACAGTCCTTTGTGATCATTATTATTAGGCACTCCCACACAAGTATCCTTCCTTTATAGTCTCCAGCTTTACTTACTTTTAGGAGGGCTGTCACAAGTATACATTTTAAGTTACACTAAAAAAAAAAAAAAAACATTATTTTTCCTTTTAAATGTCCAGGACATTTGGAACATGAACATTAGGCTAAACTCTCATGTCAGATGTTTAAGACCAAGTTGGTCAAAACTGACCTTGTTCCTATCTACTGTTAAGAGTCAGCTGAGATTCCTCAGAGATCACTCTTGGGAACATGTGTGAAGCCTCTTGGCTCCTTTAGCTTTCCTCTACCAGTGGTGCCATCTATCAGGATGGGTCAGGGTCTTGCTGACCATATGTGACTTCTCTTGGGAACATCAGGGATATTTCCATCTCCAATGACCCTCCTCTTTGCAGAATGTGCACTGGTTGGCTTCCAGTTCTCTAGGTTCCTCTCAGTTGACTGGCAGATTGGGTGACTCACCAAGAGTTGCAGGACCCATAGAGGGGTCCTGTCATTCTCTTGGTCCTGGCTGACCATAGAGGGTAAGGTCCAAAATATTGGCTGCTTTTTCCTTGGCCTGTTTTCTTCCTTGATTTTATTCTCCAAGTTTTTGGTTTTAAACACCTAAAAGGCCAGTTCTATCAGTCTTAAAGTGGGAGCAACAGGTTCTAACTTCAATATTTATAATTTTACAGTTACACCCTTTCATTTAATTGGGATCAGTATTTGTGCTATAAGTAAGCATTGTATCTTAACTGTCCTATAGGTGATGGCTTATTATCTCAAATTAACTCAGGCTGTTTTATTAGAAGCAGTAGCTCTACAAAACCCTAACAGGCCTGGTATTGTGATGCCTCCTGCTTCACTCTTCTTGCTAAGGATTGCCTTGGCTATTCTGGGTCTCTAATTTTTCCAAATGAATTTCATGACTGCTTTTTATATTTCTATGAAGAATGTCATTGGGATTTTAATAGAAATTACATTAAATCTGTATAACACTTTTGGTAGTATGGCCATTTTGACAATGTTAATTCTGCCTATCCAAGAGTATGGGAGATCTTACCATCTCCTAAAATCTTCTACTATTTCCTTTAGTGTTCTGTAGTTCTCATTATAGAGATTCACCTCTTTTGTTAGGTGGAGTCCCCATTTTTTTAAAGGCTATTGTGAATGGGGTAGTTTTCCTAATTTCTCTTTGACTGGATTATACTACAGAACTATAATAACAAAAATGTCATGGTACTGGCACCAAAACAGACACACAGGCCAAGGTATATAACAGAAGACACAGAGACAAACCCACATAAATAGTTACCTCATACTAGACAAAGGTGCCAAGAACATACATTGGAGAAAAGATGACCTCTTCAACAAATGGTTCCAGGAAAACTGGAAATCTGTACGTAGCAAACAAAATTAAACCCCCATCTCTCACCTTGCACAAAACTCAACTCAAAGTAGATCAAGAACTTAGGTATTAGAACAGAGACCCTGCACCTAACAGAAGAAAAAGTAGGCCCAAATCTACATCATGTTGGCTTAGGAACTAACTCCCTTAACAAGACTCCTAAAGCATAAGAAGTAAAATCAAGAATCAATAAATGGGATGGATTCAAACTAAACAGCTTCTTCACAGCAAAGGAAACAGTCAAGAATGTGAAGATAGAGCATACAGAATGGGAGAAAATCTTTACCTCAGATACAGCATTAATCTCCAGAATATATAAAGAACTCAAAAATCTTAACACACACACACAAAAATCCCCACATAACTAACCCAGTCAATAAATGGGCTAAGGAACTGAACTGACACTTCACAAAAGAAGAAATACAATTGACCAGCAAATACATGAGAAAATGTTCAGCATCTCTAGCAGTTAAAGAAATGCAAATTAAAACTACACTGAGATTTCATCTTTCTCCAGTCAGAATGGGAATTATCAAGAATACAAGCAACAATAAATGCTGGTGAAGATGTAAAGAAAAAGGTTCATTTTGTACACTGCTGGTAGGACTACCATTGATGTAACCATTATGGAAAGTGGTATGGAGATTCCTCAGAAAACTTGGGATGGAACCACCATTTGATCTAGTTATCCCACTCCTTGGTTTATACCCAAAGGACTTAAAATCAGTATACTACAGTGACACAGCCACATCAATGTTCATAGTAGTTCAATTTATAATAGATAAACTATGGAACCAACAAAAATGCCCTTCAACAGATGAAAGGATAAAGAAAATGTGGTATGTATACACAATGGAATATTACTCATCCATAAGATGAGTAAAATTATGGCATTTGACAATAAATGGATGGAGCTGGAGAATATCATGCTAAGTAAAATAAGTCAATCCCAAAGAATCAGAGGCCAAATGTTTTCTCTGATATGCAGATGCTAATTCACAATAATAGGGGGTAAGGAGGTAAAGGAAGAATAGAGGTACTTTGGATCAGACAGAGGGGAGTGAAGGGAGGGAAGGAGGTATGGGGATAGAAAGGATAGTAGAATGAAATGGACATTACCACCCTATGGGCATTTATGTTTACATGACTGGTATAATCCTGCATCATATACAACCAGAAGAATGAGAAGTTATCCTCCATTTATGTATGATGTGTCAAAAAGCATTCTACTGTCATATATAACTAATTAGAACAAATTTTAAAAAGAATTTAACTATGATGCTCTAATAAAAATTAATAAAAAATAAAAAACACCAACAGGCAACAGTTACAAAGTTTAAAAGGAAAATACAAAATGAAATTAACAGCAAAAACATATTAAGTTTGTGTAATAGCTATGAAACAAGTAAAATGATTTTTATAATTTTCAACCTTTACTTAGTTACATATTATATCCCATTATTTTGAGATCACAGTAATCTTTACAACAAAATTTGATTTTTTTAAATGCAAGTCTAAATGAGCTCAAGTCTAGCCTATTTTGGAGCCATTCTAACATGGAATAAGGTGGAAGGCAGAGCCTTATCTCAGGTAAGGAGGAGCTCTTGACAAATAACACAACACACTTTACATCTAAAACATGAATCGAACAAGAGCTTTTAACTTTCTTTTTGTGGAAAAAGTGGCAAAATGCTTTCATGTGTTACAACGTAACCGTCAAACAAATCAGGCTGTCCTTACTACCTTCCAAAAATACATTTAAATTCCTATTCCAGTATGAAAAATAACACAAAATTGTACATATAACTTATTGAAAACAGGTTATTTTATCCATCTATAAAAAATCCAATGCCATGAATAAATACCAACCAAATTTGTTATTTTTATACAAATCTGAGACTATTGCTACAGATAATTTTCGTTTGGAGAACACTAACTTGGTAAAGTGCTCTCCCCTAAGCTTTACATTTAACTAAGTTTAACTTTTAAAGTATAATTTAGAATCCAGAGTGTATGGTAAGAATAAATCACAGGTCTGCATGGGTTAGCAGTACTAGCAAAAAATCAAAGCATAACCTTAAATCTCTTAGACCTTTAGGAAACAGTGCTAATGATCAGCAATGGACTTCATCAAAGCAAACAAATATGACAGGTCTTCAAATGATAATGTGGCCCTTCCATTTCAGATATCATGTATAAAAGAGAGCACTTATTGTTTATCTTGTCGGTAAACTTACATAAACTTTCATTTTATAAACTTTTACATAACACTTAGACAAGGCTTATAGACAGATATAGTTCTCGGAAGCATACATACACCAAGTTACATATATTTAGGTGTCAACTCTATTGTTATAACCTAAAATAAGTTGTTTATTTAACTGATTACAAAGTAATCATTTAAAAGGCTTTAAAATAGGTACAAACCCTAATTCCTTTAAGACTTATTTTCCCTAAGTAATAAAACCTAATGGATACAAGAAAATCATCTTGATAGATAAGAGACCAATGTTTCAGACTTTGCTTCATATCAGTACATTAAAGTTCAAATAACTTTGTGCTAATTATAGACAATTTAATCACAATTTTTTTTTGAGATTTACCTCCCACAAACCTTCTGTGACTTATTTAGACATTCACAACTTGTAACATTACTTTACAAGAATATTACTTTACCAGAAAAAATACTTTCTCATCCAGAAACATTTCTTTTACCTTCTAATTTTCATTACTAAAATATATTTCCATACCTATAACTTTCTTTTATCTTGTCTAGTTTTGGACTCTTTCTTAAATTCTGATTCTGAAACAGTCCTTATGAATGTTATCTGCACATTTAATTTACACAATAAATTTCATCCCAGGAGAGGGTTGGAAAATCCAATATATACAAAAACTGTGTCTTAACCTTTTTCCTCCAAGGTTGGATTCAAGGGGTTGGAACACAGGATATTTTTTAGCTTAACCTGTCTCAAATGACATTTTTTAAATCCCTGCATGGGCTAATATCAGCTTACACTCAACCTCCCTTGGGACTCTCTTCCCTGCACTCTCTACATTCTGTTTCAGAGAAACTGCAACCTATCCCCTCTGTCCTAAGTCAAGGCACAAATTCATCCTGCTCTGCTGTGATCCCAATGATTCAGTGCTCCTTTTCAAAGTCATTCTTCTAGAATGTGAGCCATTTTCTCCATACCAATGGAAGCTAAGTCAGAAGGATTACCAGCATCAACCACATTGAGCCCTGAGCTAGTCTTCCCAAGAAAACACAGGACTCGGTTTTGGATCCAGAATGTCAGTCCATGGTGGTGCATGCCTGTTATCCCACTTGGAAGCCCGAGGTAGGAGGACCGCAAGTTCAAAGCCAGCCTTGGTAACTCAGCAAGTCTCTAAACAACTTGACAAGACCCTATCACAAAATAAAACCTAAAAAGGGCTGGGGATGTGGCTCAGTGGTAAAGCACCCCTGGGTTCAATCCCTGGTACAAAACAAAAAACCAAAGAGTGTCAGTCAAGGTCTGATTCCCTCAGGGGAAGTTTTTCCCTTAGGAGTCCATGGGTGCATTCCTCATCTTTCAGCCTTTAATTCTTTTAAAGTATTTTTTATGCTCCTTTCTTTCTCTCCTGGTATTTCTACTACATGTGTGTAGGATTGTGTGCTTACTAGTGTCTCACGCTTCTCTGTGATTCTATTCATTTTTTGTTGTTGTTGTTGTTGTTTTTGTTGTTGTTCTTCATATTATGTCATTTCTATTGATATTTTAAGTTAGCTTATTCCTTGGCCAGTTTATATCTACTATAAAGCAACTCTAAAGATTTTTCTTTTCAGTTACTACACCTTTCAATTTTAAAATTTCCATTTGGTCCTATACAAGAAAAATTCTGTCACTTATTGATATTCTATATTTGATGAGCCATTATCATCATACCTTCCATTACATTACATTTTTAAAAATTTTTTATTTGTTCTTTTTAGTTATACATGACAATAGAATGTATTTTGATATATTATACATATATGTGGAGTATAACTTCCCATTCTTGTGGTTGTACATGGAAATGGAAAAGACAGTAGAATTAATCAGCTATACTTTCCTATGTTCATATATGAATACACAACCAGTATAATTCCACTGCAGTTTTAAGCATGATTTCCTCTCATTTTTGGACCAATTTTATAATGGCTGCTCTGAAGTTTCTATTAAATCCAACATCTGAGGTTTCTTACAGGTGGATCCTATTGTTTGCTTTATTCCTGCTTATGAGTATTTTAGGTAATCACTACAGCCAATCTGGGTAATGATCCCCCAAGTGCTTATAACTGCTTGCCTACTTATTGTTTTTAAATTGATGTGGCCATACTATTTTAGTGAAGTTTGCTACCCCACAGTGAAACCTCTGACATTTCTCCTCAGAGGATAATGCCTTGGGCAAGACACAATTATTCTAAAATGATGGTGGTTTCAGTGGCTCTTTTAACCATCTTTTCTCCTGATCTCTTCGTTAAGCTGTTTGCCTCTGTTAGGCTCCTCCGGTTGCTCTATTGTTTAGATTACATGTTGGGGCACAAATTTCTCCATAGTCTGATCTAGTTAAATGCAAGCCTCTTTCAGGAGACAGTTATTAAGGCCAGTTTTTGATGCTTGTTCCCTCCTTAACAGAAGTCTTCTTATCTTTTTCTCTGGTTCCCTCTAATAAAGTAGCTAACCTAAAGTTAATCTTGTTGCTCTCATGAAGCCAACAGCTTCCTCTCATTTACCATAAAAATCTCCGTTGTTTTCAAGATCACTGGTAGATTTGAATTCCCACTGTTTTACCTAAATCAATTACTTTGGGGAGATTGTCAGTGCCCTCTGTTTTACAAACTACTTCCCTACCTAGGCAAAATCTCTGAAGCACTAGAGCCCAAGGCAGGGATAGCGCCACGTGCTCTGAGACACCCCTGCTTCATGATCAAGGCAGTAGGCAGGACTGTAATCTGTGTCTCAGCTTGCCTCTGGCAGGGGCTCCTCCACCTTATGAGCAAGTTTAGGCAAGGGTCATGGGAGATGCAGTATTCCAGTTCGCCATTCCTGGTTTAGAGCCTTGACCATATAGATTAAGGTGAAACTTCAACCTTTTAGCTATAGCTTTCTGAAGTTTCAACCTCTGCAACAAAGTCCTGGGAAGAATTTAAAAATGCTGATGGCCTACCCCTTCTGGGAAAAACACAATAACCCTCGACTGGTACTAGAGTTGGGGCTGGGTGCAGTGAAGAAGCCCTGTCCTCCTAGAGATGCCCACCCAGAATGAAGCTTCCATCATGATGATGAGCTCAGGGAGAAGAAACTGGTTGTAGTTCAAGAGCCACAGACTCTCACTGTTCTTACTCAGGCAAGTTTTCTTGAATAAATGTGTCTCCATTTTCTGTATGCTCTTAAGGCCATTTCCAGAAATTTTATGTCTGTATGTATTATGAATTTTAGGTTATAATTCTCTATACTTATTAGAGTTTTTGCCCCAGAGGAATAGGACGGTGGTGCTCCTAAGACTGCCATGGGAAGCTACTCAAAATAGAGCCGGTAAGTAGTAGTTCATAATGAGCTGTGGAATGCAAGCCAATAATGCAGCAGGGTGATGAGGTTTCTTTAAATTGCCTTTAATGAATAATCAAGTAACTTTGTAGAAAAAAAGGGTGCCAACCCTGAGAGTAAACAGTTGGAAATAAAGGGAGCTAACTAAGAAATGTGTCAAGAAGGAAAGATCAATCCTAACAGGGTCTCCTGGGATCATCGTAAAGTTAGAATTTGTGGCCACAGGTTTTTAACATATTTCAGAAGGGAAATTTCATTGATAGCATAGGTGTGCTAAGATAAATTTGCCTGGTCATTGATCCCACACCCACATTAATGAAGGATTAACTTGTAGATGAAGCCCCACCCCTAATGGAATAGTCTCCATGACAGTTCCAGAAAAGACCAACTAGGGTCAAAAACTCCCCCACCCTAATTGAAGGAGTTGTTAAACAGTCTTGGTGAAGACCACAGGTGTACATACCCCAGCTCCCTGGCTAACTCCAATGAATAACGAAATCTGGAAGTAACATCAGGTTTCCTTTGTTGTTCTCTTCTCAAAGACAATCTACTCTCTCTTGAAAGTGTTCTTTGCTTGAGCTTCACTTTCACTTACAGTAAAGTTTTCTTGCTTGGCTTTTCATATCTGAATTTAAATTTTCTGTGACTTGGACACAAGAACCATGCCTTGGAGCTTCAGCTCCCCGTTGCCTGTGACAGAGAAATCTTCATTCATCAGAGAGGTTCTAGGACTAATTCTCAGAAAAGAAATCTTTCACCTTCCCTGAAGCTTCTTAGACTTGTATGCAAATTCTCAGTATCTTTGAAACTATATATTAATAATAGAGTAAGAGGTTTTATCACACCAAAAATAAATATATTTTTCTGTGTTTCCACCAAATAATAAGTGTCATCTTATTATATCACATAAGCAAAATTTTATGTATTCTCTCCATAACAAAAAAAAATTTGACAAATCAAATGAGATTTGCCATCACTAGACATAAAACTGGCAGGCAATACTTAAGGTGCAGTTTTTCTTACTTAATATTTTTCATGTTCTACATTTAATCTTGCAACTCTTTCAGCCTGATTGTATTGGTTTAATATCAGACTTCTCATCTAGAGCATAAGCTCCATGGAGACAGGTACCATTTGTCCCCAGTACCTATCACAGACTATGCACAAGGGTACAGCCAAACTGCTAGCTGAATGAACACAGATTGTGAGTAAGAACTAGTATCAGCACCTTAATATACTTGGATGCTTTAGATAAAATTGACAATCCTGAGTGAACATCTAATTTGAAATTAGCTTAAAGACTTAGGCCATCCTTAGGAGTGAATGAAAATCTAAAATATCTATCAAGAATCTGACCTATTAGTTTTCTACCATAGTGTCTATCTGCTCCATTTCCATTCTTACCACATGAAATCAAACTACAATTAATATAAATGTTGGTCTCAGAAAGAAATATAATGTCCCATAGCTGAAGCCTGGAAAGAAAAAGGGAAACTCATCCATATTTCTTGGTGATAGTGTGGGCCTTATGGATTGATCACACTTTTGACAAACCCAACTGTTTAAACCATCTCTTGGCAGGATCATTTCTTTACATCACCAGCTCTCTTCTGGATCCACATCTCACTACCCAGATTTTGAACTGACCCAATAGTTCAGAACCAACATTATTTACAAGTTGTGTAGCATCTCAATTCTTCATGTACTTCATCCCGAGTCACTTACTTCAGTTTTTAGTACATCTAATTTCTTTGGAAACTAACAGTCCCAAAGGAAGACTGACTCAAAAGATTATCAATACTGAGCCTATGTTTCACTATTGCAATATTTTGTTTTCTGAGAAATTAATATGGACTTTTGTTTAGGAATTATGGCATTACTTCCTCATCACTGAGACTCAGCCCAAGTTCCCAGAAATCTCCTAAAGCAATATACATCATCCCCAGGATTACTTTTATGTGCTTATATTTCTTAGTATCTGAACAGTAACAACTGAAAAACATAAAAGAAAATGATTAATAGTAAAATATTAAACAAATAGCATAACATGTAGTATATACTTTTACTATTAAACTCATTCTCCCCTACGTTTTTGATGTTTCCCACCTAAACAAGGAAGAAGGGAAGGAAGGAAGGAAGGAAGGGAAGGAAGGAATGGATGGAGGGAGGGAAGAAGGAAGGAAAGGACAGAGCAGAGCTAGGTGAGAGGAAAGGAATGAAAGCTTTCAAGTTAAATTGTAAAGAGGGAAATGGACAGAGAACATGATCCAGAAATACCTGCTGTGAAATACCTGCTGTGCAATTAAAACAATGCTAAAATTATTCCCTGAAGTTTAAAGATCTTATTTCATTTCTCTGAGATAATGTTCACATTCCTTCTCTTACACCAAAACTATCTACAGGATACTGAAACCGATACTATAATAATTTTAGCCAATTTATCAATGTGTGACAAAACCAGTTGAACCATGTTCAAAATTAAATGGCTTTCTGTAATACCAATTCTAAATTTACAAAAGCACTAATCATGTCATCTATGCATGTTAACTCCTGACAAGAAAACATGAAGTTGAAAAAGAAAGCATAAATAAGTTCACCATCAGTAAAGATTTTTGAGGAAGGTACAGTAAAAGTGACATCTTGCTGGGCACAGTGGTTCATGCCAGCAATCCCAGAAATTTAGGAGTCTGAGGCAGGAGGATTGCAAGTTCAAGACTATCCTCAGCAACTCAGTGAGACCTTGTTTCCAAATAAAAAATTTAAAAAGGGTTGGGGATGTGGTTCAGTGGTTAAGCACCCCTGGGTTCAATTCCCAGTACCATCCCCAATAGTAACATCTATTGTGGAAGCATCATGAGTCACAGATTACAAATTACTCCCAAGGAAAATAACTAGCAAAACAATTCTATCAAAACATGTCCCTATTTCATTTTTTAGGATTATTTTGAAATATTTAATAATAAACCTCCTTTTTTATTGCTTCCATTTCTTTCCACTCTGAAATCTAAACAATGTTTTCTAAACTGACCATCCCAATAAATTTTGGTTATTTATATTCTGAAACAGTCAACAAATGACTAAAACATTATATATTACTGAAAATTACAAGTCTTGCTGTGGAGAACCCACATTATCTGCTACCACATAGCATACTGATGGCATTAAAATGACTTTGCAATTTGACTGCTTGTTTTAACAAAACTTTATTCCACCAATAGGCTCTTGCCTGGGAAGATAAAGTACTTAATTTTTTTTGCGGGCGGGGGGGCTCTTTTCCATAAATCCATTTTTTCAAATAATAGAGACCACTCAACTATACCTTTCCAGAATAAATATACCATCTAAAGATTCTGGATTGCTCTACTAGATCACCAATCTACTCTTTTTTTATTTTCCTTTTTGAAAATTCTTTTTAGTTATGTATAACATTGGGATACATTTTGACATAATCACAAAAGCATAGAATATAATTTGCTCTAATTCAGTCCCCAGCACTTCCCCTTCCCCTAACTCCTCCTGTCCCCCTGTTCCCCTCCCTCTACTATACTGATCTTTCTATAATTGATTTATATTTTTTTAAAAATTAATGTCTTGTGGATATACTTGATGTGAGATTCACTGTGCTATTTTCATGTATGTACATATGAAAGTTCAGTCAGATTCATTATACTGTTCTTCTCTTTTCCCGTCCATCTTTCCTCCTCCTCAATCTCCTTCATCTACTCTCCTGATGTTTCCTCTATTTTGATGAAATTTCCTCTCCCTTTTGTTCTCCCCCCCCCCACCCACCCAACTGTCCCTCTTATCTGGATTAGTGTCTACATTTCAGGGAAAACATTCAATCTTTGATTTTTGGGGATTGACTTATTTCACTTAGCATGATAGTCTCCAGCTCCATTCATTTACTGGCAAATGCCATAATTTCATTCTTCTTTATGGCTGAGTAATACCCCATTATGTATATATACCACATTTTCTTTATCCATTCATCTGTTGAAGCACATGTAGGTTGGTTCTATAGCTTGGTTATTGTGAATTATGCTGTTATAAACATTGATGTGGCTGCATCACTGCAGTATGCTGATTTTAAATCCTTTGGATCTATACTGAAGAGCAGGACAACTGGGTAATATGGTGATTCCATTAATAGTTTTTTGAGGAGTCTCCATACATCATTCCAGAGTGGTTGCAGTAATTTGCAGTCCCAAAAAATGTATAGGTATACCATCTTCCCCACATCCTCACCAACAATTATTATTTGTATCCTTGATATTTGCCATTCTGAGTGGAATGAGATAAAATCTCAGTGTAGTTTCAATTTGCATTCCCCTAAATATTAGAGATGTTGAGCATTTTTTCATGTATTTGTTGACCATTTGTATTTCTTCTTTTCAGAAGTGTCTGTTTAGTTCCTTTACCCATTTAATGACTGAGTTATTTAAGAAAATGAGAATAGTGATACAACATATCAAAATCTCTGGGACAGTATGAAGGCAGTTCTAAGAGGAAAGTTTATATCATTGAGTTCATACATCAAAATAATAGAAAAGACTCCAAATAAATAACCTAACATTACATGTGAGGGCTCTAGAAAAAGAAGAACAAACCAACACCATAATCAGTAGGTGAAAGGAAATAATTAAAATCAGAGCTGAAATCAATGAAATTGAGAATTTAAAAAATACAAAATATCAATGTAACAAATAATTGGTTTTTTGAAAGGATAAACAAGATTGATTAACCCTTAGCTAAACTAACCAAATGAAAAAGAGAATATTTAAATGAACAAAATTAGAGATGAAAAAGGAAATATCATCACAGATGCTACTGAAATCCAGAGTATCATCAAAAATTATTTTGGAAATTTATACTCCAATCAGCTAGAAAATCTTAAAGATACTCACAAATTCCTAGAGACATATGACCTACCCAAAGTGAACCATGAGGGTATAGAAAACTTAAACAGATCAATACCATGTAATGAAATGGAAGCAGCTGTCAAAAGTCTTCCAACAATGAAAAGCCAGGATGGGACAGATTCTTAGTAGAGTTTTATAAGACTTTTAAAGAACTAATACCAATCCTTCTCCAATTATTACATGGCATAATAAAAGGAGGGAACACTGCCAAGTTCATTCTATGAAACTTATATCACCCTGATGCCAAAACCAGAAAAGAATACATCAAGAATAGAAAACTTCAGGCCAATATCCTTGATAAATATATATGTAAAAATTCTTAATAAAATATTGGCAAATTGCATACAAAAATACATTACAAAGATAGTGCACCATGATCAACTGGGTTTCATCCCAGGGATGCATGGTTGGTTTGGAAATCAAGAAATGTAATTTACCACATAAATATACTTAAAGAATCACATAATGATTTCAATAGATGCAGAAAAATGCATTTGACATAGTATAGTGTTTTACATTCATGTTTAAAACACTAGAAAAACTAGGGATAAAAGGAACTTACCTCAACTTGTAAAAGCTGTGTGTGACAAACCCAAGGACAACATTATACTAAATGGAGAAAAACTGAGAGCATTTCCTTCAAAAACAGGAAGAAGACAAGGATGCCCACTTTTACCACTTCCATGAAACTCTAGCCAGAGTAATCAGGTAAGAGAAAGAAATTAAAGAGATACAAATAGGAAAAGAAGAGCTCAAATTATCTCAGTTTGCTGATGACATGATCCTATATTTAGAAGACCCAAAATACTCCACTAGAAAACTTCTAAAGTTCATAAATGAATTCATAAAAGTAGCAGGGTACAAGATCAACACTCATAAATCAATCGTGTTCCTATACTCCAAATAATTAATCTGCTAAAAAAGAAATTAGAAAAGCTATCCTATTCACAGCAGCCTCAAAAAATAAAATAAAATACTTGGGAATCAATATAACAAAAAAGATGAGTTACCTTTACAATGAAAACTACAGAACACTAAATAAAGAAATTGAAAAGGCCTTAGAAGGTTGGAAGACCTCACATATTCTTGGATAGGCAGAATTAATATTGTCAAATGGCCATATTACCAACAATGCTGTACAGATTCAACACAATTCTCCTCAAAGTACCAATGACATTCTTCACAGAAGTAGAAAAAGCAGTTTTGAATTCAATTTGGAAAAATGAGACACCCAGAGTAGCCAAAGCAATCCTTAGCAAGAAGAGCAAAGCTGAAAGCATCACAATACCAGATCTCAAATTATACTACAGAGCTGTATTAACAAAACAGCATGGTACTGGTACCAAAATAGGTATGGAAACCAATGGAATAGACTAGAAGACACAGAGACAAACTCATATAAATACAGTTATCTGATACTAAACAAAGTTGCCAAAAACATACCGTGGAGAAAAGATAGCCTTTTTAACAGTGTTGGGGAAACTGGAAATCCATATGTAAGCAGAATGAAATTTAATCCCTATTTCTCACCCTGCATAGAACTTTCACCCTGCTTTATAAGTCACCATGACTTCCACATCTTCCCCAGATTCAGGATTTTAGTATCCATCTCTACTAGTACCAGCTGAGGTGTATTGTCTGACTTGGGGGAAGGGAAAGGGGGACTTGAGTACGGGATTCCTTCCTATCATTTTTCTTCCCATTAAGCAATCTTAGGCAAAATTATCTGGTTGTTCTTCTAGTCTCTTCCAAAAATATTTATGAACCCATTAAATTATTTCCTGATTCCTCCAGGGATTTGTTCTTTACTGCTTAAAAACCTATTGTCTACTGAAAAGTCTTACTGAAAATCAAAACTCTTGGCATTAAAGATGGTTTTCTTTGCTTTTAGGTCCAATTGCTATTATAAAACTGAGGTGAGTAGCCCTATAACTTTTTCTTACCATCTCTGCCACAGTACATATAATACCCCAAGGCAATGAGCACATCCATCAGAAAAGGAAGAGGATGATATGCAAGGGGATATAAGACCTTATTCTAAATGCATGATTGGATCTAAATTATATATCTCACTTTTAAATCTGCAAACATAACTATTTTATAATAACTTTTAAAATCTGAGCCAAAAATATTTAGAACATGATCAGTAAGTATATCAAGTATTGAAATAAGTACAAAGAGAATAAATACTATACAAACTAAAAATGTAAGTACTTATTAACTCTTATGATCAATATAATGGATATACATTAATTTGCTAACATAAAAAGGGATTCAGACAGAAGTCAGCTATCAGTCTGCTACATTGTCCTCAGATGAGAAAATCACTGGATTCATCTCTGAAGAATATTTCTAGATGAGGCTCATTTTACTCTTTTTAAGTGGTTTATGTTTGGAAACACTACCTGAATTAACTGTGTTGATATTAGTAAAATCAGGTTTGATTCCTAATACCACCTACCTTATTCTTACTGGTAACTGCTATGATTTACAAAAACTTTAGATTCTGAATTGCCATTATGTACGTCTAAGGCAATCTGGGTAAAACAGTGAAGGTAAAACAGGAAGATGGAGTTTACAGTTTAAGGAAAGCAACAGCTGTTAGACGTCTTGAGAAGGAACTTGAGGACAAAACACAAACTTGTGTTGATCCTGCATGCAAGTGTAAGAGATAAATGACTCAATGAAATGACTCACTGCATTTTCAAGTAAACTTTGTAGCAGCAGCTCCTCTACTCCTGCATTAAATATTTGAATTTACCTTTAATTACAGCCTAAGTCTGGAAAGCAAAACTTAAATTCTTTCAGCCGGCTGCAAGAAAACATTAGATGCTTACTTCCAAAAATAACTTGGTTAATTGCTTTCGTAAGACATAAATTTGGCAGCAGGTCCTTTGAAAATAAATACTGCATGGATTGAATCATCTAATTAGTTTAGACAAGCCACAACTGCGTTTTAATGGCCTCAACTGTAACATTGTAGGATGCACTGCATAATTTTTAGGGGAATTAAGTTGCTTTTAGTTTTTTGGGTTTTTTTGCTATTAATAATAGCATTTATATGCTCTCAGATAAGACTTGGAATGGTACACAATATATCACCAGTTTTAAATGAAAAGAAAAACAAAACAATTATGATTAAACACCTTCAAAATATTTTCATTTTTCTATTTTTGTATCATCTCTTTTCAATCTTCATTCATCCTTAAACACCTCCAAGCAAGAAAAAGAAAACCATGAGAATAGTAAGAAAAGAGGAAGGAAGACTGAGAGGAGGAAGAAGGAAGGGAAGCAACAAAGCAAACAGATGGAGGTGAGCATTGGAGTCATCAGCTATAAGCAACAGCAACTGACTCCACATAACTTGAAGGGAGAAAAAAAGGAATTTATTGGACACAGAATAGCAAGAAAAGCTTAGAACTCAAGGTTTGGAAAGAGCAGGAATGAGGACATAAACTAAGGGTACTTTCTTCCAGGTGGAATCTATCAGTTCCAAAGATGTCCCATCCCTCCATCACTGTTTTCTCAATACAAATATTAGAGCGTTGGACTGCACTAGTTCTGGTGAATGCTTACGCTTTGGCTAAAGGAGATCCAGGTGCACTGCACCCTTGGGAAGACTGTTGAAAAGGACACTAGTAAAGAAGTTAGAATGAGAAGCAAGAATAAGCCTGAATTTTTTTTAAAAAAGTGAGTTCTTTAAATTTTGTAAAAATCCAAAGAATGCAAGCATACTTTTTGAGACTTTCACTTGTTTTTTGGGAGGTGAGGTAAAAAGAAGGTTCATGAGGATGACTGAAGGAGGGGAGAGGCTGATGTTTCTCAGGAAACAGATTGGAAAACTACTTTTTCAGAATAGTAATCTGAATAAAAGATAATCTCTCTGAAAGTTGCTTCTTGAAATTGATTTACATGTGACTATTTTAGGGCAATATGTATAGAAAATCCATCTGAATTACAATTATGTTCCAAAGAAATAATATTTCTAAGTTTTCATCTAATTACAGTAATTGAACTGGATACTAATAAATTGGGGCTTTGTGAATGTTGCCAGGAAAAATTTTAATAATAGCTCATTTAATAGTACATCAATAAATTATATCAAACATAACTGAAATAGTTTACTCTCTTTCATAAAAAGATTCTATCAGTATTTTTCATTGCATTATTTATTCACTCATTTCTTAAGAATTAAGCAAGGGTAAATTCCAACACAATCTGGATGAACTTTTATGAAATTAGAATTAGTAGAATCCAAATTTAAAACTATGTTATCCTAGTATATTAAAAATTCATTGAAAATTATTTTTAATTCTACTGAAATTACATTAATACCCATTTTTACATAAATTTTAAATATCCTAGAAGCAATTCTGTATATTTATTTCCCAAAATGTAATTTCAAATTTTTGAATTTGAGAATAGAAACTTTATAGAAAGACTGAATAATAACAACATGTGAAATGAAAAAGAAACTTACTTTGAAAAAGCTCTTATAACCAACATAACTCAGACAGGCATTAACTTCAGTGGAAAATATACAGAAATTATAGGCAAGCTGAAGGAATGGGAATTATGTGACTGCATGCTCATTAACCCACTGCTCTGCTTCCTAATTATGTGATCTTATATGTCACTTAATATCTCTAGGCCTTAGTTTACCTACCAGTAAAATTATACTATGGTTTGGATAAATGTGCCCCAAAGGCCCACATGTTAGACGTTTGGTCACCAACCCATGGCACTATTGGGAGTGGAGCCTATCTTCTGATGTCCAATTTAAAAGGTGAAGCCTATTTGGACATCTTCTGATCACTGGGGCATGTCACTGAATAGAATTTCGGGACCTTGGTTTCTTCTCTCTCTTTTGTACCCTGGGCATAAGAGCTTTGCTCCGCCACACACTCCTGCCTTGATTTGATGTGTTGCTGTCTTGCACTGGATATTTATTAACATTACTAGTATTGCACCACGGAGGGAAAGATCTATAGTTTGAACAAGAATGGAAAAATGACAAGACAGATATGAGGAAAATATATTCCAAACTATGGAAATGTATTTCTTATAACCAGTCAATGAGTTGTCACCGAGCTTATATATAATAGTATCCAAGCATAACAAAGCATTGGTCTGAACTTCCCATCCAGCTCTCCTAACCATGAACCTAGCAGATGGCACTAAAGTAAACAATCAGGGCAATGACAGACCTTTCTCTATACAGACAATAATATACACATATTATTTCCATGTAACCATTCAAATGTAGTTATGTGATTTGCTTTCTGGTGGGAATCAGAAAAACCCCACATCTCCTTCCTATTCATTCTGTCTACGCTCAGCAAGAGTTGTGCTTCTCAGACAATGAGATCTGTTTCCATTCTCATTGCTA
>CM053404.1:82197066-82285598 GCA_028644305.1 Xerus rutilus
GTGAAAAAGGTACACTCAAACATTGCTGGTGGCATTGCAAACTGGTGCAACCAATCTGGAAAGCAGTATGGAGATTTCTTAAAAAACTTGGAATGGAACCACCATTTGATCCAGCTAACTCACTCCTAGGCCTATACCCTAAAGACTTAAAATCAGCACACTACAGTAAAGCAGCCACTTCAATGTTTATAGCAGCACAATTCACAATTGCAAAACTGTGGAAACAACCCAGATGCCCTTCAATAGATGAATGGATAAAGAAACTGTGGTACATATACACAATGGAATATTATTCAGCAATAAAAGAGAATAAAATTATGGCATTTGCAGGCAAATGGATGGAATTGGAGAACATTATGCTTAGTGAAGTAAGCCAATCCCAAAAAACCAAATGCCAAATGTTCTCTCTGATTAGTGGATGCTGATACATAGGAGACATGGGATGGGAATGGGGAACATAGGAGAAATGGAGCAACTCTGGATGTGGCAGAGGGGAGGTGGGAGGAGGAAAGGGGAATGAGTATAGTAAAGATGGTTGATTGAGATCGTCATTACCATCCTTGGTGCATGTATGAAGACACAAATGGTGTGACTCTATCTGGTTTGGAACCAGAGAAATGGAAAAATTGAGCTCTATATATGTACTATGACTTGAAATGCATTTAAATAAATTTAATAAAGAAAAAAAGGTTGGAGGTATGATTGAACAATTAAATGCCCCTGGGTTCAATCCCTGGTACAAAAAAAAAAAAACAGAAAGAAAGAAAAATTTAGCTGTTAAAATCTTACGTAACTGAAAAGAAGAATGGATTTACAGATGGTTATAGATCTACATAATATTTAAATAAAATTCTCATTGTATTATGTGATTTAGATCTTATTGTAGATCAATAGGTAAAAAAATGTATTAGCCAATAAACAGTTTTCAGACAAGTAATAGATATTTTAGAGAAATTAGATTCTACATTGATGACAGAATGAAAATTAATTTTAAAAAGGGAAATATAAATCTTATCTCTAATAGCATATTTTAAGCTAGACAGTAATGAAAAAGTTATTTTTTCATTAGAGGAAAAGAGCAATATATTTGACATCAAAAATGTAAAAGTTTATTATATAAAAAAGTAACAAAAACCTAAAGTAAACCATAAATTATAGGGGAAAAAGTCAACATAAACATTACATAAATGGCCGGCCACAGTGGGGCAAGTCTGTAATCTCAGCAGCTCAGGAGGCTGAGAAGGATTGTGAGTTCAAAGCCAGCCTTAGCAACAGCAAGAAGCGAAGACTGTCTCTAAAGAAAATGCAAAATAGGGCTTGGGATATGGCTCAGTGGTCAAGTGCCTCTGAGTTTAATCACCAGTACCCCCCTCAAATATATATATTACAAAAATGTTGCAAAATGTTAATGTTTTTACTTATTAAATGGCATATACATCAATAACAAATGTATTAGGAACTAAGTGGAATTAAAAAGGAAAATAGACAAAAGTTAAATATGTAAAAAATTTTGAACTCTACTAATGAAAATTATGAAAATATTTAAATTCAATGCTAACAGTTGTACAATCAAATAACAGTTTTATTCAGTGCAGATGGAATTCCAAGGGCTTCACCCTTTCTAAAACAACTTGGCAATATATTTCAAGAGATTTATCTGTCTTGTTTTAGGGTTTTATCCCAAGAAAATTATCTAGATTGTCCTTACTAGGGAAAGATTAAAAAATGTTTGATATAGCTATATGATGGAATATTGTATAACCATTGAAAGTAATATATGTGATGGGTTTAAAAGCATAAAATGCTTATAATGTTACAGTAATATTCAAAATAAAAGAGCAGATTCTACTTTGTCTTTTTTTCTGTGCTTGTTGACACTAGTCACCAGTCACAGGCACCTTCCTGGCTAAAACCACATGTGCTACCAGAAGAATTTCATGGAATTGTCATATAGCCAGATGCAGAGCCAAGGCAGAGCACAGATGAGTCAAAATAGTGGCTGGAATGAAAGACTAAAGAATGTCATAACACCCAGGCCCCCGCTCTCTGTCTACAGATTAACTTTACTTTACTCTATCAGATTAACTTTCTACATGGCGGACAACGTGGACGTTTTTTGCCCTGGGATCTTGTAATTTATGACTTTGACTACAGAGACTGACTGACTCCAGTTACAAAAGTCTAAGGAAAATACTCAATGGACTAATTAGGGTGATCTGTTTCAATCCTGGATGAATCCTTGTGGCCACAAAAGAAGATTTCTAGGATTGACAGACAAAACTTAAAATGCATGATTGACAAAGTAAGATAGTTGCTTTGCAGAAGAACAGCAGCACTGGGCAGGCAATAGATCTTTATAACAATTTAGAACTTCTTTCACAGGAAAAGTTCAGAAATTAGCCTTTCTGAGATTCTGGAGTAAAATAAAAACAATATATTTAAAAAGGGAAACATACCACTGTGCCCTTTTTGAACACTTTTTGTAATAAAATGCAAGTCCAGGGGCAAAAAATCATAGTGCAAGCTGTGCGTGGTGGCGCACACCTGTAATCCCAGCACTTTGGGAGGCTGAGACCACAGAATCAGGAGTTCAAAGCCAGCCTCAGCAATGGCGAGGCGCTAAGCAATTCAGTGAGACCCTGTCTCTACATAAAACACAAAATAGGGCTGGGGATGTGGCTCAGTGGTCAAGTACCCCTGAGTTCAATCCCTGCTACCCTCCCCTAAAAAAAAAAAAAATCTTAGTGCAATGACAACTCCTTCAAGAAGTAGACAGTACTTTAGTCTTCACAACAACCCTGTGGTATGAAGCTATTTTTATTTCTAACTTACATATAAGCAAACCAGGTCCTAGTTACTACATGAGTAGTAGGTATTCTAGAGATGCATACATAGAAAGCTTGATTCCCGTCAATGCCTATTGTTCAAACATTATAGTAAAAATACAACAAAAATTAAACAAGATGTATATGCAAAGACCTGGAGGAGAAGAGAAAAGAATTTTAAACATGCCCAGGAACCTGGCTCTAGCCCAGGCATTTTATGTTCACTAGTTCCCTTAATACATAAAAAAACAAATAAATAAAGCAAAGATTCCATGAAGAAGACATTATTATTTTCATTATAGAAACAAGGAAATTGAGGCTCAGGGAGGTTAAAGAACTAATAAAGGTGAGCAGCAGAGAACAAATTCCAGATCAGCTCTGTGTGGCTTCAAGCTCATGAAAAGTACTATTGCCAAGGAAGCCCCTCCCTAGAGGATGGCAGGAGTAGTAAAAGTGGTGGGAGTATTTAAATCTGCAAATGGGGAGGTGAGCATGGAGCATTCACATCTATATTTCTGATGTAGCTGAATCATTTTTAAAATATTTTTTATTTGTACATGGACACAATTCCTTAATTTTATTTATTTATTTTTATGTAGTGCTGAAAATTAAATCCAGTGCCTCACACATGCTAGGCAAGTGCTCTACCACTGAGCCACAACCCCAGCCCCTGATGTAGATGAATCTTAAAAATCATAATATACTTCATGATAAAAAAGATGCAAAGAAGTGAACTCATATAGATAACCATATATATTCATCTATATGTATATGTATTTGTATGTTTTGTAACTGTTAGAATAATATATATATATATATTACTCTTACAGCTCAATAGCAAAAAAAAAAGCTAATAACCCAATTTTGAAAATGTGCTAAGGACTTGAATGGACATTTCTCCAATTAAGACATACAAATGGCATATGGTTAGATGCTCAATGACACTAATCATCAGGGAAATGCAAATCAGAACTATGATGAAATTATTACTTCACACCTGTTAGGATATCAACTATCAAAGAAACAGAAGATAAGAAGTATCAGCCCAGATGTGTACGAACTGAATCCTTGTTCACTGTGAGAATGCAAAATGTACAGCAGCTATGGAAAACAGTATGGAGATTCCTAAAAGAATTTAAAATAGTTACCATATTATTTTAGTCAGCTATTTCGCTGCTGTGACTAAAAGATCTGACCAGAACAATTGCAGAGGAGGAAAAGTTTATTAGAGGGCTCACCATTTCAGAGGTCTTGGTCAAAAAGGTCGGCTTCATTCCTAGGGGTTCAGGGAGAGGCAGAACATCATGGTGGAAGAGCATGGCAGAAAGAAAACGGCTCACATGGTGATCAGGAAGCAGAGAGAGACTCCACCCTCCAGATACAAAATTTATCCCCCATAGCCATGTCCCCAGTGAACCACTTCCTTCAGCCACACCTCACCTGCCTTCAGTTACCACTCAGTTAATCCCATCAGGAATTAATTCTCTGATTAGGTTAAGGCTATAACTTGATCATTTCTCATCCAAAGCTTCTTGCTCACAGGTGAGCTTTTGGAGGACACCACATCTAAACCATAACACATATGATCTATAAATTCCACTTCTGAGTATTGTCCAAAAGAATTAAAATCAAGATCTCCAAAAGGTATTAGGGCTTCCATATTCATTGTGGTACTGTTCACAATAGACACAATACAGAAAAATAAATGTCTGTCAACAGATGAATGGATAAAAAATGTGGCATGTACATAAATGGAATAGTAATCAGGCTTAAAGAAAAAAGGAATCCTGTGATATTCAAGGACATGGATGAACCTTGAGGACATTAGACTAAGTGAAATAAGTCAGGCAGAGAAGAATAAACATTAGTCTGACTCTGCTTATGAGAGGAATCTAAAATAGTCAAACTCATAGATGCAAAGAATAGAATGGTGGTCACCAGGTGTTGGGGCAGAAAGCAATGGCAACTTTCCAGTGGAATTTCAGTTATATAAGATGAATAAATTCCAGGGATCTACTGTACAGCATTGTGCTTTAAAATAACAATATCATATTGTATACACTTAAAAACACTACCTCCATAAAATAAGAAAAACTAAAGCAGTCAAAAGGAACATCAATATTCTCTGTCTAAATGGTTAAGAGAAACTTAAATCAAAATGCACTTTTTCAATCAACAAATAGTTATTGAGGATAATATAAGTACTGGTCAACAGTCAGTAAGATTTCAAAGATAAGACATGGTCCTTGTCTTCTTAGATCTTAAAAAGAGCAGATGACCAATGACAGTGCATCGTGATGCGTGTAGTATTAGGAGGTGTGCAGGAGGCAGTGGAGACACATACATGCAAGCACTGGGTGCTGAACTCTGAATTAGGATGAGTTGTGGACATATAAAGTTCCTAAGACCAAAAAAGAGGTTAGTTGGATTCTCCAAGGACAGAAGCATACAAACTACTTAAGTGCAGAGAGATGAAATACTGGCTGGTTGGGGGACTATAAACTGTTTGGCATAGTATGCAAAGGACAAAACAACAGAGGATGCATCTAGCAGGGCCCAAAGAGGGTGGGATGGGATGTGGCACTTTTTATCCCATGCAATAACAATATAAGTTTTAAATTTGTTATGACAAAGATTTAACATGGAATTTTTAGCAGGAGATTAATACAGCCAATCAGATTTACATTGGAGTTGGTCACATATGATGAAAAATTTGGTTGTAAGAAAAAGTTCTTGGAAAGTTTTCTTCTTAGACTTGGAGGTAAGTGGGAAGAAATTGATAATATCTGAAATTCATAGGAAGTCACTTGCCTCTACTTGGTATCTAAGTGTATTTGTATATACTACAGTGGTACTATATTTAAACATATATATGTAAGTTAGTGATAACTGATTAATTATTGTATTTTGACTATTTCTTAAGAATGTTATTTTATTGAGTATTATCTTTCTCAGTTGTCCACATTTGGTATATTTATATAAGGAAATATTATAAGGCTTGTGCTTAATTGACTGAAAAAAAAATCTTTCTATAAAGTCAGAATGGCTTCAAATGTCAAATTCCAACACAAATTTCAATCTAGCATGTAAAAACTGATGGGTTTTAGGCATGAAAAGGAAAGGCAGAGAGTGTCTGATTTTCTTCTTCCTTGTATCTCCACATAGAAGCTGTTCACCAAATATTATCAAATAAAAAGTGAAACTCAAGTCTTCTAAAAGACTTATTGAAAAGCTTCAGAGTGTTAGAAATTGGCAGTAGGAGTACAAATATGTATATGAAATAGTCCCGGCCCTACATTATAAATTATTATCAGACATAAACATTAATTATAACACTCAGTGATAAATGCAGTAACAGAGTGGTATGGGAGCACAGACTCTGGCCACCTAACCCTGGCATAAAAAGATAATATAGTTTCCTAGAGAAGAGGAAGTGTTAGCTGAGACTTAAAACAATGGGTCATAGCTGAAAACAGAAAGGTAGGAGGTGGGATCTGGGGGTAGCAGAGTGGGGACATATGTATGACCAGTACTTTTCTTTCAATGTTCCAGGGACAAAGATTTGTGATGTGACCATAATATGAAATTATAATATGTTTACTTGGAATGCACTACACATTTCACCAGCCATTACCTAGAGAGCACCCTACCCACCCCTGGGTTCTCTCTGTCTCATACCAACACTCACAGGGAGTTTCAAGTGACCACAAGGAAATTACTGCAGTTGATGAGATTTATTATGAAGGTTAAACTCATACAAAACAAGCAAGGTCACTGGCCTGGAAAAGATCTTTCTTCTGTGTACTCCTCCTCCATGTCTCCTACAGAAGACAGAGTTCCTTTGGATCAAAGAATCAAAGGATCCTGGAGCAACCAAGGGAAGAGTTCCTTTTGTTTTTGTTCAAAACAGTTCTTCTGGTAAACCAGCCTCAGGCTGCAAATCTCCAAGTCATAAATAATTGCTGTGGTGTGCAGTGAAATTCTGGTGCCTGGGGCAGTCACTGATGTAAGAGCAAGGGGAAAAGTGAAGTCTGCAAAAGTTTGATGGTAAACTTGTCTACAAACTCAAAAAGTTTGTTGTAGATACCTTATGTAGAGAAGAGGATGAGCCCAGGGGAAAGGGAGAGGGCTATGAGGTCAACACAGCTGGACTGAATCCTGCCTGTCCTGCAAATGATCATGTGGGCTTGATCAAGTCATTCAGCCTTCTTAAACTTCAGAGTCCATATATGCAAAACAGCATTCAGAGATATTCTGATATTGAATGCTCTGAGCCTCTAATACGTTGCCTAATACACAGTAGGTACTTAACAGTTGGTACTATTTCTATCTTTGCATCAACATCCTAACTGACATCACAGTGTTATCTCAGGAATTCTAGTCATCCAATACATGTAGGTGTATCCAGAATCTTCCCTGATGACTGGAACACACTCATTACCCCATTGCTAATTGTAAATTAATAAAACATCCAGATACATCTTATAATAGATTCTCTTGCACTCACACACAGCCCTCTCACCCTTCCGACCTGACATTACAGCCCTCACCTATTTGTTTGATTAAGTGTGACATAGGTCTTTCCTTAGGACTCTTCTCTCTGACCAAACTGCCACATCCTAGCACAATGTTTTAACAATCAGATCTACTTATAGTACTGACAGCAATTCAGTTTATTCAAAGAACACAAATTGTAAAACAAATAAGACAGGAAAAGATGATTGCAATCAAAAGTTGGTTTTAAAATATTTTGTATGGTTTTGTGTTTGTTTTTTATTTCATTGAATGTAGAATTAATAAAATCAAAGCACCTTCAAGGAAAAATTGCATTAACAAGACTAGGCACACCCAAGATTACATATTAAACTAAATTCAAGTCCTTTTATGGAAAAGTAGTTTTATATTTATTCCAGTCCATCTCTTGTCCATTAAATATTTCTGCTTTCCTTAAGTACCGTGTGCTAAGGAATGTGCATTCATTTTGAATGATATTTTCTGTAACTTGATACATCATATAGAATCTCTTTCCACACCATGAAATAGTTCCATGAACAGATCCTAAAACTATAAAATAAATTTCTGAGTTATTTTTCTGCTCTACTTCATATCTTAAAAAATTCAAACTTTATTTCTTCCAATCAGTTAGAAACAATTTGGGGAAGAAAAAATAACACAGTCATATTATACATTTGTAATATAAAACAAGGGAAGAGATTGTTTTACTTAGTATTTAAGACTGTAATAAACTAAGTTAGATAGTTTGGTTAAAATAGCTATGTTGGATGTATATGAGTCAGTTGAGATTTCCATTGATAAAATTATGTAGGTAATTGTTAGATCTCACCATCACTTTGTATATTGAAAGCAATCCAAACACTGTGCTTCGTAATTTAAACTTTCACTGTTAATATATGATGTCTGCCTTGTTCTTAAGGATAAAACATTGCATCAAAGGTTTACTTTGCAAAGCGAGGGATTTTAAATGATTAAATGAAAGTTTCTAGCTGGGCACTATGGCACACACCTGTAATCCCAGCAATTTGGGAGGCTGAGGCAGGAGGATCGTGAGTTCACAGCCAGCCTCAGCAACGGCAAGGCACTAAGCAACTCAGTGAGACCCTGTCTCTACATAAAACACAAAATAGGGCTGGGGATGACAATGCTATGGGTTGTAGCAGAGAGGGCTTAGCTGCTCTTCAAGGCACCACATTCTCCTTTCTTACTGTGAGTTATAGTAGGGAAGTGACCGCCCCTCCTGAGACTGCATTTCCTAATCCCCTCCTCCTTTTATCTACAGATGAGCATGTAACTGACCTGTCCCAGTGGAAGGAGAACAGGAATGATGTATTCCCCTTCTCTTTGGGGTGGTTAAGCAGTGGGTGTGCCTTTTCTAACCACAAACCCTCTTTTCCTGTTGGATATCCATTCTCAAGAGGACCTGGAAGGCCACGTGTTGAAGATGGCAACTCCCCACCAACTTGGACCTCACATTGCAGAGGGCAAAGCACCGCCTCACCTCCAAGAAATCTGCATTGGGGTGTTACATGAGTAAATATCCACATAGAAAAGATTCATACAGTTGCTATGGAGCACTCCACCCTAAAAAGTGGTTTAAAACTAAATTCTTTCCAGGTCTCTACATATACCCAAGTGAGTTAGGTATAGAGTAAGAGTTATCTACTCATTTGTGATGCGACGTTAGAAGGATTATATTCTGCAGAGAATCAAGGGGAAAAAAGGAGAACCTCAAAAGCTAAGATTCTTAAGTACGTCTCTAAGAGTAGTTGTTCCAGATACTCTAGGCAGCATAAGTACACATCTCAATAAATTAATATTTTGGAATTTAGGGTTATGAATGCATCTTGTGTGAGTTTGCATAGGTCACTTGAGTAAAGTCAGCTTCAGACTCACAAGGCAGAGGGCCAGAACTGGTGTCATGATGAATCCACTAAGAAATTGTCTGAGGCACCAGCTACTGCCTTGACACTCTTCTTTATCTATTAGTAACCCAGTACTCCATATGTTGACTTCTATCATAAATATATCATGCAATTAATTTATTTTATATATGTTTCTCTCTGTGAATAATTATAGGATATTTGCCATGTTTCAACTATGATAATGCTAGCTGCTGTGAAATACAAGTTCCCAAACTTTATGGTCATTTAACATGCTTTCTTCTTACTCATGTAACACCCCGATGCAGATGTTCTTGGAGGTCAGTACTTTGTCCTCTGCAATGCGGGGTCCAAGTTGGTGAGGGGCTGCCATCTTCAACACATGGCCTTTCAGGTCATCTTGAGAGTTGACATCCAACAGGAAAAGAGGGTTTGTGGTGAGGAAAGGCACACCCACTGCTTAACCACTCCAAAGAGAAGGGGCATACATCATTCCTGTTCTCCTTCCATTAAGACAAGTCAGTTACATGCCCATCTGAAAATAGTTGACCTTTTCTACCATTCAGGGGTTACTGTGATTTGACAAAAATGACCTAAAGTCACAGAAAAAAAATGGGGATGAAGAAAAAGGATGGAACAATCAGTCAGTAAATGATGAAGAAACATGTATACACCAAACTAAAATATTTCCTGTAGATGGCTGGCCAAGAAAATTGAAGTTATTGGATTATTTACAGAATCTCTGTGCTTATGTTTGTGATCCATAAACATATTGCTATATCATCCTGCATGCCTGAAGTGCATGAACCTCTAGAATGTATTCATAAAATAACTATCTCATACTGATACCGCTGGTTATTGGTGACAAGTCCTTCTTCTTCATATGTTGAAGTATAACACACTGAGGCAAGTATATAAAGTAGGGTTTATTTAAAAAAGGGTAACATAGACTTCTCCCAGGATACCATAGCTGGTATCCTGATATGCCAAGAAGTGAGAGTGGTCTCCTTTTTTTTATATGTCCTAGGCTTCCTTTGTTCTCCTCTCTTCCTTGTATCTCTCTCTTTCCTCCTTACATGATTAGGATCAGGAGATGCTTAGGTGGGATGGCCAAAAGGTGAGAAGCAGATGGACAGGAGGAGCCAAAGTAGAGTGATCTGGGCAGGAAGGGGGTCCCAGAGTGCATTAACAACATTCATAACTCCCTGTAGGAAGAAACAATCCCTGGGATAGTTTACCTTAGGAACAGGTTGGAGCAGGACAGGTTTTCTTTTTTTTTTTTTTTTAATTTTTTTTTAGTTGTAGATGGACATACTATCTTTATTTATTTTCATGTGGTGCTGAGGATCGAACCCAGTGCCTCACGCATGCAAGGCAAGCGCTCCACCACTGAGCCACAATTCCAGCCCCAGGACAGGTTTTCTTGATAAGGGTGGAGGAAGAGCTCTGAAGGCATTAACATTTCAATCCCTCCCTAACTTCCCAGACCCAATTTGCCTCCTTGATCCAATCTGACCTGATTTACCTATATACACTGAGTGCTTCTTTTAATTCTGGCTTAAGTATGCTATCCTTTCCTCAGAGAAAAAAATTCAGGTAAAAAAGTCTTATAAAAAAGTAAAAGGTACCGTGCCAGGGTATTAGAAGATCGTTTTTCAGGTGAACAGGGTTTCAGGACAGAAAAAAAACTTGGAAACACTAAAGCACAGAAAATTGCTCTTAATATTAAATCTGAATGATTCCAAGAGAATGGAGCAAATCTACCAAAAAGTTCAGTGTTCTTGAACTCGATTCAATATAAGAAATACTGTACTATAAATCATATGTTATAAACAGTGAAATATGTTTTAAATTCTGTATTTGTAGCAAAATTATGTATAGGGAACCTTTTCTAGTATCATGGCATAAAATATCTTCTCTTTGTTCTACACTGTGTTCAGCTGGTCTAGTAGGTAAGATGTAAGCTTTCTAAGGCAGGAACTGCATTATTCTTCATTTACCATGATTTGCAGTCTCCAGAATACAGTGAGCAAAGGAGGCAAGCAAAATAATCTGCTTGGATGCAAAACTAAAATGTTACAACTTGTATTAACTTAATCTCATTCTTCTATTGATTAAATCTGTTTTATAAAACAACATGATATTTGTAAAATACCTATTTGGGGAGTTCATATGCAAAACTTCTTAAATAACTAAAATATGTATATGCCACTACCTTATATAAAAATTACAAAGAAAAAATTATAAAAATAACGTGCTGAATGGGCTGTTGTTATGCCAAAGGTGCAGCTGCAGAGAAAATGAGGTACATACCCTGGAGATTGAATCCATCTTTTCATTCAGGAATTATGCATTGGGCACCTACCACATACCAGAGATTGTGTTGGGCAGCAGCCATTCCTGTTTGAGAAACTATGATCTACACAGTGGTCACTCAGTGAACACTACTGACATAATGAACATGAAATTGCTACCTCTGAAAGGGGGGAAGAAAAAGATGATTCGAATGATTCCAGTGTTGCTCAGAATTTCTAAGGGCATATACTTTTCAAATATATGGGTCAGGATCCCAAGACAGTAAATGCATACCCATATATATTTGTCAAGAGTGGCAAAAAATAATTTATCATAATTTTCTAACAGATCTTTGAAGAGCCCTGGATGCTGTATTCTCTTGTAACCATATAATTTAGTATATACAAGCAAATAGAGCAAGGTAGTGATACAAGAGTAAAATTAATGTGATCCCTGACTTTAATTTACATGGGGGATAGTCATAATTGCCAAATTACAAACATAAGGCATCCATATGATTTGGGATAATACAATGCAAAAAGGAAATATCTGACACATGTTTATTTTCCCTTTTCTATTTTTTTTCCACCTTTAAGAACATTCACATGGCTTACTTAGCCATGTGATTTTCTGTCTTGCAGACATCTGGCTGAATACATCGTGATGTTGTAATGCCTGTTGTGTCTCTCAAAGCAATGTTTTTCCAAAATCCAGTCTTCGTTTAAACAACAACAAAAAACCCTCTCTCCATATTAAAATTAAGATCCAAAGAAAGAGTTTGGAGTATTATGTTGGCCACCATCATTGCCCATGTCTATAAGAAAGAAAACTTTAGCAAGATTTGACACTTCTTCAAAAGACCTATGGTGGCCAAGGGAAGCCTATTTCTATATAGAATACAGATAGAAAACATATGGTTGATTTAATTATCTTGGAAGATGAGGAGCAGGAATTAGTCAACCAGTCAAGGTCCACTCCATTTATTCCAGATACCCAAAGGATGAGAATTTACCCTAGAGGATTATATTGGTTTACAAAATCTGCCAGAAACAATTGCTGCTGTGAAACATTAGAAAAGCAAAAACATTTGAATGTCACTGACCATCTTCCATCATTCTTTATTCAGTATGATAGTGATTCTTGATAACTCTTCATTGCCCAAACATCTTCTTGTATTTGATCCCTAGAAAAAGGATTTCACCTGATTTAGATATCTGTGTTAATATTTACAAATATCATAATAATTTTACTATGTAAAGTAACTAAGAATTAATCTTTTGAATTTTAAAGAATGCATTAGTAAAAACATAAACTAATTTTCAGAAGTGTAAGTATAAATTTTCCATATACCCCAATGTATGTGTATAAAATATTAAATGTGTGTGATGAAAATAATCTAGAATTTGCCTAAAGTTATTTAAGTCTTTACTCTCAGTCACAAGTAAAAATCTCTAGTAGTCTAGCTACATAGTCTTGAAGAAAGAAAAAAATGGAAGCAAGCCAACTTCGGAACTGATTAAGTATTCTGCTGAGATTTTTCTGTGGCTCTGTCAAAAAGCTCTGTCACTGCATTTAACTCTCTGGACAAAAGGTTGTTGAAATCACACAAAGGATTTTCCCAATTCAAATGCTACAGATGAAATGATATTCACATAGAAGGATGCCAGATCTTCAAAGCTTAATATAGGCCATGTCTATGCATTTTATGGCTTGAGCTTGCAAGCAGAGTAAGAAACTGAAGCAAACAAACAAAAAAAGCATAAAGAAATCTCTTTAGGAATGAAATTCTAATTTTTACTTTACATATTTATTTCAATGCACACATTCAGGAAGAGGGCAAGGGCTAGGTCAGACAAAAGAAGAGATGTGAGCAGGTTATTTTTTCCCAATGTAAGAATAGCATCATTTGTATGAGGCCTAAAAAGCCTCATTATGTGAAAAGTAGGCAAACACTTGTGTGAGAACATTTGTAAAGAGAGATTGGCAGTTTTGGAGAAGGGTCTGAAAACTTGTATTCAAAGGAGCTACATATTCAAATTTGCATAAGGCTGAAGAATATGACTGTATGTATTTAATTCTTTGATAAAACTTCTTTACTTTCATGGGCTAATGAATAAAATGGCTTCAGTCAGCAATAACAATAGAGGTGTTTACAACAGGCCAGTTTGCCTCCTCCTGATAGGCCGAATTCTGTTTATTACTGCTATTATTCTGTGCTCCCCCTGCAATAAAGTCATCAAGAGTTCTAATTAGAAAATACTTGGGAACATTTAGATAGGTGGTTTTAAAGCTATATTTATAGATTTTCTCTACTCCACAGGAGCTGGCAAGACAGAGTAAAGTGAGTAAAGCCAGAGAATACAGTTCAACTCAGCCTCAGCAGGACACAGCATCTCTACTTTTATGAATCTAAATACTGGGATCCATGTAATAAACCATTAAATAGAAAAGAAGAAGGGAGTGTTTAACTAATTTTTATAAAACACTAAAAAATTCTCTAATTTTTTACAGGAAAAAAAAATTGGGGGGACTATTTTCTCAAAGTCACAAAGTTAGATGGAGGCAGAAACAAGTCAGAACTTGGGTCTTTTGCCCAATATTTTAGTCAGTTTTTTCATTGCTGTGACTAAAAGACCCAACCAGCACAATTGTAGAGGAGAAAAGGTTTATTTAAGGGCTCACTAAGATGTCTTAAATCCTTAGAAGGACGGCTCCATTCCTTGGGGCATGAAAAGAGACAGAACATTATGGTGGAAGAGTGTGGTAGAGGAAAGCAGCTCACATGATGATCAGAAGCAGAGAGAAAGGCTCCGCTCTCCAGATACAAAATACAGACCCCATAACCACGCCCCTAATGAACCACTTCCTCCAGCCACACCCCACCTGCCTCTAGTTACCACTCAGTTAATCCTGTCAGGGATTAATTCACTGATTAGCTTAAGGTTATAGCCCAATCATTTTCCTCCAAACCTTCTTGCATCACCTCACACATGAGCTTTTGGGGGACACCTCACACCCAAACCATAACACCCAAAATCCTGTATAATAAAAAAGCAACTTCCATTTAAAGACATTAAGATCAATATTATTCAAATGACCAATATCATTAAAACGTACATCTTCTCCAAGCTGCCAGCCCCCACAGACCTGCTCTCAGCAGCAGCCTGGGCTTCTGGTCTTTCTGTGTCCTCTGGGGACTCCGGGGACAGGAAGGTTGCTTCCTCATGTTCTTCTGGAAGCAGCATGTTCTTCTGGATTGGGGACATCTCTAATCCAGGTACTGGAAAAAGCTCTACTATTTAAAACTTTTCTCCTCGAGCCTGAAACCCCATATACTGGGGCCTACGGAAAGGGCAAACAATGCAAAATTATCACAAATGTGATTTTCTAGTGTTTGCATTTGACTCATTTAGGCAGTCTTCTGCACCCCCATAAAATGCAATGTCTCAGGAACACTTAGCTGCTAGTCTCATAAAATTCAACTAACAGTGACACAGCCATAAATATAGGTTTGTTGTTGTTATTGTTTTGTTTGTTTTAATTCTTGTAATGAGCATTTGGGAGATAGGCAGGACCAAGATAGAATCTGTGGCTGGAGGAAGCCCTCGAGACCCAGGTCCCTTTGCTCCTTTGTTCTGCCATTTTCTGGCTGTGTTTAATGTCTCTTCTTATCTAGGTACTAATACTGTATTTTATCTGAAGGACAACAGGTTTACAAAAAGAGAGAATCCAAAGAGGAAGAATTGTTCTCAATATCTCAAATACTTATTGAGATACTCAAATACTTTTTGAAAAGACATTTGGACTTATAAAATTAAACACTGATTTCCTTTGACAGATATATCCTTTAGAATAAATAAAATAATCTAGTGAAACTGCTCAATTACAGTGGTCCTATAATGGATAATTCAGCTTATTTCTCACTCCGATTTTGAAAACTTCTCGCTAAAATACAGTTTTCCATGAAAATTTTCCCGTAGGGAAATAAGGCAGTTAGTGGACCAGAAGGCTAGGTATTATAAAGACTAGACTACCAGAAGGAGATGAATTAAAGCCGCTTGGCAAGGCTTTATTGAAAATACACGCTCTCAGGCCGAATCCTCCCGTCCATCAGAGTGTGTCTGGGAGAAATGGCGCTGGGGCTCCGGTGTAGGGAGAATTCGAAAGGCCAGGTCAGGAAGGAGAGAGTTTGGGGGCAGGAAGAGAAGGCCAGAGTCCTTCCTGGACAGGTCAGGAAAACCCGCTGATTGACAGGAGGCGTGTCTACTGGTGACTGTCAGAGTCTGGCTAGCCGCTCCTTTTCGCAGCTGCTGACTGCAACTGCCCTGACCAGTCTCTTTAATTGGACATCTTGGACCCTGATCCGACCTAACAGGTATTCCACTGTAGTAAAAATAAATTAATAAAACAGCAGTAGTTTTGAAGCTATACAGACCTCAATTCTTATCTATGCTCTGCTCTGTATGAAATACATGAACATGAGTGGTTCACACATTTTTGAATATCAATTTCTTGATCATATAAAATGAGGACATTCGTAAATAAAAGAAACAAAGGTTCTAGGCATTCAGGAGGAATTTACTAAATGGTTTCAGAACAAAGGAAGGGAGGGAGAGAAAGGAAATGTATATATTTCTACCACTAAGTTGATATTCTAACTTGTATATAGGTATCATGTGAGATTTAGGATCTAAGGGCTAACTTTAAGCTCCAGTGCTCGAATCAATAAACTGCTCCTAGATTCTCTGCTAAAACAGCCATAAGCATTTCAAATGGAAGTTCCAGACTGAAAATTCTGGACACCACATCTAATAGCTTTAATAAGTGCTTCATTGTTCTTGTTCTTGGGTCTGAATGACATCACCCAGGTCCCTGCTTTCTAACAGACTATCTTCTGAGATAGTTGATTAGAAGCCACAAGACACATGGAGATGGTGAAATAAAGCCAAGATGCAAGAAGCCAGGGTAACATGTTCAGATAGAATATTCTTATAGAATATTCTTCTTCCCCCATGAGAGTCTTATTTTCTCTTTGAATGTCAGAATCCAGACTGAGAGTCTAGCTGTCTTCCTGCATCCTATTATTGAGCATGGTCACAGAAAAACAAACTCTTCTGCAAATCCTTGAAGGTGATCAACATGACTCAGACATATGGGAGTTATTAATAAGTGTGACAGAGCACAAAATGTTTTTTCTTGAGCTAAAGAACATTACCAAACATCATTCAGGTTAAAACAACATACATTTTGATTGAAGCCACAAACCACTTGGTTTACAACCTGATTGGCAGGAGCCTGGTACAAATTGACCATCATTGGTAAAAAAGTGAGGGAAAAACGTCACCTACAAACGGCAATAGACCAATAGAACCCCAATTACTTACACAAAGGAGAGCTTAATTTCAAAGTGGAAATGATTTTTAGCATGAATACACTACTCCAACAGTTAAAATGTTTATCGAGTTTGTATTTTTCTTCAAATGCACTCTCTGTAGTGGAAAAATCACAGATGGCTTTGTAAAAAAAAAAAAAGTGAAAAGATCTTTAGGATCTAAGCCTTAAGAAATTGCACTGTGATTCAATACTGCTTTATCAAGAAGAATTTTTGATATTCAGATATTTTTGTCATGAATAAGAACAATTCAAACCCTTTCTGATTCTTTCTTCTTTTAAAAGTTAGATCTGCTTGATTTTTCTTCCCAACACTTTGTTAACCAAGTATTTTGAATAGGACGATGTCATTGGCCCAGGCCACTTGTGGTCACTAAATTCATCTCTGGAAAACACATTATGATTAGCAGTTCAATGTCATCTCTTTCTCCTCTGCTACATTTCCCCAGTCCTCACTAGAGAGCTTTATAGATAGGAACAAGTATAAACTGTCATGGATCCCAAGGGGATGCTCTTGGGATTCCCTGGCAGCAAGCAATAACCTCATGAGTGGAGAACACCAGCACTAGATCTCAGATATTTTAGTTAGATGTTCTAGATCTCAGATGTTCACCCTGTTTCTAAGAGATATGGGTACTTCGCCTGGTAGTCAGCGAGTTGGTTCCTAAGTAAGAAGATTAGAGCATGGAGTTACTTTCCCAAGAACATTAGATGTACAAAAAGTGGATATGAGAAAGCAAAGTCCAAAGAAAGAGAAAGGAAGGTAACCAATGTCCAGTAAACCTAAAGAAGTTAATTTACAGGATCTCAAACTAAATCCTTAACATAGCACCCGAGACCTTAAATGATCTCCCCATCAGTTCAGCTACACCCTATGCTTCTGAGTCCCTCACACCTCCAGGCCTTTAAATGAGGAACTCTAACCTGCCAGAGGCTTTTTCAGGGACTGTCATTATCTCTGGAAGATTCTTTTCCACTTTCTTTTATCTCATCATTCACTTTGCCACCTCAATCTCAACAAGTCCTTCAGATACCAACTCTAGTGTCAATTTCTCAAAATGATTTTCCCAGATCACCCACACCCCACCAGGCCTGATCCCTTCTTGACATGTGCTCATCACTCCCTGCACTTATCTCAGAGTAGGATTTATGCCTGCTTTCCCTCCTACACCTTACATTCCATTTGACCATGGACTACATCTGTTTTATTTATCATACATTCTCCATCCTCTTAGTCAGAATGGGGTATTTAGTAAATGCTAACAAATATGAATTAAATGAATGAAACTGTGTGAAGTAATGTGTGCCAAACCCTTTATGTAGGGCCCAGCATTTGAAAATCTCTCATTAATGTTTTGATGTGTTTATTATTAGCAAGTATGAGATAGTACTAGGCAGCATGCTGGAAAACAACAAGTCTAGGGTGCTTCCAAACCTCTAGGAGGGATTTATTCAAAAGAGAAGTAAATAGACTATTTGGTGCAGATCTAAATTGAGAGTCATTTTACAGAGCGGTTTGAGTATAGAAAACTTAGGCTTACATTCAAAAGACTAAGAAAAAAGTTGGGTTTGGTTTTTTTTTTGGTACCAGGGATTGAACTCAGGGAGGGGTACTGGACCCCTGAGTCACATCCCAGCCCTTTTTTGTGTGTATTACTTAGAGACAGGGTCTCACTGAGTTGCTTGGCATCTTACTGTTGCTGAGGCTGAACTCGTGATTCTCCTATCTCAGCCTCCCAAAGTGCTGGGATTATAGGCGTGTACCACTGCGCCTGGCTAAGAAAAAAGGTTGTTTTTTGTTTTTTTGTTTTTTGGTACTGGAGATCGAACTCAGGGGCACTTGACCACTGAGCCACATCCCCAGCCCTATTTTGTGTTTTATGTAGAGACAGGGTCTCACTGAGTTGCTTAGCGCCTCGCCATTGCTGAGGCTGGCTTTGAACTTGTGATTCTCCTGTCTCAGCCTCCCTAAGTGCTGGGATTACAGGATTGTGCCACCGTGCCCAGCTAGAAATAAGTTTTAAAAAGCAAATTTAATTTCTAAGAAAAGCAAAAAGAGGGGAATGATGGAAAAGTAATTCATATATATTATATGACTTAGAAATGAACATGATTGGGGCTGGGATTGTGGCTCAGTGGTAGAGTGCTTGCCTCTCATGTGGGAGGCACTGGGTTAGATCCTCAGCACCACATATAAATAAATGAATAAGTAAAGATCAGTCAACAACTAAAAAAATTTTTTTAAATGAACATAATTATGTTTTTTAAACCACTAAATGAAAATTTAACCAAAGACTATAATATAGTCATATTGTGAGAATAAGATGAAGATGAGGAAAAAGAGACTGGGAAACTAAAGTCCCAATTCATCGTAATTAAAGTCAATAAATTATGATCTAAAATTAAAGAATGAAATCAGTATGTGTTCATAATTCTGCAAATGGACATAAATACTAGAATAAATACTGAAAGTCCAGCAGAACAATAGATAGCAAGCAACTCTTTTGTATTGTAAGTATTTTAGTACTAATAATCAGTATGCTCCATTTTGACAAAAATAAAAATTATTTTATATCTTAGCAGTTGTAAACTTTATTGAGACGTTTAAAATCATAACATCTATTTATTATAATTTTAAATATATCAGTATGAATCAAGATTACCATAAGAGCACATAAGGTAAAATTTGTATTTCATTCCTTGACCCTTGATCTGTTGTAGTTTTCTGAATTTAACCAGAACTCTGGGTAACTGATAGAAATCCAACTTTAGTAAATTAACACTAGGCTAAAAGCTGAGTTTATTTTCAGTGATTATGCCTTTCTTATGAGCATCTCTTGAAATAAGAACTTAGTAATGGACATTTGTCACACTTTGTGGTTGTCCAACTTTTTGAATGCCTTACTCTGTTGGAGAACTTCCCACATTATGAGGACTTTCTCCCCAAGGGAAGAGCCAGATACATTTTTGCCTTCCTATAACTGAGTTCCAGGCACATGATCTGGGCTTTGCCAGCCCTCTCAAGAGATTCAGGAAGGGAAACTATGAGGGGAAAGACACTGCATTGCCATGTATTCCTGGATAGATGAGGGAGGTGAGGTCTGTGGTATCGAGTACCAGGACCAAGCACCATTTGTGAGCTTTACCCAGTGGTGGGACAATAAGGTCTTGGTGGGATCACATAAAAAATATACTTGGATATGGGCTGGAGTTGTGGCTCAGTGGTAGAGCACTTGCCTTGCATGTGTGAGGCCCTGGGTTCGATTCTCAGCACCACATATAAATAAATAAAATAAAGGTCCATCAACAACTAAAAAAATATTTAAAAAAAAAAATATATATATATATATATATACTTGGATAATGTCACTGCCCATATACCCTCTAAGATCTTATCCTTCTGAAGAATCTGTGAACTTAATGTCCTTTAATAAATTTCTCATCCACTTAAACCAGTCAAGATCAATGTGCATCTTTAAATTAACAACTTTGACTCATAAAGCCTTTATTTGCAGTTTTTCTTTAGTATTTTATCAAGGGGAATTTTAACATATAGAAAAATATACAGGTTACCATGTTCTCATAAGCCTCTCTTATCAGTTGCCAAAATCAGTTCATGACCAATCCTGCCCTACATTTCCATCCATCTTCCCACATTAGCATATCATATATTATACATAAATTTTTATATATGTCTCTAGTAGGAGAGGATTCACTTTCTAATGTAAGCACAATACTATCAACACACCTTTAAAAAACTAATATAAATCTTAACATACTAAAATACCCAGTTAATGTTCAAATCAAAAATGATTTTTATAAGATTATTGGTTTTATTCTCTTTTTTAAATAGGATCAAAATGTAGACCATCTATTGCAATTGATTGACACATATTGTAAAACTCTTTTTTCTGGCTGGATATTGAACTCAGGCACTCGACCACTGAGCCACATCCACAGCCCTATTTTGTGTTTTATTTAGAGACAGGGTCTCACTGAGTTGCTTAGTACCTCGCTTTTGCTGAGGCTGGCTTTGAACTCACAATCCTCCTGCCTCAGCCTCCTGAGCCACTGGCATTACAGGTGTGTGCCACCATGCCCGGCTATAAAACTCATTTAATCAATAAGATTATCCTCCATTTCAGATGAAAAAACTCTTTGTTGTATGCTTCCTTTGTCGTCTTCTCCTTCTCCCCCCGCACCCCCCCCCAAACTAGGAATTGAATGCACGTGAGGCAACTGCTTTACCACTGTGCTTCATCCTCCTCCCGCTGTCCTATAGAATTTCTGAGTCTGGATTTTGCTGATAGCATCCCTGTGGTGTAATTTAATATGTTCCTCTATCTTCTCCTGCTGCTACAAATAGGCAGGTGCTTTGAGGATTAATTAGTTTCATGCTTATTTTTTAATGGCAAAACTGCTTTATAGATGGCATTGAATCTATCAAGAGGCTTGTAATTTCTGATTGCCTACTTTTTTGTGATAACGGGTATTGATGATTAATGCCTAAGTCTGTTACTTCCTTAGTTTTTACACAAGGTGTTCTGTTTTTCTCTCTTTAGTTGTTGGTTGGAATATTCTATAAAGAAACTTCCTCTTTTATACTGCTTGATTATAATTTATATAAGAAATTCAGAATAAATGCTTCCTTTTATTTGCTAGTTTGCCAGTAGTGTATTGTTTTCCTCATATTCTTCAATGATGACCAATAAGGGGTTTTAAATATTAGCATTAATATGAATTCAAAATTTAAGCATATTTGATTTGGTTCAGTCAATTATACTTATTCTTGCTAATATTCAAATTGCCCTGTCTTTGGCCAATAAGTGCCTATTGAAGTTGGCTTTTGAATACTTTCAGCGTGGACTTTGTTTCTATGATGGCTGTTACAGTCTAGTACATTTTCCTCCATATCTCGTCACCTACAACTAGAAGTGGTTATGTCTCTTCTTTTAACTTCTAGCAGTTTTCACTTTTCTAATTTTCTTGACTAATACCACCAAACAATATTAAATAGTAGTGGAAATAGTGGGCATAGTACTACTTCCAACTTTAGTGGGAAAGTCTATTTTTTGTACACTAAGTAACATACTGGCTTTTTATCTAAAGCATGTTGTGCCATTTTAAGGAAATAGTTATTTATTCCCATTTTACAAGGTATTTTCAAAACAAATACAAATTTTTCCAAACTTGGCAATTTATTTGTAATCACTGGTATCTCTGGTGAGTATCCTAAATTGTCTATTTCAACTTTATTATGGAATGTTCTTGGTTAGTCTTTTCTGCATGCTCAGAATAATTTTGAGTACAAAAAACTTCCTTCTTTCTCTATTATGCTGCATGAAAAGATTAATCAAAAGATGTCGTTTCTTTATCAAAAAATCCCATAATGAAGAAAAACTGCAGGGCTGAGGTTGTGGCTCAATGGCAGAGTGCTTGCCTCACACATGTGAGGCACCAGGTTCGATCCTCAGCACCACATAAAAATAAATAAACAAAATAAAGACACTGTGTCCACGTATAACTAAAAGATATTTTAAAAAAGAGAAAAGAAAAAAGAAAAACTGCAAATAAATGCTTTATGAGTAAAAGTTGTTAATTTAAAGATGCAGACTCATCTTGACTGGTTTAAGTGGATGACCAACAAAAGTTCCAAGCCAGCTACCACTTATTACTGTACCTTGCCTAACTGATCTTAACTGATTCTGTATCCATAAGCAATTATCACACATGGAATCAAATACCTCTCCTCTTTGATGCAAACTGGTTTTCCAAGAAATATATCAGACCTGTTCAGATAGCATCTTTTAAAAATCTCAGTGAAATATTAGTAAGGTTTTAAAACAGATTTCTTCTTATACATATTAAAAGTCAGAAAATTATAGAAGAATTATGTTAGATCTTATAAAGAAATTAAAATATAGAAGTCACAGGAAAACATATGTGGATAATAAAAATAAAAGAGTAGCTTCAGTGAGACTTATCTGAAGAGAGAATAATCATTTCCTGTGTTTAAAAACATAAGCTCCATTTACATTGTTATACACAATAACAGTTTATTATGCCTAAAGGAAATTATACTTTGCAAACTGCAAGTGTTACTGAAGTGTCATACTTTCACCACTGATTCCTCTATTTAGGATATACTGTGCCCATGTAACTGTACCTGGTTCCATGGTTGTGTAGAAATGGCTAGTCCTTTTTTTAAAAAATATAACATTTAACAAATATCAGTTGGTTGGGCTCCCTGGATTTCACCTTTTTAATTTACCTCACATAAAATGTTGGTGTAATCTGTGCCAAAATTCAAATGATTAAAAAGAGATGGAAAAAAAAGATGCTATACAAATTTTCATATAAAATTGGGACGTTCTGGGTAATTATGTAACATGTGTTTTTCTTTGACTTGTACATCATAAACCTTTGTTCTACATTTCTAAAAACAACATTTACTACCTTTTGGCACATTTAATCAAAGTATTGAGGTATTGGAATATAGCTACAGCCAGAGGCTTTCCTGATTTAGAAAATTGCCACTTGATTATGCATGTTCATTTGTCTGTCCTCATCTGGTTCATTTAAATATTTGATTTATCATTACCTACTTCCCTGAAGCAATTCAAGTTGGCTAGGTGATTTTTTAATTTAAGTAAAAAGAGAAAGACTTGCCACGCATCTTCTCTTGTTTTCATTTATGAGATGTGCTTGCTTAATAAAGTAGAAAAGGTAGGAGAAATGACAAGTTCAAACTGTGTGGCAATTTGACCAAATCTGAACTGCAGGGGGAAAGTGTAAAAAGGTGGACGAATGAATAAACTGGATGAACAATCTGGGGTGAGTGCTTTGGGGACACCACCTGCTAAACACTGAAACCAATAGAAATGTCGCTCATGTGGGGAATGAAGAAGGGTGACGGTGGAGAAGAATTAAGAATTGTAGATGAGTCCACTGGATGGAGACAGTTAACACAGGGAATAAACTAAAGTTACCAAACTGAGGACAACTGTCTTGTTAGCACTTAATTAGGATGATAGGTATATCCCTGGTACCCTATCAGGCCTCTTTCTTACTTTTAAATTGTAAGAGTTGGGTTATTAGGCATGGTCTCTTTAATTACATTTATAGTCACTTGTCCAATAAAACTGATAACAGTCATAGTGTCCTTGAGACTCAAAACATTAACTCTACCAGCAGTGCAAATGAGTAAAAGGGAGAGAACCCTGTTCACCTCTAATAGGGCCTTTCAACCAGCCCCTCATCAACTCTACAGCCTGCTTATTGCTGTGAGCCCTGAAGATTGGTAACAATTACATGAATCCTGGGAAGGAAGACTTTACTTTTCGCCTCTTGTGCCCATTAAGAGGCCCAATCCCACCCGATCCATGTGCAAACTACTCAGGAGACTTGTGGAAAAGGAATGCCTGTCTAGACTTGAATTCAATATCCAACATTCACTCTACTCTACATATATCCCTGAAATCAAAGACAATAATTCTTTTTGCAATCAGCATTGTGGGGCTTCACTAATTGCCACTTCTGGAATCCTAGAAGTAGAAAAGACCTTATTGAATCATCTCATTCAACCATCATTCCAAAGTCCTCCTTCACCACATAAAATGAAAGACGACTTATGCTCCAACAAAAAAGGATTCCATTAATGTATGTCAGCATTAATGTCTACAGTTTAACCTTGACGTGATTATAAATTAATTATAAATAATATAAGCATCACGTTCCCTATGAGTTACTTCAGGGAATTAAATGAAGAACTAAATCTTGGCCTCAAGAAATCTACCATGGGGTGACACAGGCAGGGTAAACAGGAAGTTAGGTATGACCAGCTGTGGAAAGAACTTGCTCCCCTGAGTGCTGAGCTCTCTTGTTTTGTGAGGTAGCCCAGTGCCTCGCCTGTGGCCAGGTTGGTAGATGCAGTCATGGATTGATGCCTCAGGTGGATTGTGTCTTGTTTGTTCCTCAGGATGAGCTCTGCCCCACCCTGTCGCCATCCTAGCCCAGAGGAGTTGTTCAGAGAGAAAAAGATGCTTTAGATAGGAGAAATTCCAGCAGAGGATCAGAGAGGAGCCGAGAGAGCAAACATTCTCCACCTCATGTTACTTCCCCAGTGGCGAGGAATAAACATTACCTGTCACCCAATAAGGTATTTGTTAATTGACTCTTCATCTTTCAATTTTCATTTAACATTATCCTAATTTGTTTAAGGACTCCAGCAAGTTCTTCTGCTGTTTTAGTCATTTTTATACGTTTCTTATAAACTTTTAAAAGTCTGTCCTGCAACTCTAAGTGAAAAGCAACGCATTTTAAGAGTATAAAAATAAAGACCCAGCTCTTATCACTATAATCATAATTCTTGGTTGACTCATTGAGTTATATCATGTTTTGGTAAAGCCCAAGAATAAGTTACCTACTTTAAGTGATAACACATTCATCAATCAGGCTGCTGTCTATAACCCTACAGGTTGGGAGATTATTGTTTTATTAAAGAAAAGATAAATATCTTGTTTCCAATAACCATTATGGAAAAATACTGAGTAAGTCTAAGAAAAATACTTGGTTGGAAACCTAAAACTTTAGTTCAAACAACATGTTAGCATACCATTAAAAGTAAGTATAGTAATCATTTTCCCACGTTCAAATCATTGTAAATCATTTCAGAGAGATCTTTTGGATCCTTCACTATCCTATCCAATACATGTAGAGAGATTATCTTATCTATTAAGACCATCCTATTATGACTGTAAGTAATATAACTAATATTTATCTTTGAACACCAAGAATACTCAGGGATCCTCTTAACCTTCAAGAAAGAAACATAATAATATCCAGGCATGGTAGCACATACCTATAATCCCAGTGACTCAGGAGGTTGAGGTAGGAGGATCAAAAGTTCAAAGCCAGCCTCAGCAACTTAGCTAGAACCTGTCTTAAAATTTAAAATAAGTTGGCACTTGGTGGGGGTCGGGTGGGCTGGGGGTATGGCTTAGCAGTTAAGTTCCACTAGGTTCAATCCCTAGTACCAAAAAAAAAAAAAGAAAGAGAACAAAATAAAATAATAGATCTGAGCATGCTAAATGATCGAAATTCTTAAGTTTTAGAACCACTGGTAGAAGGAGTGATCTCATGTTCAAGTCCTGGCTTCTTATAGGCTCTAAGATCTCACTTGGAGCTAAGAGAGGACTGAGATCACATTCACTCTTAGGACAACTGTAAGAGTCAGGGTCTCTGCAAGAAATACAAGACATCGGCCCTCCGAGATTGCTTAAATGAAGAGACTTTAATAAAGGGAATATTTACAGAGCTAAGGACAAGGTTAAAGGAACTAACAAGGCACTGAGAGCAAAAAAAAAAAAAAAATGAAGTTAACACTGTTACTCTTGTTAAAGAAGAGAAGGGAGAAAACAGTGCTATCAGAATGCAAAGAAAACTGAAGCCACTAAGGAAAGTCCTCCTTGGACAGGCAAAGGTGGAACCAAAGCAGCCAGGGAGTGGAGATGGAATCCCTGATTGTCTGTCCTCCTGCCCTTTGATCTCCGGCCAGTTTCTCATTGGCTAAACCTATTCTATTGGCAATAGAACTCAGAAAGGGAGTCTGATTTCAGGGGTCCGCCTCCTGGGGCACAAAGCAGAGCAGAAGTTGCTGGTGATGTAGCAAGATCCCTGGTTTTATCCATAGCACTATAGGTTTAAAAAAAGGAACTATGGCAAAATACAAAGATGAGAAGGGAAGAAAATAGATTGGCAAGGGGGGAAACAGAAAAGAAACAGAGTAACCACATAACCCATGAGAACCAGCAAAACCAATAAAAAGGCAATAATTGTATGGCCCCAGGCTATCTTCAAACTCCTAGAAATTTCTATGAAAATTATATATTCCCTTCAATTTTCTAGAAAAATTTCTGATAAAAATCAAGACCCACAGAAACAGAAACAGCCAACCAATCAGGTCCATTGGTGGTTGAACATGGAACTCAGTTTTGGGGAACACTGACCCATTAAGGACCTGGATGAAGGTGTCTGCCAATGTCATTTAGTGATCTGATGAAAACCAGAACAAGAATTTTATATCTTTCTCTGGGTTCCAAACATCAACACAGGATGAACTGTCAACATTTAAAACTCAACATGGGTGAAAAGCCAACTTATTTTTCCCTCTGCCTAGACTCTTCCATACTATCCCCCACCTGAGCTCAAATTGTTCTCCATCAATTATGGTGGAGCAAATTCGCATTTTCAAAGTGTTATAGCAGAGCTGATTTACCATCCTGTCTAAACAGTGTGAAATATTCTTGATTTATATTTAAAAACAAGCAGCAAACTTTACATCAAAACACATCCTTCAGTGCTTTCAAAGAAAGCTAAAGTAAAATGATAGTACGAGGTTACAAGTCAAAAATAAGGGCTATGATCTTCTTTTAGGATGTAATTAATGTGGGCAAATCCCTTGGGTTTACTCCATTTATCTTTTACAGTCTCTAAAATGGGGATAACATGTTGTCTCCTTACCAGACAGGCGCAGTGTGAAGACTAGATAATATTTCCACAGACCACTGAAGATGAAAGCCATTCTGATAAGCTCTAAAGAATGAGCTTTTATAAACTTCATAACAAAGTTATATTCTTTGCATATCAAAGACTGAGCTATGTCAACACATCTGTTTGTAATGTCTATAAGAGGCTTAATAGGTGAAAGTCAATATTTCTGTATAAAGTGTACAGGTCCAGTTGTGCATGTTTAAAGACAATTCACTCCACGTTCATTTGTTCATGTCCAACAATGACCAGCTGTTCATACAACATAATCCCCAACTTGTTCCTGTGGCCCTAACAAAACAAACAGGAGAGAAAGTGGCTTTACATGTTGTCGGCAACATGTTTATGTAACAGCTTCTCCTGTCTTGAGTTTCTATGGCTTTTAACTTCATTTTTATAAGGATATTAAAAATTAACATGCTTGACAGAAAAATAGACATAATAAAGGTGTTTTAAAAGGGAGATATAAAAAAGGCGATGTGAAGAGAGACATAAACTCTAATACTGAAAATATCCATATCTGGGAACGCTAATAAGCAAATGATCTGAAATGTACATCAGGGAAGACTTGCTCTCCACTTGCTGCTCTGAAGTGACACCTGGCTCGGTATCTGAGCTTCACTTCTCCCTCAGTCCCTGGCTGGCCTTAAGACTGATTTTCCTCCCAGTGCCCCATACTGCAGAGGCAGCCCCACTAACCACCCCAGTGGTATTCCTGACTTAGGGGTAACAGCCTCTTTCCTACCTCATCTTTGTCTCCCACTGAACCTCTTGACACTAATTTCACATTGAATTCAAGACTTCAGTCCTCAGGCCCCAAATATTGTCCAGTTTTTCAGTTTATCCACTGTCCAAGGGAATTTAGACAAGCCTGAGTGAGAACAATCCATTTACACAATTGCCTCAGAGCCCCAACTCCCTGATTTCAGTGAAACTCACCGAATTTTCTCCCTCAGCTCCTATAACCCTAACCCAGACTACTTCTGCAACATTAAACTCTTAAATAATTAGTTAGTTTCCTGTAGATACTATAGTAAATTATCACAAACTGAATTGGTGACTTCAAACAGCAAAACCTTTTCATCTTACAGCTCTAGAGGCCAGAAGTCCAAAATCAGTTTTACTACCTTTTTTTCAGCATCTAGTGGTATGTATGTATGTGTGTGTATACACACACACACACACACACACACACACACACACATACATATTTATCCTGCTTGAAAGGTTTAGAGAAGACTGTCTTCCTTGGTTCATGGCTCCATCTTCAAATTTCTCTCTTTCTGCTGACATCATTATATCATCTTCTCTCTTCTGCATCAAGCGTCCCTCTGCCTCCTTCTTATAAGGTCACTTGTGATTAGAGCCACCAGATAATCCAAGATAATCTCCCCAACTCAAGATTCTGTATTTATTCACATCTGCAAAGACCCTATTTCCATATAAAATAGTGTTCACGGGTTCCAGGGATTATGAAGTGAGAATCTCTGAGAGACTATTTTTCAGCTTACAAGCTGAATATCACAAGCTCCAATATCCTAGTTTCTGACCACCACCTTCTATCACTTAAACTTTCTTAGAGTTCTGCCACTGTCATTAATATATTCCACTTTCTTACTCTCCATCATTTCCTTTGAGTCTTTCTTACTTATGCAGAATCCCATCGCACCCTCCTTATTTTACCTCATAAATAGGCTTAGCTCCCTTGTTTCATTTCTTCAGTTCATCCATCCAATGAAATTCAAACCCTAGGTAGACTCAATTTCATTTCACCTTTTGTAGAAAAAGCATGCAACATGGTAGGTTCGTGGCTATTAATGTTTTATCTTCAACTGAAATCTATATATTGTTCTGGAATCTTTGAATAGCAGCCAGCTCCGTTAAAAAAAAAAAAATCTCTTGGGCTAGGGGCGTAGCTCAGTGGTACATACAGCACCTGCCTACCAGGCATGAGACCCTAGTTCCATTCCCAGCAATGAAAAAAGAAAAATTCTCTCAACATCTTGCTCTTCCCCATACCACTCAAGAATGTCTCTGTATCTGTATTTGAGCTTCCTCTTTCTTATCTACCTTAGGCTGTGTGTTCTATCTCCTCCCATCCTAGGTTAAGTACAGGATCTCACCCTTTTCTGACCTATCAGAAATCTCCACCTAGCCCTTGTGTATTTCTTACCTCTACTTTCTTACTCGTGTTTACTTCTTATACATCCACAGTATGATTTCCACTCCCACCACTCCACTGAAACTGCCTTGCTAAGTTCGCCAAGGATCTCACATTTCTAAATCCAATTTTAGTCCTTTTTGTAATCAATTTATTTGTAGCACATCATATTATTAACCACCTTGTTCTTGCAAACTTCTTTCTTTGGCATCAGTACTAACTGATTTTCTTCCTGGCTCTGTGGCCACTCTGAGAATTCTCCATTGTCTTTTCTTCTTCCCTTCCTGAAATGTGTGTGTTGTACCAGAGTTTGAATGACACCTTTATCTCCTCTTGCTTTAATTGGGAGATGTTATCTAGTGACTCCCAAATCCAAATCTCTGTTTTCACCTTAGATCTCCTTCCAAGATTCCTCATCTTTATATACAGCTCCACTGTGAACTTCTCCACACAGACCTTTTACAAGCATCTCAAAATCAATTTGTCCCCAACTCAATTTGTCCTCCTCTTTGCCTGCACACACACACTTGTCCCCTGCATGCTTCCTGACATGTACACACAGACACTGCAAATCTGATGCTGCTTCTTAATTTTCTATTTCCACAGATCAGATATTGCTTCTTAATTTTCTATTTCAGTGACTATTACAACGAACTGCTCATCCCAGTTTCCATGTCTGAATTCAGAAGTCACTTCACATGGCTCTTTCACTGATCCACATATTAAACAGATGCAAGGTTTGTCACTTTCATATCTCAAGTCCTACCCTCTTTCTTCCTGTTATAGTGCAGGTAAAAATCTCCCTCTTTATTTACTTCCCAGTGTTGTTCTGTAGTGACACCTTCTACAGACTGAAACTCCACAGCTCATGCAGACTAGCCCTCTTCAAGATCCCTAAATTCACCATGCTCTTTCCAGTCCTCTCTGCTTTTACTCATGCTGACTGGAATGTTCTGTGCCTCCTTCTCATCTACCAAGGAACCATATAGAAAACAGCCTAACATAAACAAACACACGTGTACCCATGTCTGGATCCCAGGCAGAACCACATAGTACATAGTTTTCTCGTGGTTCTTTATCATACTGGTTTTTTATAAGTTTTAAAAAATATTATACTTGTTTCTGTTCAAGCAAATTCAAAGGAAAAAGAAGAAATTACAAAAACCACTCAAATTTCCCTAAGTAGAACATATCACAGCAATCTGAATTAGAGAAGCAGTTAGTACAAGACACATGTTGGTGAGATTCAGGTACTGGGTTGAAGTTCTCACTGACCAGATAACTTCTGAGGACCTGCTGATAACATATTCTATGATTATAAAACAAATATCACTTTATAACCTACTTGATGAGTTATAATCCAGTGCTTTTAAAATACTTTCTTAAAAATGAAAGTCTCAGCAAGCACCAGAATCATTGTTTCACCTTCTTATGGAATTTTCTCACAACATGTAGGAAGATCCTGGTTCTGTTCACTGGTATCTATAAGCATGTTTGCTTTGAATTTCTATGAAGTTATTGTAGTATATTGTTCAGGATAAGCTAAGATATGCTGAAGTAACAAACAGATCTTGAAAATTCATGAGTTAATATTCAGCCCTTTACAGGTTAGGACACAACTTGGGGATTCTTACATTTCTAGTACATGGTCTCCACAATCACAGGAAGAGGAAATGAGAACATAGAGGATTGTGCAGGGAGGTTTATGAAAACACCCAGAGGGAATATGTGTCACATGGTCACATGTGATCATAACAGTCACATGGTCCCATCTAACTGCAATCCAGGCTGGGAAATAATCTTCCTGAGGGTCCCGGAGGAGGAAATGAACAAGGCTGGGAAACATCTAACCAACTACCTTATATATTTTTAGTTGGCTTAATTGTTCCATATATGGTAAAATTATCAAAATCAGTTCTTGATATCTCATTTTATAAGGAGTACTGTGTGAAGTTCATGGAGCCACTAAGACTAAAATGACCAAAAGCTCAAGATTAACAAAAAACAGTTATTCATTGGTTCTCTCCTTTCCTGATTCAATTCCATGACAATTGGTACGAAGTAATAAAATCACTAGAACACATTAGTAAAATATGAAAGTATCTAAAATTTTAAAATTACAATTGTGTTGTATTAATAGTTACCTTCTATTAATTTCATTGATGGGTACCTTCAAATTATGTATCAATAACAACATAAAAGCCAGGCATAGTGGCGTATGCCTATAATCCCAGCACTTTGGGGGACTGAGACAGGAGAATCACGAGTTCCAAGCCAGCCTCAGCAATGGCGAGGTGCTTAACAACTCAGTGAGACCCTGTCTCTAAATAAACACAAAATAGGGCTGGGGATGTGGCTCAGTGGTTTGAGTGCCCCTGAGTTCAATCCCTGGTACCAAAAAAATAAATAATAACAACATAAAGCATTTCTAACATAGTCACATTTTAAATGATATGTATGTACATATTTAGAAAGGGTCTCTTATACATTTCTTCTTCATGTAGTTTATAACACCAATTATTTCAATAGCTGGTCATTTAAAGGTCCACATTACTTGTGTTTTCCATGCTGGTCAATGATGTGTCCTGAAGCAGTCTTCTTCTTCTGTAATAAAATATAGATATATATGCATCTGGACCAGAATTTATATTGTTTGCCTTTTAAGACAAGTGTCAAGGAGGCAGCTTCATTTCTTTTACTATCCTGAGGAAATGAACTGATGCTCCTCAAAAATGACTTGAGGGGAAAGACTTTAATGGCTCTTCTATTCTCAGACAGAAGAAAGTAGAGAACCGCATGAATACCACGTGAAATCAACCAGTCATTTCCTGAGACTCTGGTTTGGATTCATGAATTTAAAAAAATGGGAAATAGCAGAGTCTCTTTCATTTATTGGCTATGGTAAGGATATTTGTATAATAAAGCATGTCTACTACCTACTCGCAGCTCATTTCCTACTGAGACCCAGACTGGCATTCTGCTCACAGACATGGAGCACTTTGCTTGCGGTCACCATGCTTTCCCTATTTCTGAGCTATGCTTTCTGTTCTTCTTAAAACTGGAAATTTTGTATTTGTTCTTAGAATCTTGTACCTTTCAGAAGTTATTGACTCTGACACTTCAACTACCATATAGTCAATATGTTTAAATTCTATTTTTCATATGATCTTTTGCTGATTTCATAGAGTTATAGTAATAATTGCAAATATGTATACATTGCTTTCTAAATGTTCTACCTATTCTTCTCAATATCCTTCTCTTCCCTGTGTGTTATATAATCATTCCTGAGGAAACTAAAGAATGAAGAAATTAAGTAATTTGTCCAAAGCCACAAAATTAGAATTGTTGGACCTGGCAATAGAAATAAGGCAGTCTGATTCCAAAGTCTATACTTTTAACCACTGATATATCATAATATAGTATATCTTACTAACTTTATTAAAAGAAACATAAGCTTCTTTGTTGACAGGGTCTTAATCATGCTTCCAAATCAGCTCAAATTGCTTCTGCGTCAAAACCTACCTATCCTTACCCCTTCTCACAAATACTCTCATTTTATAGCTCTTGTTTTCTCTGCACTTTAGTTGATTTTGGCGATTAAAGAGAACTGTTCATCTGCAACAAAAGCCAAACATTTCTGCCAATAGCAAAAAGTGACAGCTGAAACAGCATTTAAAGTACATCTTGAATAAATGTTCAAAAGCCTGGCCTTAGGGCAATTTCCTGTTTTACTGGAAAATCTACTTTGCTAGTGTCTGATAAAATTGTATGAACAGTGGAAGCCTAATTCTCGAAGGCATGTTCTATGAAGCATTTGACAGCTTATCTGATGAAATCCACTCTACTACCAGTTCAGAGAGACCATGTGCCCCTCACAGAGGAAGCCTGGTCTGAATGGCTCTTGTAGCCTTGAGGCTGATGTTATTAGTTCCTAAATGAACTGATTAGTGTTTCGTTGACTTATTTCCCAGCAACTGTACTTATGCCTGACACGCCAAAGATTTTCCATCTTGTCTAATCAATCCACTGTTGAAAATGACTTACTGGTGTATGGGAAATATTATTAGAGCTATTTAATACTTTGAGTCATCCAGGTGATTCAATAAATTTGGACAAAATTAAATCATTATTCACATAAGATTAGATGAACTGTCAGTTTAGGCTTACAATTAAATGTTCTACTTTCTGTAAACTATAACTGGAATAAGCAACCATTCTTAACTGTGTGCCAAGAATGGTTCATAACATGAAATGAGTAGAAAAGAGTACAATTAAAAAAAAATTACAGTACCTAAAATACTCCCCAGTGTGCAGGATAATTTAACATTAATAAATAATACAAATTAATAAATTTATAAATTCAGGTACAATCCCTAAGATTTCTTACCTCAGATCCACCCATCTATGCCACATCTTCTAGTTTGTTCTGAGTTTCATTGTCAAAGCATGGGGATACCTATTAATCAGTATTAGACTCTTTACTCTCCAGGTAGTTGTCAGAGGTTACAAGTATCTGAGATAGCGGTAGCAAGGAGCGTATGTGTATATCATCCTCTTTACCCCAAATGCTGGTCAGCTTTGTTAAAGAAAACAATAGTTATGGTCTGATATAAATGTGATCCTTCCAAAATGATGTTAGATGTACCCCATGGGATAAGCCACCTCAGTACCAACTGTAAACCAAGCGACATCATTTCAGAGCCCCCATAACATTGTTTTTTGAGGATTTTCATAGAATTGTTTTTGGAGTCCTCACTGATTTTTTTGTTTGTTTTTTACTAACTTGGGCTTTGAAGTGCTATTGTATTATAAAGAAAAAATGAAAATGTTGATGGTATTTTCTATGCAAACACTGTAGAAAAAATATAGTTTCTCACATCACTCAATATTCTTTTTGTGAGAAAAGCCGAGAATACTTGTATTTATTTTTCTTGTGCACATTGTGAAGAAGCAATTGGTCTTTCTCTTTTGGATAACATAAAGTCAAACTTGCAGCTCACATGTAGAAAGTGTGAGTACTTCTGATAAGCATTTGTGTACTAGACTCATTCCAGACTTCATTCTACATTTTTAATCTCATCTGCTCTTGGGATTTTTTCCCTCTGCCATTTATTTAACCAGGAATAGTATCGAGCTTCAGGGTGTGCATTTTTGATCCACATGAAGTTTCTCTAGAGCATGTTGGGGGTAAATAAATAGACAATTAAATGCCCTGGGGTTGAGCTCATCCATGGTTCACACTCCAAGGTGATTCTTGTGACGGTGTAACAAGGGTAAAGGTAAGAATGAGGATACAGATTTTGGCAAACCTGAAGACAAGAGGAAGTCAGTGGCAAACAAAATCCTTCCATTTGCTGGCTCTGTGACATAGAGGAAATTACATACCTTCCCTGAGTCTCTGTTTCCATATTTTAAAAATGAAAGATAATATCTCATACATTTTTTGGCTGTTGACTCTAGATGGAAGTAGGCAGGGACAGCCACAGGTTTGTAGATGGGGGGCCCACAGTGCGGTGCTCGGTTGGTCTCCTCTGTATGTGCACCCTCGGTCCACAGTCTTTATCCTATAGGCTTATAGATCCCCTACAGGGTTCCAATACCTCTCCTTTAAGGGGGAAACCAATATTAACAGATCTCCATACAAACAATATATAATTTTAGACCAAGTAGCTCCTAATAGGACATTTACATCTTTGTCACAATATACATAAATTATGAGTTCAATTAGTATCTACTAGATAAACAATAGGTTTACAAAAGGGTCTACAGTTTCTGCTGGTGGACTAAAGAGAACCAGGCGTGGGGTGTAACATGAGATGTTAGGGAGGTAGGAAGTGAAGATATAGAGTTATTAGATCCTAGAAAGTGTGAAAGAGGAATCCAAACGAAGTTGGCTAGTAGTAGAAAAGAGAAAAAGAGATTTGGGGAAGACAAGTAAGTAGGAAGAAAATGGAGTACAACTAATGAGGAGACATAAAAACTAAGAAAAATAAAACATGTAAAAATAGGAGATATTAGACTATATAATCCAACCATAATATACCAGTCAGGTAGATATCTGAGTCCTCAGTAGTCTAATGCATAAAAAATACTTGGTTTCACAAATGTTGTGGATGTGAGGGTGGAAAAAGAGTGAGAAGGAGGAAAAAAAAGAAAGGAAGAAAAGAAAAAAATAAAAAAAAGTGGATAATGTGGGGGGAGTCTCAAATTAAATAAAAAGGATTGCTTCCCTTCTCATCCAGTAGGTGGGGTTGTCTGTTGTTTAGTGGTATCTCTCCGCTCAGGTCCAAGATGCTGGCGAAGGAGTCCCAAAATGGAGGCATCTGCTTTCATAGAAAGTGGTGTTGGGCGACGTGTTTGGAGATACTGCTCTATGGTGTGCTGTGCAGAAGTAGAAGGTTGACTCCAGATCCTGTCCAATATCTCCAGGTGTAGGCAAACAGAGGAGTTCCATGTTGGTAGATGAAGGTCCACACAGGAGCAGCAGCCAGGGGTCCTGCACCAGAGCTGAGGGTCCCGTGTGGGAGCTATGGCTAAGAGTCCTGCATGGGTGGGCGATCCAAGGTCCTGCACCATGTGTGGGTGCTGGAGTGGGTCCTACATAGGTGATAGGCCAGGGTCCTGCACAGGCAAGTGGCTGGGATCCTGTGCAAACACTGGGGCCTGGTGACTCACGTGGGAATGCAACTAGAATTCCTGCATGGAGGCAGCTGTCAGGGCCCTCTAATAATCACAGAGAAACAGTATTTCTACTACTTTAATCCCTGGTCCTGGAGAATGGAATGCAGTGTCTGTCTAGGCCACCATCTTGGATCCACCCACCATTTTTTGAATATTAGATGATATAACCCATTCATTCACTTAACCAGTAGGGTAGCTACTATACTACATATAACAAATTGTGCTGCATGCTAAGGATCGAGCAGAAAGCAATTCAGGAAAGGTCCCTGCTCCTTGCAAGTGTGTACTCTTATGGGGGAGACACAAAATAAATAACCCAATACAAAAATAATTTCAGATAGTAGTAAATGCTATCAATGCTATGATAGAAAAGTTGATCATGTGAGTTTTATTTAGAAGGTAACATTAGATTGAGACCTGAATGATGGATAGCATCAGTTATAGGAAACAGAAGAATTCTTCAGAGTGCTGGCAAAGGCATCAGCAAATTCAAGGGCTGCGAGATGGAGACATACTTGCTGCCATCATAGAAGGGAAAGAAAGCCACTGAGGCTGACTATGGTGAGTGAATATAGAAGGGTAGAGAAGAAGAGAAGATATATTGGACACTTACTCGGTACTTGGCACATAGTCAGTCTGTGTGTGGGATAGATGTCAATTATTATGTTGCACCATTTTTAAACAATGACTGGAGAGCAGAAATTGCTTGAAGCCTCCAGAATTCATGACAAAATCCTGACATTGTGAAGACCCAAACTCTCTATCAGGATATGAAACTGGGTCTGAAAGAGCTGAAGAGGGTTCATCCTCAGTCCTCATTCAGTAGGAGGTGATTCACCTTCTTGGAGTCAACTGAGCTTCACTTGAGTTTTTGGAAAAAATATTTAAAGACAACTATAATATTGCTTCCCCTTTGTAGGTACTGGAAAACTACCAAGGAGATAACACACATGCACAAGAAAAACCAAAAACTACCACAGTGCAATCACCACTCACTTTGAAGGCCAAATAGCTACATACTGCATGTACCATTCTCCACTACCAGTCTAACTTTGAAGCATAGACAGGCCAAAATGTTGGGAAAACTCTGTATATATTAATCTTTTAGAATGACAATAGTTATTTGTTATAATAACATAATCATAGGGGAGCTTTGGAAGAATATGTAGCCTTTTGATCATTTTTAGCCACGATACAGCCATCATCCTTAATAGCCTCAAATACTCAAGTGGCTGTTTTTTGTTAAATGAGTGAGTGTTTTGTTAATTTTAGTGACCAAATCTCTGTAAATGAACTGTCAGAAACACCTAGAATTAGGTCAGATTTTTTCTTACTGCCATTCAGTGTGGACTTTCCCAATGATGAAGCTTGTCTGTGTTAGAAAACTTTTTATTTCAACCAAGAAAAATGAAGCAACAATTGTGTTTATTTTGTTTTTAATTGACACAAAATCATTGCACATACCTATTAGGTGTAGTGTGATGTTTTGATACATGCCTACAAAGCAGTTATCACTTTAGGGTATCCTCATCACCTTACACACTCATCATTCCTTTGTGATGACAACATTCAAAGTCCTCTCTCCTAGCTATTTTGAAATATTCAATGCAATATTGTTACCTACAATCTACTCTTATGTGCAAGAAAAAACAAGGATTTATTCCTCCTATCTGACCATGATGTTGTACCCAGTGACCAATCTCTCTTTACCCCACCTCCTCACCACCTTCCCAGCCTCTGATAACCACTATTGTCCTCTCTACTTTTATAAGATCCACTTCTTTAGATTCCATATCTGGGTAAGATCACGTGGTATTGGGCTTTCTGTGCCTGGCATATTTAACTTAACATAATGCCCTCTAGATTCATTCATGTTGCTGCAAATGACTGAATTTCATTCTTTTGTAAGACTGAATAGTCCTCCATTGTGCATATATACCACATTGCATATCTTGGCTATTGTAAATAGACAAAGCAACAGTGTCACTTTTCACATGTGATTGCTCTTCAGGCACCAGAAGGTAGTATCTTCCTGACAGTTCCAGGAACTTCCTGGACTAAGTACATGTCCAACACTTCTATCAGAAGTGATTCAGGGACCCAAAAACATCTGCTGCTGGTGTTTAGTAGAACCAATGTTCTACAGCTGAGTTCTTTTCACCAACGATCACACTCTATCATCTAGTGAGAAAAATGGCAGTATTTCCTTCAATTGCTAGAGTAGATACAAATTTTCCACTCAGGAAAATTTCTGATAAGATAACAAGTAGTGCAGAAAGGACAAAACAAAACAAAACAAATAAAAACCCCAGGGTTCTCAGCTGGTGTGATTTCTTGATATCTACATGAGTTTTTGTGAGATAAGAACCATCTGGCAGTTGCTGAATAGTTGGGTTTTGGATTTTGGTCTTGTTTTTCTGATGCTGTTATTATTGTTCATTTTATGCAGAAAAATAGCAGTCAGAGTGGATCTTGAAATATTACTTCAAACATTCTCCTCTAAAACCTTAGAACTTCACACAGGACAGAGAAAACTGATTTATCATGGGGTTATGAAAACACAAAACCTCTAGAATTCTAAAAAAAGTTGGGTGAATTTGCTTTGCTTATTTAAAGTTACTGATACCTAAAAAAAACAACAACAAAACTTTATGTGACCCAATGATTCACCTAGAACAATGAATACCTTCAGTTGACTCTTTACTAAAAGGAAGAGAAGTTAATACCAGCAGGTTCATATTTGTAAAAGGCTAAAACTCTTTTAAAAATTCAAAATATTTCCTTTAGTTGATTTTATTGTGGAAATAAAACAAAAGTTATTTTTTTCCCAAACAATATACTTTGCAAAGATGAGTCTAATAGGACTTCTGTGAAATCAAAACCCAGCATGTGCCGCTTGGATTCACCCCTGCAGCTCAGGCTGATATGAGCTCCAGCATTCAATAACAATGATGGATTTTTATTGTTTATATGATAGATACTTCAAGGCACAGTTGAAAAATGGAAGGTAGATAGACAAGATTTTTCAGAGTTCACAATTTCTGCTATCCACTCTGCTCCCTAGCCAAGAACATCAATTCTAGCACTAAGTACGTGTTTCTAGAACATCATACTTATTTCATTTAAAAACAACTCAAAGCAATTGCACACCAATGACATCATGTGGTTTTCCAACAGCCTCCTCACAGTAAGTTCAAAAGCTCCCCCACAGACTAAACCAAAAGTTTGTTGCACAAACTTGGGCTATATTCAAAACATAAATCACAGGTGCCTGTCAAGTTCAAGTAAGCACTTAAAGGCTCCCCAGGAACACGTGCACAGAAGATCAACCTGGTTCCAGGAACAGAAAAAGAGCTCAGCTCTGGGCTATGCGGGGTTCTTACTTCTGCACCATTCAACCAGTCCTAAGCAAAATCTGCCTCCTTCCTCTTCACAGAGCAGCAGCTGAGCATCACAAACACATTGAGGCTAAAACAGGGGTTGTAACCTTGTTCAAGGGACACGTTGGAGCACATCCTGTCTCTACAGATTCATGTTCCTCCATGAAACAATAAATGAAAGAAGCAGTTGACCCACCAGCTCCTCCAGGAGAGTAATTGCTTCCATAAGTGTTCTGGGAATAAGCTTCCTGAATGTCATCATTTGTGACTGGGCCTTCATCATTTGTCACTGAAGTCTCTTCCCTTCTGAGCAATGACAGTGGAGTAACGACGCTATGCAACAGAACCAGCTGCTGGCAGGCATCTCAGAGGCAGGTATGAAGGACCATCAGAGCTGGTCAGTCAGGCAAGAAGCATAGGAGCTCAGCCACTCCCAAAGTTGTTGAGGATTTAAATTCCCCAACTTACCAAGATGGTAATGCAAAAAGAAGAGAGCTATGGGGAAAAGGGAGGATTTCAAAGAGATCACAAAGTTAATATTCATAAAATTTTCCCAAGAGGTCTTTTATTATGTTTATTCACTATCTGCTAAAAGAGAACTGGATGAGTTCTCCCCGACCTCAACCAGATGGAAGCTAGAGCACCAGAGAAGAGTCAGGATGTTACCTGGTAGGAAATTCATAGCAAAAAGTAACCTGAAACTGCCATCATTGGTTTAAACCTTCTTTGTGAGAATTTTTTAAAAAAAGTTTCTTTTCCCTCTAAAATAAATAGTATTATTTATAAAGTCAGAAGATAAAGGTAGTAAAAATCAGGAAAAAGAAAAGAGGGATATACAAAAGATTAAGAGAAAGATAAGAGACAGAGATGGAGAGATAAAGAAAATAAAATAGCTCTTTTCAAGGAAGAGTTCTAACCATGGGTATTATAACTTTTGCACTTGGATCAAGTGGAAGCTGACTGTTGTAATTGATCTGGAAGGACCCGCAAAGGATATTAATGCCTGAGGCATTATTTGGAAGTAGTAGAACTTTCAAGAGGTGGGGTCTAGTGGGAGGTTTTAGGTAATTGGATGTGTGTCTTCAAAGAGGATTGTGAGGCCCTGGTCTCTTTCTCTACCATCTCCTTCATGTCTGGCCATGAGCTGAGTAGTTTCTTTTTGCTACTCTGGGTTCCCCCCCTTCATGTCTGCTTCACTCTAGGCCCAAAAGTGATGGGACCAACCAATCATGGACCAAAACCTCAAAAACTGTGAACCAGAGTAAACCTTTCCTCTTTATAAATTGTTTATGTCAAATATTTATTACCATAACAGAAAGATGACCAATACACTAAAACTTTTAAGTTGCTATGATTCCTCCAGGATAATTCTCCAGTATAAAAGAAATGCAAGGAGATAGACATCCCTCTCCAGCATAAGCATCAGTGTTCACTGCCTAGATATAAAGTTCACTCAACCTTTTGGTAACACCTTTAGGGAAGAAAACTAAATGACTGTACCACTTATTAGTCCCTTTGCATATACTGTTACAGTGAATTCTAGCAGCAATTTCTTGATGTGGACATTAATATTCCTGCTTTATACACATACAAAATTCCAGAGGTTGATTTAGTGAATAGCTAAAAAAGCAAAGATGTGAACTGGGACCACATAACCCTGGATATTATATATTATTCCTTTATCTCACCCAGCTGTAGGTCTAAATGCTTTATCTCAAAAACTCATCTCATCTTCACCTTCATTTATTTTATGAACTCAAGCTTCATAAAGCCTAACCAAAATCTTGAACTCTGACAACCTCATCAATTCTAATCTTAACCTAAGTACATTGTTAAGCATAAGAATATTGGGGTTTTATATTCAATGCATTCCCTAGACAGCTGCAAAGTTGCTTACTAAGGTCAAACCCCTCACCCCCACCACACTTCAGTCACTCCTGTCTAGGTGGCCAGTGGTCTCATCTTGGCAAATCCAGTTGTAACAGCTATCCTTGTCTCAACACAGTTGATGGAAGTTGACCCTGTGGATTGTTTTCACCATTTTGAGTCTTTATTCACTTGGTTTTCAGAATACTACACTGGCCAGTGTTTCTCCTGCTTCAGCCAATGATTCCCTACAGTCTCCTGTGTAGGAAATTCCTTCTCTTCCTAACCTGTGATTACTATAGCTCTCTGGGGCTCAGCCTGCTGCCCTTTTACTCATCCCCATCAAATCCCTAATTGAATTAATTCACTATCTCAACTTCAAATACTATCTCTCTGCCCCGTCTTGAGTTCTGCCACAATCTTCAGAGCAACATTTTAAACATCCTACACACCATCCAATGGACATCACACAGGTAGCTCAAAATTCCACAGCTCAAAGCAAAAACCCATGCCCTCCCTTTATACCATAATCCTCCCTCTATCTTTCCAGTTAGTAAATGGGACTTCCATTAATTCAGTTGCCTGCCCTTTATTTAATTTCAAATCCAATTGTAATAATGTTAGCTTAACCTTAAAAAATGTGTCTAGAATCTAAGTACTTCTCCAGACCCCTTTTTCTTAATCTCAGGTACCAAATGAAACAACCTCCATGCCCATCTTCAACTTCTTTTCTCCCAATTTTAGAGTTTATTCCTAATCCACTCAAAATAAAATCCAACTCCTTGCCAAGGCCTGCAGTTTCTTACATGATCTTGCCCAGCTTGTCTCTATAATCTCATGGTGTTCCCTGTATCTTTCCAGTTACAATCTCTTCCTATTGTCTCTCAAATTCACAAACTCCTTCCTACCTCAGGGCCCTTTCACTTACTGTTCTCTGTAAATAGACTACTGCTCCACTAATCTCATAATTCATCCTCTCATTTCACTTATGCCTTTCAAAGGTATCTTTCTTCATCTTGGTCCACATAACATTCTGCATTTGATTTCAGTAGATCTATCTAATACATGTTGTTTCTTTATTATCCAGGATGTAAGCTCCATATAAGCAAGAACTTCATAGCCTTTGTTCTCAGTGGTATTTCCAGAACAATGCTTAATACATATTAGGTACTCCCCAAAATATTTATCAAATGATAACCCTGCTGAGGTGGCGAGACAAGTGACACCAGGCTTTATAGGTCACAATGAGTGGCTTGGATTCTACTCTAAACACAGTAAGACATCTATGTGGGACCTTGAGACAAGACATCATCTGACCAGTGTTTTAAAAGGGGACAGCCTGTTTTGTGAGGATGATATGTATGACTTCAGGTAATGTCTTAAAGGCCTGTGTGCATGCAAGACTTTGATAAGTCAAATTCTGCTTTTAAGGCATGACAGTTATCCTCAGTTTTATAAAATAATCCATGAGCAATGGAATTTCTGTCTATTTTTTTGGAACAGACTTTCCTTTTAAGATGGAATAATAACTGCAATGATTCCAGTTATGAAATAGACTTAAAAGGAAAAAATCTTAATAGAAAAAGAAAAGTTATTTCTTCTTTGTATCCCCTGTAAACTTAGGAATCTAGATCTTTTTTTATGGTTTGCTTGAAAAAGCAGAAAAATTCAACTCACTTTCAGACTTCTTAAAGCTACTTTGCCAGTAAACAGGTGGCAAATAATATATGGATATTAGAGCAAGTCATAGTGTAGAAAGGTCAAGAGAGGGAAGTAGAAGCTAAAGGAAGTTGTCTTCCCAAGCTGGATTCACTGAGACTTATTTTATCTCATCTGAACAATATAATTTCCTCCTTTCCAGAGTAAGAATGTGAATGATTAAAAAATTTGATTAAAAAAATTCAAAACAGACATTGAAGAAATATGAAACACTACATGTTTTTGCTCAGGATTGTGGCCACAAGGAGCCATAGTTTATGATAATCCCCAATTTTAAAGTGGAATTAAAATGTTTTAAGCAGCAATGGCAACACTCCATGCCTTTAAAAAAAAAATTAGCCCTTTTCTTACCTACAACATGTGTGAAATAAACATCCATTAAAGGCAACTCCTAGGATTGGAAAACAGGCAAAAACATGCTGAATATTGTGGGATTCCCAGCCAATTAGTAATATAAAGAGGCTTCAAACTCAATGGCCTTGCCTGTGCTGGCACAATTGACATTTCCTTTAAAAATGTTTACATGTAGAGGATGGATTCAATTAAGATAGTGGGAGAAACCAATTCTAACCCCGTGAGTTGTGCACATGGAAATACAAAACAGATGAGTTTATTTGTTGTCAATTGTATTTTAGGGGAAAGGATGGGTGGATTTGGGGCAGACTTCCTATTAAGGTCTAACACACCCATTCCAAAGATGACACATCCCTCTGTGAAAAAAAAAAAATAGGGAACTTGAGCAAATGTGAGTGGCATGTGAGTTATAAAAAGATGATGAATTTGATGATGACATTCTTTCTGCTCAGACACAAAGTACAGCAGAGCAGAGAATAGAGAATGTAGTTTTGAAATATTCTCTTCTTAACCAAACAATAATCTCATTGTTAACAATAATGACACTGACAATAAGGGCCTTGAAGATGGGAATTATGTCTAAGCACTTTAAAAAGAACACTAGTACCAAAATGTGGTTGAATGTTAGATAATAGTAACTAAAGAGGAGAAGCAGAGAGGGAGTAGAAACAAAGAAAGGAAAGAAAGGCAGTGGGTGCTATTGTCAGAGGCCTTAGTTCTGATCTTGCCATGAGAAGTAAACAGGCAAAAACAGGTCCACGGAATTTGGGAGTTTTCTTTAAGTATTTATTTGCCCTTAATTCCTAAGTCAAAAAAACTCTCCTTATAATTCAGACACTGTCCAAATTCAAGCAGAGATTTTAAAGTACACATTTATGTGCAACTTTGCAAATTGGCACTTGGTCACAATTCCAAGTGGATTGCAACAGATTTCAGATTGTGGTGAGAGCTTGCAAATGTAGGTAAAGATAGGAGGTGGGATCCCCAGTGTATTGGACACTGCAAAACTAACCTAGGTCCTTACCAATTACCTGGCTTCTCTTTTTCCTGGCTTTCCCTGTCTAGTAAAACTCTGGGGGTAGAGGAGAATGCAAAGCTATGACTATCACCTCTAGAAGCCTTTCCCTTCTCCAAGTATGCTTTACATACTACTTAGAAATGATGAGAAGGACCTTTTAACCCCTGTAACAAAAAGAAAATCCCCTTTCTCTGAACCTGCAAATAAACACAACTGAAATCACTATAGTTGTTCATGTTGTTTAAAGAGAATTTGGCCATTGTAACCTTTCAGAAGGTACAATTAGTCAAGGTACTGCTTTTAAACACAGGTAAGTTCACTCTTCCACAGTGAGCCTGGTTGCTTTTGATGGTAATAATCACTCAGAGTGATTTGGTTAAGCTAGAATAATAATTCTGTCCAATGGAGTATTACCCATGTCATGAGAGACAGGACTGATCAAAAGATTCTAAAAGTAGGAATCTGGCTCAGCAGAAGGACCTGACAGATCCTGCAAGTCCAGGCGGGCATGATATGAGATATGGGATTAACAGTCAGTTAATGTAGAGGAAGAAAGGAAGAACTGTGGATCCACGTAGAACACCTGAATGAGATCTGTGAAAACAGGAATACAGTGATCTGAGCCAGCCCACTCAAGCAGGGATTTGCAGCTAACAGGTTTGGATTAAATACATCCATTTTTCTCCAATACCCTCTCAAACCCCAAAACTTAGAATGAAGGATAAAAATATTATTAATCAATAAGAACAAAAAGAATTGCAGATGAGATGATAGGAAGCAATATTTGTCAATAGCATTTTAGAAGATGAAAAGTCTGACTTAGCAGAGACCAGAAAACACAACTGCATGAAGTCAGATCCCTATAGCAAACCCACCTTATTACTCAGTGTAGTTCTGCTTTTCTGACTAAACTTTTGCTGATACACCTGCATGGCCAATTGTGCTGAAATCAACTAAAAATGTATGGTTTAGACCTATTTGAAGATTCTTGGCTACCATTGCATATCTAAATAGTTTTTTTCAAGATCACGTATTTCTCTAAAATCAATAAAAGACGTCTCTGAAATGCACATGTATCCTCAATTTGCATAACAGTATGAACTTTTCAGAACCTGCTCACCCTCATTATTTAATTTGATTAATTTGTAAGAATATTCAAGTATGTAGAATAAGTCTGGTGGGCAGGGATATATAAAAAATTGGGGGCATGCTTAATGGTGTGAAAGTTAGAGAAACTATTTTGTTAGCACTTTATAATAAACAGTAGGGCTGTATAGCTGAATTTCCTATTTGCCTATGGATAACTGGAAGATTCTTGACTTCAGAGTCAATTGAGGGGTTTTGAAGAAGGCTTATATGAAATGGGGGCCTGGCTGAGAGGGTGTGCCTAAAGATCTAATGGAGATGAGATACCTCCTGGCAGATGAACGAGCAATAGTGCACAAAACTGGTTAGTACTTCATCTATCCATTTCTTTTGTTCAAAAATAATTTATTGATGCCAGAAATGGTGGTGCACGCCTGTGATCTCAGCAGCTTGGGAGGCAGGAGGATCAGAAAGTTCAAAGCCAGCCTCAGCAACTTAGCAAAGCCCTAAGCAATTTAGTGAGACCCTGTCTCAAAATAGAAAATATAAAAAAGAGCTGGGGATGTGGGTCAGTGGTTAAGCACCCCTGAGTTCAATCCCAGGTACAAAATATATGCATTCTACTATTCTCTGAACATGGGTAGTGAATAAGACCAATGAAGTTAGATATCTGTGGAACTTACATATTGGTAATAAGGACATGAATAAATAAATGGATGAGTGAGTGAGCAAATAATACAAAGTAAGTAATATAAATAAACATAAATCCATAGAGTTATAGGGCTATGAAGACAATAAAATGGGTCATGGAGTAGAGACTGAATGGGTCTTTGATATGTCTATTTTAGCTAGAGTGGTCAGAAAATCTTCTCTGAGGAGGTGATACTTTCATTCAGACATGGCGGTAAGATTGAGATAGTCACACAGAAATCTTGAGAAAGAGCACTGCAGCCAGAGGCATCAGGAACTGCAAAGATCCTGAGGTGGAGATGAGTTCACCTTGGCACTCCCATGTAGCTAGAGCATAGGCAGGAGGGTGGAGAGGCAGCCAGGGGCCACAATGTGCAGGGCCTAGGAACTCTAGTAACTTATGCATATTAGCTTTCCATCATTATAGCAAAATACCTCAGATAATTAACTTAGAAAGGCTTATTTAGCTCAGTTTTGGAGATTCTAATCCAGTGGTTTCTAAAGGTTTGGGCCTCTGTAAGGCAGCACTTTGTGGTGAGAACACAGGGCAGAACAAAACCACTCCCTTAGCCAAGAAGTAAAGAAGAGGAGGAGACCAGGGTCCCACAATCCCCTTCCAGGACACACCTCCAGTGACCTTAGGACCTCCCACTAGGCCCCCAACCTCTTCAAGATTTATAAGCCCTCTCAATACTATCATTCTGGAGGACAAGCCCTAACACGTGGACCTTCCGAGATATTCAACATTCACACTATAGCACTAAGGTTACAAGGCCTTTCAACCAGGGAAGAAGTATAAACTGACTTATGTGATGAGGTATCCATCTGACTAGAGGAACCAGAGTGGAAGGAAGGAGAACATGTCCAAGACCAGCCATCTTCTTGAAGGCATCCTCCAACATATGGTGCATCTGTACAAGAATTGCAAAGGTCTAGATCCCAGAGGAGTTTGGGGATGGTTACTTGTTATGGTTTGGATGTGAGGTGTCCCCCAAAAGCTCATATGTGAGACAATGAAAGAAGGTTCAGAGGAGAAATGATTGGGTTGTGAGAGTCTTGATCCAATCAGAGATTTAATCCCCAGATAGGGATTAACTGGGTGGTAACTGAAGTGGTAGGGTATGGCTGGAGGAGGTGGGAACTGGGGGCATGGCTTTGGGTATATATTTGTATCTGGCGAGGGGACACTCTCTCTTCCCTCTGCCACACTCTTCCACCATGATGTTCTGCCTCACATTGAGCCCTGAGGAACGGAGCCTGCTGTCTCTGGATTGAGACCTCGGAAACTGTGAGACCTAAAAATAAGTGTTTCCTCCTTTAAAGTTGTTCTGGTCAGATCTTATAGTCACAGCAGCGAAAACGCTGACTAAAACATTAGTTTTCTCTTGGGGAAGTCCAAACAAAAAACAAGTGACTGAACAGTGACTGTGGGATCAGGGCTCCTGGTGGGATGCACAAGGCCTGCAGTGGCATTGCAACGCCAGTCTCCAGTGAGTCCAGGAGTCACTGCTGGCAGGAACCACCCATCTCTGATCATCCTCTGATGGAAGATTCGGACCTCTTACCAACTCCTCTGTCCCAGAGGGGGTTAAGAAATCTGTCAGCAACTTACATGAGGAACTATGTTCTCAGGCAAAATGCTTAACCATTAGATAAATATCTTCGTTGTGACTAGTTTATCTCATAACAGGCTAATTTTTACCCTGCTGCTTACAAATATTTAAAACTTGCACTTTATAGTTAGAAAGACCACATTCAAAACCCTTATGTGTTTAGTTGCTAGACACACTGGGACATCCAAAATGGGCTGTCAGAGAAAGGGAAGTGAGTGTGGATCTGAAGAGAATGAGGTGGAGAGGTTCACCCAGCTGCAGGGTCTTGCCTGGTGGACCAGCAACACAGTGTCTGAGAATATGTAGAATATTCTGCAGTTGTGCCCCCAGGCTATTTGAACTGCTCTGAGGTCTAAGTATATAAGTTTGACTGAAGACAAGCAGCAATCTTAATATTTCAAGTGTTAAAAGGTCTGAACCATTGCAGATCATGGAATCCTGGTCCTAGAGAGCTTTGATTGAAAGAAGGTAAACCATCCTTTTGAAATAGAATATCAGCAGATATAAGATATAAGAATAGGGAAGAGTTTAAAAAGTGGTCACAATCTTAGCCTTATAGTTTGGGGCTGTGGCTTTATTCTCATTGGGACAGTGGAGAACAAATCTGGACTCCAGACAGACCAAATTCTAAAATCACTCCAAAAACCAACACTTTTTTTGGTGGGAATTAGGCCAAATTGATCAGGATTGACTAAGGAATCAGGCAAGACTGAATGGACAGCTGAAATTCTGCAGTTCCTGAAGCTGAGGAAGAGGAGAGGGGAAATGTCTGAGAGCCATGTCTCCAGCAGGGAGATTAAGGTTGACTTTTTGGTTCATTAACATTTGGTTCTTTTAGTTTTTCTGTGCTAATTCTTTGCAACTCCTATTTGACATAAAAAAGTTGATAAGATGCAGGATTTTAGGTAATGAGGTACACAGTACTAATTAAAAAGTTGACTTATGATCATTGAGATGAGACATTGGGTTTTATCCATTTCTAATTCGGCTTTATTTAGCGTCTAGGCAGAAAAGTGATTAAATATGAATTTATGGTTAAGGCCAAAGCTTTTGTTTCAAAACTTTTATCATCTACTTCTATTTCATAGGCAAGTTTTTTTCTGCAAAAGTTTTTTTTCATGGCAAATACCTTAGATTTTGTGAGCCATGTGGGACCCTGTCCCAACTGCTCAACTCAGGTAAACCTCGTGTCTAGAGTTAAACAAAAGAGCATGGTTATGTCACTACCCTTGGTGCATGTATGAAGACAAAATTGGTGTGACTTTATCTGGTTTGCAACCGGAGAAATGGAAAAACTGAGCTCTATGTATGTACTATGACTTGAAATGCAATTAAATAAACTAATTTAAAAAAAATTTTATTTACAGAATCAAATAATGGGCCAGATTTAGTCCATGGGCTTACAGTTTGCCAATAATTTGCTATCTATAATCAACAAAGTGATGTCTTAATATCTCGTTATTCTTAGAATTGTTTTCATGGTGAGGTAGTGAGGCCTCGGGTGTAACCCACATCCACTTGACTACCACTTACCAGCGTCAGTCAGCTATGAAACCTGCATTATCATATCTAGGGCTTTTTCTTCATTCTTTGGAAACAATCCAAACCATTTCCTGTGAATCAAAAGACAACTATTAGAAATTAAGATGTAAGCGGCTACAGACTTCTGCAGAGTAAACAGTGTGTGCTGTGTTCTCTGGCTCCCTGCTTCAATAGCTAACCAGAGATATAAATAACCAGCCCCAATGGACAGCGCCACACGTATGCACTTATGTTCTTTTGCCTAGAGAAAATGACTAACTTGGACCCATGAGCGTCAATACAGAAAAATGAAAGAAAAACTTCCAGTTTTCCTTCATCACCTTGACATAACTCACTGTTTCTTTCATACAGAAAATCTGCAAAACTCTGCTTTATGGATAGAAAAACATGAAAATATTCAGAGATCTTATGGCAAGCACTGAGAAAAGACACTAAGGCTCTGTCAGTCGGAGGTATTGCATGCAAGTTTTTTCAATAAAATCCAACAGAGAAACACACTGTCATTGTTCTCGACATTTACTAATCCAGTAATGAAGCAAATGTGATCTGGACTAACCTATCTCAGCAAGAGTCCCCAGGTCATCTTTCATAGAACAAAGCCCTTCCAGTTCCATATTGAAAAGGACAAGACCAGCATGATTAGGCAGTGGCATTGGTAATGTGACCTGAATGGGATTCCCAGGACCCCGGTGAGGCAACAGGGGGGAATCCATGTGAACCTGCTTTGAGCTGTTCAGAATAACTCAGTTTTGTTACTAGTATATTTTAGCTTTCTTTGTGTTCCTAGTTCTGGGCTGGATGCACTAGATTGTGAGAGGAAGATCAAAGGCTCCTTTCCTTCAAAGAGCCACAATTTGGGAGAAAATACAAACTTTCTGGTAGCCAAAGAGTTGTATTTATTTACATTTCTCCTTCTTGCAGTCTCTTCACAGAAGAACTGCACTGGTTAGGCACAAATTTAAGAAATAGGGTTTTTGTTTGAAAAGGCTAAGAACTGGTGAGCTGAGTTCATCTTTTAGTCTTTTGATTTTTTTTTTTTTAATTTTGGTAACATTGTGGATTAAACCCAGGGCTTCACACAAGCTAGTCCTAGCACCGAGCTACATTCTCATTCCTTCTTTTATTTTATTTGGAGTCAGGATCTTGCTTAAGTTGCTCAGGCTAGCCTTGAACTTGTAATCCTCCTGCCTCAGCCTCCTGCACAGCTGGGATCATAGGGATGTGCCACTGTGCCCTGCAACAACTGTTCTTATATTGAGTGTAATACTTTGATGCTTACATTCACATATTGCTTTAATTTAATTTGATGTAATTAAATTTAATTTAATTATTTTTTGTACCAGAGATTGAACTCAGGGGCACTCAGCCACTGAGCCACATCCCCAGCCCTATTTTGTATCTTATTTAGAGATAGAGGCAGGGTCTCACTGAGTTGCTTAGTGCTTTGCTTTTTCTGAGGCTGGCTTTAAACTTGTGATCCTCCTGCCTCAACCTCCTGAGCCGCTGGGATTACAGGCATGTGCCACTGCATGCTGTCAATTTCATTTTTATATTTCAAGACCACCAAAAAGAACAAATATAATAAGAGACATCTGAAAAAATTAATAAATTTTAGCATTTTGCCATGTTGACTTCAGAATTTTATATTTAAAAAATGACATTAAAGTTTCAGTTACAAACTCAATCATCTATTTTCAGCTCATCTCATACCCTAGAAAACCAAATCCTGAGTCTGAGATTTATTTTTCTGTATTTTTAAGTTCTTTTATATTTATATATAACTTATATGATTTATTACTGTTTCAATATTGACCATTTCCTAGATGCTCTCACTATGCACAAATCTTTGCCACTTGCTTTCCCCGTTTAAAATTATGTTTTACCAATGTTCCCATGTTGTTCCATGTGAGTTAGTTATTCGGTTTAACTGTGTACTGTGGTTCTTTCCCCAGGCTCCTACTTGAAGCTCTTTCAAATTATTTCCTATTTTTGACTGTTACATAAATACCTCAGTGAATGTTCTTGAACTTGGATCTTTTCATGCATTATATATTCACTCTGCTTTTTAGGTATTATTTGTCTCTTTTAGATATGATTATGAAAAATGCAATAAAAAAGAAATCTAAAGGAGAAATGTTCAACTAACTCCTTATTCTAATGCCCACTTGTGTGTCCATAATGAGCAAACTTCTTTGCCTTCCCAAACATTTGTTCTGAATTAGGAAAAAACAGTGTATTTTCATTAACTGTACTATCCTCCATGATAGCAGCAAAGCAACCCAGATTTCGTTGATTCACCTTCTGAGGATTGTATTTCCTAATAGTTTGCCATTCCATGACCAAAGGAGAGAGTAGCTGCATTCAAGGCAGAGAAATTAGCCATGTTCTAGAACATGGCTTAAGTCTGGATTTAGAAATAAGAAATTTTTCTAAGTTGTCTTCATTCGATGGTTTAAAATGCTTGACGCTGGGAATTTAAATACTAAAACATATGCAACTTGCTGTTTGCAGCTTTGGAGGACCTGAGCTGCTTCCCTCCAAACACAGGACCACTTTCTTTTCAAGCACTAGGGGAACAGACTGGCCCCTGGGTTGCTCAGACACTGCAGACCACAGCCACCCTAGTGGCAACAGTCACTTCTAGGAAAGAAGTGACACTGAGGATGGGTCCTGCTGGGTAGTTCCAGAAGCTAGACTCCAAGCAGCTGCGGAGACCATGGTTTGGGGTTGCCTTTTAAGGCGAAGGGATCTGGAAGCATGTATGTGAAGAGAACAATGTGGTGCTGAATAGTTACCATAATTTTTGTTTAACAAGAGATTTAGAGTTCTTAAAATAAGTTTTTAAAAAAGACGACAAAACAGAGCACGTATTTTGGAATAAAACCAGAACCAGGAGTGCATAGCTCCAACAAATGTGTTGTTTGGGTTTTTCCACTGTCAGGGTGCTACTCCTCCTCTCCTCCAGAATTTGAGCTATTTCCTTCTCACATTCTATTCGGGGTCCAGCCCAGCACACAGCACAGAGCAAGTCCTCTCTGCTCTTGAGGGCCACCCTCCTGAGTCCACACTTCCTCCCACACCCAGGCAGCCCAGGAAGGCTGACTGTGCCTTCCTGTGGATTAGGGCAACTAGGGGGAAAAAAGAAAAAAAAAAACAAGGTGAAGGACTGTCACTTGTGCCAACCGGAGCCAAAGCACTCAGGTATACTAGCAACCCACACCCCTCCAGACCTCTTCAGATTCTAGATGGATCCATCACCAGCTTTAATTCCCCATATCTCAAACCTCACCTCACTCATATTGAACACTATTCCCATGCAAACACAATCTCATCTCAACATACCTCAGTCCCTTTAAAAATGCAGCAACATTATCTAGTCCACACAACAGCTCACCACACAGAATTATTTGAAACAAATACCCGTGTAGGCCAGTACTGTAATGTGACAAGAGAGACCCAAGTAAGTCAATGGGAGGACCTTGTTCCATATCTAACTGGCTTGCCTGGGCCCTGGTGCCTATGTCCTGTTGACTGAGCCACACGGTGGTGTCCACTCAGACCACAATTTTAAGGTGAGATCATGCCTGGTTATTATGCCTCTCTTATTCAGAATAGAGTGGAGAAGGGATTCGAACTAGCGTATTTCCTTCCCATAGTCACAGACTTAAGCTGGAAAAAGTCCATAGTCTAAGAACATTCGATTGGTCAGCTTGATTTTGTTGTGTTTGTGGGTAGGAAAAGCCTCTCCCCAGCACCTGGAAGTTTGCAGAGAACGTGCTGACTCCTCTGCAGGCAGGACTTCCTCTTGCACACTGCTCAAGCGTCACAGGAGCTCAAGCTGCAAGGGCCACCAGTTAGCATGTGCGGCAAGAGCCTGACTGCATCAGCGTGTAAATTCAGAGAAGACTTCACAATGAATCTGAGCCAACATAAAACGTTGGTGATCACATGTCCTCGGGGCCCATGGTCATTGGACCCTCCCTGGACCACCTGGTGGAGGATATAGGCCAGAGATGGACAGAGAGGGCAAAAAGGGAAAATGCAGGAGAAAGAAAGAAGCTAGGAACAAAAGAATTCAACTCATTCTCTTGAATCAGATAAAAAAATTTAGTTTTTTTCGGTTTGATAGGACTGATTCTCAATTACCAAACATGAACTACTTTCTGCCTATATTAGTATACCACGGAGTAACTCGTTACCAGAATTCCTACACACTAGAAAATGGCATAGTCAAGTTAAGCCTCCAATATACCTCGGGCAAGTGCTGCCCTCTTGAGGACAGTTGTGGTATTGCTATTGTCGTGTAATAATTTTTTTAAAAACTTTTGAAGTTTACACAGTTGTTTACCCATATAATTTAGACCGGTAGCTTAGTCCATTTTTACCTATAGTTTAGTCCATTTTAATTTATTCAGAAATAACTATATTTTCTTTTCCTTTTTTTTTTTTGGTACTGGAGATTGAACTCGGGGCACTCGACCACTGAGCCACATCCCCAGCTCTATTTTGTGTTTTTTGTAGAGATAGGGTCTCACTGAGTAGCTTAGCTCCTTGCCATTGCTGAGGCTGGCTTTGAACTCGCGATTCTCCTGTCTCAGCCTCCCAAAGTGCTGGGATTACAGGTGTGTGCCACAGAGCCAGGGTATATTTTCATAAATGTATTTTGATGTTTTTTTTTCTAAAAAGAGAAATGTTTCCAGATTATTAAGACAACATTTTTCCATTAAGACTATGCTTTCCAAATTATGGCTTATAAAATCCGTTTTTGTTTTTGTTTTTGTTTTCTAGTACTGGCAAGCTTAATCACCAAGCCACATCCTCAGTTCTTTTTATTTTTGAGTCAAGTTCTCACTAAGTTGCTGAGGGCCTTGCTACATTGTTGAGGCTGGTTTTGAACACACAATCCTCCTGCCTCAGCCTCTGGAGATGCTGAGGTTACAGGTGTGTGCCATCTTGCCCAGCTATCAAATCCATTTCATGTGTTATGATCAGCTTTCAAAGAAGTAATATAAAATAGAAAAGAATTAGTGGAAAACATTAGAAGGTATCACACAGATCTTTAGAAAGACCTGTGTGTACAAGACCTGGTCATTGTGAACTGCAAGTAGTATAAGATTTGGTGAGATGATGTGAATACATGTCTCAGCCAGGAAATGTCATTTGGTTTTGTTTTTTTTTTTAAGTTGTCTGATTTGCTGGCATATGATAGTTAATCTATCTACATAATTAAACCATGTGGTAGGCAGAATTCTAAGGTGGGCCCCACAAGATTACTGCCCCAGGTGTATACACTTTGTGTAATTCCTCCTCTAAAGTGCAGGCTAAGTGTGTGTGCCTGACAGAATACATCGCTCCTGGGATCATGTTACTAATCTGTTGACTTTCAAGTTAAAGGGACATGGTTCTGGTGAGTTAAATCTAAGCAAATCAGATATTAAAAGGGCCTGAGTCTCTCTGGAAAGAGAGTTTGAAGCATTATAGGGCCCAAGGAGAGAGCTAGAAAACCAGGTACTCCTGGTGACAATTAGGAGCCAAGCCGGGACCCAGCCTGACAGCCAGCAGAGCAGCCTCAGTCCTGCAGCTCAAAGTACTGAATTCAGCCAACAATATGAATGAACTTGGAAGACCCTGAGCTTCCAAAAGGAAGGCAGCTCCTCAAACACCTTGATGTCAGCCTTGTGAGATGCTGAGAATCCAGTTCAGCCCAGCCTGGCGTTTCGATTCATGAAAACTGTGTTCTAAGTTTGTGTTGATTTGTTATGGAGCAATGGAAAATTAATATTGTTAATGTTCCACAAATTAATTCTGTGTTTTGCAATTCAATGTAAAGCAAAATGTAGTGTAACTTTATCCTCTGCCTGCAAAAATATTGGGACCTTCTGCTAGTTTGGGTTATGAACTCAGCTGTGAGCTGGACTGGGCAGGTCCAGTGGCTAAGCAGCATATGGGGCAAGTTGGGGCCCAGACACATTGGGGGCCCAGGTGTTCTGTGCCAGGTGGATCAAAGCTGGGCTCTAGGACCTGCAGGCCAGCTGGCAAAGTTGTGTGCAGGACTAGGTGAGTCTGGCAGCAAAGCAGTGGCCTGGCATGCAGGGCTGTGGACCAGCAGCTACGATGAAGGCCTAGTCTTAGAGCAATGGGCCAGGTCGATGTCTGGGGAGGGGTTGGGAGACTGAGGACTAGGGAGCTGGAGGGGCCTGCTGGGTGCAGGACCAGTGGTGGACCTGGCGGGTCCTGGGTACTGGTGGATGCTGGACTGGTGAGGGAGTCAGGGACCACACTGGTGTTGGGACCCGGTGAGTGCTGGCCTATGTGGGCCCCAGGAACCTAGTGGGTGCCAGACCAGCTGGCTGGGCAAGCTGAGAGCAAAATGCCCTCTCTTCCAGCCTTCCAACTTGCTATAGCCAGCCCAGTCAGTCCCCATGAGCTACAGGACTCATGGAGCTCTCGCCAGCCTCTCTAACCTGTGTTCCCTGGGTGCAGAAACGCTCCTAGTTTCTGACTTCCCACAGGTTTGCTAGGCTCAGACAGGCCCACACAGACCTAGCTGCAAACTCACGGATCTGTATTTCCAGTTTCCATTGGCTCCTCCACACTGCAGTCCCAAGATGGCTCCTGGATCAGCTCTAGGTGGTCAATTGATAAACTCCGGTGGAGAGGTTTTGTTTAATACCCGACTAATGAGTCAAATAGTCTCTGGTTTGGCTAGGGCAGACTGCCCCTCCAGTCTCAGCATTTTTCACTCTAAGCCTTGGGGAGACGTGGCATTCTTGCTGTTTGAGTTCTGGGTAGCCGAGCTAAGAGAAATGCTGCCTCACGCCAATCTGCCATCTTGCCCCTCCTCCACATGATTTTTATAAAACAACTATAAAAATTTAGAACCATTCTTAGCTTGTACCCAGAGGTGGGTGGGATTTGACCAATGGGCCATAGTTTGCCCACTCTGATCTAGATAGCTGTGGAAGTTTCTGTCAGCCAGCTGACAGCTTTCTCCAGAGCTGGGGAAGGCAGATTTGCCATCCAACAGGAGCTCTAAAGAATTACCCCTGAGGGGCATCCCTCAACCATCAACTGATGGCAGGTAGTGTACAAATACCTCAGCTCCTGAATGGGACAGTCCTGAGGTGTGTGTACCATTTCTCAGAAGTTCCTTGTGGGCTTAAGATGCAGTTGCCCACTGTGGTAAACTATATAAGCTCCTTTGCTTCCTTCCAGTTCTTTCTCAATCCCCCCCTCACCTGCACATTTCCTGCACCTCCCAACTAAACTACTTAATCCATCTCAGGATCAGCTCTGGGAGAAAACCAAGGTAACGCATCAGTCTTTAGTAACACAACTGCCGGTGCAGGACATGGAGTGCTGCTCTGATGAAACATAAAGGGCCTGTCGACTGGCTTAGCAGTCAAGCAGGGCGAGACTAGGAAAAGAATGTTGGAGCTGGAAACAGGATGGCCACCTTATGCCATGGTAAGCCATGTGGTAAAGCACAGTCTCAGCTTGCCAGGTTGTGTGAGAACAGACCACACCTTCACTTACCTCTAATCCCTGAAAGTGATGTTCACTGAAAATCTACCAAGTGCAAACCAGTAGCTCTGCTGAAACCACAGTCTTTCGGTCAAGCCCTATCCTACCATTTCCATGTCTCTTCCTACCTTTTCCTTTTAGTCTATCCATCTCTATGGGACAAATATGTTCATCCCATGGTGGATATGATGCTTCTGGGGTGTGTCTCCCTACACGGCAAAGGAAAGAAAGCTAAAAATCCACGCCCATCAGACTTCTTTGCTAAGAAGATTGCGGATGTGATTCAGGGCCCATCAGTCAGACACCCTTGCAGTGAAAGGAGACAGACAGTCCAGCTGCACGTTTCTTTTGGCCATCCTGGCTGTGAGGCATTGGCTTTATTCTGTGACAGCACTCATCATGACCTTCAGGACAGGTGGACACATGGCCCGTCCACCGTGGGTTGGTGCAGATCTGGCCACACAATGATGCAGCCATGCTGCTGCCTCCAAATCCTGGACCATAGCAAAGGCAGTGAATGACAATGGTTCTAGTGGCAGCTTCAGATCCCCCACTTATGTGACCATGCATCTCCTCTGGAAAGCCAGGTCCGCGATGCTGTGTGAGCAGCTGTTCTCAGAGGCCCACCTAACCTGGTCTGCAGCCCTTCCAGCGATCTTGGAGGCACTTAAATTCCTTTAACAAGTCCTGCTTTATTTTACTGAACATAATATCCTCCAGGCTTATTCATGTTGTTGCAAAGGACAATTTCCTGGTTTGCTTTTTTAAAGCCAAATAGTATTCCACTGTATACGCATACCACATTTTAAATCTTTTCTTCCACTGATGGACAGTTGATAGTTTCCCTTGGTTAAATATTGTAAATCATGTTGCAATGAACATGACAGCGCCAGATATCTCTTTGGCATACGAATTCTGATTCCTTGGAGTATATGCCCAAAGAGGTGGATTGCTGGCACAGAGAGAAAAATGCCAGAAGATCTCACTTACATGTGGAATCTCAAAAAGTCAAACTCACAGGAAAGAGAATGTGGTTACCAGAAGTGGGACTGAGTGGAGCTGGAGAAAAGGGAGATGTTGGTCCAGAGGGACAAAATCAGTTACCCAGGAGAAATCAGCTCTGATGATAAATAGCACAGAATGACAACTTGTTATTAATAATGTATATTTCAAAGTAGCTAAGAGAGATGGTCTTAAATGTTTTACCAACAATGAAATGATGGGGGGAAAAGTTCTGCTTTAAAATAGTTTGTACAACTTGCACTGACCCTTGGCTCCCAAGATTAGAGCTCCTTTTGCCCTTACATTTTCCCTCAGAGACTTCTAGGTCCCATTGCTCTTCTGAAGAGCTCCTGCCCATCCGTTCAGCTTAGTTTCTTACAGCATTTCTCCACCCACTATAATGCAGCTAAATTAAAGCACCAGATTCACCCAGCAATTAAACCGTGGTTTCTTGCATGCTGTTCTCTTGTATGTACTGTTCTCTCAACAAGGAATGCCTGCCTACTTTGTGCCCGTTTCCACCCTGAGCTCTTTAATCCCTTCTCACTCTAGAAGAGTTTTGCTTTGAAGTCTGGCTTTGAATCCAGGCTCTGCCACACTTAATATCTTGGGCAAGTTGCTTAACGTTTCTGTACCCTAGTTTCTTTAAAATGAGAGTAACAATAGTACTTAACTTCATAAGGCTGTGTGGAGTTCACCTTATTGTGTGGCACATAGGACGAAAATAGGAATGTTAGTATTATTAGGTTCCCCACTAAACTTGGAATAAAATCCAAAGTTCTTAATATAGACTTGCAGCTCTGTGGATCTGCCTTGTCCACCACTCAGGGCTGGCTTTGTGGGCATGTACAGTGGCACAGGGTCCTGTGCTCAGAGGGCCTCAGCTGTCCTATAAACATCCTCAAATTCTTGGAACTTAGGTCACAGGGGTGGGAAAGGGAGGGGGCATGGGGACAGTAAAGATGGTGGAATATGATGGACATCATAGCCCTAGCTTTATGTATAACTGCATGTATGATGTGATTCTATATCACATACAACTAGAGAAATGAAAAGTCGTGCTCCATCTGTGTACAATGAATCAAAATGCACGCTGCTATCATGTATACCTAAGTAGAATAATTTTTTTTTAAAAAAAAATCCTCAAATTCTTAATATGCTTTCAGCAAGGGGCTCCACGCTTTCATTTTGTATCGGACCCCACAAATCACATCACTGGTCTTGCCATTAGCACACTGAGGTCCAGCCACCGCAGTCTTCTCTTGGTCCTTCAAACACTCCAAATTCTTTCCTGTCTCTGCCTGGAGTGATAATTTCCCTTCTCTCAACTCCTACATCTTCAGCTTCAGTGTCTTCTGCTCAAGCCTTCCTGGAGGGCTCTAAGCAAATTATCCTTGTCCCTTTCCCTCCACCCATTATCATTCTATACTCTAGCCCCCTGTTTGCACCTTTCTGGAAGGAAAAAAACTATTGTGTTTACTTTTTACTTGCTTTGAATCTTTCTCACCAGAATTGAGAATGTCACTCCCATGAGGGTAAGAGCATGCCTGATTAAACATTTATCCTCCACATCTCTCTCTCACACACACACAGACACACAAACCAGCAAGCAGTGGCCTTTCAGTCAATCTTTGGTAAGTGAACGAACTCAGGGCTTCTTCTAGGATAGAACAATTACACTCAGGCTCCCCGAAAGCTGGCCATTCCCTTGGTGCCATCCACACTCTGCCTTCCTTTCACTCCATAAATGTTGCGTGGCTCGCATGGCTATTTTCTCTGCATTTCAGAGAACCCCAAAATCTATGTATGGTCTCTCCTTCCCATTTCCTGGCTGAAATTTGAATTGCATACGCACAGGAAGATAAAAGGTGTTAAACACGAATACACCAAAATCACATGGCTTCAAAAGACATAAAGCAAAATTTGACACAACAGTTGGGCGCGGGGGCATGCTCCTGTAATCCCAGCAGCTCAGGAGGCTGAGGCAGAAGGATCCTAAGTTCAAAGCCAGTCTCAGCAATGGTGAGACGCTAAGCAACTCAGTGAGACCCTGTCTCTAAATAAAACACAAAACAGGGCTGGGAATGTGGCTCAGTGGTCAAGTGCCCCCGAGTTTAATCCCCAGTATCAAAAAAAAAAAAAAAAAAAATTAACACAACTATGAGGAAAAATAGAAACACTCATCATTATAGGAAAGTCTACATCATTATGCTCTTACTTAGAGTAAGTGTATATAACACCATATTTTAAAACCATGACTTGACCTGAATCTCATCCTGATGATGGCTGTACTGCCAGAGTTTATCACATATTTAAGGGAGAAGTAACTTCAGTATAACAAATTTTTCCAGATAGTGTTCCTCTCAGAAAATCAGTTGGGGACATGTTGTCTTTGTTTACCTGCAACAGTTTGTATAATATTGCGACTTTATAAAATTGAATAAAAATCTAGATAAATATTAGTAAATCAAATCCATCTCTTTTAAAAGACTAACCCAGCCTAACTGAGTTGGATTAATCTGAATCATTCAAGCTTGATTCAATATTAGAAAGATTCATTTAAGTAAAATACCATTTTATTTAATCTGTTAAATAGTACTTTAACAGATGTAGAAAGTCTGTTAAAACTCATACTCTTATAAGAACATTATTAGCAAGCTTGAAACTCAAGTATAAAAAATAGAAAGCTTTCCTTCTGAAATTAGCAGAGAAAGATAACTATTATTTATATGTGATATTGCATTGAAGATTATAGGCAAATAAGAAAATATAAGGATAAGAAAGGGAAAAAAATCTAACATTCATATATCTGACTATGTGTAAAGACCCTAATATATCTATATTTAAGGTTGTTGAATAAAACATTCAAAACAAGCCAGTGAAAATAAAATTTTTAAAAATATCATAATACTATAAAAGTATCAAATACCTAGAAATTAATTTGGTAAATGATGAGCAAATCCTCTATAAAGACCTCATTTGATTATTTTTTTTTTTTTTTGGTGAGGGGTACTCAACCACTGAGCCACATCCCCAGCCCTGTTTGTATTTCATTTTGAGACAGGTCTGAGTTACTAGTGCCTCGCTATTGCTGAGGCTGGCTTTGAACTCACCATCCTCCTGCCTTGGCCTCCCGAGCTGCTGGGATTACAGGCATGCATGTGCCACCATGTCCCGCTAGACCTCATTTTAATGAGAACTCAAATACTTGAATCAATAAGAGAAGGGGCAGACCAGGTTCACAGAATATGAGATTCAAAATGGTTCAGCTTCAATTTTCCCAAACTGAATGCACTTCCAACCAAAATTCCAACAGGATGTTTTTATAAACTTGACCAGCCTGTTAAAACATGTATATGGAGAGGAAAGGGACAGCATAGCCAAGACACTACTGAAGGAGAAGCAAGGTAAGAGGACTTCTCTGCTACTTAGAAAAACTTTTCATAGGGCTCCAGTGATTCAAACAGCATGGTTCTGGTGTAAGAGTAGATAGCCCAGAAATGTGCACACACACAGGCACCTGCTATGTTTCAGTAAGTGTTAACAAGACACTAGACATCCATGTGGAAAACACAACTGTAACCCTACCTTGCACAATGCACAAAAATCAAATCAAGATGAATTATAAACCTAGGTGAAAAGCAAAATAAAACATCTAGAATTCGATAAATATTCATCATCCCAGTGGTTAAGGACATATTCCTTAAATAAGTTACAAAAGGACTAAACTTTAAAAAGCATGGCAAATGGGTGCTACATTAAAGTGAACAATTCCATTCATCAAAATGCCCCATTAAAAGAATTCAAAGGCAAGCTAGAATGTGAAGCTAGGTTTATGATGTATATAATTGACATGAAGTTTCATAGCAGAAGGTATAAAGTACTACCACAAATCAGTAAGAAAACCCCAGTAGAAAAAACAGGCCAAAAGTGCTGGACAGGAACCTATAAAAGAGGACATGAAAATGTTCAATAAATGAAAAGGAAAAAGTATTCAATCTCACTAGCAACCAGGGAAATGCAAAGTAGAACCACAATGAGACCCGACCCACATACGTACAGGTTAAAAGGTTAAAAACTAACACTACCAAGGATGTGCATCAACTGGGATTTTTATACACTGCTAGAAAAATGTAAAGTGGCACAACCAATTTGGAAATTAGATCGGCACCTATCTAGTAAAGCTCAAGACAATGTTTTTTTTTTGTTTTTGTTTTTTTTTGGTACCAGGGATTGAACTCAGGGACACTTAACCCCTGAGCCACCTCCCCAGCCCTATTTTGTGTTTTATGTAGAGACAGGGTCTGAGTTGCTTAGTGCCTCGCCGTTGCTGAGGCTGGCTTTGAACTCATGATTCTCCTGTCTCAGCCTCCGTAAGTGCTGGGATTACAAGACAATGTTTTAAAAGCAGCTTCTAAGGTGGCCTTGAGGATCCTTACCTCCTTGTATTTACATTCAGATGTCACTTCTGAGATGAGGCTTAAAAGACCAGATTTTCATCTTGCCAGCATCTGCACTTGCCCTCCAACAGTCTATTTTCATCAAACCCCAAAGAAACATGTTTTTTAAAAATCCGACATTTTTTGTCACATCAGGCTGGGGATGTAGCTTAATGGTGGAGTGCCTGCATAGAAAGTACAAGGCCCTAAAGTTCAATTCCCAAAACCACAAAAAGAAAAAATAAAAATGTCAAACCATATAATGTGCTGCTCAAAATCAGGCAGTAGCTTCCTGTTTCAGAGTAAAATTAAAGTTCTTGTGGTCCACATACCCCACCTGGCCTTACCTGTCACCTTTCTGACCTCATCTATTACTTTCCTCCTTGCACTTCTCAGCACACAGGAACACTCCGCCCACAGCCTCCACACAGGCACTCTCCCCTTTGGAGCAGCCTCTCTCAAGAGCACTCTGCAATGTAACTAGAGGACTGATCCAGTAGATCAGTGTGGGGCCTGAGAACACGCATTCCTGACAAGTCCCCCAAAGACTGTGGCTGCTGATGTAAGGACCACAATTTCACAACCACAGTTCTACAGTATCCACGGTGCATAATGTATTGAATTCTCTCCTGAACATCTGGAATGATAATGGTCATGCACTATCTGTACTAGGGAGAACCATGAAAATCACCCGTTTTGTGTTCTGTAGAACTCCAGGTAAAAAACATTGTATCTTCAGGACCCCACCACTTCAAGGTCTTTGCTCAAAGTCAGATTCTTAATGATACCCACCCAGATGATCCTCTTCAGTGTGATCTCCCCCCACCCCATTTCCCCCAGCTCTCCTTCCTTTTGTCCCCCATAGCACTCTTGACCTAACATGATCAACTTGTTCATGGCTTCACTCTCTCTGGCCATGAAAAATATAAAATCCAAGATGAAGGAATCTATTCTTCATTCCAAGAAGTAGACTTTTTAAAAAATATAAAATATTTGAACCGAAAATGTATTGAATCCTTTCATTTCCCCAAATATCAACTTATTTTTAAAAACATTACTTGGGGCTGGGGATGCTGCTCAGTGGTATAGCACTTGCCTAGCACATGTGAGGTCTCGGGTTCAGTTGCCAGTACTACAAAAAAAAAAATAAATAAATAACAGTAGTAACGTGATTACAGAAAGAGTTTAGTAGTAGGCAAGAAACTCTTTTGAGTCAGAAGAACCTAGATTCCAAAATCAGCTTCACTATTTGCCAGCTAAATGTCTTCCAAAGTCTGATGGCAATTTTGTGGAATTCATCACCTTTGTCTTTAAAAGGGTGATAATATGGGCTGGGGATATAGCTCAGTTGGTAAAGTGCTTGCCTCGAATGCACAAGGCCCTGGGTTCAATCCCTGGCATCACAAGAAGGAAAAAACAAACAACAGGTGATAGAACTGAATTAGACAAATGTACACAAAATACCTAGCACAGTTCTCATCACCAGAGAAATGTTCAGTAACTATGACCTTCTCTTTCATATCTCACTTTCTCTTGCTCACATTTTAACTTTAACGGTCCTTTTGGTTCTAGATAGAATTATATACAAAGGCATATTTTTTTAAAAAAATAAAGACCTCTAATGACTGTGGGTGGAATTCCATCTTAAAACCTAACCAAAACCTTTACCTACCTCTCGCCCAGAAATGGCCCATATTCTCCCTTGAATGCACGTTCTTTTGTTTTACCTCAAAGACATCTCTCTAGATTGGTCCCATACTCCCCTGAATATGTATCTACTTTCCTAAATAAACCTCTGTATATGCCTTTGGGAAAAAACAAAAATACCTTTGCCTAAACTTTCCATAATGCCTTCAGGTGATGTTTCCCAACATATATAAAATATAATATAGAATAATGCCACCACTTTGCAATTTTACTGATACTGAGAAAGTATTCCAAATTCAACTCCCATAAAATATTAAAATCTCCACTAACAGTGTCCATTCGTAAATGCATTTTGGGGCCTTTCGAAACCACAACCAAACCTTATAAAACTAACACCTCACATTTCTTATGAGAAGTTATTTTAGAGAAAAATAATTTTTACAAATGTCATTATTCTAAGCCTACCTACTTAAAATACCAGTGCCTTGGTCCAAGATAACTGATACGGCCATGATAATCATTTTCACAATTGCAATGAAACATAGTAAGCATGGATGGCATTCTTCATGTTCATGATGCACATTCATGTATGACCTGATATTGCTGAAATAGAGTCTTTATTTCTGAACATTCCAAAACAGCAGTGTACACAGTAACAAATATTAAGTCATATACCATAAGAAAGCATTCATTAGTGCAAATGGGTTTTGTAAAAGGTCTATCAAAAGGGTTTATTTGCTTTAAAATGCATTCATTTCCAGAAGCATTGTTAATAAAACATTACAGTTTCATCTTTTGTAATAAAGTATTGAAAAATCAATTGTGGTATAGTAGCAAACATTGCATGTATTAAGTGCAATGAGCTTGTGGTGCCATTATAAATATGAAATCCATGTATGACAATAAATTAACAATGAAAAAGACAAGACGGTTTAACTCTGCTGTCTGGCTATCTCTTTGTAATACTTCAGATCATGTTGTGCTCATTCAACATAAAATTGTGTCCCAAATTGTATGATGTATTTTTACTGATATATTCCTAGAGCTAAAAAAATAGTACCTTACCACAAAAATATTTTTATGGCACAAAATTTAAGTTGTCCCATAGTGGTTCACATAGGTGTAAAAAGAAATAGGCACAAAAAATAAAATTCCTGTAAACTATAAAAAAGTAAAATTCAAAGCATATGTTATAGAACCTAGTTGTAAATATGCAATGTATTAAAATACAGAACATGTAATGGAAAGATGTTTAGAACACTTAAGTAAATTGAACAAGTTACTTTAAAAAAACTCATATGGCAAAGCATTATTGATACATCTCAAGTCTCTCAAAAAGTATTCAGGTACAGAGCAGTTCTACAAAAACTTCCTAGATCTAAGTGTCACAATACTGCAACCACAGGTTTGAGAATGTTGCAGTATCTCAGGCAAATATTTAAGTGCAATAATTAGTCTCTGGTGATTGGTCCATTGAAAAACAATGCAGGACATATGTTAAAATGCAAAAGGGAAAGAATATCCCAACATCCATCGTTACCCAGCCAGCTAGGTAACACAACCCTCATTTTTCACTTCTTTCCCATTCTTCAAGGGGACATAAAACTGCATCAGTAGCAACCATCTCTCCAATTTCCATCCCTCAGTGTGCTGAGTGAAGACAGAGGCTTTGGAGGCTGCAGGAAACTATGAAGGGTTGAAAAGAGGAAACAGACTGTTAATAATCCCATGAGTGACATCAGTTGCTTTGATCATCTCTCCCATCAGTGCTCTTCCTTCGGTAATGACGAGTGCCTGGCAGAGCAGTCCCAAACGTACCTTCCACACTTCTGGGCCTTCACAGCGTGTGTCGTGTGTGTACAAGGACATTTACTATACAATGTATAAATGTTTTTTTTTAAATTAGAAAGAAACAAACTCTTTAATAGAAAAATGGCCTAAACATAAATGACAATTCCACTAAATATAAATAGCAAATGAAAAGAAAATTTCAACCTTATTAATAATCAGAGATTTGCCTATCACATAGGCAAATTCTAAAATAATAATAATACACAGTGTTTGCTAAATAATAATAATACGCAGTGTTTGCTTAAATTTGGAGAAACAGAACTTCTCATATAATCTGGCAACCTTTCCAGGGGTTCAGTTTGGAGACATATACAAGGATAAATGGATGGTCCACATAACCTATATAGATCAAATTATGTAATTCTAGTCAGTCACAAACAAGACACAGCTCTGCATTTACTGAAGGGAATTAGCTAGAATTTATTGAACAAACATATACCCAGAAGATTTCTGTCTGGATAGTAAGATTATGGGTCATTCTTTATTTTCTCTTCTGTTTTCTAATAGTTTCTGAATTGTTTATGATCTGAGCAATGATTACTTCTAATCAGAAAATAAAAAGCCAAACTATACTTATATAAATGCATAAAAGAAAAAACATTACTGTTCAACATCCCTTTCAAATTTTCACTATAGTTCCTTCCCTCTCTTCATTTTTTTTTTTTTTTGGTACTGGAGATCGAACTCAGGGGCACTCTGAGCAACACCCCCAGCCCTATGTTGTGTTTTATGTAGAGACAGGGTCTCACTGAGTTGCTTAGTGCCTCGCCGTTGCTGAGGCTGGCTTTGAACTCACGATTCTCCTGTCTCAGCCTGCCTAAGTGCTTGTTACAGGCTTGCGCTACCGCGCCCGGCTTCCCCTCTTTTCTTTCATATCCTAATTTCTTGTAAGAGTTGTCTGTATTTACTTTCTCATCATCCGTCTCTCAAGAAGGGTACAACATGACCATAAACTGTCTAACATGTCCTCTGCAGATAATCTGGAATGTTGAAAGAAAAAAAAAAAGAAAAAAACCACTCTACCTGGACCATATCAAATTTACCGACATAAGCTGATAAAACCCATACTGAGTATCACTAAGATGCTTTTTAAACCATAAGTGTGGGAAGAGAATATGCATAAGCATACAAAATTTTTCTACATTTTGATATAGAAATGATTGATTTAATATATACTTGAGATCCTATCCTGTGCTGGGCACTGGGGATATGTGACAGTGAACCAAAGAATCAATTACCCTCTACCTTCACAGAGCTTACAATTTTGGACAGTGGTATCATGTGAGCAAGGACATAAAGGAGACAGGGAGCAAGCAAATAACTCAGGGTGGGAAGAAACTACAAAAGCTGGGGAGATATGGCTTACCTGGTAAATTCAAGCTAAAGCAAATGGTGTATTAAAAGTGAAATGACGGGGCTGGGGTGTGGCTCAGTGGTAGAGCGCTTGCCTAGCATGCATGAGGCACTGGGTTCGATCCTCAGCACCACATATAAATAAATAAAATACAGGTCCATTGACAACTAAACAAAAATTTTAAAAATAAAACAAATAAATAAATAAATAAAAGTGAAATGAGGATGGAGTAATGGAAGAAGATAAGACCAGAGAAGAGGACATGGTCATACAGGGCATCACTTTCCACAGAAAGGATGACACAGGTCAGGCTATACAGGGCAGTGACCTACTAAGGTTAAACTAAGTCAAAGCAAAAGTCAGGTGGTTGCTGGAGCAGTTTCAAACTTTAAACTGCAAATGAAGTTATATAAACCAACAGGCCTACCTTCTAACAGGCTGTGCAATTTTGCTCCGAGGCAGGTTACTCCCATTTATTGCCAATGAAGGTCTTGGAAGTGCACTGCGGCCCATGATCCCAGAAGCTGCAGCTTTGTTTGGGGTAGGGATTCCTGTGCTGGAATACAACTGTAATCCGTTGGATAAAGGCATGTTACTGCTGCCTTGAACAGTTGGGCTCACATAGGCTGTAGCTTTAAGAGGCTGCCGGACAGACACTGGGAAATGTCCCACGCTGTGGACTCTATGTTGAATCTGTCCTGGTGATGGAACTAGAAGAGAAAATGATACTCATATAAGGAAACCTCTACTGCCATCCAACTCAGGAAACATGTACTATATTCAGAGGAGCCTATACTGTCTAAAAAGAGATAAATGAAATACAGGTTCCAGACATTTAGTATTAGTGAATTCTAACCCTTGACAAGAGTCTCCTGTCAATCGCCAATGTGTGAGATACCTAACTAGAACTGACATGTGGACAGTGTGTGGGTGTAGACAAACCAATCACCATGCAGATGAAAATCCAAGTATGACTTCAGCTTTCCCCTAAACTTAACTGCTGTTGACCTGAATGAAACCTTACAAATGAGAGTCATTCATAACCTACTCTATGTTATATGTATTACATAGTGAAAACTATTTGAAACCCACAGAGGATTACTTTTTATGAGATGCACAATTTCCTGAACAGAGGACCTGCTCAGGTGTGATGATCAGTGTCCCGGGCATTTTACATGAATACTAGCAACAACCTGAGCTCAGCACTACAGCCACAGGAGGAGGTCAGTAATGATCACAGTACTACAGTGATGCACAACAGATAATTTTATGAAAGTATGATTTAATACTGCATCTTTACGTTCATTTACACATATCTTGACTGAATGGGGGCAAGTGGGGTCTGTAAGTGTTGGTAAATTTTGATAAATTTTAACTTTTTACAAAAGGTATGTATATTTTATGATAGTGATAAAAATGGACTTATTTACATCATTTTATGCTTATCTTTTGCTTACGTCATTTTATGCACATCTTTTTTGGTATTTCTAAACTATATGGTTCTGCAAATTTTTTTCAAACTTGCCACAAATCTTAAGAAAAAAAAAGAGATTTCATATATAAATGGACCCACATAGTTCAAACTGGCATCATTAAAAGGTCGACTGTATATATGAAGCCAGTTGTAAGCACAGCCTTTTTCCTTCAGTGAATTTAATAATCTGAGTTCTTACTAGACAAATGCTTCCTTGCTTGCTTGGAAGACATTAGGATTTCTTGATGGTTGCTCTGGGGATGGTTTCATGGAAGTAAAACAAGGAGACAATCTAAGAGTTGTGATTATAGAAATGAAGACAGGAGTGTTGTCTGTAGGTACAAACAGTTTATTACAAACATATTCCTTAAAGAATATACATTATGACATTTTCTTATCTCATAAGGTCATTTTAAAAATTAAATAAATTAATCTACTTAAAGTCTTAGAAGAGTGCCTGACACTAACCACTCAATCAATGAGTTTAAGATATTATTACCTTTATAATAGCAGCAAAATCTCATATGAAGGGAATTCTCTGGATAGTAATTCTTAAAAACTTCATAACTTTACTCTCCCAACATTGTACATTGTTTCACATTAAAAAGCAATAAACTGTTAGGCAGAAATGTTTAAATTTTATAATAGTTTTCTTCAAAGAATGAATCATAAACCTAACAGAAAATTCTGCCTATACTCAAAAATAAAAAGTCTTCATTAAAATAAAGTTTGCATGTGAATTTGGTTCAATTTATTTTGAAGCATATAATACAAAAGATACAAAAATCCTATGTCTGTGGCTTAGTGAATCTTCAAAGGGAAGACATTTTTGTAGCTATTCTCCATCCTGAGATACACAGCAACCCTAGAGCTTCACAATGGGGCCCTCAAGTAACTGGTTCCCACTCTGATCATCACAGACTGGTTATTCCTGCCCTAAGCTTCATCATGAATGGAATTATATGATATGCTCCCTTTTGTGTCTAGCATCTCAGAGTCATTCATGCTGCTGCATTGTTGTGTAGTATTCCACTGTGTGAATGCCACAATCTCTCCTGATGATGGGAGGCTGGGTTATATATGGGGTTTTATGAATGCCCTTGAACATGTTTTAGTGATCATATGCATATTATGTTGGGTAAATGTCAAATTCCATCACATTAGGATAAATGAATTTAATTACCAAAGCTGTTGGATACAATATCAAAACATAAAAGTAAATTGTATTCTAAATATTGGCAAACTAGAAAAAACTAAAATTTAAAAGATAATATTTATAAAAACATGAAAAAAATCAAATACTTGGAAATAATTTTAAGTACATATAAAAAACCTCTACATAAAAAGCTTCAAAACATTATTGAGACACGTTAAAGAAGACCTAAATCAACAAAGAACTGGCCATTCCAGGTTACACCTACTCCAATTAATTTCATCTGAAAATTATAGAACACTTTTCAGAAATAGATTCCTAGCAGTTCTATTATTTCTCATACACACAAGATAGATAACCACCATTGAGAAAAAAAAAACTGGTAAGAGAAACTAGTTAAAATTAATAGGCATAATCCTATTTATAAATGAGAAATCCAGAATTAAACAGAATATAACTTTCCCACAAGATTATGATGACAAAAAAACCCAAACTCAGGTCTCACTACAGCTGTGTTCTTTCCGTACCACACTGCCTTTCCAACTTTCTCTACCCACCCTTGGCTCCTTCCTGGAAGCAAAATGGTCCAGAACCAGAAGTCTTCATGACAAACTCAGAAAGCATGCATAAAGAGCATGGTTTAGAGTGGGCAGGAATGCAGGTAGGCTAGAGCAGCACCCCAAGACTGGAAACCAAATGTTATGATGGACCTTCTGTTACACAATGACACCATTTCTTGGGTATTTTCTGAACATTATGCTTGACTTACAAATAACAATTTTTCTATTTTCTTCATTTATTTTACATATGCTGATTGGAATCCTACTGTAAAGAACTTTCCTTCTTTTCTATTTATTTATTTACTTCAGTATTAACACATGGATTTTTATTTTAGTAGTTATAATCTATTATAATATAATCATTTATTTTGTGGCTCAAATTGACTTGGCCACTGAGACTTTCTTCAAACTTGTTCATACATTTTTTTTGACAAGTTCTCTTTATTTTTCAAATTCTGAAGCATTTCAGATTTTGGACTTTTGGATTGGGGATGTTCAACCTATATACCGAAGAATAGAAGGAAGTACCAAAAATCTATCCATTCTACACTTCTTTGGGGGATGTTCAGGAGAGTGTGTTAGGGTCATCTAGGAAGCAATGAAGACTTTCCAAAGGGCTGGTATATGGGTTGTATTTTGAAAGTAAATAGAAATAAATTGAATGAAGAGGGAGAGAGAAGAATGTCAGGGAGAGGAGAACACCATTTAGAGTCAGAACATCATAGTAGTTAAAAACAAGTTCCCAGAGTAATCAGACCTGTGTTTGAAATCTCTGCTCTTCCACCTGCCTGATCTCAGGCAAACTGTCACTTAAATCTACCTAAAACTTAAACCCAACAACCCATAGGAAGAGTATGTGTAGGAACAGGGAAAAAAAGATATAGAACCACCAAATCCCTATGCAAACTGAAGCACCATGTTGAATGCTTATTGCACTGATCAGTGATGGGTGGAACAGATAGAGATGTACTGAAATGCAGCAGATAAAATCATCATCAACACACTTCTGTAGAAATGCTACAAAATGGTAAAAAAACAAGACCAAAGCAACAGCTAGACAAAATTGATGTGTTTCTTCAAAGTAAAAGTATCAGGCTGACAACTAGAAAGAGGACTCTACAAAGAAAAAAGGTTATTTTTATACACTATGGATAAATTAATAACCATTTAATATGTCTGCTATCATTGGATATTAAAGGCCTGTATATGATTTACCATTATTACTTACTACTTGAGACATAGGCACTGGTGAAAATACAACTCAACTGTAGTGACAAAATACAGAAAAAAGTTACAAGACAAGAAGAAAAGTTCTAAAAAGAAGAAATGGAATAGTAAGTTGTTTTCCTTAATGGTGTTACAACTAGTTCAAAACTGTAATAAAATAAAAAATTATTGTACTTACTACAAGATTGTATTCTTGAAATTCCATTTCCAGCTCCATGCAAGCTTGAGTCAAAACTCTGACTGTTCCGCACAGTGACTGGAGAACTAACATTGCTACTAACAGCAGTAGTACTTGGCATCCGGGCTAGATTAGGCATACTTCTTCGGAGCTTATCTGGGAGAGAAAAGAATTTTATTAATTTCAAAATAACAAACTCCAGGGCTGGAGCTGGAGCTCAGTGGCACAGTGCTTGCCTAGCATATGTGAGGCACTGGGTTTGATCCTTAGCACCATATAAAAATAAATAAAATAAAGGCATTCTGTCCATCTACAACTACAAAACCAGCCAGGTGCAATGGCACACACCTGTAATCCCAGTGGCTTGAGAGGCTGAAACAGGAGGATCGTGAGTTCAAAGCTAGCCTCAGCAATGGCAAGGTGCTAAGCAACTCAGTGAGACCCCGTATCTAAATGAAACACAAAATAGGGCTGGGGATGTGGCTCAGTGGTTGAGTGCCCCTCAGTTCAATCCCTGGTACCAAAAAAAAAAAAAGTAAATAAAACCATAGTTGCTCAATAACAAGAAGTATCATCTGCATAATGAACAAGCTAACAGAGAATTAACCTCTTCTACAGGAAAACATACTCTCCAACCAGAAGAATTCCACGCAATCACTTGTTATTAAAAGAAAATATCCTATAAAAAAAAGAGATGGCACCTAGCTTATCAGATACTAGCTGTTCCTACTCAATAAGTGGATGAAACTATGTCAAATAAGGTTTGAAAACAATCTTATAGCTATTTTTTTTAAAAAAATGTAGAAGTTACAAGCTTATTTTAATATCTAGGTGAGTCAAAACCAACACTTGCCAAATTTTTTGCCAACATATCAAAATGGAACAAATTAGTGAAATTCTAATATGAGATGTCTTTAGATATTCACTCATCACACAAACATGACCATTTCACCTTCTGGGAATGCAAACTCTCCTTAGTACACCAACAAATGTTTGCATACAAGGAAAAGACCCAGAGAAAGCTTGGATCTCTTTCTCCTTGCTATGTATATCTTTGGCCACCAAGAGGCAGCAGAGTCATTCATAGATTTCAAAGTGGTTGAGATTTGAAATAAGCAGTAGGACCAACTCTGGAAGGCAGTTTTTTCTTTATTAGTATACAACCCCCCTGCCCAAGACTACAGTGCCTATATCCGGTCGCTCAAGCTCAGAGAAAAAATAGTATATATGAACTCTAAGCCAAACTCTGTTCAAGTACAAAACTGGATTCATTTCTTTCTTCCCTTCACACATTTTTCATCTATATTACTGAGAGTTTCCCAAAATGCATCTTCCATCTCCACCCTAGACTCCAAGTCCTATTAATTATGCCCAATATTTAGTGAACTTTTCCATTGCCACTGGCTCATTTATCACTAATTATCTTCTCCATTTTCACAAAGTCCTCTTAATTGGTCTCCATCCTGCCTTGTTCACTCAGTCCATTCTGCAGCCAGTCCCACTCTTCTGCAACAGGATCACACATCTAGTTCTGCCCCTAATCTAAATCCCTCTGACTCCCATTCCTCTTTTTCACTTCCATCTGAAAGCTATGGCTCCTGAGCATGGCCTAGACAAGGCCGTCAAGGTAGGGGGTCTCGGTATGTCACCAGCCCATACCACAACCCCACCCCACCACTCAGCCAGCTCCCAACACAGGGGGCCACTCTAGTAACTGCGAGCATGGTGGTCCCTCCACTCCATCCTTCCCCACTCTGTTGAAAGAAGGAACAAACAAGGGAAGGAATATTTATTGTGCACATACCAAATGCAAGGCACTCTAAGATGTTTGGGATATCACAAGACATAAAATAGATACAGGCCCCAATTCTCATTGAGTTTATAGTCTAAACTGGTTTTTCTTCAACTTTTTTTCCCCCATTATTGATGCTAAGGGGAGAAAAAAACAAAATAAATGGAAATTTAAAATTCACCTTGGTTTCTTCCAACTGGAAGAAATTAAATATTAAACGATAACAGGGTTGAACTTTTGGAAGATCACAAACCATTGTAATACCTTTCTTTCCCCTTACTTCAAGGTATCTTTATTTTAAATATATATACCCCAAAACACTAAAGTGCATATATCAGAACATTCAAGCTTAGGGTCATTTTCTTTCAAGCTAAATCAGAAAACCAATGATATGCCTAAATACTAAACCAAGTGCATTCAAGGACAGGCCAGACTCATCTCATCTTCCTCCTGCTGCACACATTGCTCGCTCTAAACTACTTAGACCAATCAACTCTGCCTTTGTCCAATAAGTTTCACCCCCATGGGGTGATGTAGGGAACAGACAGGAGCATGAACACATATCATAAGCATTCTCATGTAGTTAGTATAATAAAGTATCATGAGAAATTTTAGAGAGTGCTATGACAGAAGACCGGGAAAACGTTTTTACTCAACTTGCTAACTCTCACAAATACTTGAATAATTAGCATAATTATTCCTCCTAACAGGAGTTCAGACACCTTGTAGCTGAAGTATCCAAGACTCACACATTTCCTCACTCTGTCTTTATTTCTAAATAACACTCAAATACTGCTGCTGACTGCCAATTTCTTGGCAATTTTCCTCATTATAGTTTTTCCTTATCCTCAGGGATCTCTCCCAAGACCGCTAGTGGATGTCTGAAACTGACCACACCAAAACCCATATATGCCAAACGTTTTTCTCCCGTACATGCACACCTATGATAAAGTTTAATATACAAATTATGTACAAAAAAGATTAATAACTTAAGAATATACTATAAAATCATTTAAAATTTATGAATTATTCAATTCTGAGAGTTTCCATTTAATATTTTCTGGCCACAGTTGACAGTAAGTGAAACTACAAAAAGCTAAGCCTCGATGGGGGGACAGGACCTCCTATAACTCCTTGAGGCTTTATTTTTAATTTAAAAAAATGCTGGGAATCAAACTTAGGACCTGGTGCATGATAGGCAAGTGTTCTACCACTGAGCTACATCCCCAACCATCCCTAAGGTCTACTTTTAAAAATCATATGTCTTATATCCTCATATTCCTATTAAAGTTCCTAGCCCCATTCAGCAGACATTTAATACATTCAGCAAATATTACACATGCATGTGCAAGTAGAGGGTATGTGGTGGAAATGAGGACTTAAAAGAGATAAATCCTTATCATCTACATCTAGGTATTTTGAAAAAACCAAATGCTGGCATGAAGTAAGCCTCAAATGAGACTAAATTACTTTCACTCCATATTTTTAAACAGCAAGGACAAAGAGGGAAATAATTATATGCTATTAATTAGACAACTGAGATTCTAATTCTTAAATTTATAATTATTTTAAAATTTCTCTCCATCTACTATAAAAGTTTTCAAATATTTAGAAATATTGAAATAGTATGATAATAGACAGTTGTGTATTTTCTAGATGGATCTACTGATTGTTTTCGCTTTGCCATATTTAATTCATCTTCACATATACATTTGTTTGCTTTAGTTAAATATAAATGCTGCAGACATCTTGACACTTTGAATGAATATGAATCTCCTAAGATAATTCTATAGAACCACACAATATATTCATCACATACAAAATAACGTCATAACCCATACACAAAATTTCCAAACATCTCAAGAAAGTCTTCTTTTAAAATTTCCCCTCAAACCACAATCTAGTCAATAAGGTTCACACATTATACTTTGTTCTGTTGTTAGTCCAGACATACTCTTTAAAATCAATCTTTACACACATTTAAGTATCAACTCAATCTTTCAAATATATAATCCTGAAATATGCCCTTAAAAACAAAGCCTTCCAAATATAAATATTAGGACACCATGCCTCTTGGAGCTAAGCTATGAGCTCCAGGCTGTGCCAAAGCATTCGGAAATGAGGTTCACCTCCCTGTCAAACAACTTAGAATATATTAATAACCACACACACTTTAAAGTTCAAGGAATCAAAAGTAATGCTATTTATCTTCCCAAGAAATCAACAATTTAATCTTCAAGGACTGAGACGCAACAGGAAATTGGAGGAACAGACCAAAGAAAGAATTCAAATGAGTTTGTCCAGAGCCAAGGGGCAGTAAGACTCACTGCTCCATGGAAAAAAGACTTGGGAATTTTTAGGAATTAAGGAAAGACTTAGTTACCCACCAAACAGCCAGCCCCAGCCTTCCAATCAACACAGAGCCCAGGGGAGGTGGCTGCACAATACTAAGCAAGACACGGAGCTCGCATCTGCCTGAATCTACCACAGTGTTCTGAGATACCTGACTGACAAGCCGCAGAGCTACAACTCCAGGCACACTGTCTCTCACTTCTGATATACAATGTCTTTTTGGTACTATGACCTTTTACATTTTAGTCACTATGACATTCCTTAGCTAACATTCTTTTAAATTTGAAATTGGAAGATACAGCAAATTATGAACAAACTTTTAAATGACATTGATTAGTAAAATGATACAGGTAGAGAAGATGAAAAGGTAAAAACTAAAAATGTGCTAACAGGTGATCACTAATATAATGTGTATTTGCCCTAGTAAGATTTTTAAATACCATTTGATCACTTTTGTTGAGAATGGTACAATATAAAGGGCTATAACTGTTTAATATAAATATCTTAAGTGGTTTGTTTCTCTATATTGCATGGCATTTGCATGTGAGGATCTGGTTGGTCATTAGTACAAAAACACCAGGCTTAAAATATTGCATGACTACTCTCCCTATAGTTTCACAAGTCAAGAAGTCTAACCTGAGCGTGAGAGCAAAGATGAAGGATGAATAAAAAAATATATGAAAGAATAACACATACTCCAGCCCACCCTGTTGACATTAGGTCAGATCAACTTCCAACTACCACGAAGATATCAACCTCCATAATCCTACTGCTATATACATCTTAATTCTAGAAGTCAGGAAATCAAAACACATCCCAAACTTTCCCTAAATCTGGATGCAAAAGCAGAGTCCATTCTGAGCATCATCATCCACACTTTCACCATTACTCTGTGCTAGGAAGAGGCACTGGAGGGTATGTGAAAGGTGAAGAGCACAGCAGCTCAGGGCCTCGGACCACACGCGGCTTGGGCGTGATCTCTTGGGCTTGCACAGCCCTGCCTGTCCTACAGCTGGATGAGCAACAACATAAAGATGCTCCACATTTAAAACTCATCCTGAAACCTATAAATGGTTTTTTATGGAGCCATCAATCTATCAATCTGGGAAACATAATCAGAAGCTGGTCAACTGGGAACATAAATTTAGACCAAACTGGTAAGGTCTTGAAGATAAACTTAAATCAGCAACACACTTGCCACTTATTCATATTGACCATAAAGCACAACCCTACCTCCATTGGTCCTATTTGGTTGCTGATCTGGAGTTTGGGCTTGAGGTGAATAATATTGTTGCTGCTGGTAATTATTTGAAGGAAAATACTGGGAACTGGGGCTCTTCCTACAATCCCGAATGCTGGAGAAAGTCTGTGAGTGGGGAATGCCTCTTTGGAAAGGTGAACATCTTGGAAGACGGGGCTGAGGTGGTGGCAAATGATCAAATTCTTCTTCGTCCTCCACACTGTATCGATCATACTCTTGATCGCTACACGTCCCTTTTTTTCCTGAATTCAGTGACACACTGGAACTATGTCTTGACACAGATGCTGACGTGGAAGCATAATCTTGCCTGAGACCTATAATACAACAACAAATGCAATTATCTTATAATTTTAATCTTGCTAATAAATTACAATTAATGAAATATATGATGAAAATTTTTGCCAAATAATTATTCAAATACAGACTCATTATCTTTTTTTTAGTTAACCAAATCCCCAAAAACACACTTACTTACCAAACAGATATCTAATATTAGGCAATTCAGTGTTGCAAAAAAGATTGCCCAAGTCCAGGCAAGATTAAATATACCTGCTATGGCTCCATCAATAAGTATCTTATCAATTTCCCTAAATGACCCCTTTTCAAATCTGGGGGTATTTAAGAAATAAAGTTCGGGAAAAAATATTCATCGTTAGTTTTCTATAAATTAGAAGAACTGAAATAGTCAAACCTCTGCCCAAGAGAGAAATCAGTGTGCTCCCTACAGCCAACTTTCAAAGTCGAAGGGAAAGTTTAAAACTCAAGGCACAAATATTTTCTAACAAGGTCATCACTCTTTTTAGTTACTAATATTATCTCTTTCAACGCACACTGATGCTTCAATACTTCAGTAGTTTTAGGTCATCCTGCATGATAATGATCTAGAAATGCTCAAACTGTGAGTTGTTCATGTTTTAACTCATACCATTTTTTTTAAAGCAATCCTCAAGTACTTAACCCCTGAAACTGACATCTTTCAGCCATATTTTTTTAAAATGAGTAAATTTACTGCTAACAATGATATAAAATAATTACCTTTCCCCTCAAAATGTATCTTATTAAATCCTGCATAAGCATTACCATGTTTCCCATAGCAGCCATGACTAATTCTGAAAGCAGGAAACTAATATGCTTAAATAACACTTGGCTGTTTCTGTTGGCCTGAAAAGACAATCCCAAAGCAAGTTTAGCCCAGTTCTGTGATCTAGATCTTATTGTGCCCTTTGATACTCTTAATGCCTTTGAAGTGGTTCATACCGACCCTTATAATTTTATTGCAGAACTAGTGATAAACAGTCCCATTTCCAATTATCTATTCTTTGACAATTATTTACCCTGAGGTGTATCAATGCATTTTTAATTGTATTTTTAAGATAACCGTAGAAAAAGATCAGTAGAATAGAGAAGACGGGGGAGTGATGAGAGGGGAGGAAAAGGAGAAGTACTAGGGATTAAATTAGAGCAAATGCTTTCATAATTATGTCAAAATGAATTCTAATGTTATGTATGACTAAAAAGAATTCAAAATCTGAAATTAAGAAAAAAGATAACTGCAGAATCACATGCAGTGTTAGGAAATAATAATTGTACACTTTACCCAGTTTTCCCCAATGGTAATATATTGCAAAAATTACTGAACAACGTAACGATGGTATCAACAGTGAGTATAATCTGCCCATTTTATTCAGATTTTCCCAGTTTATTCATATATGTGTGTATGTATGTTAGTATTAGGTTCTTTACTGTTTTATTACCTATAGCTTTGTATATCCACCACCAGTCAAAACAATGAACAGATTCAGTATCACAAAAATTCCTTGTTTTGCCCTTTTATAATCACATTTCTTCCTCCTCCTTTCTGAGATTCCATACCCCATTTTAATCCCCAGCAACTAATCTGTCCTCATTTCTAAAATTTTCCCATTTCAGAATATCATATAAATGGAATTAGACAATATGCCATCTCTTGAAACATCTTTTTTCACTCAGCATGATTCCCTGAAGCTCTATCCAAGATGCAGTATCAATAGTACATTTTTGTAGCCGAGTAGTACTCTATGTTACGGATATACCACAATTTGTTTAACCATTCACCTACTGAAGAGTATCAAAGTGAATTTCAGTTTGGGGCTATTGCAAATAAAGCTGATAATAATACTCATTTACAGGATTTTGTAAAAACACAAACTTCCAATGCTCTGGGATAAATGCTCAAGGGAGCAGTCTACTGAGCCAAGGAAGCTGCATGTTTCTTAGGTAACTGCCAACTTGTTTCCATAGAAGCCACACACACAACATCCATATATCAGGACAAGTATGCCTAACTCCCACGGTGCTCTTACAAATGGAAGCAGCACAAAACAGCTTCACCTATAATGAAGGAAGATACAAGAGAAAGATTCGAACTTCTGGCCCATTACCTGGGGAGAAGTGCCTGATCTTCCCCCACCACTTGTATTTTAAGTGGAAACCTCACTTTCCTAATTTAAAAAGAACATACTTTCTTCTTGCAGACGAGCCATGATCTGAACATCAGTGAGGTCCTGTAACTTATATCCCATGGAGATAGAATCATCTTCCAGTTCTGAAGTACTCAGCTCACTATCGATAGACGACTGGGGGCTGAGAGGGGAGCCCCTTGAGTTGTAACCTAAAACAAAGGAAATATGTTTGTTATTTAAAGAACTGATATCCAATATGCTTTACAGTTAATATATAATAGCCATTTTTTTCCTGTTTCCATAACATCACAAAAAATGACCAACACATCACCATTTGATGACAGTAAACACATCTTCACATATTTGTAATTTATATCTAATAAAACCATGTGACTACTGTTCCTCAAACTCAAGTTTTAAAATTAAAAAACAAAATTACTCAGCCCACTGCCTACTAAAAAAATTTTAAGATGATAAATTTCATGTTCTGTTTTTTGTGGCACTGGGGAACAAACCCAGGGCCTTGACATGCTGGCAAGTGCTCTACCATTGAGCCACACAACCAGATCTGTCATGTATTTTTTAAACCACAATAAAAAGTCCCACTATATATAAAAATCCCACTAATACCTAAAGGCATAATATAAAAATACATATTTATGTACACTCAGTTAATAATCATACATACATGTTGCCGGCAGTAATTGCCTATATAATTTTTAATTAAAATTTAATCAGGCCCATTCTTTAATGGGTACACACAGTAGTATCAAAAATGAAAAAGAGCACACATAAAAGGCACACATATGTAAACAAACATATACAAAACCTTCATAATATAGACCACCAAGTAGTCACAGGAGACTTATAGCCACCCAAGAAAGTGAAAAAAGCAATGGCTTCAGATACAAGAACCAAAGAAGAAAGGACCCAAATGGAAGAAAGCTGTAGGAATGGAACACACCAATGCTGAGACAAACAAGGAACTACGGTGAGACTTCACCTTATAAAAACAGCACTATGGCTATTTTTTCTACCTAGCCCCCCAGGTTTAGTTAAAAAAAAAAAAGAAAGAAAGAAAAAGCTACTAGAAAAAAATTAAAAACAAAACATAAAACAAGACATAAAGACTTGCAATCTTGGAAAATTAATTCATTATAAAAACTACTCAAGTTGTGTTTGGGATATGTAGAAGCACATCAGGCATTTGGAAACACACAAAGTATACGTGTGCTTTTGCTAAAAGGGGAAGACAGTCTCCTACACACAACTGAGATCAGTACTATTAGAGTACATGTTAATGCTAGGCCTTTCTATATTGAAATAAGGATGTAGCAAAACTCTTCATTATAACAAGATTACCCTCAAGCTTCCAGTGAAAGATGGACGTTTGAGTTTAGCGACTGAATTGCAAAGCAAGCAGCTAGTCAAGAAGTTGAAATATTACCTGTTCTTTCAGGTGTTAGTATTGCTTTATTTGAGGTTTTAGAGAAGCTGGGAGTATTAATGCCATTGCTATAAGGACTGAGTCTTGCAACAGGACTATAAGGAAAAGCCAGTGAGGCCGTTGAAGAGAAGAGACTCCGCCATCGGCTAGCTGTCACAGAAGCAAAAAATACCAGCAGTTAGCTATATGCAAGCAGATGTCAATTTGTCAGAAGGAAAAAAGATTTTTAAAAAGGAAAAAAAAAAAACAAATCAATTTTTCATAATATCTTAACTGACTTTCATTTAGCTAAGAGAAAAATATGCAAAAATAAGCCATTTGTGTATTAGGGTCCCATTTATACATCCACTAAGAGAGAAAGCAAATTATTCTTGCTTGGATTAAATTCAATGTCTTCACTAAATAAAATGTATTTGAATTTCTACATTAGAAACATTTTCCATTTCTGAATAAAGATTTAAGTTTTATAATATAAAAAAGTTCAGTGTCAAAAGAAAATTTTTAAAAAATTTTAAAAAAACTTAAACACTTAAACTGTGCAAAATGTTCCTAACATTAACCATTCACAGTCCAATTTTTTTAGGTTAATATTCAATAAACACCAGAAGGTGTTGATCAAAAAATCTTTTATGGAAACTTGTACTTGGGGGAAAATTAAAATGACTTGTACTTCCAAATGACCTTGACCCAAAAATAAGGTTAATGGAAAAATGACAGACACACTAGGCAGAAGGGCCTCTACACCAAAACACCATGACAGCTATTTCGTATGGCAGTGTAGTGACTACTGGTGATTACTTGGATTTTTTTTAAAAAAAGATTTTTCAAGTTTTCTGCATGGAATGTATATTACTTAACTTTTAAAAGTGGGATTCATCTATGGTATTACTTTAATACTATTTTCATATTGAATTAAAATTTAAAAAAGGAATTGTACTTACAGTGGGCAGATGATGTAATTCTTAAATTATCTGATCTATCCTAGTTTATTTCTCCCTCCAAAATTAGCATCCCCTTTTAATCTTTAAATTCCAGAAATAAGAAAAAGATCTGAAATTGGAAAATCTTAAGTAAATGACACTGGATATCATTTACTGTCTCTTCACAAGGCACAAATCATTGTTAGAATGTTTTCTGAAAAGCTATCATTTAGACATCTACGCAGGACAGCAAGAATACAGTAAAGGTATATATATATATAAATTAGGTTAAAATTCACTTTAAGTAACAACTTGGTTTATATTTATTGGAAATTTGAGAAAACTTGAAGAAATAAGGATAAAATGAACTGCTCTGAAAAGCATTCTCCAAGTCCCTTAAAATGAGCAATGTTAAGGAGCAGTCCTACAGCTAAGAAGTACTTGAAAATGGACAGTGGGATGGGAAGAAATTGTAGAATGTGGAGAGTCGAGAAAATAATCAGCTCCCAAACTGGAATTCTTCAGATCCTTGTAAAATCCCATCAAGGTTACTTAAAACAGCAGAACATTTCCTTTTGCTTCAGCGAGAACTCTTAAGGTAAGTACCATTGCATTCCAACGATTATGCTGAAAAATCTTTTTTGTATGCAGGTGAAAGAAGCAGGCAGGGATGCTTTCAGAATCCATGTTTCATTAAGGAGACACAGCCACAAAGCCTGGTTCTCAATTGACACCATTTATGTCATCTATCCATCAACAATATATTGTGCATAAGCAACTCTTCCCACTCTGAGCCACAGCAGACATGGACTCCCAGTCCCTAGCTTCTACACAGGTCAGCTTGACCAGGAAATAACTTCAAAACAGGGGTTAACATGCAACACACAACCGAATCCTCAATTTCCATTATTCAAAGTCTCTCATTAAATATTCTATATTAAAAAGGGGTCAACAGTTCTTTGTGGCTGCTAACTTGCTTAACAGATGATGTTATTTTACACCAGTTTGATTGCTGGCCAGGCAAATTACAGTGACTGTGTGTTCTCACCCACAGATGCAGTGAACAACACATCACAAATAAACAGCATTCATTATTCTGCACAATAACTACTGTGACCCGGCCTCTCTGCACAATGACACAGTTATTGTGGCTGTGACAGCAGATCCCAACTAAGAACACAATTAGCATCTATTGCAAGAAAGAATGTTCCACATTGTTCCTCAGCATTGAGGTTTAAAGAGGGAGGAGAGTTATTGTAGAGACAAGCTCACAAAACAACGATGCTCTATTAGTGCCCGAGCTTGTAGTGGAGGAGGAGAGGGGGAAAGGAGCGGAAGCACGCACATCCTCCTCACTTTTCACTATGTAGCTGAAGAATCATAACAAATTAATTTTATAAAGAACAAAATGAATTTTTAAAAAGGTAGTTTTATCTTTTACATTCAATTAATTTAACCAATTCTTTTTCATAGAGATGTTGCATTATTTGAGAGACTCAAAGATGATCAAAATAACTGTACAATTTTGCCAAAGGAGAAAATAAGCTATTGAAGAACAGCAATAAAAATTTCCTACATTCCTCCAAAGTTCTATTTATGAGAAAAAAGAATGAAATGGATTTTTTTTTCAATTAATTCCAGTTCCCAGAATTGCACACAGTTGGGCCTTAAAATAATGGTGCACAGAGTAAAGGTATCCTACTTAGCGAGGTTTTCTTTCCCAAACAGCTTAAGTTAAACTCCCTCCCAGCACACTGAACAACTGCTTGCTTGAACTACTGCAACTTCCTTAAGCCCCTCACCACCTCTCTCCAAGTCATCACTACCTTCTCAAACTGCACCAACACAGGGAGCAAAGCTGCCCTTGGCCAGCCTGAGTGAGCCTACCACCAAAGTTGTCAGTCATCACTTTAACTGTGTTGCTCTCATCCATTGAAGTACACAGTAACTTCTCATTCATCCTAAGATCTTAACAATACTTCAGATCATCTCACTATTGCCCTTATCTACTGCTATGCATCTCATGCCCACCATTACAGTTTTTCTGAAACCACCTTGTTAACAACACACTCTTAGGGGGCTGAGGTTCTGGCTCAATGACAGAGTGTTTACCTCGCACATGTGAGGCACTGGGTTCGATCCTCAGCACGACATAAAAATAAGTAAAAGGAAAATAAAGACACTGTGTCCGTGTATAACTAAAAAATATTTTTTTAAAAATACAGTCTTGGGCTGGCGATATAGCTGGCCCACTAAGTGGCAAAGCACTTGCCCAGCATGCATGGGACCCTGGAGCCACACCACTGCAAAACAACAACAAAAAAACACTACTCTTACTGGTTAGACTTTCTACTGCTTCCTTGCCTGATAAGCATTTTCCACTAAAATGAATGTAGTACAGTACTAAGTTTTATACTGACAGTTCATCTTTAGGCATTTAAAAAAAAAAAAAAAAAAGCCAGGCTCAATGGCGCAAGCCTGTAATCCCAGCACTTAGGGAGGCTGAGACAGGAGAATCGCGAGTTCAAAGCCAGCCTCAGCAACGGCGAGGTGCTAAGCAACTCAGTGAGACCCCGTCTCTACATAAAACATAAAATAGGGCTGGGGATGTGGCTCAGTGGTTGAGTGCGCCTGAGTTCAATCTCCAGTAACAAAAAAAAAAAAAAAAAAAAAGAAAAGATTCAAAGTACTTAATGGTCTACTTATTTTCTATACATATTCAAAGTTGCCTAACTTAAATTATAACATCTGTGTAGTTTTGTTCATCATTGTATGTCACTAAACTATGAAAAACCCCACAGATTTGATAAATGATAATGTGAAGAAAGTCCTAAGAACAGAATGGACAGGACAGGTTTAAGAACTTAATGTTCTTTAATTACCCCCACCAAAAATTATTCTGTGACAGTAAAAAAAGTTCCCAGAAACGATGCACTTCTACCAGTCTCTGATCATCTTTGCCGAGATTCATAGTAAATACAAGAAATAGCAGGTGGAATGGCACACACCTGCAATCCCAGTGACAGAAGGCTGAGGCAAGATCGCCAAGTTTGAGGCTAACCTCAGCAACTTAGCAAGACCCTGTCTCAAAATATAAAAAAATAAAAATAAAAGAACTAGAACTAGGGATATAGTTCAATGGCAAAGTGCCCATCCCCAGTACCCATCCTCTGCCAAAAAAAAAAAACTATTCAAATTTTGTTGAATATATGTATTTGCACATAATCAAAATCAAATTGAAGTGATATGACTTAGTTCATATAAAACATTAATTGACCTAATTAAAAATTTAGAGCTAACTCTCAAAAGCAGTGCTATATTAAACTATAAAAAGTTAAAAAATAAAGTAACATTTTAATATATTCTGTAGACAAACTATTTTCACACATTTTCCTCATTACGAATTCCTCATTCATAATTTTCCTCATTCCTCATTACAATTCAGTATCTAACACCTTGACACACAGTGCATACTCAATAAATGCTAAATGTGGTCAAAACTTTGGCAAGTTAACTCACATTTCCTTACTTCAAACCATCCTACCACTCCTCCCTTGAAACCTATATTATTTTGCCCAATTGCTTCAAGTAACTACAATTTAGTATAATATCTGAAAACAGAGGTTAGTCTGGACATTTCAAACCAGCTTAGAAGCTTAGTGAAGATATAAACCTATAGGAATACTTTGCTAAAACTTCTAAGTAACTACTAAATTGTTGAACATTATCAATCTCATTCTTGTAACCTCCAACTAAATGATTTTATATCACTAATGGCTAGGACCTGAGACTGGGGTAACTGACCCACCAAAATTAAACAGGAGTCACTCACTCTATAGGATAAGCTGGTTCCTACAATGCTGCACTGCACAAATAAAATGAAGGATTATGCCAAACCCACCAGTTGGCAATTAATCATGCAAGAGGGTAACAAAGAAAGAAGGCAATGAAGCTTCTTTAAAAATCTTGAAATGTCGCTACTTTTTTTAATCAAAGAAATAGTTCACAATCACGATCATGTTTAGCAGAAGTACTACACACTCTACCATCAAAAACATGCATCTGAGCTGCCTGGTTAAGTCGGAAGCCCTGGAGGGCAGTACTCTTTACTTCTTCTAGTGGCTTCTCACACTAGGCTCCATTAGTTACTCTAGAAAAGCAGACCTGGTATTTTACTATTCCTCACCCCTGTTCTTTCCAAAGAATAAGATCCTAAAAGGCAAAACTCTAATGTGCCATGTTCTATTACCTGTCTCTTGGATCAAAGCAGGGGGTCTAGAACCACCATCACTCCACGAGGATGGGCCATCCTGGCAGTGTAGAAAGCAGCCCTGTTTTCATTCCCAGTTTTTTTTTTTTTTTTTTTTTTTTTGGTACCAGGGATTGAACTCAGGGGCACTCGACCCCTGAGCCACATCCCCAGCCCTATTTTGTGTTTTATGTAGAGACAGGGTCTCACTGAGTTGCTTAGTGCCTCGCCATTGCTGAGGCTGGCTTTGAACTCACGATTCTCCTGTCTCAGCCTCCCTAAGTGCTGGGATTACAAGCGTGAGCCACCGCGCCCAGCTCTTTCCCAGTTTTTAACAGTTGTGATAAAAACTCATTAATAGCAAAACTTAGATCAGTTTTATTAATATTTATAGACTGTTCTCTAAGACATGATTTTCTGTCTCCTTGTTCGTATCTCTCTTCTCAGCTAGCCAAATTTATATTCTCTTTCATCACTGACTATGCCATGATTTGCCTTGACAAGCTGACCACAGATCATTTAAATCTTCATAAGTAAAGTCCTGTGCAGCCCTGAGCAAAAGGGGTGGGGGGAAAGTACCACAAATTGATTCTGACATGCAATATCATAGGCCACATCCAGAGTCATCAACATTTACCAAGAGATACCAAAAAAACATTAAGGGTGAGTCTCCAGTGGTTACCTAAATATCTTTCATAGAAAACCACACAGTGCAGTTTCCTATCCAGAGTCATTTTGGGGAATCTGCCTGGCTACCATGCTCTCACTTGCATTTAAAAATTGGTTTCTCTCTTCCCATGAGTAGGCACTCACTATCTTGGCTGTAAAAATACCAGATGCCACAGATACTGAGTTGAATAAAATACAGTGACTGCTCTCCACTCCTTCCCACTCCTATTTCTAAAGGACAGCTATTGCAGAAGGCAAGCAAGTGAGCTGGAGAATTCTATACCATGCTATAGGAGAGCAGTAAAAGCACTCAGAACAAAGTGAAGACAATGATTCAAGTCTTCACTAGAAGACATTACATTTAAAATGGCCCTTGAAAACTGAGGCACTTCCAGAAATACAATGCTATTCTGGATAGAAACAGCACATGTGAACTAACAGAGGCATGAAAGAGCAGTGTACAGTTAGGGAATGGTTAATATTCAGGCATAAGGCATAGGAGAAGAGGAGCTAGGCCGGGATAGGTTGGTGGGATTGGTTTCTGCACTGTCTTATACACAGCATACACATTAATACACAGTTAATATTTTGACTTTGAGAAAGACATGATTAGGTATGTGTTCTATAATGACATAAATGGTCACATAAGTGATTAAGTAAATGCGCAAAGACTGATGACTGGGAGACGTGTGAGGAAGCTTCTCTAGCAGACCTGGTGAGACAAGACAAGGTCCTCAACTAAAGCATGAGCACAATATCTGGTAAGAACAAGTTCAATAAGCCACATCTGAGACAAATTGGAAATATCCAGGAACCCAACGAACACAGTGGAGAAAAAGAGAACCATAGTCAACAACAGGGTCCCCAAGACACTGATGCCACCCACTAAGATAAAGAACATGAAACACAAGGAGACAAAAAAAAAAAAGGATTTGAACTAAGATGGTTATGAGACATGCCTAATGTGCTGGTGTCCAATACAGAGTCGGAACTCAGGCAACAGGGCTAAAGAGATTCAGGAAACATCAATACATAGGTACTGGATGAAGGTGGAGCCATAGCCATGAAGGAAATCACATAAGAGGAATGTTCAGAGGGAAAAGAGAAAAGAGTTAAGGAAGGAATAATTAATAAGAGACAGATCAGTAGAGGAAACTGAGAACTCAGAAGTATTCAGAAAGCTAAAAGATGGGTGGATCTCCATGAGCAAAAATGGCTAATGTAGAAGAGCTGAAAAGGGAGCTATGGCCAACAGTGGCAACCACTGCAGAGAAGTCCTGTAGGAGAAAGACAAAGAAAAAGGCTTCTGGCTAGGAAACCTAGGTCCCTAAGGAAAGCAGAATTAATGGAGGAGTGTTAAGAATCAAGCAGATAGGAGATGAGGAAGTAGAAATCTCTGTAGAGAGATCTGGCTGCCAAAGCAAG
>CM053404.1:82286098-82318793 GCA_028644305.1 Xerus rutilus
GCCATTGCTGAGGCTGGCTTTGAACTCACTATTCTCCTGTCTCAGCCTCCCAAAGTGCTGGGATTCCAGGCATTTGCCACCGCGCCCGGCTAAACTGAGAGTTTTCAATCAAGGGAAAAACTATCTCTTAGGCCTAAGTGAAGCCATTCATGATATTAATTCACACAAAAGAACATTAAAATTTACACAAAAGTCTAAAACAGGAGAGTCTCTTTCCTTTCCCCACCTAGAACACTTTTGGAATTTGAATACAATTACACAATTAACATGCAACATTAAGTAGGCAGACCAAGTACCACCTTGTTGGTATCTGACTTCTGGAGACCTTTAGTACACTTGCCCTCCCTTACTGTCCATCTCTACATCTAGTGCATACTCTGTGTTTACACTGCCAAGACCTACCGTATTTTCAACTCTTTTAGAGTTGTGGTTAATACAGCTATAAGGTGATTATTAGATGGGAAATGACTGAGGGAAAGAAAGTGTTGACACTAGACCCTAACCACCAGGTGAAGAACATCATAGGACTGGTGGTAGTTCCCTGTCCTAGTTCATCTTCCCTGGCTTCCCTGGGTCATCTCCTCGGCCGCTGTATTCTAGATGGCACATCTTTATCCTTGTACCTTTTTCCATCATTAAAAGGGTGCATAAGAGTATAACCTTCTAAATCCTTGCAAAACCTAAAGTCTCCTCTTTTTGTCCCCACATTTGGTTTATATTCTCAGGTACAGAATTATAGTTTTGAAAATAACTTTCACTCAAAACTTTAAATATTCATTTTCCATCTAACATAAATATTACTTGTAAGATCTCTGAAGTCTGTTACACTGTAGACAACCTACTTCTTTAAACATTTTTAGGACCTTCTCTTTAATGTTTGAAAATCAACTAGATGGTCTAGGTGGAGGTTTTTCAGGACCTAGTTCATTCTGAGGACTTCTCTTTCTTCGGCTCCAGGAAATGTTCTTCTTTTATTAGTGTTTCCTCTTTGCCGTCCATTCTTGCTCTAGAAGAGCCTTTACTAAACATTAGAGGCTCTGGGTTTACCCTCTAAGCCCCTGACCTCTTCTCATACTGCCCATTTCTCTTTCTGGGAGATTACTTTGACCTTCACATAAGTCGTTTGGTTCTTAGCCCTGGCCATTTTCAAAAAGTTAAAAATAACTTTTTTTTTAATCTTTTTCTGGTACCAAGAATGGAACCCAGGGGAGCCTAACCACTGAGCCACATCCCCAGCCTTTTTTATATTTTATTTTAGAGGCAGGGTCTTGCTGAGTTGCTTAGGACCTTGCTAAGTTACTGAGGCTGGCTTTAAACTCACGAGCCTCCTGCCTCAGCATCCCAACGTACTGGGATTACAGACGTGCGCCAAAACCCCCAGTTTCATCTTTCTTTTTATTTTATTTGTTCTTTTTAGTTATACGTGACAGTAGAATCCATTTTGAAAGTAATGACAATTTGACAGCCTTTTTTATTTTTACAGTTTATCTGTTTTAAAGGTGCATTACTATTAAATCTCAGTCCATGAAATTCTTTATTCCCTCACATACTAGTTTCCTACAAAGCTAATTGATTTTTCCATTTTGTTCATGCTATTAATTTTTTTAAAAAAATCAAGTAAGACTTGGTTATTGGTTTGCTTTTATGAATAAAGATAAAGTTAAGCTGAACAGGTAATTAGTGTAAGGTTCTTCTATACCAGTGCAGGTATTACCTCTAACTTGAGAAAACCAACAACAGGCACTACATCAATAGGTGGATTATTTCACAAGCAGTTTTCTCATGGACACCTGAACAGGCAGCATTAGAGTGGCTGCAGACCCCAACAGTGCAATGTAAAGGGGTGGAATGCTTTAGAATTTCATCTAATCTGCCTCCCACCCTCTGCTCAGTCCAACATGGGCATTGGAAATTACTCCCAGTAATTTCATTCTCAATCTGGCGGAGGTATCCCATGCTTAGATCACTCTACCTTCCCTAAGGTAGGGGATATATCATATCCTGATTTCCTTAGTCTTCCTTGAAGACTACCCATCTTTAGTCATCATCTTTAGCACTACTACTGTCCTAGCAATTCCTGGTGCTATAATATCCTTTACTCATCCAACACTACTCATCTGAAACCACTACAAAAATGGAAGATGAAACTGAACACACAAATACACACACACACACACACGCACGCACGCAATCACTCCTTGAAATGCAATCTTATAACTACAACAGTGGAGAATACAACTACAACAGTGGAGAAAAATTAAACTCACAAAAACTGGCAAGTGCACCAAAACTCAAATACATAGCCAGGCACAGTGGCACACACCTGAAATCCCACCACCTCAGGAGGCTGAGGCAGGAGGATCCTAAGTTCAAAGCCAGCCTCAGCAACGAGGTGCTAAGCAACTCATTAAGACCCTGTCTCTAAATAAAATATAAAAAAAGGGGTGGAAATGTGGCTCAGTGGTTGAATGCCCCCAAGTTCAATCCTCACTACCAAAAAAATAAACAAAAAAATAAACCAAAAAAACTCAAATACATGAAACATTACTACATAACATAAATTTTACAGTTCTCACACATTATAAATAATTTAGGATATCAACAAATCAAAGCCTTACTTTTCAAAGTAAATTATTATAGAGTTTGACCACATTTTCAACTACTATTTCTCACATGAAGTCACAAGAAATTCAAGATTAACGAGACAAGCAGAACACATTCCCAAGTTTATCTAAGTTAAAAAAAAAAAAATCACCCTTTCAAAATGCTAAAGCCTAACCTCATCCACATTCCAAAGAATTTCTGAAATCACTACTTCACTCAACATAACTTGTCAGATTTCAAAAGAAACCCTGTCTTATAAGACAATTCAGACAATACCTTGTGGCTTTCCTGTTCAGGGTTACATTGCTCCTTTTCTTAAAGCTATTAAAGGCTTCCCAGCTCTCTAAGCATAAAGTCCAGAATCCTTAACAGCCCTGAAAACTCTGAATCGATCTCTAGTTCCATTTAGAGTCAGTGGGCTCAAGATTTCTCCCTACTTCCTGCCATTCCAGCCCCACAATGGCCTGCCAGTCCCCCTCACATCACTCACCTCCTCTTCTTGCAAGGTCTTTCCGAGCGTTGTTCCTATGACCTAAGACAGTCTTCCACCCTGACCCACCCACAAGAGTTATGGGCTAACTACCTTCTATCACTGATTCTCAAATCTTTGCTGACATATCACATCCTCAGGAAAGTATTGCCTTACCACATCCCTCAGACTGTTAGGTTGCCTGTTAGAATCATCATACTTGTTTCAAGGCTGAGGAAGAAACAGAACAAGAGTTGCTGCATGTGTCATCTGTTTCTTGCATCAGACAGTCCACTCCAAAGCCAGGTGCTAAGCTTATCCTGCTTGGCTCTGGGCCTACAGCTAGGAAGTACTCAATTCACTTCACAACTTAGGTTTCTAATTATCTCTGATTAAGCCCCAGTGTCTCAGAAAAAGTCTAGAAATTCTTGCTTAAATTTGACTTGGGTCTTTTTAGAGGTCCCAAAAAATAGGCATGAACATCTACCAAAGTAACACTAATTCCACTGCCATACAAATTAAATCGACCATTATAGTAGTTTAAAAGCAGTGAAAACTACTCTGGGGGCAAAGAGAGGTACAGCTCCGTGGTACAGCACATGCTTGCATGTGTGAGGCCCTGGGCTCAGTACCCAGCACATACACCCAAGAAAAACCTCTTTAGAAGAAATTCTAATATTTTGTTTTACTTTTTTAAAAAATTTCTTTTCTTTTTGTTTAGTACTTATGTCCAGCCCTTTTTATTGTGAGGGAGGTTCTCACTAAGTTTTCAAAACTGGCCTGGAACTTGTCATCCTCCCGCCTCAGCAAGGGTATACCACCACACCCACACCCGACTCTATTATTTATTTTCCTTTGTCGGAAATAACAAAATAGCACATCAATTATAAACTCACTGCAACAACCATTACAGATTGTCATAAGTTATTGGTTACTTTAGTAAATACCTTCTAATTATGGTAGAAAAGACAAAAGAAACCAAAATAAAAGAAACACCACACTGAAATACATGCATAAGTGACCAAAGGAAAGAAAGGATTGTTTAAGGATATCTGACAAACATATATTCAGATTGCTGGATATAACAGATGGAAACTGCAAATTTCATAGAGGCACAATTCCTATTTCTAACTAACTGCACTGACTCACTGCCAATACTGAAACTAATGCATTGAGGCTATTCAGAAAATAATAGCAAAGATGTGATAGAACTCACAACTATAACAACATATCTGCAATTTCCAGCACACAAGAATAATATCTTATGTTAGAAGACTCTGTCTCAGCACAAAAAAATTAACATGATTCCAAATTGTTTCTTCCAGTGAAAAAGGGAATCTTTGCAAAGCTTACCTAAAATGAACCCTATGGGCTAAGTTTTAATTTTGTGTTCCAGAAGTGAGGGAGCATCTCAAGACTGGAAACATGAGCTGGGAGGGATAGTATCTTGGGCCACGCAAGGAGACACTGGACAGGCTCCAGGAGACAGGCACTTGATAAGCTTTCTAACGTCTCAGTTCAATCTGTGTGACTTTTACAAAGGAAAAGCCCACCTTCAGAACACTTCCACAGCTTTCTTTTCCATTGACTAAATTTAGAAATAAACATCCCATCATAACAACTGAAACATGAAAGGGAACAGGTATCATATGAAGATAAAAGAAAATCTCAGTGAAGGCGTGGGGTGTCTGTTCACATTTCTTGAGCAAATAACCCTAGAGGAAATGAGAGATGGTCAATGTGAAACATGACTCAACATAGTAACTGTGTAGGACCATGCCCTTTGTGAAAACTGCACTCACACTCGTCAAATGTGACCTGTCCTGATTCAACTGTTATGGACATTCAAGTATCTCCAGACAAGATAAGCTTTTATTAACTGGCCCAAAATTAACTGAGCCACATATTGGGTGTTTCAAATTACGTAGATAAGCTTTTTGATCATTATTTGGTTAATGTCCCAGCCTCATGACACGGATTTACCAAAAACTCTAGCTCAGTCTTATTCCAATTTAGGGTATCATGTGAGTTAATCCTATCCAAGAAAGTTCTACGGGGTTCTGTTAACTTTTTTTGGTACTGGAGATTGAACTCAGGGGCACTCGACCATTGAGCCACATCCCCAGCCCTGTTTTGTGTTTTATGTAGAGACAGGATCTCACTGAGTTGCTTAGCGCCTCGCCATTGCTGAGGATGGCTTTGAACTCAGTCAATTCTCCTGTCGCAGCCTCCCTAAGTGCTGGGATTACAGGCTTGTGCCGCCGCACCCGGCTCTGTTATTTTCCTTTGAAAAATGTAACAGCAGGGGAGACTGAAGATGGGCAGGTGATAAACAGAACACAGGTCAAGCTGCCTTTATTTGAAATGCTTGGGACCTGAAGTGTTTCAGACTTTGGACTTTCTCAAATTTTACAATAGTTGTATATATATAATGAGATATCTTGGGGATGGGATCCAACTCTAAACACAAAATTCATGTGTTTCATGTACACCTTACACATATACCTGAAAGTAACTTTATGCAGTGTTTTAAATAATTTTATGCGTGCAATAAAAGTGCAAGATATGGAATTTTCCACTTGTGGTTCATGTTGGTGCTCAAAAAGCTGCAGATTTTGGAGCATTTCAGATTCAGATTGTACATGCTCAACTTGTACATATATGCCTAAGCACAATGAGAAGAAAGGGAGCAGGCTAAGAAAGTTGTTTTAAATTTTCTACTATTGTTCAATAAACTATTTCTAAAACTGTTCAGTTTAAGATCCCTAACTCTAAAGCAAGTATTTTTATCTATAGGTAATAAAAACAAACTCACCCTCTTCCCTACCCCACCTCCCTAAAAAAAATGCTATAGCCCTGTGGAATCTATTAAATGTCCCTCCTTACATTTAACAAATAAATGGTAAGACACTGAGAGCATGCCTCTTGTTTCCAATCAGAGTTAAGTAGTGCTGAGACATGAGAGGCACTAAGTCTAGCTACTTGATTAAAACTCTTGGCACCATATACATTCAATCAATGATTAGCATTTAACACCTACAATGTAACAGGAACTATTCCAGTAATGGAGAGGGTTATAGCAGGTAACAAAACAAACTTAAAACCCCACCCTCAGAACGAACATTTTAATGAACACGATTTTTTTTTTTTTGCTTGATTAGCAGGATGCCATTTACAATACCAAATGTTCAATGAAAATAGGTTCCTTTGTGCATCTAGGATATTTAAATGAACTCAAATTAGTCAATTACAAAAACGAAACATTCAGTGCTTAAAACATGTTTAAAAATTGTATTAAGCATTGTAATTCAAAAGAAAACAGATACAGACCACTATCCTCAGATTCTGAAGCCCTAGGGAAAAGGCTTATATGTTAAAAATTAAATAAGAGAAGTGAACAGAACAGATTGCCTCCAAATGGAAAATAAACCTTGTTAGGACCATCTTTAGAAGATGAAAACCAACCAAGATTCTGAGCTTTGGTTAAGAATGCATACTCTAGGGGCTGGGACTGTAGCTCAGCGGCAGAACGCTTGCCTCGCATGCGTGAGGCCCTGGGTTCGATCCTCAGCACCACATACAAAGCAATAAAATAAAGACATTGTGTCCATCTACAACTAAAAAATATATATATTAAAAAATAAAATAAAAAAAAGAATGCATACTCTAATCAGTGCTTAGAAAAAAAAGAAATTATTATTCTGGGCTATCTGTTGTTAATTTTATACCATCAGATTGTAGGTTTGGAGATGCTAGAAGATTCCAGTGATTTACTTTCAACATTAATTTCCATACATTATCCAAAAAAAGCCACTTACACTATTCAAATATAATAAGAAACCAATATTTAAGCTTTTAATGTCTTAAAAAATTTGTTTTATAAATATATTTATTTAATCCCTTACAAAAAATCTACAAAAAAAGTATAAGTGAAGAAGCTGAGAACACTTAAGTAACTTGCCTATGCTGATTACTTGATACATAAAACTACTAATTATAAAATTTGGAAAATAATCAGCTTGGAAAAAGTTTGAGGCTATATAATTTTTAAAAAGTTTCTTAGATTCAAGTCAATTAATATTCCATACAAGACTCTGAGTATAAGGTACAATTTTACATCAAAAATTATGATCCTATTGTACCTTAAAAAAATATACACATTTAACCAATCTGCAAGACTGTCTGTAGCTGTGAAGACAAAATATTTCTTAAAACAGTCATACTGTGGGTGCTATCTCCCTAAAAAACTCCAGAAAGGCAGATTTGGGAGGCGGGTGTGTGGCTCAGTGTTAAAGCATTTGCCTAGCATGCTCAAGGTCCTGATTGCCCTATCCTGAGCTATAGAGTCGGCCAACCCTGAACTGAGAACTCTGAAACCATGAGCCCCAAATAAACTCTTCCTTCTCTACATTGTTTAGGTCTTTTGGTCACAGCAATGAAAAAGCTGACTACAGTAGACAGCTAACTTACCCCACACACACATCTAATTTGCAGCCAAGAAATCAGCACAGGCTAGGGCAAAAGAAGAAATAAGGAAGAAGGGATGTACAACCAGGTCTACCCACCAGAGATATTCTGGATCTTCCAACATGTTATGATATAATTAATCTTTTAATGTTTAAGTAATTTTCTTTTCAAAAACATCAGGGTAAAAAGTAAGAACCAATTATCTAAAACTCCCTGCTTTCTAATAATCAGCATCTTATCTGAAGATCCTTACTAACATTAAAAAGCAAAAAAGAAAAGTTATTTAACTAGCACAATAATTGTACATATTTAAGGGTAGAGTATGATGCTTTGACACACACGTATATATATATTGTCAAATTATCAAATTAAGGTTTAGCATATTCATCACCTCAAATCTTTACCATTTCTTTGTGGTAAGAACATTTTAAATTCTCTCTTCTAGAAGATTAATAGGGTTGAGGAAGGGGATTGAGAGGAGGGAAGTATTGGGGAATAAAAACTACCAAATTATGCTATGTCCATGTAGGAATACACCACAATCAACCCTGCATATAAATTATATTGCACTAATTAAAATAATAGTAAAGGGGAGATAAACAGAGAAGAGCAAACTGGTAAAGAATAGGGAGAAGGGGAGGGAAAGGGAAGAACTGGGGAACATGATTGATCAAATTAGGTGCATGTACAAATATGGCATCATTCACTATTATGTATAATTACAATGTACCAATAAAAATTTAAAAATTAAAAAAGATAAAATTTCATGCTTTTCACTCCTATATGTTGATGAGAGTGAAAAGCGTAAGAGAGGACTAGGGGAAGAGAAGAGTGTGAAACAGGTACGTGCCTCTTCCTTCCCATCTAATGGCTCCTAGCTGTGGCAGTAGATTTCTCAGTGAACAGTCTAGGCTTTCCTCCAAAGCTAAGAGATGGCAGGTAGGGAAATGCTGCAAGGAGCCCCCCACCCTCCATCATCTTACAGTATCAAAACTGAAAATTAAAACTGGTTAATTGTAAAAGTGGATTCAAAAAGAATTACACATTCATTTACTTTAGCAACAGTGTCTAGGGGTCAGGATCCCTTCTAGGAGTTAGGGAGCTGGTGATCAACAAAGTGCCCCCCGCCTTTGGGAAATCTATATTCTAATGAAGGAAAATCACCCTAAGTCTCAAAGAAAATGCTCAGTAAAACCTGTTATTTGAAATTGCTGATTATCCCAGAGATTACTGTAAGTCTAAACAAAAGAAAATGCTCTTGTTAGGGAATTATTAAAACTTCTAAAATATGGAATATTCACATTATTCCCACTAAATATTTATATTATATTATGAATAAAATTTAAGTTAAAAATCATAATTTCTTATTTATGTAGTACAAACAAAAAAACAGTTTCACTATGTTTCCTGGGCTGCCTTAAACTTCCAATTTTTGTAGTACAAACAAATAAAAAGACAGTTTCACTATGTTTCCTGGGCTGGCCTTAAACTTGCAATTTTCCCAGTTCAGCGGCTCCAAGTAGCAGGGATTACAGGAATTCACCACTGAGCCTAAGTGTTATTTCCATTGATTAACTATCATTGACAAAGAACTCCCTTAATTGGAAGCTAATAATTTTTCAATATGAAGGACTAAATGCAAATTTCTCCTGTTCTCTTCTGAAACTATACTACGGTGGCAGTTAAATACAAAGTCTTATGTCCACAGGGAAGACTGAACAGGAGAGAAGATAATATCAGACTAAGGAGGGTCACAATACCTTAGAGAAAAAAATAAACATTAGGTAACAGATGTGGGCCTTTCCCTAAAGGCCCACAGTGAGGGAAACAAACAAGAACCTGGAAAGTTGGGGAACTGCAGATGCAAGGTACCACAGAAGGTAATGAGTTCTATGGTGAAGCAAAAAATCAGGAAGACTAAAAAAAATCTATAGGAAAATACTTAACTCCCCAGCTCCATCCCCTGCCCAAGCAACTGGTCCTCTCTAACTTTTAACAAAGGCAGGTTTATGTACCTAAATGAACTGAAACAGAAAGCCATTAGATTTTAAGAATATAAAACACAAATAAGTGTATCTTACCAAAAAAAAAACAATAAAATAAAATAAAAGGAAGACTAAGTGAAAACCTGCATACTAGAAGTGAGCTCAATGAGGGCAGGATGTAACATCTGTGCTGTTCACTATTGTATCCCCATTACCTACAATGGCACTTGGCACAAAGAAGGTAGCTAGTAAACATGCAGCAAAAGCTCAGATGATGAGTTATTAAAATGTCCAAGAACGTAAGACATCTTATAATCAAGGACAGCAAGAGATAAAAATATAAAAATATGGACATCGATCCAGGAAATTTAATATCTGACCAACAAAAATATCTAGAAAGAATACAGAAAATCAGGTACAGGGGGTCTTACAAAGAAACATGGCAATAATGTTTCCAAGTTGAAAGTAACACTAAATGCCTAACAAAAAGAGAAAGAAATTTATCATTTCAAAATACCAGGAATAAAGACAAGATTCTAGAACATTCCTCTTGAGGTAGAAAGATTACAAACAAGAATGGCACTGGACTGACTCCAATGACAATCCTGAAACTGAAATACAATGGAATATTGCCTTCTAAATTCTGTAGGAAATGGTTTTTAACCAAGAAATCTAAGCCCAGCCCAAAGAACAATCAGGTATAAGGGTGAGGATGAAATAAAAACATTTTCAGATAGATAAGGTACTCAAAGCTTACCTCTCACATATTTTCTTTCCCTTCCTACTCCCTACAAAGAGCATGTAAAGAATGCATTCCACTAATAGAAGGGACTATATAGGAAAAAAACGTCATTGTATCTAGGAATCGAGAACACCACACTGTGTATGAGTCAGCAGAATTCCAGGAAAAAGCAAAACCCACTACCACCACCACCACCACCACCGCGCGCACACATACACACACAAGCTATTGGGAAGCGACAGACCGTTCTGAAGAGAGGAAGACAACAGAGGGCATTGCCAGAAGGAGCAGCAATAAAACCAAATCCTTGGATCTACATGGTCTGTCTGGGGAGACTGGCAATAAATTAATGAAGAGGGATCCAAAAAACAAAAAAAAAAAGTGTCTTTTTATAATTAACTAAAAAAAGTAGGAAAAATGAAGTGTGATAAATTGAAAGGCTTGATGCTTCTATCATAAATACTCATGTATTCTAAAAGTGGCAAATAGCTACTTGGGAGGAGGATGTGCAGAGACAACGTATAAGGATGATGTTAAAAGGATCAAACCGTCACAATCCAAAGTCAAAACCCACTGGTTGATGTTTGAAACTGAGAACTTCAACTAACAGCTATCCAAGATTAGAATTTAAAAGAGGTAAACAGAAAAATCAAAACCAATAGCTGGGAAATAAAACAGGTATGGGAGGATGAGGACAGAAGGCTTCTACTTTTCTTATATACTCATAAGATGGATATCTTATAAACTGTCATCATTATTTTATTAAAAAATTTTTTAAAGAATTTTCATATAGTAAATTTATTCCAGCCTGTTATTTCTTGACTTATCATAGGATTCTGAATCTCTGAAGAAAATCATTTAGTCTCATAGCAAAAAAAGGTTCTAGATTCATACAAATTTAGTAAAGGACTAATTTTGGTTTCAAAAACTAGTTCTCAGACTCTTTAATCTGAAGTTTAAATAAATCATACACATAACCACAGCATGTCAATTCTGCTTTAGCCCCTTGCCAATAAAAGGAAAACTAGATAATCAGCACATAGTCTAAAATATCAAAAGCACCTATCATTTAGAATTATTTACATTAAATTTAACAAAAGCTTCTTCGTTTTCAAAATCAACCATGAATGCAAATAATTAAATCAGGGGTTGTCAAACTGGCATAGGGTAGCCCAAATCCAGCCTGATGGTGTTTTTCTAGTACTTACCAGTCAAGAATAATTTTACACAGAATGTGGGAAGGGCAGCTTTTCATATACATATCATGAAATTTATCAAATGAAATTCAAATCTCAGTGTTTACTTTAAAAAAAGATTTTATTAGAACACAGCCTTGCTCATTAATTCTTACATCCATGGCTGCTTTCTGGTGATAGCCAAGTTGAACATTCATAATAGAGATTGTGCGTCTGCAAAACTTAAGACATTTCTTGTGTGAATCCTTCCAGGAAAAAGTTTATTAACCCCTAGGCTGTTATTGACTATAATTCTGAATTTCATTTGACTATTACTTCAAATTATTAAGCTAAATTCACATATAAAGTGTGAATATGATAAGTCCATGAATCAAGGACTGCTTGAGTAAGGAACGTTAGTGGCAGGTCTACAGGACTCTTGGAAGTCCAGTGGGGTTTAAAGTCTTGCTCAGTATTTAAGGCAGGTGGGAAGAGAACCAAGCTAGGGTCTCCTGACAGTGAGATGGTTGCTCTATCAGAAAAGTATCTGGGGCCAAAGGTTTAACCTTAGCACACCTTTGTTCCTCCCCCACTCTTCAACTAGCTGTTGCTATTTCATTTTAGTTAAAATTCAAAAAACATGCTCTTTAATTTAATGTCCTCCAAATGTTTGAGAGATCCATTGATATTTGCTTACAACTGTGCCAATCCAGCAGCACAGAATAATGGTGAAGGAAAGGGTTTCTGGTGTCAGAGAAACACCAACAGTCACTCTGTCTTGCAATCCTCTGAATGTCCCTACTCTTTTTACCTCTAAAGGTGACCACAGGACCTACACCTCAGGTGAACACGGTTAGACTGAATGAAGGAAGTTTAAGGTACTCTCAGAATTAAGAGCCCACGAAATGTTAGCTACACTTTGTCTCATGTTTGAATATTTCATAAACATTCATTATCCTTGAAAAGCATCAGAGACAACATTCCCGAACTTCAGCGTGTCTAAGAATCACGCCAGTGAACTTATCAATTCAGAGTCCATTGGCGCTACCTCAGATACTCTTATTCTTTAATCTGGAGGGACAGAACCTGTACTTTCAAGCTCACTGTGATTTGGAGGCAGGTGGTCCATGAATTAGAAACAGTGTTCCTAGATGATGAAACACATAGGAGAAATTGAGAGACAAGCCAAAAACCTCACAATCACAACTTTAAATGGTCGACTGTATGAAAATCATAAGGAGCTGAGTAGTACTCATTTCTTTAGCTGTTTTTCCCTTTACAGCTATGATTATTCTTTTCTTTTACTTTAACGTCTGTTGGGCTCTGTAAGTTAACTAATGTTATATACAAAAACTTTTTTCCTAGTTTACAAAGTTTAAGACATCCAATTACACATCCAACTAAACACTCAAGTAGTTCAGTAAGTTCTGTACTTAGACCCCAACAGAATCCCAGTTTTCTATTTTAGAATTCAGCCATAAAACCATGTTATAAAGACTGATCCAGTTCACTTACTGGCATATTTGCAAAGCGAAAGAAAAAACTGTGGAAAAAATGTGTTTGTATGTTACAATACAAACTAAAACAAGCTAAAAATAAGCACAAAACTAGAGCCTATACTGAGAAACCCTGATGTGTGATCCTGGTGAAGGGAACTGCATGCAATACCTGCACTGCAGGGTGAGGCTTTTCTCAACTGAAGTGCCTATGCCAAAATCAGCAACAAAAGCAGAGCTCAGAGCGGCAACAGTTGGAGAATGCAAATGCACACGTTCACAATACCTTGCTCCAGTCTAAAGCACAGGGAACGTCTGGCTGCTTCCATCTCAGGAGTCGGGTTATCTAGGACGTGTCTACACCACTGCAAAGGATTCAGGGATTTCTCTGATGAGGTGAATGTCTTTGAAGAGCCAACGTATAACCTTAAAAAAAGAAATCTACATTATAGGTATGATACAAGTATACAGACTGCCTCTCTTCTAGGGAAGACAACAGGTATTCAACAGTTTCTATAGAAACACAACTCACATTTGAATACTTCCAAGTACCAAAAGTCATTTTTTTTTTGGTACCGGGGATTGAACTCAGAAGTACTTGACCACTGAGCCACATCCCTAGCCCTATTTTGTGTTTTATGTAGAGACAGGGTCTCACTGAGTTGCTTAGCGCCTCACTGTTGCAGAGGCTGGCTTTGAACTTGCAATTCTCCTGTCTCAGCCTCCCAAAGTGCTGGGATGCGCCACTATGCCCAGCTCAAAAGTCATTTTTAACATCTCCAAATAGAATATGACTCTCTACAAAGCCTGGTGAGTACTACTTCAAAAACAGGTCTAACAATTTTCCCCTTAAGTGTTTCACAGAGTAGGAGATCAGGGTTTTGGGTACTGAACAGGCACCATGAGGATCTTATAGTGTCACTTTACACGTTTAGAAATGAACATTGTCCAACTCTTGCAGCAGAACTGTATGGGAACCTGGGCTAATGGATGTAAACATGACATGGGCCACAAGGCAAACCTTGCGTATGTTTTTTAAAAAATAAGTCCAAACACAAGTCAGTTAATTCTCTGAACCCTTTAAATAATATTTCTATCATCTCGAATCTACACTCAACTTGATATGTACTATTTCATTAAAACCAAAGAAGTAGCTTTAAAAGTTTTGTGAAGGGCTGGGGCTGTAGCTCAGTGGTAGAGTGCTTGCCTAGGATGCATGAAGCACTGAGTTCGATCCTCAGCACCACATATAAATAATAAATGAATAAAATAAAGATCAATCAACAAATAAATAAAATTTAAAAAAAAGTTTTGTGAAAAATTCATATTTAGCATCTATACCATTACACAGTAACAGGTAGTATTATTTTTAATACTACCCAGAGGTACTGCAAGTTACAATAAAAGTTCTGTCTCATTGACATAACTATGCTAAGGTAAACTTATATTTTCAATGATAGGTTAAATATAAAGGTTTGAAGGATAACCAGCATTTAACAAAAAAAAAAATAGGGAAAGTTACCTCCATGCAACTGATGGCTCTAGTAATTGATCTTATTAAACTTAAGCTTATTCTAAGCTCATTACAAATATCATTAAAGTAATACTCCCTCAAAGTAACTGCAATTCTAATGAGCACTTATTCTTGAAATTAGGTACTTTAATACTTTCAACTTTTACTATTCTGGACAAAACTTCTACCTTTTAGAGTAATTCATAAATTATTCTCCATAGCTAGGGGATATATTATTCTTCAGTAAGTTATAGATGAGGGATTGGCAAACCCTGTAAAAGGTCAGCAAGTATGTTCAGCTTTGTGGACACAATCCCTCTTGTAACTATTCAACTCTGCCATCCCAGCACAAAAGCATCCTAGACCATATGTAAACAAACAAACAAACATGGCTATGTTCCTATAAATTTCACTTACAATGAAAGATAAATTTCCCATAATTTTCATATTCTACATTCTTTTGATTTTCTCCACCATTTTAGAATGTAAAAATCTATATATCCAGCCACACAAAACAGGCAACAGACTTGATTTGCCCTGACAGTTTGCTGACTTCTATTACAGATAACAATTCTAAAATACATCTCTTTTAATCTATTAAACAGTAATTGCAACATATCATTTTTCTTAAGAGTGTAGTCTACAGTCCTACCTCCATTAAGAGTATACAAATTAGTTACAAACTCATATTCCTTGGCCCCACCACAGCCCTACTATGACATAGGTAGGTTATAACTTCCTTGCTAATGGACCCCTGACCTGTCCAGTACTGGGTACTTAACCATAGTTCAAACAAATGTCAGTGCAGGCTAGTTATTCTCCATCTATACTGGTACTTCAAACACAAATCACTAGGCCATACCCTGCCCCCAGGTTCCTGATTCAGTAAATTTGGAGTAGGGTCAAAGAATCTGAATATCTAACAAGTAGGCTAAGCCAGTCAGGGTAATTCACTGTTGCCCTTTTGTCCAGTGACTGGTTCAATCCTCAGCCCTGGATACAATGCCAGCTAAGAAAATCTGAGGGAAAATCATCCTGATACACTTGTGGGACAATTTTTTTCTCGTTAATCTATGAAAGGTTTTGTTTTTTTTTTTAAACATGGTTAAGCCATCTGTGAATAAAACTAGGTTTGCTTTTCTTTCCAATCTCAGTGTTTTATCCATTACCTGATTGCACTGGATAGAACCTCTGTACAGTGCTGAGTAGAAGAGAGCCGATATCCTTACTTGTTCTACTATCAGGCACGCTATCCAATATGGTGATTTTTTTTTAATGAGGCCTTTAATCTGACTAAGGAGGTTTCCTTCTGTTCCTCAATTCATTGGAAATTGTTATTAAGAATGGATGCAAATGTTTTCTTGTCTAAGTATTGATATTATCATGTTTTTTTCATCTTAGTTAATATGGTAAGTTACACTGATGTTTGAAATGTTAAACCAGATATTCCAAGTTTAAGGGTGAAGAGTTTAAATACTGTCACTTCTCCTTAAATTGATCTATATAATTAAATCCTAACCAAAATCTAAGCAGGAGTTTAAAAATTTTATGTAGAAGCTGAACCTAAAATTTACATGGCAAGGCAAAAATCCTAGGATTGCCAAACTTTAAAAACAAAGCTAGAGAGCTGTCAGTAACTGAGTCTTATGACCAAGCTACAAGTAATAAGGACAGATTATTATGACAAAGATAAACAGATCAATGGGGAAAGAATAAAATCCAGAAATAGATATAAATAGAACACCAAATTTTAGCACAGTACAAAGAGAATTCAATGAACAAACGGTACTGGAACAAAATGGATATCCATATACCAAAAAATTTTTTAAAGTAAATGCTGACCCATACTTCACACAATATCCAAAATTAACTCAAAATAGATTAGTCAAAAATGTAAAATTTGAAACTGTAAAAAAACTTGTTAGGAACCATAGGGGGTAAAACCACCTATGGTGAGTTTTGTCAACCAATATTTCTTAGATACAATTTCTAAGACTGAAAGCATGATCCATAAAAGAAAAAAATTATCAATTGAACTTTTTCGAAACTGAAAACTTAGCTTTATGAAAAACACTAAAAATGAAAGACAAGTCGAACTGGGGAGGAAAAATTCACAAATCATGTATCTGACAAAGAACTTGTATGTAACATATGTAAGAAACTGCAAATTCAATAAGCAACCTAATTAAGGGCAAAAGATTTGAATATATATTTCACCAAAGATCTGTTGGTAGTAAACACGATATAAGATGCTCATCATTTGAGAAATGCAAACTAAAACCATAATAAGATACTACCACACATCTGTTAGAATGGTTAAAATTAAAAAGACTGGCCATAGCAAGTTCTCACGAACACATGATACAACTGAAATGTCTACTGCTGGTAAAAATGTAAAATGGTATAACCACTTTGGAAAAGAGTTTGGCAGCGTTTTAAAAAGTTAACACACATTCACTCTCTGTTCTAGCCACTTGAGTCACTCAGTATTTATTTACCCAAGATAAATGAGAGCACATATACAAAGATTTATACATAAATATGCATAGTTTTATTCATAACAACCAAAAATTAAAAACAATCCAATGTCCATCAAAATATGGGTGGATAAACAAACCATGGTTCTATCCAGGCAATATAACAGCTCCGCCCGACACACACACACAAATTGACTCGTGTAACAAAACAAAATTTCAAAAGCCGGACTAAAACAAACCAATGAAGAATGTATGCTGTATTATTTCACCAATATAAAAATGATAGAAAATGCAAACTAATCTTGAAGTAGGATTAGGAATGAAGGAATACAAAGGGCCACAGTCAATTTAAGTGCTTTAGTATGTTCACTATCTTGATCATTGTGAAGGTTTCATTGGTATATTCATATGCCTATCAAATTGTACATTGTAAATACGTGCAGTTGATATACCAAATATACTTCAATAAAGCATTTTAAAAATGGTCACAAGGACTGGGAACTGATTGCTTTCCCTTGGTATTAAGATGAGAGACTCAGAACTGGCATCTACCACAGCTCAAAGAGAGAAGCAGGAGCCACAGTCCTAACAGAAATGAGCCACTAATTAATCAACTGTAGTACTTCCTTATCTCTAGACTTAATCAATTTTGCTCATTGTCTATTACCTACACAATGCATGTCTCTGATCTCTGAGCATTTGTTTGTTCTCAAGTTTCTGTCTGTTATCACCTGAAACCACTGTCTGAGGCACCACTGCCCATGACCTACAGCAGCCTACAGGATCCCTGTCAATATGTCTGTTGCTAGGCGGCTTCTACCAACCAGCTTGCCCCTGCATTTCAGATATTCCCACCAACATATTTTGGGGGTTTTGTTTGTTTGTTTGTTTTTATAGAATGTTGTTTGTAGAGGACACCACAGGAAGATGTCCTTAATCAACCCTCTATGCCATAATCACTTACGGAGATTTCCTGCTTTTATACTCCCTCATCCATCCCTGTTGTCCAGTGCCATGTCTCACCCCTACTGTGAGCTTCATAGAACCTGGAGGTGATCATAGCACTTAGAGCAGAGAATTCAGTTTAAAGTCTGCATAAGAAAGAGTCCAGAGAATCTGGAGTCCCAGATTCCCTTCTCTACCACATATAACCAGCTCTATCATCCTTTCTCTCTCACAACCCAAAATCAGAGACTGACTTTACAAGCAGGCTGACCCAGAGAAGCCCTGCCTTCAGGCACACCAAACTCAACCGAAGGTGGAATGTCATACCTTACTGAACCAGACAGTAAATGAAAGTCCACATGCTCATTGGTTGGAACCCTGACTTCATTTTCTCTTTATATTCCTAAAATTGACTGCCTTGCTTATTTATCTCCCCGAAGCACAGAATGCTTATGTCTGAAGAAACAGATGAACCCAAGTAAACATCTAGAGATAATAAAATCTGGGAATGACTACCCTCTCAATCACTGATAAACGTCACCAATGAGCTCCACCCACCTGCAGCTTTAGATCAATTTCAATATTTCCTTTGTTTATGAACAGACAACCAATGACACCTAATATATGGAATACTCCTATTATATAAAGTGCTTAGATTAAAAAAATAACAAGAAAAAGAACAAAGGAGACAAAGGACAGATGAAAATACCAACACAACTATAACTGATTTCATCTAAAACACTGCACTCATACATACATGCACACAAATATTTAAAAATAAACAGTTTCTTCATTTTAGAAGATGAAACTAATGTAGCAGAAGCAAAGGTGTCAATAAATGAGTTTGGAATATTAAAATTGAAGAAGGGAGAAAATTCCCAGAGTTAAAGGCAAGTCATGGGATTCCAGAACAAAGGCACCTACAAATATCCAGTATAAAAAACAGAAAGACCTATACTAAGGTTTATCGTGATATCAGAATACCAAGGATAAAGAAAGCTGAAGAAAAAGTTACAAAGCTAGAACATAATAAAAGCTATTGCAAAAGAAAAATGCCTTCAAATATAGAAAAAAAAATGACTGACTTAGATTTTCATACCCAACCCAACTACAAAATTTATGCAAGGTAGACATTATCAAATACACAGAATCTCAAAGTATACTTGTCATGTGTGTCCTTTCTCAGAAAGCTATTCAGATTCCAATAGCTTTCATATTTCACTTATTTTAGGTAAAGATAAAGGATTTAAATAGGGACCCCAACATATGCAAGAAAACTGAAGAAATTCCCATGACAACTGCACTAGGCACTCAGCCTAGTGAGCAAACACTAAAGACTGGAGAAATGTGATTACAAGTTTCAGAAGGGATATTTTGTAGTGGTAACTACAAAATAAATTTCTGAAAACAAATTTAAATTAACAAATATGTATGACTTTGCTGATGAATTTTATGGTTCCATTGGAATGTTTGAGAAAATAATTTGTGACAAAGAATTTTCAAAAGTAAGGGAGGGAGGGACAAAATAATTTAAGGAAATAAATGTGGCACATGCTTAACAAGACTCAGCTAATAACAGTTATAATTATAATCCAGACATTTCATGATTTAAAAGAAAATCTATAAAAGCCATTATGAGAAGTGAAAAGGTTAGGGCAGTTACAGGGTGAAGGAAAGAGCTGTAGTCTTCATTTTCCATTAATTTCCATGGATATGGAAGATTTTTTAAATATAAAGACTCTTGTTCACTTCTAAGCAAATACGAAAAATAGGATGAAGTGATGCCTCTATGAAAGACTTAGAAGTAGGAAGGAACATGGACTGCTGCCTTCGGAAACAAACCTTGCTGAAAGTGTTTGAACTACTTATGTACGATGTTATGTATCATTTTGATAAAACTGAAGAAGCACTACACAAAGTACAGCACAAAGACAGAAGTGATCACTTACAGTCAAGTCTCCGAAAAATATATCCAGGAAAGCCTACTATTTCTATGAGAGGGCTGAGTATAGAATTTAAATCAATTTTTTAAAAAACGCAGAAAGTTAGAGATCATGTAGCTACAAACTCCCTCCAAGAGTAGAGGAACAAGGTAAAACCTGTACTTTCCTAAATAATTCTAATCTTTTAAAAAATCATAAAAATCACCTTACTTGTTGCCATTACCAAGTCAATAACATAATATCCTATTTTGCCATTACTGGTGCAACAGACCTCCTAGAGACTTGCGAACTGCTCTTGCAACGTCAGTTCCCTTAATGGTACTGATGGAGAATCGAAATCTGGTAATATTTGAAAACTTAATAACTCTTCAAATATTAGAAAATTATCACTTGAAAGGTCAGTGTGATTTTCTTTAACTGTTCAACAGCTTCCAAAGCACATGCCTAGAAAATGTTGATGTTCAACAGCTTCCAAAGCACATGCCTAGAAAATGTTGATGTTCAACAGCTTCCAAAGCACATGCCTAGAAAATGTTGAAACTGTTATCCTGTTCAAAGAATCCCTTCTTTTATACACATTTCACATTCTGGACCCCCAAAGTATTATATGTGGTGACACTGGAAATCAAAACTAATGTAAAACCTACCTTAATGACGCTGGATGTTGCAAATTAAGCATTACAGCTGTCATTAAAAAACAAAACAAAACCCTCAGTTATCTCCCCCCCACCCCCCGCAAAATATGTTTGGCTGTAAAGTTATCCTTCTGCAAATAATACAAAACAGTACAGGGGAGGAAATATGTGTTTGTAGACTTAACACTAAAAGGTAATATGTAATAACTTTTGACAAGCAATTTTAGGAGCCTTCAATACCTCAACTTTTCTTTTTTCTTTTAAAGAAAGCTTTTATAAGCACTGATAAGCACAAGTCTTGTTCATATAAACACATCCTGATTACCTAGCTCCTGATGGGATCAAACTAGGCAGCCACTATAAAAGCTAACTAGTTATTTAAAAGGATACATGATGTCCAAATTTTAGTTGCTGAACTGTTCTACAGCAAACTTTCCCTCCACCCCCTCCCACCCCACCGGAAGGATCTAAACTTTCATTTCAGTGTCTCATTACAGAGTTTCAAAGTTACTCACTTCAAACACACATCTTCATATTTCCATCAAGTCCATTTGCTCCTAGCCAACATTGTACATTTTCAATTAGAATTGTCAGAAAGTGAAGCACCCTCTGGTCTTTTCACTAAAAATCAATTATGCAAAAAACAGTTTAGGTGGGCTAATTTAGCTGTGCCATATGTATAGTACAAGGTGTTCAACAGCTTTGATGAAGAATTGGCAATGATTTCAGCCAGCTGTTTGGGGTCTTAATGTTACACATGGAAGATGAATATCTCATTCATCAAATTTCCATTAATTTGTACATATCACCATTTTCTCTTTTCTCCTGTCCCTTCCAGTTGAGCAAAATTCCTGCCACATCCCCTTACGTAAGTTTCAATATTCTGCTAATTGTCACTCCACTAAACTAAAGCCTCCTTACGTGGCCGTATTTTATGTTGGTTAGCATATTTTTATCTTGGCATTTTCTTATACAGAAAGATGTCTTCTTGACTGAGGTGTGCTGGGCTTGACTTCTACCAGAGCACTAAACTATCTTCAGATAGCTGTGCTTTTTTACCCATTTCTCCAAATCCACTGTGCTTTCAAACAGTGTAAATGGGTATGTTTCTAACTTTTACCACATCAGCTCAGGACATGTGTAAAACTGAAACAATTTTAATCAAGATTAGTGGAGTGCTGCAAGATGCAATGAATTATAACTTTTTATTCCATTCCACTTCATTTTTTAAAAAAATGCTGGTAAATATACTAAATTGACCTTATAACCCACTAGTAGGTCTCAGCTTAGCTTTGGGGTAGGGAATATCAATGGTGTAAAGACTTGTCAATCTGTGTCCACACTCTGATTTTCAGTCCAAACTTTGAATAAGCAGCTAAAAGAGCTCATACAAGTCACGTCACCTCATAGCTTCTGTCCCTGAACATTGAAATAAGGGAGCTGCAACAGGCCACAGTAAGGTCTAGTATATAGTTGATGGCTTACATCGCCACCTCCTACCAGTCTGATTTCCTTTGCTTATACCTGGATACTTCTCAGCCTGTGACACTGGGGCAGACACACAAGATCTTTAATATATCTTTCATAAAGATTTAAAAATCATCCAGTCACACCAGGCCTCATGTATGCATCAAGATTATAGTCCTTTTAAAAAAGGTTCTTATTTGCTTCTGACTCTCAGAATATCTCTTTACTCATTCTAACCTACCATCATCTAAAGAGATGAACTGTTAAATTAGTAGTACGGTAACTAAGAAATCAGTACAAGAAGACGTAAACTTTTACTATAGGGTCATAGCAATGGGACTTAGGAATTAAGGTTCTGGAACTCTTGTCAACTTTTCTGAGACATTTAACTCTAGCAGCACTATGCTAAGATAAGCAGGTTGTGTCAAAGCAAAAGTAAACACTTCAAACTCAATTGAGATAAATATTTAAATATGAAAATTGTTTAAAAGCTTTTTAAACTGAAGTAGAACATACCTTTCTTCTTAAACTTTGTGTGTGTATGATATTGAGAATTAAACCCAGGAATACTCTACCACTGAGCTATATCCCCAACCCTTTTTATAAGTTGCCAAGGTAGCCTTGAACTTGCAATCCTTCTGCCTCAGCCTCCCAAGTCCAAGTCACTGGGATTATGAGCATGTGCCACAGCATTCACCTTTAAACTTTTGGAAGATAACTACTTAAATAATTGTTCAGAAAAAAAGTGCTAAGAGAATTGACTGATTCTATGACTCACAATAGTCTATGTATACATAATTCTAAAGCCAAATTTTGTTCAAGCAGTCAATAAAAGAATAGTATATCCTCAGGTTTTATCAGAATACATATACTTATTCAATAACCAATATATTTATAAACTCTTTCCTGAAGATATTTTAGCAGTAAGTACTGTTCTAAATGAATTATCAAATACCAGTGTTTAACTCATTCAATTATTTCATAAAAAGGCATGAATACTAAGAGATACAGCTAACAGTAACTTGTTCCTTAATACTATTACTTTAACAATGATAATTGTTGTATGAAAAGGTGAAGCTACATTTACAAAGATGTACAGATGTTAGATGAAAGATAAGTGTAAAAAATCTTGTATGCATTGATTTGGATTATTATGTTTTTACCTTGAAGGATCTACAGAGTGTTAACAGGACTAATTCTGAGTCATGATAGTGGATTGGAGAAAAGAAAATGAACTTTTTACTTATGACTTGATACCCACTTCCAGTTTTAAATAGTTTTTAAACAGGGTACTTATGTCCTCTCTAGTCGTTTCTTAATATGCAGAGGAAATTTTTTAAAAGTTGCCATTTGCAAACATATCAGGGAATCCAAATGAAAAGCACTCTATTGTGAGACCACAGGATAGTTTGAAAAATTACAAATTTGCATTAATAAAGGAACTTTACAGTGCTTTGCAAGCATTAACAGTGGCTTAAACTTTAAAAATTAAACCCCACTGATTACTTTTTCATCAAGACACCAACATGTTGCAATACAAAAATCACTTAATGTGTAAAATATTGTGAGGAAAATGTTTCTGTCCATCAGTTGACCTTAAATTGTTTAAGCCCATCCCAATAACCTTAATTATTCCCTCCTTGTTCTTCTACCTGGGATCTATTCCTGTTTGTTTTGAGGAAGATATTCTATCGTGACTATAGAAACATTTGTAAAACATCAAAGAATTTATTCACCTACATACTTGAAATTAATAGAACCTGCTTCAATTTATATTTGTCTCAAATTATCTAAAGAATGTTAATCCCACTAGTTTTTTAAAAGTTATTTGAATGCTATTTGAACATAAAATAAAAGCCTAGATATAATATCCTAAACTAAATATGGTTTAAGTCCACTCAAAATAGAAAATATTAGATTAGCTATATATGTACTGTTACTAATCACTCTCACTAAATATAATTTTAAAAACATGCTAATATTTTTAAAGTATGTAATTATTCTCTATATCACCATCAAAAATACAAACAGCCTTCTTTCACTGTCTATGTATACTATCATCAAAAAATGCCAAGTAGGGACTAAATTACTCAAATAATTCGAAAGTGAGATTTGTAAGGGATTACAGTCATTATTGAAAACCTAAGAACCATCAAGAGACCATTTTCTAGTACCATAATCAGACAATTACTATAAATAAAGCCTGGTCATTATAAAAACAAAAATAAAGTGTAAGTTCTAGAAAATGGCTTAAAGTTCCAAGATGTGTTGTTTGATTTTTACAACTTAAGCTACCTGCACAGCTGCCAAAAAGTATTAAGGAGAATGATGAATATGACTAGGTAAAGGCTGATTATAGCTCTAGATGTTTTAATCCTTGAATCAAACCCATTAGCTAATGTATTTTACAGTGCTTTGTCACATCAAAGTGTAAATGAAAAGGAACACTGTGGTTCCCAAGAGGAAATCAGTAAGGTTCTCCATCTCTATAGTTTTCTTTCTGCACAATTATGCAACAGGAACACAATGTAAGGATAATCCAGTTTGGAGAAATAAGAAAGGTCCCAGGTAATAGGACCCAAGATAAAAGAACTACAATTCCTCTTCGTGCCACTGTTACATAAAGGAGAACGCTATTCACTTCCTCACATGAACCCAAGCTCCACCGTGTATAGTGGCCAAGGAAAGCATACAGAACCAAGAAAAAGATGTGAAGAAATTGAATGACTTACTCTGTGAATGAGCATCAGGAAAAACACCAAATAAAGGAATTCGACAACTGACTCCTCCAAAAATTACTAGCTCATGGAAAGTAAACACAGCTAACCAAATTTCAACAGAATAAATGTTGTCAGTCTCAAGTTTTCTGATTATCAACTATAAAAGTTTCCAAAAAAATAAGTAAATGAAGTTTCTCTAATCACAATTTTCTTCTAGCTACAGTTTAATTCTTAAAGTTCCTTGGTTACTAGGTAAAAAGTGCCTTCAACCTGCTCATTCCCAAAAAAGCCTTCATTGTTGATACCATTCCTGATGGAAAGCCAGTGCAGTTAGCAGATTTAAAGCAAGTCAGTCTCCGGAAAAAAAAAAAAACATCAATGAAAATGCAGCCAAAGAGGGCACAGTCCGCACACTTAACTGCAAGAACGAATCTCTAGGAAGAGATTCATCACTAGGCGGCTTCGGATGCCACAAGGGACAGTACGCAAATCCTGTCCAGCATTCTTTTGGAAGGAAAGAAGAGTAACAGTCGCAGACACAAGCCAACCCCAACCCACTCCCACCTGTCTAGCAGCCCTCCCACCATACACACACACAGAATAGAGCGGCAAGATGACATGGATTTTGCAGTTAACCCTAACGAGGAGCTTGGGATTCAATAATCAGCAAAAAGCAGAACACAGCCAGATGGAGGGGACCAGTTCATCCCCCGATGGACCCATCTGAGCTATCAGAAAACAGATTTCTGCCTTACTGAAAAGCCTCAACGCCCAGCTTAACACCTGCTAGGTCACTCGGTCCGCGGACTGCGGGGAAGGGGGTGTTACCGGCATCCGCCAGGTTCCCCCCTCCTCCCACGCCCCCTTCCGCTCAGTTTCCGGGACCTCAGAGGCCCGGGTCTTGGGGAACGGAGCGGAGCTGGTCAGTACCAGGTGTAGTCGTCCTCGTCCCGCCAGGCTGCTATGCTCTCCAGGTCTAGCGGCTCCACCTCGTCCAGCAGTGTGGGGGGCGGCGAGGGCGGCACGGCAGCTTCCCCCGGCGGCGTCCCCGCGCCCCCTGGCTCTGAGCCGCCACCGCCCGGGCCGAAGAAGCCCGCCGCTGGCTTGAAGTAGACGAAGGGCGCCTCGGAGGGCTGTGCCAGGCTGCAGAGCAGGGAGGGCGCAGGGCTGGGCAGGCAGTAGGTTCCCGGGAAGGCAGGGCTGGAGCCGCCGCCACTGCTGGCGCCCCCGGCACCTAGTGTCAGCCCGAGCCCCAAACCCCCCGGGGCAGTGGCGGCGGTCGCAGCAGCCGGGGGACTCCGCGGACCCAACGGGCTGCAGGCCCCAGCTGGGGGCGGCGCGGACGGCGGTGGCGGCGGTAGCAGCAGCAGGTGCGGGGCGGCGGCCGCACTGGCCGCCCGGCTACGCAGCTGCTCGTTCTGCTTCTCTAGTTTGCGCACCAGCTCCTGCAGCTTCTTCACCTCCAGCTCCGCGTTCACCACCGGCCCCGAGCCTGCTCCGGAGCCGCCCCCCGCCGAGGCGCATTTCACCTGCTCCGCCATCATCGTGGGCCCGGAGGTCGCTGCGGCCGCCGCGAGTGCGTGCCGCCGCGCCGACTCCTGAGGCTGCGAGGAGGCTACAGTTCCTGTGCCGCTGCCCCAGTCAGGGGAGCCGAGCACGCTGGGACTGAGAACCAGGCGGCAGTTCGCATCAGCACCAGGGCCCTGACTCGGGCCGAGGCTGCCGCCGCCGAGCTATTCTGCACATGCTCAGTGCGTCCTTCCAGTCCCTTGGGCGCCGCGGCAGCTCCGGGTTTTAGCCCCGGCCCCGAGGCGGGGCGCGGGCGCCGGGGGGCGGGGCCGAAGGTAGAGGAGCGGCCTGGGGCTGAGGCCCTCGGGAGGTGGGTGGGACCTGCAGCGCGGACCCCATCCTGGGGCCCCCGGCGCCCACCCACGCCACCTAATCCCAGGTGCCTGATTGGACTTGACCTGAACTTTCCCGCCACCAGCACTTCCTCTCGCTGCTGCGGAAAGCGCACTATGCAGATTGCAGACCCAGGGGTGGGGTTCTAAAAAACCGCGGCAGGTGCAGGCGTTAAAAGAATGTATCCCAGCCTGGGCCTTTGGTTTGCTCTCTTCTGAAAGCAGTTAGGCTCAGTAACAATATTGGTCACGAACTGGTGAAACCTGTAGAAAAGGGAAAGGCTGGGGAATATTGTCCTAAGAACCAAAAAGTAGACACATAGATGCAGTATTTGGTAATGCAGAAACAAAATGGTAGGAGAGAAGAGGCCGAAGAGAAAAAGAAGAAATCCATTTCACTAAGAAGAGAATGATCACCTGCTAAAGCTCAGATGTTCACTTCAGCTTATTCTAAAATCGTCAGATATAAACTGTTCCCACCAATATTGTCACCATTAAATGAAAGTTGGTTTTTCATACTCTATCCATACATTTATTAGACAAAATATCTTTGAGCACTTACTTTGAACCAGATATCATTCTAAGAACTGGCCACACAAGGAGTGAACAAACAGGCAGAAATTGTTACCAGGAGAAACATGAGCAACATTGTTTAACTCTCCATCTGTTAAATAACTTACAAGCTATTAAAGTCATACTTGCTGGGTCAAAAACAAAACCTCAGAACTTAATACTCTGTGATCTCACCTGCCAACCTATTTTTTACCTTTCGGAAATCATGGGCAAATCTGCCCTCACCACCACCACCACCACCACCACCAAAAGGCTTTTAAGCAGAATTGAATCAAGTTTAATTCAGTTAGTGTTGACTTAGCATTTTAAGTGTTTAACACAACCAGAGAAAAGCCTGACATTTTATTATGAGAAAAGTTCAAATTGCTGATTCTCATCCTCAGATGATATACTATCTGGTGGATGTCCTTGCTCAGGGACTGTACATACCAATCTTTGTTACAGTGTACTGGATCCACCTTGAAGTGTTAACACATTGTATCTATTGGCTTTAGATTTGGCTTCTTGACTTCCTGCTCAGAAACATTTGTCTCTGTCTTCTCAGATGTCAATCTACATCTCTAGCTTGTGTGTGTGTGAAGGGTGGGTGTTTTGCATTTAACTTGGTTGGTGAGAGCTTTAATAAATCAGATTAACCTGTGTAGTAAATACTTCGCATCTTCCCTACCTGGGGATCTAGTTTGCTAGTCTACCACCAAACCACCTGTATCCCATCACCTTTCCAAGTTTCCTTCTATCTTTTGGATATGTTGGTTATTTCTAAAACCTGGAGAAGTGGAATGATACTACTGAAAGTCCTAAGTAAAGAATCTATTGAAGGATTTTTCCGCATGCTCAGTGGCAGATGTGGGTAGCAGTATCCCTGCAACACAAAGAAAGGGAGAGGACAGACACAATGAGAACAAAGAGCTGCTGGGTTCCACATTAGTGAAAGAAATTGGGAATAGGCACATAGTGAGGACAATAAGAATTAAGATGTAAAGAAAAGCCGTCATTTTTAGTGCAAAATTCATACACTCTAAGGAAGGAAAGAAACAGCCCTCTCCTCCCCCATTCACCCAGTATGGTCTATAGAATACATCCAAGCAACCAGAAGTCAAGCTTTGGAACTGTGTTTTCTAATTAAGAATTATTATAAATGTCTTCCTTGTTTTAAAAGAAAGCACTCATTGAAATTTAAACACAGAAAAGAGGGGAAACATTCTGTTATGTTTCTATTCTGCATTATTTTTCTGAAAAGACAAACTTGCCCTATCCCTGCTTTGTAAGTGTAAAGTAATTTATGTTCAGAGAAATTTTAAATCATTACTTTCTATCAAAGCCCTCTTCGTCCACCCCTGAAGAAATATGTATATACGCATACCAAAGACACTTAAAATCCACCCTGATTTTAAGCTGGTGTATCCAGGATGCAGTCCCGTTAACACATAATTAAAAAGGCTAATGGTGTCAAGGTTTTAATTAAGCAGTCTTGATTTTTTATTTTGATGCAAATGTTAAGCTGTGTGCTTTGAAAGAAATTGCATGCATAATTGCTCAATTTAAATGTTTTTATTTTAAATGAAGTAATAAGGTGATTTCAGAGATTTATAAAGAAGATATTAAAAGGACTATATATGTCTCGTTAAAAACTCTATGCTTTAAGGACACAGTTGAAACACCATCAAGACATGGGAAACACTAATATATAATCCATTGAAAACCAGGGAAAGAAATGCATATTGTTCCAGTAGGCCCTATTCATTGCACTTTAGAATTACACCAAGTTCACTTTAGAGAATTTTAAGAAATAAACTTAATTTGTATTTCTTACATCTATCTCTTAATAGCATTTATAGATTTTAGTTATCAATTTTATCATTGATCCAGCAACAGAATGGCAAAAGTAACATAGTTTCTTCTTAAATATATAGATATACTTCCCCCAGGAAATCTGAGAACGGATCCTAGTTTTATAGATTAGCTGGATTCTCAGCAATTTCTTATGGCTCCACCACACTCTTTCTTACCCTTTGCCTAGAGTAAAATTTCTCTGGAGTAATCCCCATGTATTTTAAATGTATATTTTAAATCAGCGCAGCTGACATTCATTATTGTGAGCATTACATTAATTCAAGATCATACAGCCAATTACCCCAAGAAATGAGAAATCATCAAATGTGTAAAACTAAGATCAAGGATCCCCAACTGTGTTTTCAAGTTAATTCAGACCAGTGTTTGAGTGACACTTGTGGCTCTTGGTGGAGATTCCTGTTTATCTATAAAGTATAGGGTTGAATCCTCTCAGTCCCGCTATCCATGTGGTCCCACAGTGCCCCACATGGTGTCTATCATATAGCCAAGGAACACTGAAATATTTTTAAAAGAAAAGAGGAATAATATTCCCAAGGTATAGTTGAAATTTAGACAAGAACCTAATTAGTTATTGTCCTAAGCTTCATTAAGCATCTAGTAGCAACATGGGAGGATTTGAAGGCTTCTTGCAGACCTCATGATAGTCGACTATTTCATATCTAAAACTAGAAAAATATTTGCTATATCTTATGTATTATATTTTAATGTAAGGAAATAAAGTAGAGAGAAAATATGAAGCCAGAACTTATAAGACCAATTCCTGTGTTGGTTGTCCCATTTTAACCTCATCCAACACTGCTCCTTGTATCCAAGATTCATAGAACATAATTTTCAGGTAATTATACATTATAAAGTACCATACAATAGTAGTTATAATAGCAATAATAATAATGATGATGATGATGATTCTGTTTATTTGGCAAGCTATACTTGTAAGACCCCTTTTTAATAAATACTTGTCACATGTCTATTATGTTCAAGTCAGAGTGCTATATGATTTCTTAAAATCATATAGTATCTCCACAAAGACCTTTTCTAATTAGAGAAAGAAGCATGTAAACAACTATAACACAAGACTTAGTATGATAAAAATCATGACAAATACACTAATCAACAGGGAGTAGCCTAGAAGGAGCAATTTTGGCTAAGTATTTGGAGAAGGCTTCATGTTGAAAGTAACATTATTTCATTTGGTTCTCCTCATCCAACTGGGAGGCATTAGGGTAAGTATTTTGGTATTCATTCATTAATCAGGATCTGAGATGTATCAGAACAACAGTAGAACTAGGATTTAGCACCTAGCTCTAGTTCTTAACATTGTTACCTCTGTGGTCAGTTTTCTTTCTTTTTTATTAATAACTCACATATCTACTGTTGCCATCATAAAGAAACTTTCTACAGTTTTTATTAATAGTAGCTATTGATACCTACTAGGTACCAGGAATTACTCGAAGTGCTTTATACATAATAACTTATTTCATCATTAAACAACCCTTCGAGGTAGTTATTATTCCTATTTTATAAACGAGGAAACTGAGGCATAGAGAGACCAATATGCCTTAATTTACCAGCCATTAACTGACAGAGTTAGGATTAAAACCTAGGCAGTCTGACCTGAGAGTCCAACCTCCAAAGCTGTACTCTATTTTCAGAACTCAGGCAGCACCTAACAGAGTACTGCTTTGGTTTTTTTGGCTTCCACATAAAAACCATTGATAAATGCAACTTCAGCACCCCAGAATGCCTTGAACAAAGTGTAATTCATTAACAAGAAAATATTACTGGAATTTTAAAGGTCACCAGGCACAGACCAAAACATAGTAGGCTTCCAAGATCAACAAAGTTGCCAGTGCTGGTACAACATTTTTGACAGTACAATGCCTCTTCATTCAGTCTTATTTCCCAGCAGATGACAAAAACAGCACAAATTATCATTGTGCTATTTTGCATTTTTGACCATTTGGATTCTTCAGAATGCCAAAGCCACTCTTAAAAATACTCAAAAGAAATAATGCCACAGTCTATGTCAGACCTGAAGAGATCCAATTCTCGTTTGAAAAGTGTTTTAAAATTTAAAATTGTAAAATAAATAAATAAATTCAGAAACTTTTTACAAAATCAAAGACTTTTTTTAACCTAAAAATAATAGACTTTCTGAACAAGGTTTGCTTGTCTTGAAAGTGAGTACCTAAGATTACTGAAGCCTTGAGGAGTAAGATCATATTTAAAACTCCTTTAATGTTTGTTTTCAATTTTAACTTTAGAAGAGAAAAATAAATCTAATAGAATTTGATTTTTGCTAGGGAAAAAAAACTTTGTCATTTAAACTACTGTCACACTGGATGCCTAGAGCTTTTGAAGTATGTGTATTTAGAACAATTTCTTTTCTTGCATTCTTCAAATGTTTCTCTCACCATAAAATGCAATGTGGTAGATATAGCTTTCTTTAATTCAGAAAAGTTAGTTTTCTTTGTTAATTTACAGAGCTTTTATGAAACTCCCTTGCAAAACATCACAAACACACGGAAGTGTTAAAAACCAAAGCCAGAAGTTATTTGAAAGTCTATGTGACAGTGTTACACAGTAGGGCAACAGGCCCTCCTGACATAGTGGATCTTTTAGGTCCCTTCAAGGCCCTGGAGCAGCTGCAAGGAGGTGACTCTGGAGTCTAAATCTCAGTGGAAAGCAGCACCCAGAGGAGAGTGTGCCAATCTCTGCCACATGATCACATTCTAGAAGTTGTAAGTCACTGTTGAAGTTTCCAAAAGTTTGTCCAACACAAACCTTTCAATGATTGTGTGTGTCTGTACACATAAATAATTTTCAGGAAAGAATAATAATTATGTCATAAAAGGATGATCTGTGTTTCATCTATAATCTAGGATCATCCTAGATCCTTCACAGATTGTGATCATAATCATGTCATCATGATTACATGTGCAGTCAGGCACCACATGGTGATGGTTCAGTCAACAGTGGACCACATATACAATGGTGGTCCTATAAGATTTTGTCCTCTGGCAACATGGTAGCCACCTTCGTTTGTGTAAGTATACTCTGTGGTGTCCTCACAATGATGAAATCACCTAACGACCCATTTCTCACAATGTGTCTCCATCACTAAGTGATATATGACTGTATGTTCTCATTTGTTTTTATCTTCAGAAAGAAAGATGTGTCCCTCAATCACCAACAAATGCTTTATGAAAGCTATGGTTGCCCTCACCAAATCAGAATGCTAAAAGCTCAAAGATAAACGACTGCTAACTAAATGATGCTCCAATGTGTGGGATAGGGTAGAATTAATTATTAGGAAGGTTTTCCAGCTTTATAACCAGTGTAAAATCTCTGTTTTCTGACTCTGAACTTAATTTGATGGTATTTGTAAGCAATTTTTATTCATACACGGACAACAGTGTCTAAAAGCTCCCAGATGCTACTAGAAAACTAGAGACAGAGAAAACAACAATAAAACACTTTTAAAAGATCAGACTCATTAAGTGATTAGGCTAACAGATGGCAAATGCAATTCCAAAGAAGAAAAACCAAAATAATTCAGCTTGTAGAAGACAGAAGTTCAGAGAATAACTGTGGAAGCTAACTTGGAAAAGCAGTGGTAGCAATAAGTTCCTTTGATGCTGTTGCTCTGTGCAAGTGGACAAAAGTCAGAGGATATTGGCATGTGTGGCTCAGAAGACTGTCATCCTAGCCAGGCACAGTGGTGCACAC
>CM053404.1:82319293-82377246 GCA_028644305.1 Xerus rutilus
GTATACCAAGATCTTGATGTTCCTTTCCACCAGACAAGGGAAAAAACATGGAAAAATTCACCAAATTCCCAGGAGATGTCTCTTCTAGATCAGAAGTAATGCTGTCCTACTGTTCAATGTTTCTGCTTGAAAATCAAAAGGTATCTGATCCTCAGTGCCTCCAATGAGATAAGGAAACATTACCCACAATCCCTTGCTTCCATTCCAGTTGTGGAACAGTTCACACCCATCGGGTTCCACTTCAGTCACTGAAGTGTGTCTGTGGGCTCCTTTGCCCAGTTGAGCAACTTTAGTGTCCAGGACTAAGCAGCCCTTTGGTGTAACTCATCTTTGGCAGAGAGTTGAAAATAGCCTGAGTAATATATCAATATTATTTTGCAAGGGGAATAGAGGAGTCTTCAAAATACTTGGACTAGTCGTCTGTCTCCTGACATTTGAATTTTCCATCTCATTATGTTTAAAAGAAGCAAGGTTAGGTTTAGCCCAGAAAACAGTCTGATGTGTGTCAAATCTAAGACATCGCCCCCTAGAAAACTTATCTCCATGTTGGTTCCTTCTCATCATTTAGATCTTATTTAAGTATCTCCTTTTCATCTTACCACCTCATGTTTAAAACTACTCCATTCATACTGTCACTGTATTCCATTTCCTGTGTGGGTCTTATTAATATTAGAATTATTATGTTTATTTGCTTTCTGCCTTTCAAGCTGCTCTTCTACTTGCCTTCCTGCTTTAGAATGTAGGTTCCATGACAGCAGAGACTTAAGCTTTTTTGTTCACCACTAGGACCTAGAACACACAAAGTTCTCAAAGAAAAAGTTAAAATTATTTAATAACTGAATGAATGAATGAAAAATGATAGATTATAAGCTGTGCGTCTTTTCTTCCAGAGAGCCTAAAACAATGAGTGCTTAAATTTATTAATAAAAAAAATGTACCTAGAGGAATGCAGAAGCCAATGAAGTTAAAATGTCTTTCCCAGACGGCATTTATAAGGCTATGATGGTGCTCAGTTTCCTCTTACAGTGAAGAAAACTAAAATCATTACCTAATTTATACATTTTGAGTATTTCAATAATATCTCTCAGAAGGTAAAAGGTCCAGGAAAAAAGGGACAGAATGGTGTCCAATTTTTGTATTATGATAAATTCAAATGAAATTCTCAAGTATACATAAAACTTTCAAAGACCCTTAGACATCTAACAAGATATTATATAAAAACAGGGTGAGCCCCAGAAATAGATTTATAGATCCATGTGATATTTGAGCTGGTGGGTGCATTAGAGAGCCCCAAATTTTAAACAAATGGAAATAAGGCTAGGAGGGAAAAGTAGCCTGCACAAGTTAATGAGCATACTTATGGGTCCCTCTGGGAATTGTTGAATATTGTGGAATAGGTGGGACTCTAAAAGCACTTTATTTACATTGTACCAAAATAACCATTCCATAGTAAAAAAAAAAAAAAAGAAAAAATCACTATCATTGTTATTTTGCCATGATGTAGATCAGTCACTTGTTTTGATAAAGCTCTGGATCAAGTTGAGCAGGAAAATGTTCCAAACATTCACGATTGTCTCCCATAGTAAACGAGTCACCACCAGCAATGACAACCAGACCACCTCATCACTGTCAACCAGCTAGCTGAGTGATTGCAATCAAACAAAGATGCATAGGTTCTTGAATGAATTCTTATTTCTTGGCCTTATTTTAAAAGTTCATGCTATTTTAACAAATTCAGAACAAAATTCTGAAATTGTTGTATTTCTTTTCTTTAGCTTCCTTAAAAGGATATTCTCATGATGAAACTATTGTTTCTCTTTCAGAGACATATTTTAATTAGCAATAGAATTCAGGACCTGGTATTCCTAGATTTAGATAATTGTGTCTAGGACAAGTATGCAAATCATAACATAATTAATTGGCTGCAAAAAGAGAGATCTTCCAAATTGTTTTAGGAGTCTGTCATTCCTATAGTGACAATAAACTCAGACATAATGAAGTGGTCTTGATGAATCAGAAGCCCTTCTCTCTCCACTTCATTTTTATTTCATTTTTAAAACAGCTTTGGGTTTGATTTAACACATTATTGTAGAAGAAAACATCCATAAAACAGCTTTAGAAGAGTAAGAAATGTGTTCCCTTTAGGTTTTCATACTTTAAAATGGTATTCAGATGATTTTTAATTACTACAAAAGCATTGAGATGTTAATACACTTTGTAGAAAAGACAGGGATGCTATTTCATCCATCCTTTTCTGCAGTGAATTTCAACTCTAAGAAAATTATTTCTTTTGATCCACTCTGATAGCATGTAATAAAAGAACAATAAAACATATGGCTCAATTACCACTGCTTCTCATCAGGCATGAATTAATCAATATCAAATTATTATTAATTGTTTTTTCTGGCTCCCTCTCCATAGGACAATTATACATTGCCGTATTTTGATAAGCACTTTGTGTTTAACACTTTGTGGAACTGACACTAAAAGGGACAGATGCATGAAATTATTACACAAGACAATCATTCTTTGAATTTATCACCATTTGCATTATACATGGTTATCTTTTAACCTCCCTTGTTTGTATGAATTTCTCAAAACTGCTTAAAACCTCCCTAGAATTCTACCTGCACCTCAATTAAATTCCCTTCAAGAAACAGTTGCTATGTGTCTATAAAATAGTTTATAAATTCAATTTATCACTAATACTAGTTTATCATATGATTACTGAGTTTGCAATTCCTTCAGAAAATATTGTTTAAAAATAAAAGCTCTAGCTTAAGCAATTGAAAAATAACAGCACATCACAGAATGTAAGACATTGTGATCAGTGTAATTGACAAAACATATGTTAGTTAATGACACATTCTACAAAAAATTCTGCATAACTGATAGTTCATTTTATTTTTATAAGCTTTCTGTAAATACAAAGTGCTCCATAATAGGCATATATATAACATGTGTTTGTAATCTATAGCAATTACTTCTCATAGATTATTTGTATACCCAGATTTTGAAATGCATGCAAAGAAAATTTAACAAATTATAGTATGTTAACTATACATGTTATATGATTTTATCTATTATCTATAAATCCATTCCCTTTTTAAAATAGCCTATAAAATCTATTCCTATGATAAATTGAAGGATGACACTAAGGTCAGATTTTTCATGTGTCCTGTGTAGTTCAATAAGCTTAACAAACACAAATACAGGCATGTTTCTATCAAGCAAACCCAAACTTCTAGAATCAGAGAACCAGGGTAGCAAAAAGGGACCTTACAAGTCATTTTTTCCTATGCCCTTCATGTTACAAATAATGTCACAGAGATTTGGAAAGTTTAAGTGATTTTTTAAGGTCCATATAACTTTTTATGTTGACATCTTTGTGCAAAATTTTACAAGAATATTTCTATCAGCATTTCTTTTGCAGAAAAAGAAAGTATATGTTACTTCCTGTAGTATATTTGTCAAGATGTCAATAATGCCTGTGAATCCCAATTCTTAGGGGAATAAAAGCAAATAAAAGAGAAATTTGGTTATAATTGAAACCATAATGCACAGCAAACATATGGAGCAGGGATGGACCAAGCTAAGGCTGACAGTGCTCACCACCACTGGATGCAGTATTCCTTTGACATTGGTTGCTAGCACCACCAGAATTTTTTTTATCACTAAATCTAGCCAGATACCAGGCGGTTCTTTTTATGTATATGGCCTTACTGAGGGGAATTAGATTATTTATGCAACAGCAGACTTGTTGATTTTATATAAGAATTAATCTCCAGTGTGAAAGCTTTTGTAGATTACATATTCTCAAAATAAAATGTGTAACTTTTAATTTCTTAATGAATGTTTTTCATCTTGATTTCCATATGCCAGCATTACTGAATCCATTTTGCTGAAAAAAATTGAAAAAAACAGTTAGATATACAAATTCAGCACAAAAATAAGCCTACAATTAAATTTTTACAAAACAATCCTTCATCCAGGGAATAATGATGCATTAGGTATTCCACTTTTCCTTCTGCTCCTGAATTCATCGATGTCCCTTTTGGCCCCATGTGAAGTACCAGATATCCGATATGCATATTCATAAAATGCCTAAGAGGCATCTCGACAACTTACATGTGCTATAAAAATGCAGCACCTATGAAGTGCACATGGGCAGGGAGGAAGGCACAAAGTCTCAATCTTTGTGTAACCACATCCCCTAAATTGCCATAGATTCCCAGGAGACAAAGTTCTAGGGCTACCACCATGCATATCAAGACCTATGATATAATGTTGGATCACAATAAGGCTGCTAAATTAGAAAGAAAAGCAAATATGAGAGCTGTCTTGGGGAAGCAGAAAATAGAAGAAGTATGAATATAATTAGGTTTATTCTTGTAATTGATTCTGCAGCCTGATGGAACGTGGGTTTCTGAATATTTTTTCAGAGCATTTTCCAGATGTAGCCTCCCAATAGCTCATTAAGCTCACACATTTGTCATTAAGCTCCATACTTTGGATCCCATGTAGGAATCCCAAATGTTCCTCTTTCACTCACTGTGACAACAAGACAAGGGAAAGTGTTGTTCGCCTTCTCTTCAATATCATTTTGGTTATTTTATCTACTTACTATTAAATCTAAAAATAAAACATAGACACTGGCTTGTAAAAATCGATCAAATGTCAAAGGACTTTACTTTGCTAATTTATGTCTTGTGCTCATCTTTTCAGTCAGCTTTTAAACCTTTCACAGTTTATAGAAAATGTTAATTTTCTTGTCATTTTCTCACATGAGTCTAAATTACACTAATATTTGGTCTATATTGTTCAAAATATTTAAATGGTACATTCAATAAAGAATTAACTCCAATTTTTTCATTTAAAAGCAACATTAAAAAGCGTTTATTGGGGCTGGGATTGTAGCTTAGTGGTAGAGTGCTTGCCTCACAAGGTGAGGCCCTGGGTTCAATCCTCAACATCACATGAAAAAAGAAATAAAATAAAGATATTGTGTCCATCTACAACTAAAAAAAATATTTTAAAAAATGCATTTATTATCAGGCACAGTGGTGCACACCTGTAATCCCAGTCACTTGGGAGGCTGAGGCAGGAGGATTGCAGGTTCAAGGCTAGCTTCAGCAACTTAGAAGGGCCCTAAGCTACTTAGCAAGACCCTATCTTCGAAATAAAAAGTGAAAAGAACTGGGGATGCAGCTCAGTGGTAGAGGGCTCTGGGTTTAATCCCTAATACCAAAAAAAAAAAAGCCTTCATTATACTAACAAAATTAAATAAAAAATATATTTAAGCATAAATGTAAAATGTCACTCACAGAAATGGACTTCAATTTAAACAATCATTTTATCAGAGAATATCTATTTTTGTTTGAAAAATATGGGAAATTTTCTAAAATGAATGACCTCTTAGTTGTATGTATGTCCTACCTAACATCAGAAGATAATATAAATGTTAACTAATTTTATACCAGTAACAAAATATTAGTATAGTATAACTATTTGCTGCTAAATTCTTAACTAAATATAATTAATAAAAGCTGGGCGTGGTGGCTCACGCTTGTAATCCCAGCACTTTGGGAGGCTGAGACAGGAGAATCACGAGTTCAAAGCCAGCCTCAGCAATGGTGAGGTCTCAGTGAGACCCTGTCTCTACAGAAAACACAAAAATAGGGCTGGGGATGTGGCTCAGTGGTTGAATGTCCTTGAGTTCAATCCCTAGTACCAAAAATAAATAAATAAATATAATTAATAAAGTGTCTTATTTTATTTCAATACATCATTTTCATCATTTCACTGCTCATTAATGTTAGTAAAAGTGTTTTTTTCCTTATAGATACTGACACTTACCCAAGACCTTGGAGTAGCAAGGTTCACAGTGTATTGTCTGTCTATAAATCCAAATACTGTCACCTGCTTGTAGATTTTCCAAAGGCTGTTTGCATATTTCACACTAAAGAAGAAAAACATGAATATAAAGATTATCGTATAGATTAAATCTAAATTCTTAGAGGAACAGGGTAGAGAAGCCTTTATGATTCATTCAGGACCACCGTTCACAGCATCACTCCAATGCAACCTCAAGAAACACCACGGGAAAATTGAGGATCTATTGGTCTATAATCCATGTGAAAAACTTTTCAAATGGACTCTCATATCCTCTTTCTGTAGTGCTGGTACATTTTGGGGAATATCTACAACTGAAGTCTTCTGCTTAAATCCCAAGGCAGCTGATACAACAGTTTTTACATTGGTTATGCCAAGGACAGGACGTTCACCCAATATCTCAAACAATATACAAGTCTGCATTTATGGTTTGCTTACATAAGGGAGAGCTATGATGTTCAGGCACAACATCATTGAGCAAAACAAATTGCCAATCTTACAAGGTTTAGGGGGGGAATTTATTCTGAGTTGTGTTAGGTTACAGAAGCAGGAAAGGGCTGGCCTCTCTTTTGGACCCGTTCACTACTGATTGGCTGAAGTCCAAACCTGAGGTAGGGGCGCTAATTGCTTTCAGAAGTGAGTTCAGTAAAGCGAATTATCATTGATCACTTTGACATGTTCAGACCAGTTCAGATGGCTATCTATTACCATGGCTACAGAACAAACTATCTTTTTCTCCAAATGTGAGGAAGCTTTGTATTCTCAGTTATGTTTTATAATTACATTGGAAATGATGTCAAATCACTTAAAATATAATAAATGAAAATTTTTCCTGTTTACCAAAAGCAATAATCATGAGAATTTTCTCATTTTATGAAGTTGTATTCCTAATATTTTCAAGAGTTATTTACTTTTATTTAATTGAATATATTTAATTAAAAGAAGTGATTACAGGTTCTTATAATCAAATAATTATTCAATCTTCATATTATAATTTTATAATCCCCCACTGGGTGGAGTTTTCTTCATTCAAAATAACGCACCAAATTTCTGATTGCTTTATGTTACTATCTGAAGGTAAATGGAGGAGAATCAATCAATTCACTAAGTATTACATCTGTTTGACTGGATCAGATAATTTGTATCAATCATAGAATGCCTCCACTATAGCTACTCATAGATTTGGAAAAATGGCTCTCAAATGGCTACATATTAGCTCTGTATAAGGAGTTTTCAAAACACCAACACCCCCAAATCATCTCTGAGATTCTTGGTTTAACTGGGGCTGGTCCCAGGCATTCTGGTTTTTCCCTGAATCACCTCAAGTGATTATAAGATGCAGGCAGGGTTAAGAACCACTGGTCTAGTCAACTCCCTCATTTTATAGGTAAGGAAATAGCCCAAGGTAATCTAGGTGGTTTCCAAAGTCATACACTTGTAACTAGTGGCAGAGGCAGAACCAGAAGTCAGTGTTTGCTCATGCAGTTACACCAAAAGCTGTCATGTTGACCCACTCAATGTTATTGTTGAAAAAAACAAACTGATAAAAACCAAACTCTGAAATTCTATGCTAATGAATGTCTACTATTATTTATTAAGCCACAATTAACTGCAATTAATCAGAGTCTCAAAAGCAGATTGAGTTTTAACAATTGTTGAACCCATCAGGCCTAATTTCATGATGAAAGAGTTGATAGCTTTCTTCTCAACAGTTTATTCTCCTTTTTAAATTTCATTATATATTTTATGCAATATGTGATTTATTAAAATGCTGCAGAAACTTTGATAAAAAGAACAAGTGTTTATCTTTTACATGGACTTAAATCTCTAGGGTAAGAATGAATAGATGTGTCAGTAATCAACTCTAGGCCTAAAACCAAGTAATTTCAAACTTTTGAGGCTTAGGTTACAGAGCTCTAAGAAATATGTAAGTAGTGCATTATTAATGTGAATTATAGACTTTCTGAAAGCTTTCACGTCATTCAATGTATTTTAATGAATACATTCTTAAATTCCAGTTATTATGTGTTTTACATTTAATTAAGTGAAATAAACACGTTTACCTTAAAGCAAGTGGAATGGCAGCAAATCTGTAATTCATCTAAAATCATTTTCGTTTCTAAACCCAAGGGTTTGCGACAATAAGTGCACATATCTCTTTCGATGACTGACCTATAGAGACATAAGCAATTAAAAATTTAAAAGAAATTTGCTATCATATAAAAGACGGGCATTCCCTATGAAGTCATGTAGAAATGGTATGTTACTTTTGATGATACTTTAGAAAACTACGGTAAAATCAAGAAAAGTTCAGAGCTTATTTATTCTAGTAATAGAACTGATTTTCTAGTTACCCCTAAGATGATGTCAAAGAATAAACATGAGGGAAAGACTCAGATTATTAAACCATTAGCAATCAGGATGCATCTGAGCAGAATAAAGATGTTTAGTTTCCCTGATGAAGTAGGCTGTAAGTAGCCTTTGAAGCTAGAAGAGGGTTTTTAATTATTAATTTACCTATATCAGTTTATAGATTACTTGGAGAAAGTATGCTTCAGAATAATGTGTATGTTTTACATTGGAAACATTCAATAGGCCAAAGATAGAAATCTTTTCAAGAGTGTATTTATAAACTCATAAATGATAGGTCTGTAGTACTCAGGACTCCAAGGTCTAGAGTCACCACCCATGGTAAGAATCAGATTTAGGGATACCTGTCATAACAAAGTTCATATTCTACAAGAAGATATAAAATTTGATTAGTTTTGTAAAACTAATGTTCAATGATAAATGAATTATAGATGCAATCAACAGAATCCAAAAAAACTTAGATCATATGGGAGCATTAGGAAAGGATTCTTTTCCTTTTGAAAGGTCTTAGGAGTGTCTTAAATCACACCTGGTAGAATTTACTGGACTTAAGGCATTAGCACGCAGGCCTGATATTTCCAGAGTAGGATACTTAATGGATAGTGAAATAAAAATAGCCAATATTTGTATAGTGCTCAACACATGCAATGCATTTCTCCATGTCCTAGGTATAAAAATTCAGTTACTCTTCACAACATTACTGAGAAGCCACTATTGTTATTTTTAGTATCATTTTATAGAAAAGGAAACTGGGGCAGAGAAGGGTAAATAAATTGCTGTTGTCATGCAGCCAGTGAGTGGTTTTGAATGAAGACAGTGTGATCTCAGTTTTGGGCCTGCCCATGAGGCCTACTAGGCTCCCTGTGTTGAAATGAGCTAGTGATGCCCAGGAGCCATTGTAGTATCTTCAAGCCCATGAGCAAGGCCAAAAAGAGGGAAAATAGGAGGAAGAGAAAGCCAGAGAAGAAAGGAATTAAAGTCGATAAACCTTTTCTAGTTTTATAATTTTAGGCATTCTAGCAATTTCTTGCTAATGCCTATGTACATATGTAAATATTTTCCCCTTCACTTTATTCTCTAACTACTCACTTATAGATACCAGGCAAATATTTCCTAATCAATTACCCTTTATATACAAATGTACAATTACCCTTTATATACAATTTATATACAATTTTTTTATATACAATTACCCTTTATATACAAATATTTCCTAATCAATTACCCTTTACATACAAATGTACACACATATACACCCAAATTTTCCATTTAGAACTATAAGCACTTCAAGAGCAGAAAATATGTGCTTTGTATCTGCTGTCCATTCCATAGGCTCTGATCTAGGAACTAGGAATACAAAAAGTGGCAAGATGGTATCTTCCTATGAGATACTCTTTCCCCTAGGGAAGCCAGACATGTGATTCAGTGTTGATAGCATGACATGGACTTGAGGAAAAAGGAAGAGTCCACTGAAGAAGCAACCAATGCTGGAGGGAGTCAGGAAAGGCTTGTCAAAAAAAAAAAAAGTGCTTATGATGGCTTAAAGATGAAGGAGTTCTCAAGGTGGACTCATGGGGTTCATGATGGAGGAACCAAGCAGAGTGAACAAGATATACTGAGCTGCTCCTCCCTGAGGGCATTTGCAGTGATTGACCATCTGCCAATGTTCAGCAGGAGCAGGTTCTAAAGTCTCATAAAGAAAGTGTAAAGGAAATTGGTCTTTGTTTTATAATGTGGGAAACCACTTTTAATGAGATTGACATGCTTGGATAAGAACTGTGGGGACATAGCCAATTTCACACACTAATCAACAGCAAAAGTTGCTTGACCTACTGGTCTTATAAAGAGAACTTACTGACAATTAAGAAAAATTTCATGAACTGTCTTGGGACTAATTCCATAATTCTTCATATTAACAGAAAGACTTTAATGAAGCATATTTCCCTTCTTTACATTAGCAATGTAAATATGAACCCAGGGAGAACTCTGATATTAGTGTTGTCCTTACAATTAAGGATCATACACTTAGTCAAAGATCTTTCCAAAGGATTATGAAAAATCTAGCTTTGGTTTGTTTTTGCTGTTGTTAGCTAGACAGTGACTATAGTTCCAATGTTTGTACAGATTACTCTTCAGAGGAGTATAACATAAAGGCAGGACACTCAGTAGAGCACTGATGAGGGGCACAATCTTGGAAGATTGTCATAAGGGGCTATATTTTTATTTTTATTTTTTTTAATTTTTTTTTAGTTGTAGATGGACACAATGTCTTTATTTTATTGCTTTGTATGTGGTGCTGAGGATCGAACCCAGGGCCTCACGCATGCGAGGCAAGCGCTCTACTGCTGAGCTACAATCCCTGCCCCTATATTTTTATTTTTGATTGACACATAATGATTATACATATTTATCAGACATGATGTGAAATTTCGATATGTGCATACAATATATAATGACCAAATCAAGGTAATTAGCATTTCTGTCTCAAATATTTATTATTTGTTTGTGTTAGGAACACTCAAAAATTCTCTCTTCTAGTTATTTTGAAATAAACGGTAAATTGTTGTTAACTATGGTCACCCTACTGTGCTATAAAACTCTAGAAGTTATTCTCCTGCTTGACTATATTTTGGTACCTGTTATCCATCCTCTCTCTATCCCATTCTCCTCAAAATGGATTATTCTATTCCCTACTCCTATGAGATCTTTATTTTAGCTTCCACATATGAGTGACAACATGTGGTACTTGTTATCTTTCTGTGCCTGGTTTCTTTCACTTAATATAATGCCCTCCAGGCTCATCTGCTTTGCCACAGAAGACAAGATTTTATTCTTTTTATGACTGAATAATATACCATTGTGTTTATATATCTCAATTTTTCTCTTTCCATGCATCTATCATTGGACATCTAGATTGATTCTATATCTTGGTTATTATGAATAATGCTGCAATGAACATGGAGGTAAAGATGTTTCTTTGACATACTGATTTCCTTTCCTTTAGATAAATACCCAGTAATGGAATTGCTGGGTCATATGGGAGTTCCATTTTCAGTTTTTTAAGGAACGTTTATATTGTTTTCCATAAAGGAAACTTTCTTTCTTTCCATCAAAGAAACAGGATACAATTTTGATGTTTGTTCCACTCATATTTTCCTTTGTGAATGGGACATGGGTTCATGTGTTCAGAAAACATTCACCAAGTACCTGTTAGACACCAAACACTGCACTGGAAGCCAAAGCTACACAGGAAAATAAGATACACCCTTTCCCTCAGTGAGTCACATTTCTAGCCCTTGCTATAGAAAAACCGGTGGAATATCAGGTAATTGCATTACAGCTTGTTTCTAGTGATTGGGTTGAAATGCTAATTATTTTCATTTAGTCCACTGCAAATCTGCAGGCCACACACTTCTGAGTGTCACCTAGAGGCCCTGCTGAACATTAAACAATAGAGGATCATTAATAGAAAAAGCCTGGAGTGGGGTCAGTTCACCAGCACTAAATCAATACTCATCATAAACCTGCCCCTGGGAACCGTGCTTTGGTCCAGAGTGGGTCTTAGCAGTATATCCATGCAGCTGCTTGTAAAGCAAGCTGGCTTTGAAAAACTATGAGGAGGGAGGGCTAAGAGCAGTCTAGTGGTGTAATGAAGCCTACATGCTAATAATGTGGGACTGGGGACTCCTGGGAATCACCAACAGCAGAAGGGCTTGCCTGGAAGGCAGCTGGAAGGCCTGGAAAGGATTTTTGCAATAATGTGCATCAAAACTAGAGATCAGCAACAGCAGGAGAACAAGAGGCAAATTCTTGGATGCAGAGTTGTACTCTATTCTCTTCTTGTACATATATAACAATTAGAGTTAGGAGAGCTATCTCCAGAACAAATGATAATGAGAATACATATGTATGTGTATGTGGGCTTGTGTGTGTGTGTGTGTGTGTGGTGTGTGTGTACACTGATATATACTTTTATGTTTGGAAATTTAGACATACTCACCGATCTGAAGTTGAGTAAACAGTTTGTATATATTTTCCAGAAGTATTCTCCTGATATCCATCTTTAGGTGAGTTACTAGAAACAAACATATACAGACATACAAGAGTCAGGTATCAATGTATATATCCACACACTGATGGATTTTAAGAAAACACACATACTCTCTCATACAGCCTTATGTTCTTTGTGACCATGCAAGTCAGGATGATGCTTTGACACTTTTTATTTTTTAATCCGTAGAAGTGTTGATGATCAACACCTCCAAGTTGATATATCATGAAAGTAAATATAAGTAGGGTAAGGAATATAGGAACAAATGTGAGCAGATAAATAAGTCAATATTTTTTTCATGAAATTTATACTTGCACCTCACTTGTTCACTGAAATAAAACTATGTGCAGTCTAACATAAGATAAATGAAACACACAAAGCCCAAGCAAGGCAGACAAACACACATACTCCATTCCCAGGAAGCAACAGAGATGCATAAGCTTTTAGAAAAAGCTCTAGAAATTTTTATTTTTACTAGAAAACATGCAAGAAAGAGTAATTTAGAATGAAAGCAAAAGTTAAGTGCAATTTTAAAAGTCCTCTCTTTTTCATTTGGTAGATTGTCCCATCTTCTAAATGTCACTTTTGCTGAAGACAAATGAATCTGTTATGAACTAGCCAGTTGGTTCCTCATAATTGTTTCCCAAATACTTATGCTACCTGGGAATATATTAGGATTCAAAGCAACATGTCCCTACTATTTCAGGCAAGTGATAATTCTACAGCCCTCACATGGGAATTTTAGTGAGAAATATCTCTCTAAAACTGTCCATAGGCAGACTGCTTTCAGAACTAAAGTCTACTTCATGGAGCACATTACCCCTAGATGCCAAATAAGAGTTTGCACATATTTGTGCATGATGTATATGTCATTACTTTTATTTTATTGATGAAAAAACTGAAAGTTGAAGAATCACTTTGCCAAAACTGCATGGTTAGTAAATGGCAAAAAAGACTCAACCCAAATCTGATTCTAGAGACTCTATGCTACACTGCACTGTCTGTCAGTGTAGATTTTAGGGAAGTTAGGAGTGTCTGAAGTTGCATCACCATCTTGTTAAGTTAAATTAGGGGCAAATCAATCCTTCCAGAATGTTCTGCCCTGTGAACCCTTGGCCTGGCATACAAAAATGTTAATTATTATCTTTTATAGTGATTTTTCTCAAACATAAATGTGCATCAGAAACACATGACAAGTTTGTTAAAATGAGATTTCTGGGTCCCACTTGCAGAATTTTTGATCTGGCAAGTCTAGATGGGCACCAGAGAATTTTCATCTCTAGAAAGCTCTGAGGTGATGCTGATGATGCTATCCCAGAGCCCACACTTTCAAAATTTTATATATATGTGTGTGTGTGTGTGTGTTTGTATATATACATATATGTATGTATATAATTATATATACTACACACACATGTATATACATATGCATATATATACTATAATACTAAAAAGTAAACTATAATCAGCATAGTTAAATAAGTATGTTTTAGTTTTTGCACTTTCTTGAATCAAGTTAATATTCTTTTATTCATCTGTTGAATATATAAAAATATCTAAAGATGTTTTATAGAATATACATAATTCTAGAAAAATCACCATTTTTTTTTTTTGAAAATCAATGCTGCAGTTATTTGGCATGAGTTCCTGTAAGACATTTCTTTAGAAAGCAAAACATATTGGTATACTATTCCTTAGGGCTAATGATGTGTGAGAGAGATTATTATGTAAATATGGAAGAAATGTCTGTTATTTTTTAATTCTATTTTATAGTATTTGGAGTCTTGCTTTCACTGTAATACTTTTTGATACTACTTATCTACTCATCGATGTCTTTCAACTACTTATTATTTTAAAATTTACTCTGATGCAAGTTGAAAGGTGCAGTAGATGTGCAGGTAGCATTATCTTCCTGTGTTCCAGACTGGCGGCAGCACACAACTCATATTTAATAAAATCATAGCCAATTTTTTTTTGCATTATTTTATAATATTTTCTGTTTTATTTAAATGTCAACATAAAATTATATGCAAAAAATTACTTGGAAATGTTTTATCTTGGGCTGGGATTATTGCTCAGTGGTAGAGTGCTTGCCTAGCATGTGTGAGGCACTGGGTTCGATTCTCAGCACCACATATAAATAAATAAAATAAAGGTCCATTGACAACTGAAAAAAATTTTTAAAAAGTTTTATCTTTAAGTTAATTAAAAGATCAGAAGTCACTGTCTTCAACATACCATAAAGTGAGAATCGGATTAAGACAAAAATCAATTTGTGAGTTATATCTTAAAGGATAAATTATGCATAGGTTTGAGGAACGTTTTTGGAAAGTTGTTCACTTCCTGTCACGTATGAAGTTTGCTGGAGCCCCCGAGGGTCCTCAGCACCCACAAGATTCATCTGGATACTCTGTTCCTAGGCCTCACATGTCACATATATCTGCATGGGTGTGCCCAGCCATTATATTACCCCACAGTTAGGGCAATTCTTATTTTCATACTCCTTGAAAACCAAATGGCTGTGAATCCTTGATCTTAATTGATGCTTTCCTCAAAATTCATCAGGCCAATCAACAGATTTCAGGGGACATCAGTTTCCTGTAATTTAGGCCAAAATAAACCTACTCAAAGTTATACCCCTTATTTCAGATTGGAGGTAAACAATAGACAGAGCCATTTAATTGAAGTGAAACTTCAAATTCGTATTAGAATATTTGTGTACATTTTTTTACGAAGTTTATTAAACTATATGGTCACATATTTATGTAAGAGCTTTCAAATGATAATCCTATTGTGTATACATGGGTTATATCAAGCTATCACTAAGCCCATCCAGTGACTATGATTATTTATCAAGTACTTAGTATCAGAAAATGCAATACTATATGCCTAGAACTCAATACACTCTTATTTTTGAAGAGGTGGTCTTCTTTTTGAAAGAAGCATGCCCTTAAATGATGGCATCTCTAGATAAACATAGACCATTTCTAAATTATAAAATAAAGCAAAATACTTGAATTATATTTCTAATACCTCTTCTCCACATAGGTCCTTGTGTACACAACAGTGTCCTGTGGTCTTGTGTGCCTGGTCCCAGCATTGGAACTGCAATACAAACCATTTTACTTCATGTTGAAAATGTATTTCTAACAATAATAAAAACAACAAGGCTATTATCCAATTCAATGCAAAAAGCAATGCTCCTATATTCCTTCTAGACTATAATTGTTGAAGTCATATGTTAAAGTGCTATTAATTAACTTTTACAAAATTTTTTCTCTCTCATTTTGTTCTTAACTTCCACTGTTCTGACCTACTTGCAGAGTATTAGCACAAAAACCGGTCATTCGGTAAATCTGTTCAGAAGCGTGAAGATTATTTTCAATATCTGTGCAATGTGTTTTAGTGTCTGTTTCCCTGATGTCCCATTCATATTTCCAACCCATAACTCTCTCCATAAACCTCAAATAAAAATGGATGTTAATTAGCTATCACGACAGCATCTGATTTAATGAAGTATATAGATTTAGCTAAAGAATGCCAACATTAGGACTGGGCAGGTAGCTCAGTGGCAGAGTGCTTGCCTAGTACCCTCAAGCCCTGGGTTCAATGCCCAGTACTGCAAAACAAAACCCACTAAAATCACAATCTCATGCTCTTTGTAATTGTAGACTTTTTAAGGAAAAATCACTTTATAATTTCCATCCATATGTCCCAATAATAACCAAGTTGCTAATAACACTTCAGTGTACTGTTGTATACATATAACCCCATATAAAATTAGAAATATCTGGGGCTAGGGATAGAACTCATTTGACAGAGTGCTTGCCTTGCATGCACAAAGCCCTGGGTTCAATCCCCAGCACCACAAAAAAATTAGAAATATCTTCATTTCAAAGGAAGGGTCAAAGCCAACCTCAGTAACTTAGCAAGATCCCATCTCAAAATGAAAAAGATGTTGCTCAGTGGCAAATCATGCCAGTACCATGAAAAAAACAAAACAAGAGGGGACATTGGGGCAGGAAAGATGGTGGAATGAGATGGACATCAATGCCCTAGGTACATGTATGACTGTACATATGTTGCTACTCTACATCATGTACAACCAGAGAAATGAAAAGTTGTGCTCCATTTGTGTACAATGAATCAAAATGCATTCTGCTGTTACATAGCCTATTTAATATAAATAAATTTTTTTAAAAACCCCCAAACCAGGGAGAATAGTCCTGTTGTTTGTTGTGCAACCCACTAAATACCTGAAGCTATTCCTGGTTTCATAGGAACAGGCAGTAGATCTCGTGGATTCATTGTGCAGAGTATTGGTGAATCCATTGACTTGGTCACTTAGCCTGAGAAGGCAAACATGGCGTGTTCGGCACTTAAAATCAAAGCCACTTAGTTTTTTGTTTTGTTAAATTTCTGCTCAATTAACTTTATTTTACCTACAATGAACCTCTCTATGTCTGTCTGATGTCTGCACAGATACACATAGAATACATAATTATTTCACTCCTCCACAGAAACCAGCCTTTACTTTTGAGAATATCTACCAGTACATGCCACATTGTCTGATGCTAGCATAGAGTACCTTTTTATTGAGGCTACAAACCATCAGAAATTGATTCCTGTAACATTTTCACACCAGCAGTGCCATTTTATAAAGCTTCCCATGTACAATATATCTGAGAATTTATCAATTTAATGAAAATGATCCAAGGGTTGCTCTGAGACATTCTAGTTTCCATTTTGTGTTTAATGAAAGGCAACACTTTGAAGATTGCAGAACTCTGACCTAGATATCTGCTAATCTAAAAATGTCACCACATTTTATAGCGTGAAGACACATTTGCTTTTTCCTATGGAACAGAAGAAATTCTTAATGCAAAAATAGTGAACATTTTAGCTCTTTCTCCTCCTCCAGGTTAGCAAACTCTGACATAGGAGAGACATGAAAACCTACAGGAGAGCTTAGATCTTAATCAAGCTTTATCATTCTCAAACAGGCTGTTCTTTACATTTCCAGAAAGCTCTCAAAGAAGAAGAGAACATTTGTTCACATATCATTTCTGACATACAGAAAATTACCTCTGGTTTTAAGTCATGAACATGACTGAGTTCAAATGATACTAAGTAGTAAAAAGGTAGAATTAATATTATTAGGTTTCTAACATGATGATTACAATATGTCACTCCAGGAATAGTAAACCTAACTTGGAACTGTTTTAAAATATTCAAATCTTATGACACACAATAAAAAACCCTCTTACAAAAAATAGCTTCAAAGGACAAAGATTATCAGTGAGATTGAAATATGTCTGTGTTGTCCTCAGCAACCTAAAATAAAAAATCAACAGTTTGCAAAATCCACAAACAGAAGAGGGAAGGAATTTGAAAACAGTACTATTATGGACTATTGTGGTCTCTCCAATTCATATGTTGAAGCCCTAACCCTCAATGTGACTGTATTAGTCCCTCATTAATCCCTCTAATGAAACATCATTCGTAAACAAGCCCAAATGAAACTGGTACACCTTTCAAATAATATCAAATAGGAAGTTCCTTAATTATGCTTAATCATTTACTCTCTTTTTTTTCCAAATCTCAGTTACTCAGAGCTTGGTGAATTGTAAGCCAGTCCTATTCCTAAAATAGTAAATGGGTATCCAGAATAAGCAGATCCTATTGAAAATTTATCCTCTCTCATTCTATCAAAGATTTTTCTTAGGATCATGCATGATAAAAGATGGCAGAAGATGATTTGGAGAATTAAGGAAATAGAAAGAAACTGTTAGATTTAAAAGCCTCTGTAGACATTATGGCGGGAAAAAGTGAATCAGCTTTTTCCCAAGCTTTTTCACTGTCTGCAGAAAATATTATTTCTTTTTTTTTTGGTACTGGGGATTGAACTCAGGGGTACTCAACCACGGAGCCACATCCCCAGCCCTATTTTGTGTTTTATGTAGAGACAGGGTCTCACTGAGTTGCTTAGTGCCTCGCTGTTGCTGAGGCTGGCTTTGAACTCGAGATTCTCCTGTCTCAGCCTCCCAAAGTGCTGGGATTACAGGCATGCGCCACTGTGGTCCAGCTAGAAAATATTTTTCTTATACACACACACACCAGAAAAGTCAGAAGTACAATAGAAAGGTAAATTTAAAAGGAAAAACAGGAACATATTGCTTTTTTAGGCTTCTTTCACATTTAGGGGAAGAATTGCTAAACATGGAAAAGTTATTAATTCCTTCCCAATTTAAACACTGATAACAACAATGAAATACACCTTCTATCCTAATTTTCCTTATAGTGGCAAACACAGTATTACAGTTTTAAAGCCATTATACTCTTGGTGTAAAGAAATTTCAAAATTAGGTCCTGTTTTGTGGCTGTGAGCAATTTGTGCATTTTTTAGCATGAGGTATCCAAGGAAAAGATTTTCAGAGTGTGCTCTGTATCTCTGAAGACCTACCAAGCAACAGTAAGTAAAAATAAATCTTCACAGACCACATAAAGAGCTTTGAATTTCCATGACGCCTTTTACACTGAGTCAGACAGTCTAACAGAATTAGAATATTGTTAATTTTTTTTGTACCATCTATTAAGCAACTGGTACCATAATTTTTTTATTTAGGTAGTTTTTATTTTTAAAAATGATAATATAATTCAAGTCCCCCCAAAATCTTCAAAGATTACACTCCACACAGGGGTAAACTCATAAGAAAGAAAGTAAATTATAATAAAACTTACCTTTCATTCTTTTTTTCAGATACATGAGAATTTACTTTAATTAAATTTTCTGGGTCCTGGTCTCTAGTTAAAACACAATTTTAGGAAATAAGCAAATATTAGAATAAAATAATTAAACCTTAGAACATAATGTCAGATACAGTGATTTATGGTCTATAAGCGTATGGATGATTGGAAATTAGATTTTGAGCTACTTGGCCCAACTACTAATGCATCAAATATGAAAGCATAGCTGGGGTGGAACTCCATGGTAAAGTGCTTGTTTTCAAGCAGAGGACCTGGGTTCAATCCCCAGTACCAAAAAAGAAAGAGAAATCAAGCATGAAAGAAAAAAAGAAAAGAAAGTGTGAATTACATTGTGAGAGAGAAGTAAAGAAAAAGTACCTTTTTGGAAGGTTTGGGAAATCTTGTCTGAAAAGATACCATTGACTTATATTCACATTCAGCTAGCATTTAATCAGCACTAAGTTTGTCACAAAGTTCTAACTGTATATTGTTACATGATCTCATTCAGATCTCATAAAACCTTGTAGAACAGCATCTGGGACTCAGAAAGACTGAATTTTCCAAGACCAATAAACTAATTTATGGAAAAGTCAAGATTTAAGGCCATATCACCGGCCCACCTAAAATCAATTCTTGGATTTTTACTTGGAGTCTTCATTCAGTTGTTTGGAATAATCAAAACCTAAGAAATTAACCCAAAATGTTAGTCAACAGTTTATGATGAGGAGGATAAATAGAGTGATTGGATTCTTAAAACTTGGGCTCCATTAATGATTTCACAAGCTTTCATGAGATACGATGTCCTCTGGTGTATTTGCTGCATGCTAGCTATTCATATATTTGGTATAACATTGAAAATTCCTGATGTGTACATGTGTTTTCATGATTTTGGAAAAGGCTTTGTCATGAATCCTACTGAGCAGGAGCATTGTTTAGGAGTCAAATCAAGGAGGCTCATCTCTTTTCTTTCTTCCTTGGGCAAATTAGTCAACATTTTAAGCTTTGTTTTGTAAAGAAGGTTACTAATATCCAATCTTACAAGTCATGATGAGAAAAATAAAATTTAGGGCACAGTGAGCACAGTTGTGGGTAAACTGAATAGGCTTACACAAATCATAGCTAACAGAGTTGTAGTGATGCAGCCATGAGCACTGTTGATTCCACAGTTTTGAGGGACATTTCATTAATATTTCAGTTTTGAGGGACATTTCATTAATATTAAGATTTTCACATCTTTGGAATTAATTCCAGTTCTTAAAAATTGTCTTTCCTATGACTCTGAACATTGAGTTTAACTAAAGTTACAAAACACAGAATGAGCATATGGACTTGTACTCATGAAATTAATATTAATGGTGATGAAGAATAATATAAAACATTCTCATCTTTATGTGGAGTGAGATTTAATACTTTTTACATAACATCCAAGTCATCAATAATTGATAGACTAAGGAAATTAGTATTAAATAGCCACACTTAAACTTTACATTTAAAATACTAGCACATGCTTTTAAAAATGTGAAACTTTAGGGTAAATTACTTTTTAACGTGAATTACACTAGAGATATTCCAACTCATATATGTAAAAAGTATGATAGTTCAGAAGCAGTCCAAAGTATCAAAATCACTAGATTTTGCAATCTGAATTATATAAAATTCTAAACTGAATTTCTACTGAAAGACAATAGAAAAAATTGGATTTAACTTTCCTATGTTCGTATATGTATACACGACCAGTGTAACCACACATTATGTACAACCACAAGAATGGGAAGTTATTACCCATGTATGTATAATATGTCAAAATATACGCTATGGTCATGTGTATCTAAAAATAACAAAAAAATTTAAAAGTTTCTAAACTGAATTCTTCAACTTAAAAGCTAAATCTGTGTAAGGTAATCTCCCAGCTTAACTCCTGCAAATTTAGAAATGGAGACAGAAGGCTTTGGGTTTGCCTAACCCCACCACAGTCTTCATCAGTTTCTGGAGCTACCTTCTTGGCATCAGGGGCTGCTGTAACTACTTTAATGGCCTTAGACACTAAGTGATCCTTCCCTTAATGTTTTAAATAATACTTCACTAAATAGTTAGAAACAAAGGAATAAAATTAAATGGAGTATCCATAATCCAGTTTCCAGTAACAACAAACTGGGATGAATAGCAGCAGTACATGGTAAAGATCACCAGGACAGATGAACCCTGGAAAATCAGAATTCTGCCCTGGAAAGTCGTTCTACCTCTAATGCTAATATTGGAAGAACTTCACATTACATTTAAGGAAGCTGATCATTTTTGTTACAACTTGAGAGTAGGGTCTAACATGACCATACACAGAGCAGCTGTTCCATAAATACATGAAGACACAAGGTAAAGATGGCCATCTGCTTCCACAGTTTAGCAATCGTGAATTGTGCTGCTATAAACATTGAAGTGGCTACTTTACTGCAGTGTGCTGTTTTTAAGTCTTTAGGGTGTAGGCCGAGGAGTGGGATAGCTGGGTCAAATGGTGGTTCCATTCCAAGTTTTTTAAGGAATCTCCATACTGCTTTCCAGATTGGTTGCACCAATTTGCAGTCCCACCAGCAGTGTTTGAGTGTGCCTTTTCCCCCACATCCTCACCAACACTTATTGTTGCTTATATTCTTGATAACTGCCATTCTGACTGGAGTGAGAGGAAATCTTAGAGTAGTTTTGATTTGCATTTCTCTAATTGCTAGAGATGTTGAACTTTTCTTCATATATTTGTTGATCGATTGTATATCTTCTTCTGAGAAAGAACTCTGAATAGGACAAAGGGGAGGGAAGAGAAGGGAAGGGACAAAAATGGTGGAATGAGATGGACGTCACTACCCTAGGTACATGTATGAAGACATGAATAGTGTGACTCTATCTTGTTTACAACCAGAGAAATGGAAAATTGTGCTCCATATGTGTACTATGACTTGAAATGCATTCTTTTGTTTTAAAAATAAATTTAAAAAACAAAAAGATGGCCATCTGCAAGCCAAAGAGAGAGACCTGGAATAGATACTTCCCTCTTGGCCTAAGCAGAATTAATCTTGCTGAGAGCTGCACCTCAGACTTCTAGCCTCCAAAGCCATAGAAAATAAATTTCTATCTTTCAGCCAACCAGTCTATGGTCCTTTGTTAATGCAGTCCTAACAAATGAATTCAGACTGCTTCTCCCTCACAAGATGATTACTTTTAGTTTCTCAGCCTGATGGTGGACATCCTCAATTCCTCTGGCGCTTTCCACTCGAGACTGCTGCAGATACTGCATCTTTGCTCTGTGTATACCTCTCACTCAATTCTTTTGGACCATACCTTTTTTTTTTTTTTTTTGATGCCAGGGATTGAACTCAGGGGTACTTGACCACTGAGCCACATCCCCAGCCCTATTTTGTGTTTTATGTAGAGACAGGGTCTCACTGAGTTCAACTCACTGAGTTGCTTAGCACCTCACCGTTGCTGAGGCTGGCTTGGAACTCCTGTCTCAGCCTCCCAAAGTGAAAGTGCTGGGATTACAGGCGTGCGCCACCACACCCAGCTGGACCATAGCTATTTCGAGGGAGAGAAAAAATGGATTTGAAATTCAAGAAGAGAAAGCCAGTATCTTACAAATCCAACAACTAACATAGATAAATAAAAAATGGAGCCCATGTAAGCATTCAAAAGCCTTTCAAAGTGGTGTGAATCCACAAAGCACATTGTTAGTGGCTTCATAGAATTCTTCTTTTTTCTTATTTTATTAAATAGCACTACATATCAGTTTGGTTGAGTGGGCTATAAAATTTTAAGCTGAATAAACTATCCTAATATGTAAAGCAAACTGAAATTTCCTGATTATGGAAAGCACAAATGAGCCAGGTATGGTGGTTCACACCTGAATACCAACAACTCAGGAGGCTGAGGAAGAAGGATCACATGTTTAAGGCCTAGCAAGACCCTGTCTCCAAATAAAAAGGGCTGCGGTTATAGTTCAGTGGTAAATCCCCAGTCCCCTCTACACATACACACAAAGCACAAAATGTATATTTGCCTTGGTTATTCACTCTGTTGATATCATTAGCTAGATTGGAAGATCCAATAAAGAAGTTCAGACTACCCATATACTTCCCAATTTAAAGGATGTGAGAATAAATTTTTATTTTTCAATTAAGACCACATCTATTGCCTGGTGTCTTTTACACTGTGGTGAAAGTTGAAGAACTGTGAGTCAATGTGTGAAAAATAGATTTTTATAGTTCAAGCCAAATGCTGCAGGTTTGAGCAAATACTTGATTCCAAACCCTTCCCATAGCAATTGCAGCAAAAGGAAGACCTTATAGTTTACAAGCAGTTAAATTAATTTCAAGGAAATCATTGATTCCTTATAGATTCAGAGAATTGCTAAAGAGCAAATTATTAACAATTGCAACCAGTGATACTTTTGTAATGTGGATTTTCAAATGTTTGGGAGAAAATAGGAGTTATCTGTGGAGTAAAGCCACAGGCCAATTTTGAGTATACAAATGAATTCATGTTATAATAGGGTAATTTATTTTCCTTTGCCACATTAAGAAGTCTAGCATTCCCTTACAGAGCAGGTCAAAAGAGGAAGAAGATTCTGGATGCCAAGAAATCATGTATCTTGCTACAGACTTTGCTATAGGCTTTTCCTAGAATAAGTTTTGATGTGATCACTTTAAAGTGATTACTTCACTCCTAACTCTCTCCTCTGATGTGAGTGTAGGGGGTATTTATTAATAGGTGGCAATACATTTCTCTCTATAGAGCTAATTTAATTTGCTTTTGTAGAGTGTCATACACACTTAAAAAATTAAGAGCATCCATATTAAAATTTTACTATGGTATTTCTTTTATGCCAAGAACTACATCTTAGGCATTGGACTACAGTTCAAAAGAAATATTTGTCTCCCTGAAAGGAATATAGTACACAGAGAAGTAACTGGTATAATTCCTCGATGTATTGACATAGTCAAATGAGCCTAACTTTACATATTTTTACATTTTTTTTTCCAATGAAAATGTCTTAAAGATGTTACATTAAAGAAATTAAGAGGTCTACAGAGAAGTTAGACAATTTAAGTAACTTAAATTTAAGATATAATTTATAATTTCAGTGGCTTTTGTTTACCATGGTTCACTGAGGTTATTGTGAACAACTTGGGCATTTTGGTGCACACCTGTAATCCCAGATACCTGGAGGGGGAGAATTTCAAGTTCAAGGCCAACTTTGGCAATTGAGTGAGACCCTGTCTCAAAAGGTTTTATCTAGTTGAACTATCATAAAGCATTGATTAGTTTGAGATTTAATCATTAATACACAGAATATTTGCTAGATATATGGGCTAGATATTGTGTGCCACTGTGCTAAGCACTATAGATAAAGAATAAAGGCAGATCCAGCCCTTGCCACTAACGAGCTCATAGTCAGAGAGAGAGGATTAAATAACAATTCCTTCTAAGAGACAAATATTGTGGGACAGGAAGGACAGAGCTTGAGAACATCTAGAGGATAATTCACACCTGGTAGGTAGAGCTTTCCAGAACCTGAGTAAGAGACACCTCAACTGATACCTGAAGGGTAAATAGAAGTTATCTAGACAATAACAATGAAGGAAGAGTGAAGAGTGTTCCAATGAAAGAGGCTGGTAGATAGAGTTTGATATAAGTGGGGAGGAACAGGAGATGGGGTGGGAAACCCACAGAGGCCAGATCATGATGGACTTTGAAAATCAGGTTAAGCGGCAGGGTCATGACCTACTGGCAACAGGAAGCCACTGAAAGATTTTTTTTTTAAATATTTTATTTAGTTATAGATGAACACAATACCTTTGTTTATTTTATGTGGTGCTGAGGATTGAACCCAGTGCCTCACACAAGCGCTCTACCGCTGAGCCACAACCCCAGCCCCCACTGAAAGATTTTAATCAGAATAACACGATCAGATTTGGGTTTTAGGAAGATCACCTACAGTGATTGAAGGACATAAGACTAGCAACAGAGAAACCCTTAGGAGACAGAAAAGCAGTCTGGATGATAGTAGTACTGAGGTCACTTCCTGAGATAATGAGGAGAAGCACCACGGTGATTGATTGATTATGGAAAGTGAAGCAAGAGTCGCAGTTATCCCCAAATTTATATCTTGAACAGAAATAGGAGAAATAAGCAGTAGGAAGACAGAAAGAAACTTTTCTCTTGTTGGAATACTGAAAACTTGGAGGTATGTGTTAACAAAGATCTCTTAAAAAGATGAAAGTATGAAATCACAAACAGAACTTTTTTTTTTCTGCTTTAGGTGAATGATGCCTTTTCTCACCATGAAGCCAAACTGGTGTGCTTTTCTATATTTGGGAGCACAAATTCAGTTTTAATAATTAGTCTAACAACAATTTATAGGCTACAGAGAAATGAAAATCTCTCTAATGTTGGTTCATGTTGCTGCTAAAAGTCAGGCAATTTCTCACTGAATAGATAAAAATTCTGTGCACATCTGCATTTGTTCTGGTTGTTGTGTTCCAAGAAGCAGTTCAGGGATGCCTGCTTACATTCTGATGGATGATTGAAGTTTATTCAGCCCCTAACTGTGAATTAAATATACAGCTGCAGGAGATGTCAGCAAAGTCACATAAAAGGATTCTGATTCACTGCTGTTATACTATTAAATAATCAGTGCTTGTGTCTCACTGAATTGATGTAAAAGTGCCTTGTGGCTGTTCTTTCTACCAGGAGGTACTTTAAAATACCCTTTTTTCTCTACCTGCATCAAAATCAAGAGGGCAGCATGGCTACATTATAGATACAAGTAGCTGAGTCAACTGAATGAAGTCACTCTTTTGCAAGAGTTCAGTCTTTCCCATTTGACTGCTCTGTAATAATTCTTGGAATTCCTGACTGATAATCATCAAATCTGGTGTGCTACCAAAGAATAATCAGGCATAAGTCCATCTTGTGGACCAAGATTCCATCTTAAAACACCACGATGATGAATTTTTTAATTTCCTTTTTATAGTAATCATATTTGTGTAAGGAAGATGTTCTGTTTCCATGGATATTTATTTAGGACTTGTTGAAATAGAATTTTTTTGTAAAATTAGTCTCTTGCAATTAAACAAAACGCAAAACTTTATGAGAAAGTTACCATTGTCAACATAGCGCATTTTCCAGAGAGGCAGAGGCAGGGGAGAGGAGAGCAGCAGGGGGGAGAGAGAGAGAGAGGGAGAAGGAGAGAGGGAGGAAGAGGGAAAGAGGGAGGGAGGGAGGGAGGGAGAGGCAGAGAGGGAACATTTCCCACTGTTAATTATTGTACACTATGATTATTAAACCTAAGTATTTCCAACATGATTGAAAACCTTCCAAAACTATTACTATATAAAGAAAAATCTACCCTAACAAATACCACTGTGAAGAAATGGTTTACTTAAAGCAGTTATTTCCATACAATTATCAGTGTCAGGATCCACATCACAAGTTTGCTGTTATTTCAGCCATTAAAACATTTCCATTCTAGGACTGGGGATATAGCTAAGTGAGAGTGTGCTCACCTAGCATGCTCAAGGCTCTGGGCTCAACCCCCAGATCCATAAAAATTAAAAAATTTAAAAAATTTTATAAAGCCCTTTAACTATGTCTGGGGAAAACAAGGGAATGGAGAACATGAAAGGTAGAAAGAGGAGAGGCTGAGCTCATTTCACCACAGATCTTCTGTTCTCCCTCTAGGTAGTGACATCAGATGTATCTAAGTTTAGATTGAGGTGTTTTCTTTCTTGAGAAGGCTGCTAGGTATCTTTGAGTTATAGTATCCTCTTATACAAAATATTAGAATATTTCCCATGGAGTGTTGTAAGGACTAAATGTATATAAATTGTGAGTCATATTGCATAGGTGCTCAGCAAGCACTCTCAGTAGCAATTGCTCTTCAGCTGCCTTCTGCCTTCCTACTTCAAAGACCCAAGATCCCAGTAATAAAAACACAGAAACAGAAAGAGAAAAATGAAGCACTGATGTAGAAAAGCTTAAAAGGTAGGCCAATTAGTGTGTTACATTGCCCTTTCTCTGACTGGATTCAAAGTACTTTTTCATAAATAATTTATTGTCTTCATCTCTGAATGTTGGGCTATGATTCCTAGCTATTATTTATTATGATAAAATTTCAAGTCAGCAGAATGATATGGACTTCCAATACAGTATGTACAGGTGAATTATCTATACTTTATTATCTACTAATAAAGCACTTTGAGTGGAAGACATTATATAAAAATGGCAAATTATAAGATCATTTCAGAACTCAAGGTGGAAGTTCAAAGTTAAAATCTGCTGTAATATTTGGCAAGCCTAGACAAATTGTGGATCTAAGCTTCTAAAGATCCTAAATTTATTCTCCAAATTGGTTCAATTTCTTAAAAAATATTTTTATTTTACTTAATTTTATCCATTTTTCATTTCAGTCTTTAAACTCTCCTTCCTGTAGATAACAAATATTAAGTTCTTAGTGTGAAGAAGAAGCCCAGAACTGATTCCAAAGTAGTTCAATTAATTCCAGAAGAGTGCAGTGTTTCCTTGTAGACAAGATACACGCTGGCTACAAATGCGTCCTCATTTGTAACACTAAAGAAAAATAAGCCTTCTTCAAAAAAGAAAGAAAATCTCTAGCCTAGATAGAACCTTGGGAATATGTCAAAATAATCAAGCAAAGCCATTTACCGATTAGAGTTCCCCAGAGCTGAAGGTTTCACATTAATAAGATGATCCAGGTCTTGGCTATTTAAAAGAAAGAAGGAAAAGTTCAGGTTAGTGAAATGTTTTGCAGGTTGTGAAGTCAATAAAGCAATGGTACAAATCCACGTCTTCCAGGGACAACAGAGAAATGAAAATGTGATTAACTGCTTTTATTTGAGTACCTTTGATTGCTTCTGATTACTGCAGGATTCACTTTGATGAAGTTATCCAGATCTGGATTTCTTTAAACGAAAAAATGGAAAGAGAGCATTTAGTGATAAAGTTCTTTTTTTTCAACACTTAAAATATATTTTAGGACTGGAGCGGTGGCTCAGTGGCAGAGCACTTGCCTGGCATGTGCGAGGCACTGGGTTCGATTCTCAGCATCACATACAAATAAATAAAAAATAAATAAATAAATGTCCATTAACAACTAAAAAAAATATATTTTATTAGTGAATTTTAAATTTTTTTGGTTTATAGATGGATACAATACATTTATTTTGTTTATTTATTTTTATGTAGTTCTGAGGCTCCAACCCAGTGCCTCATACTTGCTAGGCAAGAGCTCTGCCACTGAGCTACAACCCCAGTCCCTATTAGTACATTTTAATTACACAGAATAATGCAAATAATGTGCTTTATCATATTAAAATATATTTTTAAAGAAATCAAAAAACATCAAAAAATCACAATGTGTGAAGTTTATTTGTATTTAAGTGAACTTTAAAATATAGTTTATGATACATGCAATTAGAACCTTAAATATTGAATAAATATTGGGTGAAATTCAATGATTATTAGTTTTTAGTATGATTTTGTGTGTGTTGTTATTATTATTTTACCATTTTTAGAAATAACTGACCAATAAGGACACAAGCAGATGCTATCATACATAACAGCTCAGATTAAATTATTTAAAATCAAACATGACAAAATGTTACGATTCAAAGTGATACAAAGTACTCTGGGCAAAATTGTTAGGGTTATAAATGAAAATAAAACAAAGTATTCATCTTGACCAAAGTACATTTAAAATAAAGATGGGTTCCATTACCTTTGGTTGTTTGTGAGAATTTCAGGATTCACTTTGATGAGCTTATCAAGATCTTGATTTCTTTAAAGGGAAAAAAGATGAAGCAGCTTGGGTTAGGAGTAATAAGATTTCAGGTCATTGTGAATGGAGGAAATGACTATAGTGTAAGACACGGTCTTTTGGTGTAGAACTGCCATGAAATGCGTTTCCTAACCCATCCAGAGGAGGAACAACTGTGCTGAAAGAGAAAAAAACTTACTCTGACCTCACACACTTTGTTGCAGAAGCATATCTGTCTACCAGGATGTGCAGGCGAGATACTCCACAGCCAACACTCAGTGAGTGACAATGTGTCACTCTGGAACAGTTCAACAATATTAAGATAAGAACTGATTCTAATGCCTTTGCCATTTCCTAAATCATGTTGCAACAAAGAGTATCAATTCTTAAAAACAATAAGGTCTAAAACTGGGGTTTTGTTCTTTATTCTTAACATAGAATCCATCAAGTGTGACTTTTTCCCTCTATTTTATTTTATTATTACTATATGTTTAGTGCTGAGGATGGAAGTGAGGGTCTTCAGCATGCTAGGCAAGTATTCTACTACAATACTAAGCTTCCAGCCCTTTTCTTTCCTCTATGATGATTAAAAACCTGAATTGAATTTAATTGTTCATAGTTAAATTAGATACATCCTCCGAAAACTCTCTGCTCCCCATCCTAAGCTCTACCAGTTTCTTTTTTCAGCAAGAGAATAGTATTTCCTCCCCTGTGGTCTGCTATCATCCACTGCCTTAATATAACTCCAGTTTTAAGAGCTGCAAAGTGATTTTTTTTTCAGTGTCCCTCTAAACTCTTTTCTAATATTTATCCAGAGAAATGTATGGCAGATGCACAGCAAGAGATTGCAGGGCTGATAACCCCTCCTTCCCCTTCCATCTGAGACAGCAATCGGTCTGTACCCATCACCTCCTGCAATACTTTTTTCTTGTCTAAAAATAACATGCATTTTACTCATCAAAAAGATTGATGCAAGGTTACAAACTGAAAGTACATCATTTAGAGATGAATTATTATAAAGGTCTGGGGTCTACATCCCCCTCTCCCAGCCTCAATCTTTCCATGGAATGTGCTCCCCAGCTCAAGACTCCATTCTGTGAGATCTCTTCCGGTTTTCACATCTCCACGGTGGATAGAAAGTCCCTAGCTGGACTTTCAGGTTTGGATTAGCCTCTATATGATATACGAAATTAAAGATTATCTATTGGTATCTGTAAACACCATTAAAAGAATGATTGCCAAATGAGAGCTAACCCAAACATAATTTCCTTGTATAAATTAATAGAAAAATATGTTATAAAACAAGTACTGAGAAGATTAAGTGAGATAGTAAAGGTTTAAAAAAATGTCATTAAGCAGAACTGTGCCATTATAAACAACGTGTAAAATTAGGTTAATTTCAAAATGTAAAAGAAAAAACTAAGAAGAAATAAAACTTTTTAGAGGGGATAATATGCTCAAAAGCCTTTTGATACATATAAAATTAATCACAATACATTTTAGTGTAACTACATATAATATTCATGTGTTAGCATAAATAAGAATAAGGAACACAGAAAATGCAAAAACAGACACAGGAATTTCCATTTATACTTGTTATGCTGAGCACATAAAATTGGATCATCTAATAATCTAGATCAGAAATATGCAATTAATACTTTATATTAATATGTATATAAAATATTATTTATAGTTATATGAAATAATATTTACATTAATATTATTGATTAAAATTTTATAGAGTAATATTTTGTAAAGACCAAATACATTTTATGTGACAGCCCAATACTGTCTTTTCTCTCTTTTACAACCACATACAGACTCACATATGGGAAACATAAATTACACAAAATAATACCCTACTCCATTAGAATTCTTACATTTTTCTATTTGATTAAGTCTATTCAATGGAGGGAGTGGAGCTGATTACCTCTCACTAAATTAACTACAAGACCTTTGAATGGATGGTGACCCACAATTTGAAAAATCTAGCTTAGAAAACATGTTAAGTCCCACTATTATTTCTAAAAAGGCAATGTCATGTGTTACTAAAATCAGGATCTTAGTAATAGTGCTGAACTGTCTTGATTGACAGCATAAGTAGTTTATCTCAATGGACTGAAAACAACAAAATATTGACTTTTCTTCTGGACCTGAATCCTGAAAACAAAGGAATCTTATATGTACATTTTATCCAGGGAATATGTAACATCTTTCCTACTCAAGTTACAAGCTTTCATTAATTTTGCTTTCAGGATGTGGCAAAGGATGCATTAGAACTGGTAGTGTGACTTCTGAAAGTTTAAATGCTGTAAGATGTTTTACAGTCTTTTGCACACTGTGCCATTGTCATTTATGAAGTAATTCTTCACGTGACACTCTGAAAACAGTAGCGGGCACATCCTGGCTGTCCCACAATAAGAGGAGCAATCCTATCTGATAGCCTCCACTATTTCTTGAGGTGTTTAATTAACTTTCATTTACTTCAAGATCAAAGTCTGCGCTGTGGGTTGTAAAGACCAGAGTTGGGCTGAGAATTAGAAGATCTCCTAAGAGGTTTTTGCTCTCTGGCCTCAGTATTCTCATTTCTGAATGAGGAGCTTGGATTGAATAATTTCTATGACCCTGTCCATCCCTAACTTCTATTCCAGAACTCCAGGAATACGAATTTTATTGCCGATAGTGTTTATTATATCCTCTTTTTAATGTCTTTTTTCTTTTTAAATGCAATTCACTGACAATACTTTCTATATTCAGCAAGCAGTACATGAGTGTTCCAAAATGTAATATATTAAATTGACAACCTATTATTGTCTTGGAGTAACATCTCTGTGCCCCTGGTACATAATTAACTTTAATCTATGTTAATTGCCTGCTGTTAATAAGATTGAGTATGACTACTGAATTCTCTTTTTGGCGTTCACAGCCTATAATTATACCTAATGTGCAACTAATGATACCTAGTCTTAAATTGTGAACCCAGTAGGTGCTCAGTAATTATTCACTGCTTAAGAGATCACAGAACTACTATCAGTCTTACACTGATTTTCTCTATGTCCCTGGTCAAATCACTTAACCTTTCTGTGTCCTAATTTCCTCTTCTACAAAATGAGCAATTTCAACTGAAACAGTGGTTTTCAAAATTGTTCAAATTAACTAGGCTAGGATTCTCTGAGTTTTCTTTCTTCCATCTCTAAAATTTTATGATTTTTTTAAGGGTACCAACAAAACTTAAAAAGGGAAATCATGAAAACATTTCTAAGATTCCTGAGTAAGGTGTAATGATGTGAAATTTTTCATATAACCAGGGACAAACAGTCAATTTCATTATCTTAGAGAAACTATTAAAATAATTACCAAATTTTTGGTCCAAATCCTCTAAAGATCAATGAACCTCAAAGTTCCAGTATTACCCAGAAAACACTTCCAAAAGGAGGTAAATGATACTACTACTGAGTCTAATGAAGTTTGTAGGTCTATTTTTTAAATTAACTATCACTAAGGATTTTAATTCTAGAGACAAAAGTATTAATATTAATGCCACACAAACAAAACAAAACAGCTCTTGGACTGGCTCTGTTCCTAGCACTCCCTTCTCCAATTGCTCCCTTCAACTGCTCTACATGAGGCTGAAGAAAGAGATGTGGCCACCATTAATTGTCGCCAGCTGTCTCTCTTTCTTGCAATTAACAAATTCTGTTGTTAATATCTAGGTTTCCAGGGACATATAAAAACCGTGATGATATTTCAAGACCTATATCTAATTTGCCCATAGAATGATTATGGCACTTATATTCACACTGTGCTTAGTTATAGAGAAGAAAAACCAAATAAATAATGTTTTTCTCTTACCCAGAGATGCTCTTGACAGCTTTTGGGCTTACATTAATAAGTTCATCAAGACCTTGTTCACTGCAAAACAAAATAAAGTTCAGAGCCAATAGGAAATCAGCAAATGTAATGACTGGAGTTTTTGTGGTATATTTTTATAAATTATTCAACAGAATCTAAAATACAAAGTAATAAGTTTATTGAGTTTACCTTTTGTTTGCTAGTAAGTTTATTGAGTTTATACTTTAAATACATTAATTGCTGTTTTTTAATCCTCAGAACAACTTACTAAGGAAGACACTACCATGCCCTTCTGAGTTTCAGAAGGAAAAGATACTTCCTGGGGTCATACACCTAAGCAGTGGCTGAGGGTGAACCAAAACTGAAATGGCAATAAATGGACTTCACACTCCATAATCTTGCCTCTTAACAGGCTTCCTCTGTTATATTTGTGGCAATTTCTTCCATTTGCACAATGTTTTCACGATTATCTTCGAAATAATTTTATAAAAGATGGCTTGAAGTTTCTCTGGCATACATTTATTAACTTTTGTTCTGATTTATAATAGGTCTTAATTTCTCTATCTCTTTGTTTTTCTAATACTGGTGATTGAAATCAGGGGCGAAATCAGTCCTGTTTATCTATTTGTTTGTTTGTTTGTTTGTTTATTGAGACAGGGTCTTGCTAAGTTGCTGAGGCTGGCCCTTAACTTTCAATACTCCTGCCTCAACCTCCTGAGCAGCTAGGATTACAGGCATGTGCCATCGCACCTGCCTCTAACAGATTTTAATTTCTCAAGAACAGAAGAAATTCAATGTCATGCAAAAATATTCTAATCAAGTGTAAGAATGTTATGTTCCCATTTTTCTCAAAGAAGTCATTTAAAAATTAATTCTTGGGTTTATGAGAAGGTAGAAAGCCAACGTTCTCTGGTTTATTCAGTTTTATGAACTTATAATTTATTAGTTTAAATTTACATTTAATAGGGCTAAGGTTGTAGCTCAGTGGTAGAATGCTTGCCTAGCATGCATAAGGAACTGGGTTCAATTCTTAGCACTGCATATAAAATGAATAAATAAAAAATAATAATAAAGGTTCATCAACAACTAAAAAATGTTTTAAAAAATAATCTATTTGTGTTATTATTATGTCAAAAGCAATTGCTCAAGTAATAATTATACAAAATTGGCTGCAATATTACCATTTTAAAAATATTATAATGGATAAGGTGAGTAATAATAAAAGAAAAACTTGTTTACCATTATTATATATCAAAAAATCAATGCACCAGGTGTGGTGGAGCCACCTGTAATCCCAGTAGCTCTGGAGGCAGAGGCAGGAGGATTTCAAGTTAAAGCCAGCCTTAGCAACTAAGGAACTTAATGAGACCCTGTCTCTAAATAAAAAATAAAAAGGGCTGAGGATGTGGCTCAGTGGTTAAGCGCCCCTGCGTTCATTCCTCAGTACAAAAAAACAAAACAAAAAATACCCTAAAAACAAAGAAATCAATGTGTTCTTTGTTTTCATATCCCCTTTCAAAATGCCCTTAGCCAATAATCTTTCTTTCTCTCTTCTTTATATAAATTGGAGAATTGTTCAGGAGTCTTTAATAATGCTAACAAGCTTACTTTTTGTTTGCTGAGGGGGTCACTTTGATAAGATTGTCCAGATCTTGTTCCCTAAAAATAAGTTCAGGTCAACTAAAATCAATCATTTTTATACTTTTCAACCTTAATATTGAATCAATGACTATTGCTTATTTAAAAATCCATACCTTTTGAATTATCTTTTTAGCCCCACATAAAAATGTAGCTTCTATCAATTTATTTCTTGAGCACCATGGAATATGAGAATTTAATTTAATTTCATTCATGTTTCTTTCAAGTCTAACACAAAGCAGGATTACTTTTAAACTTCTTATTTTCCATATTTGTGTAGTCAAATTAGCATTTAAAATAATTTTGAAGGTTATAATGAGAAAAAGAAAAATATGAAACTATTTATCATTACTCTGTGTTCCTTGCTTCCTCCCCCTTCCAAAAAGCAAACAAATAATGAGACTTTTAAAACATTATTTCCTGATATGTGGGTATATACACATATGTATAATTTTGTGCTACTCTAAGATATTAATTAAATCATTTTGGAGTCACACTTCATGAAAAACCAAATCATAAACAAGCAAGATTTCAGACTATATAATTTATGTTTTTATTCTAAACACTATTTGAATGTTGAGGCAATTATAGCTCTAAAGAGATACTGTTATAATACTGGGCTCTCATACTAACCCTAACACCAAATAGCCTGAACAAAAAGTCTTATTGGATATACTTCATTATTAGACAATGCATTAAATATCCTAAAAAAGACAGCAGAAAGGCTTTATCATTAAGTATCCTGAAATAACTAATCTTTGGAACTAACCTATGAATTCATTTTATTATGTACCTAACCTCTGATATAAATTATTATATGGTATTATGCTAAACTATATGAAATTATCATTCGTGGGTTAAAATTTGTTGAATATCAGTAATTTTGCAATGTTTAACTTAACAGGATAATTTCTTTGGTATCTTCTTTAAGTATCAAGTGGTGCTATGGGGATTCAACAATGAAGAAAAATAATAGCACTAATAATACTAATAGATAATATTTAATAAATAAGTACTTGAGAAAAAAGTATTTTGCAAGCATGATCACATTTACTCTTTCTAGTGACTCACAAAGAGAGTTAATTCCTGGTTTTACTGATAAAGAAACTGAAGCTTAAAGATTAAACAATTTGTCCAAGACTATACAACTAGCAATTATGGTCTGAACTCAAAAATCTCACTGTCAAGTAAAAGAAATGCATACACAACCATGAGATAAGTGTCAGCATGTGGTTACTAGGAAAGGCCACCTTCACCTTTGGAAACTAAGTCATCCTGGAAAAGGGACAAAAAACAACTGCTGTTCCTTTCATCTGTAATGTAAAGTATTGTTTGGTCTTCAGATTCAGCATCTGACCATAAAGTTGTTTTCCTAATTGATGAGCAAAGCCTGAAGATAGTTGGACACTAAATATTCAGATTTGGTGAGATCTTCAGTTTAATCATAAAATAAATGAAATTACACGTGCAATAGTGGGGAAAGACAGCCAGCTGTATTTCAGAAGTGGCCTCAACTGTATTCAGAGCTGACCCTCCTCTCCTTTCTAGTCTAAGGGTCAGCAAACTGGGGCCCTACAGCTAAATTCTGCCTAGTTTTCTAGTTTATTGGAACATAGATATGTCCATATATTTGCAAGGTATTTTTGATAGCTGCTTTCACAGTACTGGTGGAGCTGATTATGTAGTTAAAGGAGAGAATGAACTATCTACTACCTGCTCTTTTAACATGAAGTTTCTGATAACTGATCTAGTCAAAGTAAGCTCTGTTTGATGGCTACATGCTATAAAAACAGAGAACATTTCTATATGCAAAGTAAGAGAGAAAATCTGTCTGAAAGAAGGTATGATCTTGGTATCTTTCATATCTAACTCATATTCAAACTCATATAACCATATATGTATATAGTTTCATGGTTTTGTTATCTCTCCATTTTGTTAACATGTTGTGCCTTGGAAAAATTCTCTTTATATAAAAAATGAATGTCAGTCTTTGTATTCTTTATTATTTTAATGAATTGAATATAATTTTAAAAAATGATCTCTCAGCCTCAGGGTAGTTTGGGTGATAAACAATAAGAAGATGGAATAAACAGTGGAGGAAGAAGGAAGGAGAAATGTTTATCATCTGAAGACTTTTCTTTAGGCTGCTTAGCTTTAGAAAATTGTTTTGGGGTGATGTTTCTTCCCATGGGGAATACCCATTTGTTTTTAGAAAGCCCCAAGATGGAACCCAAATCCCATACTGGAAGGATCACTCTGGTATTTCAGAGTTCTCTCTCCTGCAAAAAACCACAGCCAGGGAGTCCCTAAGCAAGGCCTTGAACACCAGCCCCTGGGATGGTGACAGAGAAACTGTTGATTTGGGATTCCCATCATTGATTGTCTCTATGGTGGGGCAGTGCATTTCATCATATTTTAAAAGTTGGACACAAAAAGAAACAAAGAAAAAAGGGAGCAATATAAGAGTTTCATTAACCTTACCCTGGTTTGATTCTGGTTGTTTCAGGAGCCACTTTGATGAGGTTGTCAAGACTTTGGCCCCTTCAGAACATGGTAGAAATGACCAGATCAGTGGTAGATTTTCATCAAATAGTTACAAATATTTGTTGAAACTGAGAAATGCTTTTTATTATAAATTATTTATTAAAACAGAAACCATCTCAAAGACTTGAAATTTTTTAGTGATATTTATCTATTGATCATCTATCAATATCTGCATAGAAATAATGGATAGTAACTAATATCTTAGGAGTTTTCTACTTTTGAGGTGATTGATGTGATTTATCAGCTTTAATCCTCACACTAACTCTATGACACAGGGGGTATTAGGATTTTAATTCAATAGAAAAAAAAAATGTGAGATGCCAGCATTTTCTCACATGGCCATAGCAGTGGGGCTGGTATTTAAAGCTAGGTAATCTAGTTCCACAATGCTTTGCCTTTACCATAACACCAACCACCTTGTTGGGACTTAGTACCTGAATAAGTGCTGGAAGTATCTAGAAAGCACCTAGTCCCATTTCCTTACTTTGAGGACGAGAAAACCAAAGCACACATAGAAGTGACCAGCTCCAGGTCACAAGTTCGATGGGGCAGAACTAGGACCAGACCCACATCTAAGGGCTCCAGCCGAGTTCTCTCTCCCTGCCACTGTGCCTTCCCTTCTGCTTAGGAAAATCAAGTCAGCAAATAAAAATGTCATGTCATCCTGGGAAAACAACTGTGGGCCTCATTGATCAAAGCTACCTTCATTGTATCAGAAATCAGCTGGCTAAAATATTAAACATTTCAGATCTGAGGTAGTCAGGATTGTAGAGTTTTCTTGACAATCACTGGGTTCAGGATTAATCTGCTGAAATGATGATTCAATTATACTTTTAAGCCTTAGTTATCAAGAAATGAAAAAGAGGAGCTTATTAAATCTTACCCTTGCATACTTCTTCCTGTCGATGGACTTACTTTGATGAGGTTATTAAGGTCTTTGGAACTTTAAACAGACAAACACACACAAAAAAAAAATAAAAATGGAATTACATTGATTGACAATATATGTGCTCAAGATGAATTTTACTACTAAGTTTGAACAGAAATCAATACTAGTTTTTACCTTTAAAAGAGTAAACATATTGAGCTTTATGCAAATCATTAGTATACTGGCTTAGTTTTCCATTTACTGTCAAAATAAAACTATAAAATTAGGACAGATTGAGTTTTTGAAAAAATAATTGATTCAAGAACAATATAACAATTTGCCTAAAACTCTTGTCCTGTTTCTGTAAGCATTTCTCCTAATGTTATCACTATAACTAAACTGTTTTGTTAATAATTTTCACTTGTAGTACCTTTTTGTTTAAAAGGTATTTTATATCCATTATTACATTTGATTCTTACAACTTTCCAGTGCCAAAACCAGAATGAATATTATGGTCTTCATTCTGTAACTAAAGGAGCTACTACAACTCAAACTGGGCACTGTAGTGCAGGCCTATAAACTCAGTGACTTGGGAGGCTGAGGCAGGAGAATGGCAAGTTTGAGGCCAGCCTCAGCAACTTAGTGAGACCCTGTTTTAAAAATAAAATAAAATAAAAATGGCTGGGGATATAGCTCAGTGGTAAAACATCCCTGGATTCAATATCTAGAAAAAAGGAAGGAAGAGAAGGGAAGAGAAGGGAAGAGAAGGGAAGATGCAACTCAGTATTAAGGGACTGGCTCAAAGATACCCAGCTGGTAAGTGATGAGAATCGAACTTTCTGATTCCAATCCAAAGGCTTTTCAACTCATCCTCTCACATAAATTGATAGGGAGGGACAGGAAGAGAGAAAAGACATAATCCTTACCCTTGGCTACTGTTGTTTACTTCAGGGGTCACTTTGATCAGATTTTCAAGACTCTGGCCCCTTTAAAACATTGAAGAAATGATGAAGTTAATGGTAGTTTTTCACAAATGGATGAAGCCATTCATTAAAACTCAGAAACAGCAGAAGTGCACACTGAGATCATGTCAGAGTTGAAAACTGTTAACAGTCACTATGCATGCATGGAGCACTTATACATCTCTGAAATTCATTGGGACTTAGCAAGACAGTATTTTTATCTTGGAGCCATTTGGCCGATAGCAAATTTTGTACCAAGAAAAAAATAAAGTGCTTAACACACACACACACACAGAAAAAAAAAACACACAGACTCTATTTCAGTGTATTAATACTATGCTGTTAGTCTTTAGCATATACACGTAATATTTTTATGTCAGTCTATGTACTTATGGAACATTCTAGAAGGCACATTCTCTTAATATCAACCTCCAACATAAATGGAACTTTAAAATCGGCTTTGAAGAGTCCATGCTTTGTTAATTTGACATTTACTGGCAGACTGTCAACGAAACTGTAATAAGACAGAAACACCACTATGCTAAAATCCACAATATGTAAACCAGAGTATGTTTCTGATACTTACAACTGTGTATTAGAGTGGCTCATTTTGGCCTATTGTTCTGGTAACAAACAGTAAGAAGATTAAAATCTATGGAGTTCTGAGATGTTCTAAAGTGTAAGAAATATTGACTGTACTATAAAATTCCACAAAGTCACTAAAAACACTTCAGTATTTCATGGTTACCCTTTGGTATATGTCTGTTTTTTATCTTAATGGAATTTTGCTTTTCTTGTTGCTTCTGCATGTGTTTTCCACATACACAGTGCCAACAAATGCTCATCTGATCTCCAAGGGGCACCATGTGGGGACAAGAACATCAGCAGGAAGGTATTTTACACTGTTTCTCCACACTCTGGACCCCGCTAAAAGCACTTCCAAAATGCTCGGAGGTTTGGTCTACACAACATCAAAGATATGAATATTTGAAAAAGATGAGGAATAAAAGAAAAAAAAGATACAGATATTTGGAAGCAACCAGATGTTGATCCAAGTTTTTGCATGTATACAGATGTCTGCAGATGTGATACCTGGACTAAAACCAAAAGCAAAAGATGTGGACCTTTGTCAAGCAGAGAATGAAATCATTAGCCTCACAGAAACAACCACTCAACCCCAGATTACTCCTTGTTGATTTTTGCCTAAATGATGGGATTTGACTGCCAAAGACTGAGAAAACAATCCCCAGGGTTTCTTGTTCAGATCTGAGTATTAAAAAAAAAAAAAGGCAAACAGCAACTATTATAATTCCTTCCTTTGTTGGTTATGGAATCTGTTTTCATTATATTGTCAGGATTTTGATCTCTTTAAGCATTCAACCAGGTACCTAACAGTATAAGGTTGCTTAAATTTCTTAGTTCATAAAATCAATAAAGAAAAGTGAACCAGGGGCTGGGGTTATGGCGCAGTGGTAGTGTGCTCGCCTAGCATGTGTGAGGCACTGGGTTCGATCCTCAGCACCACATAAAAATAAAATAAAGATACTCTGTCCACCTACAACTAAAAAATAAATGTTAAAAAAAAGAAAAGTGAACTAATTAATGTGGTAATCTAATTGATGTAATAGTGTAATATAGTATTGAACTTAACTGTGTGAACAATGCCCACAGTGTACATATCTTCAGTAGTTAGGCATTCTTTCAAGAACAGATTGGAAAGCCCTATGGACTATGGCCTCGGCTCTGCCTCAAATGCTGGGGTGGAGTGAGCACAACAGACACATGATTGGCTCACACCAGGCTTCTGTTTCAACTTGGGGAGAGGCAGGAAATAGGCAATTGGGTATATAAACGAATGCTGCAATTTCAGATAACAATATGTGCTATTCAAAAAATTAAAAAGTGCCTGGTGCCTGTGGTACTGGGGACAAGGGGAGGGGAGGAGACTTAATTATATTCAGTGGTCAGAAATGACCTGAGAAGGTGACAGTGTGGGCATAAAGCATTTCAGGAAGTGGGAACAGCACCTGCACAAGCCTTAAGGCAGGAATGAGCCTGGAATAGGAGAGAGCCATCTGGCAGGGCTTTACTGAGAAAGTAAAAGACCCTTGCTAAGCATTAGAATTCCATTCTACCTGAAATGGGACAACACTGAAACTTTTTTTAAAGGAAAAAAAATATGATCTGACTTTATTTTCTAAAGATCTACAGAATTTCTTTATGTGTAGTAAAAGGAATTAAGCATTACTATCCTAATAGCTTCAGGAAAGCACACACATAAAAATATAGATACACACACTGCACATAAGCTCACTCACACAAGTATACATGCATCCATGTACATATGTACTCATATACACACAAAAACACACTTATACATATTTATACGTATGAGCACACAAGCATTGTTTACAGACATGCAATTACACACACATATGACGTACACATTCATTTGTATGCACATTCGCATACATACACGGGCATACACCTACATGTATATAAATGCGCACATGCCCATAAATATTTGTATGTGTACACACGAGTGTACACATAGGCATGTATATACTTACTCCAATATATGAAGAAATATAGGTCATCATTTGAAAGACTCTAACAAAAATTGGAAAGGAAAACAAATTTTTCTTGAAAGTCAAGGTAAACTACATATTTGAACACCATCTAAATCAATGGGACAATACAATTGACCTAAATTTTTATTATTGTAACAAAAACTTGTGTGTATTATGTGCCAGGCATGAGTATATTCTAATCCGATCCCTCTTTGGTAGATGAGTAAATTGAAGTGCAGGAACACAGTTAGTAAGAGTCAGAATTTGGACACAGTTCTTTCTGGCTCCCTGCTCAAATTCACTGCATATGCCTCCCTGAACCTCCCAGCTCACCTAGGTAAACAACGCTTTCTCCTCATCCTGTTGATGGTGAGATTGTGCCTCTGGCTACACCGCGTGGCCAAGAGCAGGACAGCTTGACAGTGCACACACCAATTTTTAGCTAGCTGGGCCCTTGCTCTGTCAGTGGGGCCTGTAGGCATTGATGACACATTTTAGAATTAACAAATGATATCAAGTACTGAGTTAACCGAATGGAAAGGAGTTCAGGGGAAACCACATGGAATCACTTAGCACACTGTTTTCAACAACATGCCAACAAGCTCAGTTTCAAAAATATTCCATGTGCTTAAAAAACAAAATACAAAGCAAGAGGACATCAGCTCTGCAGACTTACTTGACATTTTACAGGAAGGAGAACTCTTTTAATCAAGCATGCTCTAAGCTTGCAATCTTCACATATATATCACACTGCATACACATACACACACTACACAAAAATATACCACAACTGTACCACTACTTACCCATACACACACATACATTTATACATACACACAACTTACACGTGTGCACATACACACATTATTGATATATTCACACATGCACACCTACATGTATATACATTACTTACACATACACACTCATACACTTTTACATACACATATTTATATGCATATGCACAAATGAACTTCAAATCACAGTTCTGAATATAAGCATTCAGAATTCTAGCATAATGTTTATGAATGTCAGATAAAAGGGGAAGGAAGGTTCTAAATGTCTTACCTCTTGATGTTTTTATTTGTTTCAGGATTCACTTTAATAAGCTCATTGAGGTCTTGTTTTCTTTGAAAAAGAAAATGAGTTTTAATGAATGTCATTAAAATAAAACAGTAATCAAATGAATAATGGTTGTAAAAATTAAGAAGTGGTAAATATAAAAGTTCTCTATGACAATGTAAACATTTAAAGATCTAAATGCAAATGGAAATGCTTCTCTTACTGAAGACCATTTAAGGTTATTTGTTAATAAGAACCAGTATTTATTTAATACATATATTTGCATCCAGAATTCCTAAGTAAATATGAAACTTGTAATTGAACAAAATCAACTTTGCTCTCAGATATATTTTCTATTATTTTTTAAAAATTTTTTTAGTTATATATGGACACAATATCTCTATTTTATTTATTTTTATGTGGTGCTGAGGATCGACCCAATGCCTCACGGATGCAAGGCAAGAGCTCTACCACTGAGCCACAATCCCAGCCCCTCTCAGGTACATTTTCTGAGAATACTTGAAATAGGCAGTACTGAATTAATATAAGTTAGATTTTTTCCCCCATGGTATTGAGGCAATTAAACTCAGGGGTGTTCTACCACTGAGCTACATCTCTAGCCCTTTTCATTTATTATTTTGAGACAGAATCTTGCTAAGTTGTCCAGGCTGTCCTCCAACTTGCAATCCTCCTGTCTCAGCCTCTAGAGTAGTTGGGATTACAGGTGTGCACCACCACCCACACCCAGCTTAGATGAAGTTCTATACTGATTCAAACCAAACCTAAATTTTTACTCAACAAATCAGATATAATTGCCTGTTCTGTTTTTAAATAATAGTAAAATGTTAACATTAATAATATTTTGACAATACAAAAAATAATAATCATAATAACAAAACATGCCTTCATATGAACTTAATCATTGCCCCAGTCCAAACCTTTTTTTTTTTAGATTTTTTTTAGTTGTAGATGGACACAATATCTTTATTTATTTTTTTATGTGGTGCTGAGGATCGAACCCAGTGCTTCACATGTGCGAGGCGAGCATTCTACCACTAAGCCACAATTCCAGCCCTAGTCGAAACCTTTTTAAATATAATTTGCCTCAGAGTAAATTATGGTGAGTAATAAAAAAAGAAGAAGAAAAAAATACCTCACAGAGTAAGAAAATACGATTCACTTCTCAGGGGGACACACACCACCCCATTAAAATGCATTAAGTGGTACCAAAAGGGGCATAAACTGAATCCTGACAGGGTGGTGGGAGGTGACAAGAGTATTGTGATGGGTATGGCTGCCATATCGACACAGCTCCAGATAGGGGACAGTGGTGCTGTCTTGGCAAAGTAAGGACTCCTGGACTCTCCCCAGCTGCCTTCTGAGACCACCATCCTGAGAGAAGGTGAATTAGCATTTTAGCCAAGGCTTTCTCTTGGTTACATTTGTCATTTTGGAAATCTACTTCAAAAATGTTATCAAGATTGCATTCTTCAGGAAAAAAATCCAACCCTGTTTTCCATCACTAAAAATAAACCAAAATCCAAAATGGAGGAGAAAAGGTAACTTGCTATCAAACTCTGGAAAATTCTTCAAAAATAAGAGGTTTTATGTGAGAGGAGGTCAACAAAGGATGGTCAGAAGACCTGTCTTTATCATGAAGCTAAAAAGCCAAATTGTTTTGATCGTCTTTTACAGAAATCAAAATGAAATACATTAATAAGTCTTACCCAGAGATATTTTCCTTTTCTTTAGGATTGACTTTGATTATATTCTCAAGGTCTTCACCTCTTTAAAAAGAAACATTTAGGTCAGTTTCATATATTCCCATACTATAGGTACATATACCCATTCCATATTATTGATGATTAATTCAAGCTTTTGGAGAAAATTATTACACTGATATTAAATTGATTTTTAGTATAAAAATTGCCTAATGATAGTATAGTTAATTTCTAGGATTTTTGAGTTCTATAAATGTGAATTTAGATAGAATATCCTGTAGACTCTTCAAAGTGAAGATCAAGACATAGGAGATGAGTCAGAAGAGAGAAGACAAACTCAAAGATGCAACAGATACTCTCAACATCACTGAGAAGACCACCAACAAATCTGGGAGTAAACAACCAAGATTCAGAGACATCCACACAGTTCTCACCCTTTACTGGGTTTATCTGTCCTGACATTTACTTTGATAATAGATTGGAGATCTCGGCTTCTTTGGGAAAAAAAAAATCAAAACTTTAAGTCAGGTGACATATACAATTTTCTGTGAAATTGCATAAATAAGAATGTTTCTGAATGCAGTGTCAGATGTTTTCAGAACCAAATGACCAGAAGGAGCTTTGGTATACTTATCCTTAGTTTATCTTCATTAATTTCTACAATGGTGCTTGATTTAAACCAGTTTAAATCAGTCCAGAGAAGCTTCCCAACATGACTCTCACATTGCAACTTGTCTTTTATGTTTCTAAATGGACATTCAAAAATTGATTCATTTTAAAACTTATTTAAGAAAACATAGAATAAGAGATTATGTAGCAGGTTTTCCTGTACCCACTTCAGTGCAACTCAAACATGTGGTCTGTAGAAATAGCACTCATCATATTCCTCCCTGATGGCTCTAAATAGTTCACCTGTGGCAAAGGACAGCATAACTCTCCCTGTGTCATGAGGTGTAAGACGTTAAGCTAAAAAAAGTGCCACCTCAAGATGGAAGTTCTGCTTACACTTTCTCATTTTTGTCAGTCCTTTGATTAACTTTATTAACTCTTCTCAAGCCTTGGTTTCTTTGTAATACTGGGAGAAAATAAAAGGCAGAGAAGAGACAGAAAGAGGGCAGCTCTGTGCTCTGTTCAGAATCTCAGATGACAACAGCAGATTTTGCACAAGAGTAAGATGTATTTGGTGCCTAAAGAATTAGAAGTTCTTCAAAATATTTAATTCAAATGGCTCTGCTCATCATGTGAAATGCTCAAGATATCCTGATATCAAGAGTCCAACCATTACTCAGATACAACTGAATCAACTTCAAAGTTAAAGTTCCTCCCAGGTCTCAGTTTTTGCTTCTCAGAGGGTGGGTTGGAGGGAGAGGGACTTCAATATATACAGCAAGATGTTGTCTTATTTAAATGTGAAAATCAATTGGTCAACATTTTAAATGTAAATACTTTGAGGATTTAGTCAAATAATTTCTTCTAAAATGTACAGGGGTATATTTAAAGGTCTAAAGTTACCCTGGAAAAGTTGGAATAACACTGTTATGGCTCCAGTACTTTGTCTAAATTGGCACATGGAATAAAGCTTTCACATGTCAAAGAATAAAATTATTATTGAAGAGTATGAAAGCTGATCCTTCAAATTCCCCAGCTCTCCAAGTGTTAAACTGCCATTTTCTTCTGTCTGATTTCACTGTGATAAGATTAACATCATAAGTTCTTTCACTATTAGAAAGAAGGCACAGTGATGAAGGCCTATAATCCCAGCAGCTCAGGAGGCTGAGGCAAGAGGATCATAACTTTGAGACCAACCTCAGAAACTTAGCAAGGCCCAAAGCAACTTAGCAAGACCCTGTCTCAAAAATTATTATTTTTTTTTAAAAAGGGCTAGAGTGTGTCTGAGTGGTTAAGTACTTCTGTTTCAATCCCTAGTATGAAAGAGAGAAAGAGAGAAGGAGAGAGAGAGAGAGAAAGAAAGGAAAGAAAAGAAAAGAAAAAGAAAGAAGAAAAGAAAGGAAGGAAGGAAGGAGAGAGGGGGAAGGGAGGGAGGGAAAGGAAAGGAAAAAAGGAAGGAAGGGAGGGAGAGAGGAAGGAAGGAAGGAGTGGAGAAGAAGGAAGAGGAACTAGAACTCTCTTCCCCCCGCTGACAAGATCCTTTATTCTTGCATTAAAGTTTAATCACTGTCGAGTTATTCTAGATTACAAATCACTTCTCCTTTCTCCTTTCTATTCCCATTTTTCACCACTTTTGTGGAACTTTCCAAACTGTTTTTTAATATATAAACTTTTATCTCTTCCTAAAAACCTCATAAAACCACTTAAAGAGAATTGATTTTTATACCTTCATCTACTCTCCATTTAAAAATCACCTGTAATGAGTTGGCACATTTACATGAATAATGTTTTTATCAAGCATCCTGTGATTGTTACTGCTAACACTTTCCATCATATGGACTCTGTTAAGAGTTCAATATCAGAAAAAGTTGAGAACACATTTGCCAAGATTGACTTGGAAAGCTAGAATACCATTCTGTTCACAGATTAGCACAGATAAATGTTTTTTAAAAATAACTGTGACAATAGAAATGATATCATATTAGGAAGGCAAATATAAATGACTAACCAAATACAAAGTAAGCAACCAATTTGGGGGAAAAATAGAAATCTCATAAATTCTTACTCTTTGTCATTCTTGACTTCTCTGGGATTTTCTTTAATGAAACTTTAAAGAGTTTGTTTTCTTTCAACATGAAAGAAGATATCAATAATTAAAGTTGATTTTATAGTAGATAAGTATATTAATCTCTCAAATGCTACTAGTTTAGTTACTGATCATGCATTAACCCATTTTATGATATAAAATAAATAAAAGCATGGCTTTGGGCCTTAAGTTATTTACAAATATGTCTGTATAGATATATATATTTGAAGAGGCTACTAAGATTTCAACTTGGTACAGCTGGAATCCACATTTTAAAGACTTCAACAGTGAGTGGCTCTGCCCCCAGAAACAGTGTCTTACAGTAACTGTATTTAATTCATAAACAACCCTATGGTCCTCTACTTGTAACAGCTAGTTGGGTTTCTTTTACTTTTAGAATTAAAGAGAACTTGGGGGATCATCCAGGTCATAGCCTCCATTTTATGGGTTGAGGAAACAGAGGTCTCCAGGGTCACCTACATTGATGCTGCAGGCAGAGCCAGCATGGAGACTCCCACCTTCTTCTGACCGTGATCCAGGACCTGTTTCTTCAACCAGCCTGACCCTTTCCCTGAGCAAGAAGTCTCCCCCCAAAAACAGTAGACATGCTAGGACCCAACCAAAGCAGCCTATCTTGATCAAATCTTACCGTTTGCTGTCTTTGTCCATCAAAGTATTCACATAGGTGAGACTTTCAAGACTTTTGGCTCTATAAATACAAAGAAACTCAAATAAAAACTGCACATTGAAATTAAATTGTGTGGTATCTTGAAAGGTCAAATACAATAAACATTCTCTATGAATTGCTCATTTACTCCCATTGAATGGAAGAGTGAAAATCCTTCTGGGCAATTTTATCTGAACTCAATGTACAATGCAGAGTGCACTAGCCCATCTGCTCATGCATTTCCATGCCAGAGGATCAACTCCCTTCCAGCTAACATGTGAGGAATAAGACAAGCCGTCTGGGAGATAAGATTTTCAGATCAGAGACAGATGCACTTACCTTTTCTCTGTTTGCTCAGCCTTTGGGTCTGCTCTGAAGAGACCATCAAGACCTTGATTTCTTTAAACATATTGATGTAAAAAAAACTCATCAGTAACAATAATGAATACTTAATTTTATATCAACATAGACCAGTTTGCATCTAAAACAGGAAATAGAAGCTGGTTGAAAAAGATGAGCCACAATTCTTGAAATTGCTTTATTCTGATTTCACTCAAAATGTAAATTGCTGAGAACCTTCTAAAAGATAAATTAAAAGACATAAACTAGGGGTCTGCCAGCCATAATAGGTTCATGAATGTGTTGTTTGGGTTCATGAAGTGTTTTCTTTGTAATGAGCCAGTGTTTACAGAGATAGCCATGACTTATGGCCATGATCATGGCTTTTCAGAATCTCCTGAAAATATCCTGCAACAGTGGACCCAGATTTGCCTGTGGTAGCCCTCAGCTGAAGCTGAGCAGGCAAACTGGTGCTTTTGACAAGACATTGACTGTTTTTGACTCGGTTCTACCACTACCTGTTTCATACAGCCAGTCACCTCTGTCATTTTACACCTGCCTTTGGCAACTCCTAATCTGAAACCTCTTCTCTTTCTAAATGAGAAAACTGAAAAGCAGCAAATTTCAGTGACTTGTTAATAGTCGATTCTATAGATCATTATCGTTCAGAACATGATATGAAAACTGTATCTCACAAGCCTCCTACTGATTAATTAATTTGACTTTTTTTTAATTCTCTCCTTTTCTTTTTGGTCCCTTTAGTTTGTTAGCATACAAAGTAACAGTGAGATGACTAAAATTACACACCCTTTCTGCCTCCATCGTTCATTTTTCTCTCAATGTAATTTAAGTTTTGTAATTATAAATGATCCAAGATAAAGATATAAGGGTAACTAGGATATTATGGGTATTGAAACAGTTAAACTAAAAGTATTCAGCAATCAAACCAAACTCTGTGTATATAGAGTATATTAATATTTCAGGAAAATAAATGTGGTTATTTATATAGAGCATATGGAGTATGAAAGACACTTTATATCTAATGATAGGATTGAAGGCTGAGAATAAATAAAGTCTTTAGACTTTAATTTTTAAATCTTACCTATTCAGGCTTTTGTTCATTTTGATGAGATTATCCAGTTCTTCACTTTTTGGAAGAGGAAAAAAAAAAAACTCACATTAGTAAAAGGCTGCTTAGAGTCAAAGGGCAGATATACCTTAAAATAACTCAATTCTCTGAAATAACAACACGTGCCCTATCTTAATGACTGGAAACCCCCTATTCATCCTCCAAGGCTTTCTTTAAATGCCACTCCCAAAGTCCCAGTCCCTATTGCTCCAACTGACTGAACTTCCCCATGTTTTTGGAACCCTAACAGGTATTTGGGGTTTTGGACATCTCCTTTATGGTGCTTCTTCTGTTGATTATACTTTGTATTATAGCAACTGCACACTTGTCTTGTGTTAGTGTCTCTGCCCCTACATACACACATCATTTAGAACTTAGAACTGTATTTTATATTGCATCCTCTTCAGTCTTTCATACTGTGCCTTTAAGTAGATGCTTAATCCGTGTTTTTAATTGAATCAACAAATACAGATGCACTGACTCTAGATTCTGTCCCTGCATAAAGTACTTGACCACAAAGTAGCTACAGAAGACATCACTCATCTGTAAATCTGGTTTCTGTCTTGAATTCTACTACCACCCATCTAGGGCAGCTAAAAGTGCTAGCCAGTTTCCATATCTGAGAACTGCCGAGCTCTTTCTGGCTGATTGTTTCAGGAGCAGCCTATTTAACTCCTGGGTTCGGGGATTTCCCTGAAACCACATGAACTCAGTTTTCGTCCCCAAGCAGGTAGCTACAGAGTGTTGTTGCCAAGAGTACCCTGGCCTGCTTCCTCCTGTGCACTCCTCCTCACACTGAGTCTTCTCCCAAACTTTTCTCTCCCTCTTCTACCCATTTCTCTTGCCTTCCTCATTTAGTTTTTCCATTCACAAATCATGGTTCCTCTTTTTTTTCCTCTAGGCTTGCACATTTTCCCAAGTTTCTTGTTGTCCTTCTTTCTTCCTGAGTCACCCCTGGTGAGACCAGGAGATGGTAAGAGCTGGTGCCTTGGTAGTTACACATTAAATCTTTCAAGTCAGGGACACCCACATTTCAGTCTGGGATTCACCAGTCATTCACTGGTGACCCTGGGTGGGTTGCCTCAGCTCTTGTTGACTTTTCCTATCTGTAAAATGAGAATGCTAATTGTACTCATATTAGAAGAGAATTGATAAGTTAATAACTGTAGAGTGCTTGGTACGATGACTGGCAAGTCAAATTGTCAATTAATTCTGCCAGCATATTAAACAGTACTCTGTTGATTCTAAATTGTTCATTTAGCAAATGTTTTCTATATTTATTTATTAACTGAATTTAGAGACATCAAAACATTGCCATAGCTTTGCAGTGGCTGAGTCACTTATATGAAGTGAAGATACCTGCCATAACACATTTGCCATAATTGCTGCCAAGGGCAATCCTTGTAGAGACCCAAAGAATATGTTAAGTTAACAGCTATCATATAGGTGAGGAGTTTCATATAATGTTATGTATTCAATGATAGGCTGAGAATAAATACTGAAATACAAAAGTTGCTGCCACTTACCCCCTCTCCAATTGATTAATGCCCTATCCTTGTGTGGGACAAATGCCACGTCACCCATAACATGATGCCCTGTTATTGTTTCTTGCTCAAAATTTTACCTGCCAACTCTGAGGCTGTGAATCTGCTCATGTCCCAAAGGAAAGAGCAAAGCTAAGAGTCCTGTAAATTTTAGTCCCAGGCCATTCTGACTGGCATGAGTCACAATGAGGAGATTCTCAAGATTCAGGGTTACTCATATTTATCTGAAGAAAATTAGCATAAGCCATGAGAAGATACTGTGTGGTAAATCAAATAAAATGGAGACTATATTCTGAATAAAAAACTTGAGTTTTCCACTCGACTGTAAATTGATGAAAGCTTTGGCTATTCAATTTCACCATTGCATTTGCGACAAATGAAATGCCCTTAATCAGACAGCAGTAACATTCTATTCCACAAAGAATAGCTGGGATAAATAACACCATTTCTATTCTCCCCGGACAGCCTGTAGTACATTGTCCCTGGTGCATATCAAAGCAGCAACTTCTCTATGTGATGAACATGTGTGGCTGTGAAATTTGCCCATTGTGGCTTGGAAGCAGAGACAGGAAAGTCAAACCAACTGCTGCCCTCATTGTTTTTCTTTGATTTATGCCAGACCACAATTTCCTTTTAGCATCGCTCACTTATCTCCTCCCAAATGTCCCCATCACCCACCATAAAATTGCTCAGTTCCTACTGAAAACAAAATATCCTCCACACAAAATTAAATTAATCAAATGAGAGCATTAGGAACTTAGATGGGAAAGGAAATGTACATAAAACATCCAGGATCCTTTCCATAATTTCTATGTGGTTGCAGAGCTCCTATTGGCTAATGAATTTATAGAGAAAACCCAAGTGTCATTTTGTTTCTTCTCTAGTAACACTCTTAGCATTACTAAATTCTATCCAACAAGGAAAAATGTTGTGGGTTGGGAATTTAAATAATGGAATATTTGTACTGGAGGTTGTCTCACTGTCCATCATGATTTTAACATGATCAGCTAGATAAAGATCTCCTTTGGACAAAGCAGGGCAACAGACACTGAAAATGACATCTGGCAAATAAGACAACATATCTGCCCTGGAGATTATGGAGACGAGAGGAAGGAGACCCATTTACACAAATAACACAGAAAAAGAGCAAGTGTCATGAGTTTGGCAAAAATATGAACAGTTAGGCTCCAATCTCTTAGAGAGGCAGAAGTCTCATCTCAATGGATCACTAAGGAAAGAATTCACAGAGGAGGTGGTGTTTGATCCGATCTGGAAAAATAATACGACTTGGATGGACTCAAATGTCCATCCACTGTCACATGGAGGGGATCCCATACACAAAGGCAGAGTATCTGGGGATTACTGAAAGGTAGGGGTCTAATCTGGTACTGAATGTAGGATTAACAACATGGGCAAAGTCAGAAATAACTCTGGCGCATTAGACTGGAGCCAGGTTAAGCTACAGCATTGAATGAGATTGCATGTAATTAAATGGGTAATGGGGAGCCAGGATAGTAGTTGTTTGAGCAAAAACTTTAACAGAAAAAAAACCCTCTGGCACTGATGGACAGTCATGGTTCAGAGGCAGAAGAGACTGAGCAGCATAAGTAAATCTAAACAACTTCTCTAACCACTATGCTGGAGTCAATGAGGGATTGAACTGGGCGAGGCCATCAACGCAGGGGAAGCATTTTAGATATTTAATTCATACCTTTCTATACTACATGAAAGGGGGTAGGGATGGAAGAATCAAGAATAATTCCACAAAGGTGAGCCTACGGGAATTAAAGAACAGAAGTCAGGAAATAGCACATTTGGGAAGGAAATTGAATATGGCCTACGACATCCTAAATGGAGGTGCTGGGGAGACTGATAAGTAGAGATCTGGGCCAGCAGCATAAATATAGGACTGGAGATTTGGAATGAGGCATGGTGGCTGAGGCCATTGGGACAAGTAAAATCAGCAGAAGAGGAAGCAGAGGAGTGTCCATAAGTGTCACCATCATCCATTATTCAATTGTTCTTCTTTGAAATTATATATAATAAAAAGCACTGAGGTTTTTTTCACATTTAGACATTTTCAGGTTTTTGACACAAAGCATTTTCACACAGCTTGTGAGCTCTCAGACCTCACTCACCCCTTGTCGGTCTTCCCCAGCGACGTGGCCACCTTGACGATGTTATCACGATCCTGACTCCTTCAAACAACGGGAAGAGGTACGAGTCAATGACAGTGGAGCGAGCTTAGAAGGAGCTCACATTGCTCATCTGTTTCTAGTGCAGAAAGTTGTAGTACATGTGTTGTTCAGGAATTATGGACTTTAGCAGAGTAACACAACAGTGCTCTCACATCATCTCACAGCACAGACACAGTCACGCCTACACCCTACCCTGTGTCATTTCACCTGGGTGTTGGAAATCACTCTTGGTCCTCAAGCTCCACACTTGAAAAGGGACATACAAAAGAAAACCCAGTTACTGCCCAAGTAAAAACAGAAGTCACGGTCAGAAATCTTTCTCCTGGATCCAAGGAGCATTAACTAACAAGTCTGAGCAATTAATGAGTCTCTCAAACAGGGTGAAAATATGTGTCATCTCAGGCTTCCAGCAGGGAAAGAAAATACATTTTAAACTATTGGTAGAAGCGCCTGAGACATAAAAGGCTTAGATCCAGGCTAACCTCCCTAGATCATGAAAAGGAATAATGAGACATTATAGTTTCACCTATAACTAAGACCTGTATTTCACAAACATCTCATAGAGGGTTAATATGGTTGCATGAAGAAAAAGTTTTATCATCAGTTAAGTTTAGGAAATGTAACCTACTTTAGGTGATTCAAAATACACACAGGCATGCTAAAGGTTCTGGAAAGTTCTAATCCAGAGAACACTATTTCATTGTTTTCTTCTGTACTAAACCATTCAACGCTTTCTTTCCAGAACATGCTTTGACATCTGTGGCAAGGGGAACACAGTTTAGAAAATGCTGAGAGCTGCACTTTAAGTCCCTAGGTGCAAAGAAAACGTGATTCTCCCAGAGGCAAGGTATCTGTGTGCTGTGTCTCAAACTGGACTCCTCTGAGAGTCAAAGGAGAGAGATTACTGAAAAAAAAAGTTTATAAATTTGGAACTTTAAAATCTCTCAAAAAATTACTTATTGAAAATAGGTTTATAATGTTGAAGGACCTATAAAAATAGCATTGTTCAAAAAGTATTTTCAAAAACAGTATTTTTTCCTAAAAAAAAAAAAAAGAAATCAGACAAGACACATCCAGAACACATGCTAAACTAGACAGGATATGCAAAACAACAGGTGTAAATCAGGACTGTTATGGGGAAGCCAGGCATTTGGGAAATGCCACCTTTCCCAAAGAAATCAATACAATTTGTGAGCCTGTTCCTTATGCTGCAGTGCGAGCTGGACTTGACTTTCTATAGCAAATATTACTAAAGCTTTTGTAGTATAAGTTCAACCAAATGACATATTTCTGCCTATTCATTCATATACTCACACCAACTATGCCACAGACCTGGGGGCAAGTGCTGGGATTACAGAGGTGAACAAGCTTCAAAAGGTTTGATCTCACTTTGTTACTATGTTCAAGACATTTTGGTTGTTTGTTTAATGTAAAGTTTAGGATTGAAATATAAGGATCAAACTTCTGTAAGTACTATACAAGCATTTATTATCCACTATATTAAAGCCATCAGAAAAATGGATTTTATCTCTTTATTGTTGTTTAATATTTTTGAAATGTACTAATAAAATATGTTTTACCATTGTTATAATTACATCTGTACAGACAGAGATCATCATACCTTGTATTTCTTTCAACAGATCTGCTAGTTTCCGTATATACACCTGGTTTAGGTGGACATATCTGCCTGTATTTAAGATAGTGTCTCTTAGGTAAGATAACATTACTATGTTAAATTTAAATTTAACAGAAGAAAACACTTGTGTTCAAAAAGAGCAGTATATGTAGGACTCATACTGCTACTTGACATAACAAACTCTACCTTAGTTCTTTGGGTTGGTAACAACTAAACTATTTCCTGTTTGAAAGTTTCTAGAGAGTACAAAATATTCATTGGTGAACATTATTGACCAACTTATAATGTTATATCACATGCGTGTATGAATATGTAACAATGAATCTCACTATTATATATAATTATAGTACACCAATAGAAAAATGGAAAAAATAAAATCATTTTATTTTTCTGAAAAAAAACCATAAAGACTTTAATATATTAATTTTATAATCTCACCTTCTTTTAATATATTTTATACAACAAGATGTATTTAGAAAGATCTGTTCTACATATGTTCACGTTCACATTTTTGGTCTCTGTTCATCAAAGCACCTTCATACTTATCTCTATTAGATAATGAGATAACATTTTAAAATATTAAGAATCTTTTTTGTTATTAAGCATCAAAGGGATGATGTTTTCCTTAAAGACTTATCCATCTGGTAACTGTCAAGAAATACATTTGCTTGGATAAAACAGGAAATAAGTCTATATTTCAAATGCACCTACCACATTGAGAATGGCCCCATTGAGCCGACAGCATCAAATTTTACAATGCTGGCTTCTGTCACAATTTATGACATCAGGCTTTTCTCTGCTCTTCTCAGTATCTGGTTGACCTACTTATACACGCTTGCTTGCTCTCAAGGAGCTGTATTCAACTATTTTTTTGTTCTCCTGAGGACATGCGTTAATTACATAGGAAACACTTCCCTTTCATATTCTTTCATTAAAATCATATTGCTGTGATTAAAGTAATCAGGCTTTTAAAAAAAAACATGCAAGTTGTCCTAATTTTATTTTTCAGATCATTGATGGAAGAAAAAAATTATAGCAGTAAAAACATTGATGGAAGAAAAATAGTAAAAATGGACTAGACCAATTCTTGTGAAATTTAGCTTCTTTGGAATCTAAACAAGTTAACTAGTGTTGCTGATTTTTAGATTAGAATTTAGGTGGCAGAAGGCCAATTTACTTTGGGTCTTTAAAAAATCCTATTTACAGTAAGATTTAATTGCTCAATACTATAAGAGTAAAAGAAAAACAATCAGGTAAGATAAAAGCCTGAAAAGTTGTTTTAACAATTATAAACAATTATAAAAGTTGTTTAACAATTATAACCATTGAACAAATGAAGAGTTACACATCTAATCTATATTATTAACTAGTTTGGTGAAGAGATATTCTCTTGACTCATTAAAAAATATATATATATGCTCTCATCCTGAGGGCAAAATTTCAAAGATCGCATAGAGTTCCACTGGAGAGCAATTCAGCTCTGGAGTTTTACCCCAGTGGGATGAAGACCTAAGGTGACAGTCCTGTTTCACGGTCGGCACTTCTGGCTGATCACTCTCTTACTGAAGTTCTGCAGTTGTGACTTATTGAAGAACAGCTCTACAATTGTGTCTTACATGGTGTCGGAAAAATCACCATCGAAAAGCAAAAATACTAAAGAATCAAAGGCAAGTCTAATGTATTCAGTCTTCACCGATACCATTTTTTAATCTCATAATAATAATGGAAATATGGAAAGCACATTTTGCAAAACGGTTCAAGATTATTAAGCAATTGAACAGGAAGACATGGGAAGCTTTTTAGGTCTCTGAATGTGTTTCAAGTATTCATTACAGAGTGACACATTCACAGTGGGAAAGCAAGTCTGTTTTTTACTGATTCAGAGACAAGTTAATACAAATATCTTTCCAAATTTTTCAGAGTTTTGAGTTAAACTATTAAAAAAAATAAGAACAACCCCAAAAGGCATTTCGAACATAATTGAGGATTTCAGCAGTTAACACAAAGTTTCAAGGACATCTTTCATCAGTATACAGAGCTCTTAATGGGAAACTTAACTAGGCGTAAATATCAATCAAATATGTATACATATAGTTTAATATGGTTTAAAATTATATATGTATAAAATATATATGCCAAGTATATACGTACATCTGTATATAAATATTAGGAGCTAATATATAAGAAGCCTGAACACAAACACTTGAACATAAATATATTGTTCCATTTTTATCTTGAAAGTGTGTCTCCATAAGACAAGTTATAGGAATCAGCATTTAAAATACACACGCATGTTAACAGATACAATCAGGAAAGGCTCTACATGCTTCATTTGTGAATGTGCATGTGAAACATCCCCACCTGTGGCACAAAGTAGATCCCAGATCATTTACTCCCATTTCCCTTGAACTTCATTTTGACGAGAAAGTCTGTAGGGCCAGCTCTTACCTATTGTCTGGTCTTAGCTGGGAAGAAGAAGAAACAGGAGATCTGGGCTTTGGAGGTATTGGAGGGTGAGCAGTTGAGTCCCTTTAAAACAGAAAACAGCAATTCATTTCTCCATGGAAACATGGTGGGTTTTAGCATCTATTAACCTAATGCATCTACTGCCGGCATGAAAATATCTCTTAAATCTTCAAATCTCCACCTGTGAGGGACCTGAAAGGTCAGCATCCATGGAGCACAAACTTTAAATAAGTCAAATATTTCAAATATGCATTTTTAAGTTCATTTAATCAGATTGTCTGAAACCCTCTCCTCTCTAATTATAGTGTGAATTATAATATGTTCTTTAAGTAGCATAATACTTTGCTAGTGTATTTAGCTCAAGTCATAGCATTTTGAGTCAGTAGCTCGTGAATGTAGTTGAATGGGTCTTGGGCCTTAGCATATAAGCTTCTTTAAGGATTATGTCAACCATCAGACTGCTATGGAGATAGCAAGAAAGGTTTTCAATTTCACAGACCTCAAGGTAAAGTAGCTTTGAAGCTTTTAACTGAATCTAACTTAAATATTGTCAGCACAGGACAGTTTGATGTTAGCAAAGTGTAAAATACACTGTTGGCCTAAACTTTCCCATGAAGTACCAAAGTAGTCTCTGAGTTAGCATGATTTAGTGACTCAAGAACTGGACATGCACAATTACATGCATATTTTCAATGGAGTCAGCTCCTTTCCAAGGGCATGTCACTACCCCTACCTCTCATACCACCATGATAATGTTCTCTATTGTCCTCAAGATAAACTCTGTATCCAATAAAGTTATCCATGTGATCTGGACTCCAAGGATTCTTCTGGTTTCTACCAGCATGCTAGGTAATCAGTCTCTGAAGTCAGGCTGCCTGGATTACCAGCCGTGTGACAGTGGGTTAATCTGATGCTGTTTCTTCATCTGTAATAATCATTCCAATAGGATTGTTGGGGTGTTGTCAGGACTGAATAAGACCATGCTTTCATTCAACAGACTTTTATTGGTAGCTTTCTATGTGCAACACACTCTATGAGGCCAAGTTCCTGTCTTCAAAAGGCTTTCAATATACTTACAAGTGTATGTCAGGGGGATAAAAAGAGCTATGTAGAAAAATAAAACTGTAAGGAAACAGAGAGATGGGGTGGTGCCACAACTGTATTAGGAATGCGATAGCCGTAGCC
>CM053404.1:82377346-82405035 GCA_028644305.1 Xerus rutilus
AGATGTTTAATATGAAGAATGTAATCTGCTTATAATTTTGTGCAAAGTTAGAAAAATTATGATTGTAACAATATTTTTTTCTATTTGCCTCAACAAATGTTTTCAGTGAATAGTGTGTACAGCTTCTGAAAATTTGTTTTTTTTCTGTTATGTTTGATAACATGTATTAAAATGCAACTTTTGAGGAAAAAAAAAAAAGAATGCGATACTACTCTTTTTCTCTGTAAGGTGAAATTTGAGCTGAGACTTGCAGGGAATGATAAAATGGACCCTACAGACATCTGGAGGAAGACCATATAAATATGGGCATTGTCAGCTTGGAGATGGTATCTGATGCTTGAAACTGAATGAGATCACCAAGGGAGTCACTGTAAGCAGAGACAAAAAGAGGGCCAACATTTGGGATCTCAGCTCCTACAGTATTTAGAGGTCAAGAATAAGAGAAGGAAACAGCAAAGGAGCCCAAGAAGGAGTAGCCAAAGAGAAAAGAAGAGAAATAGGAAGGTGTGGTATTATCAAAGCAACTGAGAAAAGAGTTTCAAGGAAGGAATAATTGGCACTATCCAAAGCCACTAACAGATCAAAAACAGAAGAACTAGGAAATCGGCATGGTTTTGACAACAGGTCATGGATGGTAACCTCCATATGGGCAGTTTGGGTAGAACATTGTGGAGGAAAAAAAAAAAAAAGCCGTAATAGAAGTATGTTATAGTTTAGATATGAAGTGTCTCCCCAAAGCTCATGTGTGAGAAAATGCGAGAAAGTTTAGAGGTGAAATGATCAGGCTATGAGAGCCTTAACCTAATAAGTGCATTAATCCACTGATACGGATGAACTGGGTGGTAACTGACGATGACTGCCCAGTGGAAGGATTTGAGAGGGCAAGATGACATTACATTGGGTTAGGTTCAAGGATGTACAGAGTCTGTGGGGATGATCCAGATGATAAGAATTGACCTGCCTGGAGTTTCTAGAGATCCATAGACATGAGCATTGGCAACATTATGGAATTCGTCCTGAAGACTCCTTGGCAGTGTGCCATGGTGAGGTTTGGGGGATGCACAGTAGAGCAATGGAACACAGAGCATGGCACATCTCTGGCTCTTGTGTTGATGGTGGCTTTGAAGTAAGAAGAGCAGAGAACACTAGGATAATTTGCTTGCAAATTGTCTGCCTATACTGGCTCAGTGTCAAACTCTACAGTTAGAGACTATTTCATTTGTATTAAAAACATCTTTTTTTCCCTCAAAAAAGAAAAAACATCTTTGTGTTGGGTATATATGACAAGTGATAGTCTTTAGTGTATCTGTGTGGCTTAGCTGATTAAATGTTTTCCTGCCAGAAGTAGAGGAAAAGCAGAAGGAGGTGGTCCATCCTGGGTGATAATCGGGCTGCACTGGGCACTGGGTATCTGAGGACAGATGGGAGAGGTAACAAGATGGGAAGGTGGATTACAGAAAGGAGAAATAGGATGGGGCCAAGCTTTGCTTATGGTAGAACCATGTTGGTGAAATGTTAAATGTTAGAATATCTAAGATCTCAAAGAGGTAGATAAATATTGATGGGGTGGGTCTGGGACATGGAGATGGATAGAGAAGAAAGAGATCTGAGATAGTCTGAGGAGTAGTCAGGGCGGGGAAAAAAGCTAAGTGAGAGGTTGTGAAGATCAGAGAAAGCAGAGGAGGATCCTTAGTTCCCAGGTGAGACATACACTGGGCTGGGTCAGGGGACAGGCAATGCCACTTTGACTTCTGTCCACCTCCAGGGCCTTTCATTGGCCTCTCTGCAATGACAGCCACAGATGACAGAGCCCAATCCTGGGGAGGGGGCACAGGATGAGAGAAGTCATTCATGCCGTGCCAGGAGCACGAGGAGATGCCAAGCAGAGGGATTAAAATGCAAGCACCAAGCAGGAAGCTGTGGCCTGGGGTGTTTGGAAGAGGAGGAAACAAAAGCCATTTATTGGAGAGATCCTGACTGAATTCCACTTTGAGACATGATGCTTCAGCTGGGGTGAGTTGACCCCAGCTCTCCCCTCTGCCCTCCTCCACAAAGCCTTTGTGGGATCTATACCACCACAGCAGTGGCTAAAATTGTAAAGAACAGCTTTGAGAAATGAAAAGGCAGTTTTCACAAGAAACATATGACTACTTGCAGATTGTAGTACAAAGACCAGAGCTAAAAGAAATAACACTATGAAGAAAGCTGAGTATGTTATTTCATTTCCACAAGCTGCTGCAAAGATTACTTCTTTCCATTATGTCCTCTTTGGATGACACACTTGGCTCTGAGACTTTGGTCCAAGTCTGACTTTGCAAACATTTCTATAACTGCAGCACAAGTCTAGGCTCCATCAAGAAACATTGGCCCTCATATTTAATTGTGAACTTTGTTTTCACTTTTCATTGTACTGAGCTTTTGTATTCCACAAATAGGATGTTTATTCCATCAAAGGAGATGGAACTGATATTAATGGGGTCTCAGTACGTGTCAGCTTTGCCAGGATCTCAACATACATTGCCTTATTTGATCCATGCATAAAACTTGTGGGTGCGTATTATTTTTTCTCTGGAACTCAAAAAGTTGGGTAATTTGCCCCAGAACATACAATTAGTAAGTGACTCAAAGTTTCAAGCTAGTCATTCTGATATCAAATCCTATCCTTTTTGTCTTCATCATATTGATCATAACCAATAGTCTTCCAGGTATTTTGAATGTAAATCTATTACAAATAGGTTGCTATGAAATAGTTTCTCACCTAAGGAGCCATTGGCTCAACAAGCACTTATTCCACAACCGCCCAATTACCATGTTAGAGCAGACAGCAGTATATGTGCAAAACTGGACATTCATAAGCTAGAAAAGGTATGGCCCATGCTTTCAAAGAGCTTGTATAGTGCAAGGCCAAGTTCAAAGGAATGGTTACTGTGGCGACGACTCACTGTCCAGCAGTGAGGCCATTTCCCTCAACCATAAGCACAGTCAAAGAGCATGTGCTGGAACAGAATCCCAGAGGCTCAGCTTCCAGACTAGCCTTGCCACCAACTCTCTGTTTGACCCTGGAAAGGGAGCTGATTCCCTCTGAACCTCTGCTTCTTCATCTATAGAAGAAAGAGACTAATGCAGATCTGTGGATGCAAACCACCTCCTGACCACAGGAGGGCAGAATTATTACAAAGACTCCTCCATTCTGCAAAGCCCTCATCACCGGCTAGATGCTAAATACCTGGATATCCACATTCTCTACTTCTCGAATGTATGTAGATGCTGTTGTGGTTAATAAAATTTAAATTTATGTTGGATCTAGAAGAACATAAATGAACTTTAGTTGGTCTCATGGTTCAGATTTGGTTGGTCCCCAAAGGTTTATATATTAGAGACTTGGTCTTCAGTATCGCCATGTTAAGAGATAGCAGAACTTTATTTATTTATTTATCTATCTATCTATCTATCTATTTATTTATTTATTTTGGTGCTGAGGATTGAACCCAGGGCCTTGTGCATGCGAGGCAAGCACTCTACCAACTGAGCCATATCCCCAGCCCCAGTAGAACCTTTTTAAAAAAAAAATTTTTTAGTTGTAGGTGGACACAATATCTTTATTTTATTTATTTTTATGTGGTGCAGAGGATTGAACCCAGTGCCTCACGTATGCAAGGCAAGCGCTCTACCACTGAGCCACAATCCCAGCCCTTGATAGTAGAATCTTTAAGACTTGGGACCTAGAAAATGAACAGGTCATTGTTTTGCTGCCCTTGGAAGGGGCTAATAACAGAATTCTTGTAGGACTTTAGTTAGTTCCTACAAGAGTGGGTTACCATAAAAGAGCAAGCCTGATCCCAGAATCTCTCGCTGGCGTCCTGTTCGGCCAGTCCACCTCTTCTTATGGCATGCGCTCTCACCATGGTGACCCCTCACCAGCGGCAAACAAGAGGTGCTGCCTGATTTTGAATTTGCAGCCTCCAAAATTGTGAGTTAAATAAACCTCTTCTCCTTATAATTATGCATCTTTAGGTATTTTCTTATAGCAGCAGAAATGGTTAATAGACACAAAGAACTTTAAAAGTACTGCTTAAGTCATAGCAGTTTCTGGCTCTTAGATTTTTTTTTCTCAAAGACATAGCAAAAGTAGCCCAAAATTAGAGGATGAAACTAAAAACATGTTAGCATTAAAAATGAGTCTACTCAAACTAGACCATAGACCTATATGTTAAACATAAACCTATAAGACTTTTAGATGGAAACATGGAAGAAAAATCTTTATGTCCATTGGTTAGGCACAGTTATTAGATATCACACCAAAAGCATAATTCATTTAGCAAAACTTAGCAAATTGGATTTCATCAAATTAAAAACCTTTTGCTACAAGAAATACATTGTTAAAATACTGAAAATATAAACCACACACTGGAAAAAAATTGTAAATCACATATCCAACAAAGGACTTGTAAACAAATGTATTTTTTTAAATCCTCAAAACTCAAAGAGAGGTAAAAGAAACAGCAAAAATATAGGCAAGGCTGGGCACAGTGGTGCATGCCTGCAATCCCAGCTGCTTGGGAGGCTAAGGCAGGAGGATTGCAAGTTCAAAGCCAGCCTCAGCAAAAACCAAGATGCTAAGCAACTCAGTGAGACTCTGTCTCTAACTGAAATACAAAATAGAGCTGGGGACATGGCTCAGTGGCCAACTGCCCCTGAGTTCAATCTCCTGTACACCTCCCCCACAAAAAAGAAAAATATAGGCAAAAAATTTGAAAAGCTATTCCATGAGAGAGAAGATATACAGATGATAAATATATTTAAAAAGTGCAATATCATTAGTCTCTAGGAAAATGCAAAGTAAAACCCATGATGAGATAAACCACACACTTATTAGAACGGCTAAAATAATTTTTTAAGCTGCAAAGACTAAATGATGTTAAGTAAATGGAGCAACTAGAAATTTCACACTTTACTGGTGGGAACACACAAAGAAACAGCCACTTTGAAAACAGTTTGGCAGATTTTTATAAAATTAAACATGCACCTATCATATGACCTACCAATCCCACTTGTAGGCATTTGCTTAAGAGAAATGAGTACAAATGTTCATATGAAGACAAATATGTGAACATTTAAAGCATCTTTGTAAACAACCAAATGCCCTACCATCAGTGAATGGATAAATGAACTGTGTACATTCATTTAATGGAATACTATGCAGCAATGAAAAGAGATGAACTATTGATACACATAGCAACAGGGATGAATCTCACATGCATCATGTAGATCCAAAAGGCTGTATAGTGTGTGTGATTTCACTTACATGACATTCTTCAAATAGCTGAGGAAAGGACAGAGATTAGAAGACAAAGAAGAGCCCCCTGCTGGTTTCCAGACTATAAGGACAGTCCTAAGAAAAATGTTGGTCCTTATATGCTCCATCTCCCACTCCCACTGCCCCACAGACCAGCATATTCATCACCCATAGGACCCCACCCAGGACTTCCTGCCTCCCAGTGGCTTCTTGTTTCAAAGCAATCTTCCATTGCTCACCACACGATGTAAAGCCTCCAATCCATGTTAGTGTGCTCAAGTTCTGCACAGTTATCACAGGAAAGAAACCTGTGATTTCTTTCAGTGACACTGTGATTCATGTCAGTGACACTAAGATTTGAACATGCAGAGATAGCCCCTGTCACCTGTCAGAGTTTTCATGACATTAATTGAAATGAAGTTGATAGAACTTAAGGCAATAGATACTAAATGATGATTTTTTTTTTTTTTGGTACCCAGGATTAAACTCAAAGGCACTTAACCACTGAGCCACATCCCCAGCCCTTTTTTATATTTTATTTTGAGACAAGGTCTCACTGAGTTGCTTAGGGCCTCGCTTAGTTGCTGAGGCTGGCTTCGAACTTGCCATTCTCCTGCCTCAGCCTCTCAAGCCGCTGGAATTATAGGTATGCACCACCACACCCAGCTTTTTTTTTTTTTTTTCTTAATTGAACTGTTTTATTTTTATGGCTAGGGCAGGGCAATGTTTTTATCACAGTCAATACTCTGGACCTTTGATCTCACAGCTTCTTCCTTACTTCTGGCTTTGAACCTGGAGCCTCTCTGTCTCACCAACTCCAAGGAGCTCCCCTGGCTGTGGCAGAACAGAGGAGGCTCTGTGGGAGGCAGGGCTGTGACAATCTGGGTGGGGCGAGGTAGGGGTAGTTTTCATTTATTGCTGTTTGAATGTATGAGTTACTTCAAACCAGTGTTAGGAGACCAGGGACATGTAGGTTGTCCCTGTAGGACTGAAGAAAAAGCAAGTTGTTGCTAAAGGTTAAGATGTTCGTTCTATATTAGCATTTTTCTTTGTTCTGCTCAAATAACTTTTCAAAAATAAGACACTTTCCTCAGTACCAAAATAAATAAATAGTAAGAATTTTAAGATAAAAATAATACACCTTAAGTCAGATTAATGTTTAATTATTTTGAATGTTTAGAATGGGTAATCCAGTCATTTAGGTATGATTTTTAAATCACTGTTATGCTTTAACATTTTAATGAATGTCAGAGAATCTTAAATACTTAAACATTTTACTCAACATCAGAATCGATTCTTATAAAATATTCTAGTCCATAATATAAAGATTTTTGTTGGAATAAAAATGAAAACTATTGTTTCTATGTAGTGTGATATGAAACTTTGTAGAGGATTTGGTACCAATAGAGTTAAAAATGTTATAGCAAAATTAGAAAGGTTACATTTTACCATTTATAGTTACAGACAGGAAAATATAACTATAGTGCAAGGTTGCCATGGCAACTCCCTTCTCAATCAGGATTTTTTTTTTCTGCTATGACTCTACCAATCAGCTATTTGGAAATGAAAATCACTGAAGAAGAAGAAGAGATGGAAATAAGTAAGGATGAGAAACAGTGATGATATATAGGAAATATCTCCCTATATGCTAATTTTCCTAGGTATGTGTCCATTATTTTAATTTTTACCAGATTTTTCTTCTCTATCTTCAAAAATGGTTACAGAAAAAAAGAAGAGAAGCATCAGTTTTGTTGGAGGTATGGTAGAGGTGATATCTTTATTGTTCTTCTAAGTCGGTATACGGAGTCACATTTATGAACAAGCACACTGTCTGTTATCCAGGTACTTTAATTGGCTTCAGTGAGTTTCGTTAACTGCATCTTACATACATTTTACCACTGCATCTTTAAGTCAGCTCAGATAAAGTCAGAGGCATTTGAATGTGCCAGAATTTGACAGTGGGTTCCGATGGTGAAAAAGAGTTCAACACGGACTCTCCAGAACTGTTACTTCCATCTCTCAGGTCTGTTATCCCCAAGCCTGGCAAACGTTTCCACTGTTTTAAAGGGCCCAAAGATGATGAGAAAGAGTTGAAGAGCTTGGCAGATCTAGACACATACTAGTGATTGCTGACAAATTGCTTTGTGCCAGGCTTTCTGACATTTCTTCAAATGAAGGAAGCGGGGAGGGGAAACCAATCACTGGCCCTGACCTTCTGATAGTTTCCTATGTTGACAACACTCATGCTTTCTTTGATAGATACTTCAGGATCTCTACCACAGGGTCAGAGCTCCAATTACATAACAGCACAGCATTAACTCCTAAAATAGAAACACGGTATCTTGAAGAGGTACTTAAGCCTACTACAAGTTATGAGTGGACTTCTCCCCATAACATCTTATGCTAAAAAAATTTTGTTTTCCACATGAAAATCAGGTTTTGAATATCTGAACTTACTGCTACTCCTAAACATAACTGATACAGGATGAATGCAGAGAATACCCTGTGATGATAGAAAGCCCATAGTACTGCACATGCAGATACAGTCACCCAGAAGTGCACACACGTGTGAACACCTACGCCCCCAAACACGGATGCTCATGCCAAGCTCTCCGGCATTAGAGTTCCTCCTTCTTTCCCCATCCCTCCCCCTCTGCACCTGCCTCACTCTTCCTCATTCTTTAAGATGCATCTCAAGCACTGTGTATTTTGAGTCTTCTGTACCCCAAATGCGTTCTCTTCTGACTCCTCTCCATGCGCCCTCCTGCTCTGTGGCTCTCTCCATGCTTGGTGGCATCCTACCCACAAGGACCACTTTCAGTAGGACCAGCCTTCGTGTTTAGTGATCTTGGCTCACAGTGACTCCCTGGTAGACTTAAAATTTCCTAAAATAGGGTTGAGTCTTACACCTCTCTACATTCCTGGCATCTAGAAAAGTACATTCTTATCACATAGCTAGAGGTTTACAATTGTTTTGGAGAGAGAAAGAAGGAGAAACAGAGAGGGGGAAAAAAAGGCTTCTTAAGCTTTCAGAGTTCAGATGACAAAAGATCTCCTTGGCTGAGATTCATTCCAGACTTTGAAGGATGGTCCAGAGTGGATTTGGGTGGTAGAATCCCCTACTCTACCTCCACCCTACCTGCCTCTCATTACACCTCTATTCTCCAGGTAACTCTGTAGCTAGGGTCTCATTTTTATAGCTCCTCCTTCATCACCTGACATGTAGACACATGTCAAAATGGCACATGGTCTTTTCATTTAACATTTTATCCAGAGGTAGCTTTGCTCCGAATATAATATATTTTAAGTCCCTGAATTTATCCCCAAATCGGGATCTCTGGCACCAGCCTCTTACCTGAGCACAGTCCTCCCTCAGCCCCATGCATTTTCCATTGCTTGGGAATCACCTCCACAAGTGCATCCCTCCAGTATCCCAGACTCTAACTGCTCAAAATGAAGTGCCACAGTAGCTTCTTCAGACCTTCTGTATATTCCCCTTCTAGTCCTCCCCATTCTGCTCCTGTTTCTTTCTGCATCGACTGGTGATATCACTATGCTTTAAAATCACCCTGGACTTGAAAACCTAGCAACATCTAATGACTCTCCTTCCTCCAAATCCCATACTTTTTTTCAGGATCTGTCTTTTAAGTCCCATTAGATGCTCTCCCTACCACATCAGATCTCCCAGAGAAACTGGACGGCCTTCTCATGACCCACAGAGGATCTTCTGTTATGGTTATTTGTATATCCATGTTGCCCACTCTGGGGGGTTATGAAGAGCCCAAGCTGCAGTTGTCTTCAGAGTTCTCTGACACCTATGATTCCCCTCCATGCTGCCGAGTGACATCACCTAGACATGTAAGCTTCTTCTCTGATCCTCCTGCCCCCAGGAGTCCTTCTGCCCTTCTACCCCTCTAGATGGTGGCTCCAGTGCAGTTGCCTCTGGAAAGTCTCTTGCTGTGAGTGATGCCCTCTGCAGAAAGCCTGTCAAAGCACCACCCAAACGAAGCTCATGGGGTGCTACTGCCACCTAGTGGCAATATCTTTTTCCTTAACACCATAATTTGAACTCACTACAAGAATGATTGTAAGGGGAGTAAGGAGGACAGAGAGGACATTGATTGTTGGGACATATTAAGTGTGGGTATAACTAAATGCTGCTATGATTGTGACATGAGGAAATTTGATCATAAAAGGTAGCATGGAATGCTTCTCAAAGAGTGAATAATACATGTTTTGGTTATGAGAAGAGGGAGGCTTAGCAAAGAAAGTCCTAAACCACCTAGCATGTGAAGTGTATGGGAATTTGAGAGAAAGGGGAACAAAAATGGAGATTAAATGGAAAGAAATGAATGAGGGAATGCTGAGCAGAATAGCAACAGGGTAAGGACTGAAGAGAAATGTCAGCCATCGAGAAATGAATAATGACAAGAGTGGCCAAAGGGATTTCTAATATTCCATTTTGTACAGTTTGATCTGGGTTTCTGAGATAAATTGCCAGCACCCCTTAAATCCATGTATTTATTAAAATTTGATGCAGGTAGTATTTGGACAAATTAATACACTCGCTGGGCTAGTGCAGAAATGAGAGGACAGAACAGAGGTAAATCAGAAGTGAATTTTTTTTCTTGTCTTTCAGTTTAGGGGATTTTTAATTTATTAAATGTTTTTCAGAAAATAAACCAGATGAAAATGTGGCCACAAGAACTTAGGTGCCTCAGATAGGGACAAGGTAAAATTGGAGACAGAAGGATCTTACATGCTAAGGTGGATATATAGGAAACATCTTATATAGAAGGTGGCATATAGATAGCATTTAAAACAGATGAAGTACTTAAACAGAGAAAATGGAAGTCCTGAGGGATGGAGGGCAGGTCAGTGATCAATGCTAAGGATGTAGGTCTGTGTTCTAAAAAGACGACAACGTGCTAGAATTGTTATGTGGCAAGGTGATATATTTCAATTTTTCTTTCATAAATATATCTCTCTAGGAACTTGTGTGGAGAAGAGATGAGGAAGCAATAATCAGGCATAATGTCCATGTAGGGAAACAGATGATAGATAGACAGACAGATAGATAATCGTGAGTTCTTCTGTTGATAACCAAGTTTGAGACCCCCAGGGTGTAGTTTCCATTGTGCATGAAATTAATTCTAATCCAAACATAACTCCCACACACATTTTAAATCCAAACACAGCTACATTTTATTTCTTCCATGACATATTGGTCAAGAAAGGGACCAGTGAGGGAGGGTGTTAAAGGTGTTAAAGGCTGCCAAGAGGACAAGGGGAGAAAAGACTAGGAAAGACTCATGCTTGGAATGGCTAGGAAGCCCAGCAGAATTTTCAGGTGTGCTGCACAGAGAAGAGTGTGTGAGAGGAAAAAAGGAAATTTCAGGGGGACACTGGGAAGCAAACTGCAAAGACTTGAAAATTGAAGGACAGAAGAGTGTGATGGCATCAGGATTAAGGGAAACGTTTTGTGTTGGGGTTGGGGGAGTGGTTGTGGTGCTGGGGACTGAATCCAGGACCTTACACATGCTAGGCAAGCGCTCCACCACTGAGCCACGCCCCAGCTCTGCCCAAGGAAAATTCTTTTGAAAAAGATGGGAGGAGAGAGAAAAAGTGGAAGGATACCACTCTATTCATGAAAGATAAAGAGAAATAAGTTTAACACTGCACTGTTAAGTAGTATTTAAAAAGCATAGTCCCTCACTTTATCTTTTCTTGTACCAGGGATTGAACTCAAGGGTACTCAACCACTGAGCCACATTCCCAGCATTTTATTAGAGACAGGGTCTCACCGAGTTGCTTAGCACCTCACAGTTGCTGAGTCTGGCTTTGAACTCACGATCCTCCTGCCTCAGCCTCCCAAGTTGCTAGGATTACAGGCATGCGCCACCGTGCCTGGCCATTTTATCTGTTTTTGACCTATTTTCATTTACTTTGGGTTGCTCTAGGGAAAAAGATCCTTTTTTGAAACCTTTGCCCCCTTTCATCTTTTAATAATTTCTTCTATTTTTCAGCATTTACCAAAAAGGCTACTTATCAGCCCTGGGAATGCAGTAGCATTAAAGGTGAGAAACAGAAGCTGCACTTTGAGCTCTTCTAAAGAAAAGCACTTTAGAAATCAAAGCCATTGCTATATTGTTAGTATTCTCTCCTTCCCCTGAAAGCTTGGCATGACATTATCTCTGATCCTCAAAAAGAAGTCTTTCAATGCAGTCATTATATTAATAATCTGTGACTCTAAAAATAGGATTGGATATCTAAATTGATCAACAAAGCCCAATAATCTCTTTTCCTTCGTTCTGATGTTACGGACATAAGCCAGGAATCAAAAATAGGAGCGTTGTAACTCATTTCATCTTTCATGTAAATCACATCCAGCAATGCATAAATTGTAAGGGCTTAGAGCCAGGCACTGACATTTCTGTGCAGAGAGCCACAAACTCAACACTGAAGCATGAGATGCTAACTCATGAATAATCCTTGCATACTTTACAGTTATATAACCAGTTGCCTATTATAATGATAATTTACATTAATATTGGGATAATTAATAGAGGACAAAAATAAGAAGCTAATTTGGAAATAAGTAATACATATTTCTAAGAAAAGGTGCTAGTTATTGTCTATTGAGACAAAATTGGACAGCTCTTACAATACTTAGAAAAAAATTTTGTCACTAGCCAAACTCTTAGTTCACATTTTCCCCACTTGGGTAGCTCCATGAAAGGCATCACCCATAGGGATAGAGCTGTCTAATAATAGCCTGAGGGGAAGAGACATTTTAAATTAAAAATATAATCCATACTTGGCAATTCATATAATTGGAAGTCAACTGTAGTTGAACTAGTTTAAAAAGAAAACATTTTAGCAAAGGTGGATGCAATTCCAAACTGCAATTGCTCAACATGTTCAATAATCTGACTTAGTGTTCTATGTATAACCCTCTATATGAAAGATGGATGCAATGACAAGAACGCCAAAGATTGTTCAGGAAGCCACCAGCATTGAGGGGAGAACATAGAACAGACTCTCACAGCCTCTGAATGAACCAACCCTGCTGACACCTTGATCTTGGACTTCTAGCCTCCACAGATCTGAGGAAATCTATTTCTGTAGTTTAAGCCACTCAGTGTGTGGCCCTTTTTTATGATGATCCTAGCAAACTAATGGGACCACCTACTTACTCCTAATAACATGTCAGCTTTCCTACCCTGGGGCACCTGTAGTCCTGACCTCACTTGGCACAGTCTCATTCAGAGCTCGGAGTCCACAAAATTGCCTTCACATTTATTTCAAAGCATCCATAATTATATGTTATCAGTGTTTGACATATTCTTCAACCCAGCACCATAGCAGTGACATCTAACAGTGTCCCCTTACCTTCTGCGGGCCTCTGTGCTTGGGGTGACACTGTAACCAGTAGGGGGTGGCGGAAACCAGGACTGTCTGTGAAGAAATGACATCAGTTATAAACATGGTGCTTGAAGGCTGATCCTACTCCTGGGTCTGTCAGGAAAAGCTAAAAATAATTTGACAGTTAAAAAGGCGATGGAATTATTTTTTACAGAAGGCCTTGGAAATAAAATAAACACTGTCTTATAAATAAAATAAGAAATGGCTGCCTGTATTCCAGGCTATCCGCTCCCCCAAGTAAACTCCTTTCCCCATTTCCTTTAGCACTAAACAACGTGACTGTGTCTTGCAAAAAAAATCTGAAGATACCGGAAAAGAATAACAATTATTAAACATAGATAGTAAGTTCATGTGTGTTTATTGTGCTATTCCCCTATTTTACTTCCTACATGAACTATTTCAAAATAGAACAACAATCTTATTCTCTACTCAAATTGTGATTTCTTTTTTAAAAAGTATGATAAAAAAAAACTTGAGCATTGAAAACATACAAGAACACCAGAGCAATGTTAACCTCAATTTTAACCTCAGTTAGAAAGATGTCCTCACATATAAGGAAGCAATTTTAATTGGTAGCAATAACTAAAGTCTCTGTCAGAAACACTAAGGACTAAAAATGAAAATGTGCAGAGAGTAATGTAGATGAGAGAAGGGAAGCCCAAGATAAAAGGGACAGAAGAGCTAAGATTTATATTCTTTAAGTTGGTCTGTTTCCTGTGACACCATGGGACTAAGACTAGGTGGGAGTCAAGCAAGACAGATTTCAACTCCATGCAGGGGACAGATGCCCCCTAAAGAGCAGTCAGAGGTGCCTCACAAAACAGTGAGAGTCTTATTGCCAGCTTCAGTGGTCCTGAGTCAACTCTAATCTATCAGAGGAAAGATTCTTGCACTGGATAGAACATTCAATTAACTGATTCTAAGCTTCTCTTAATACCTTATAAATCTGTTTTTAACAGACCAGGGTGGAGGGGAGATGAAATTTAGGTTCAGGAAAAAGATGGATCATATTTTCTGAGATTCTACAGATAATAGCCAGAACTCTGACTATAGGGAAAATAAAGGCAGTTATCTCTCCATACAGTGACAACATGGCGAAGTCAGCTAGTCCTTTAACAAACGTGGAACATCTATCCTATACCAAGCATGGTCCTGGGTGTAGGCAAAGCAAAGCAAATAGAAACAATTTAAAGCACTAAGCTTTAGTAAAGCACAGTTGTCTTTCATTTGCATCATGATTCCCTGGCGCTGTTGTCTTCAACATGCAAAAATCTCTTCCACCCTCAGCTGTCTCATGAAGAACATTCTGTCACTACAGATCTCTCTTCTCATTCATGCCTAGTAGAAAACATGGGACTCATCACAAGCAGCATGCAAGAGACCACACAGAGGGAGCCAAGCAGGAGGCAAAAATCATAGAGATGCCTCCCAAGAGGGCCTTCGACACTGTACTTAAAAGTAAAACCAGTCAAGTCTACAGAGAGATGGGAATGGCTACAGGTGCCGGCTGGTTTCAGGAGCACGTCAAGTGGCTATATATCAATCATTATTGCAGGTCAAGGTATTCTCTGTAGTCAGGCTCTATAAAATATGGTACCTGAAGTAGCCAACCCTGTGACTTCTGAGCTCAATCATCAAAAGCATTGCCTAGAATCTGAAGGCCCCGAGGGAAATAGAGTATTTGAAGAGGTTGGGGAGACAACCTGAACTTTGAGGACAGCAGAATGTAGGTGCGGGATCCCTGGAAAGAGAGTAAAGAACAAGGAGGAGCCTTCCCAATACTACTTAGGAACCTGGGTGGAAGATTTGGTTCCAAAATAACGAAGAAGGAGATTGAGAGGCAGAGTGGAGGGATGGGTAAGGGGAGGCAATGCAGAATGAATTTTTTAAAAATCATGTTATGTGCATATGTAAATATACCTCAGAGAATTTCACCTTTATGCATAAGTAAAAAGAACCAATCAAATATAAATAAATAGACGAGTGAAAGGAAGTCTAATAGAGGAGAGGAAGGAGAATGGGAGAAGGGAGGGAGGGCAGGAAGGCAAAGGTGGGGAAACATGAACTGGAATAAAATTCCATGCATGCATGAGTTTGTCAGGGTGAAGCCAACTACTGTGGTAACTCTTAGCTTGAGAAACTCCATTTTGTCTGGGCTGTCAGCCACCTTAACTTTAGCTCAAACATCAACATACCTAATTTTTGCAAAGAGTCACTGTCATCTTGACCTAAGTTTCAGATAAAAAACAACTCCAGGATGCTTACCAAACCCAGGATGCTTACTAAACAGTGTTACAATCTATTTCCCAAACGTGGGGCTGGCGTAGGGTGAGCGTGGGATGGGCTTAGCTAACCGCAATTTCTGCTTCTGTATGTTGGCTTGCTTGCGTTGGCTAAAAGGAGAAAACATCATAGCGCCTGACTCACAGTTTTCTTTTGCTATATAATCTGTAAATTAAACCAAGTCGAGGGCTGCAACTTTGAATTGGCTCTAATTGGCTTTGTAGTCCCCCCGGCTGAAAAATAAACCATGAACAAATAAACAAATGAATCCATGCGTTTGTTGTTTCTCGCTGATTGTGTATAACACTACTCTGTATAACTCTAAAGTCCTACTTAAAAAAAAAATAAAGTGGATTAACTTCAAAAGAAAATAATACACAATATTAATGAAGAACAATCCTCTGCAAGGTATCAGCAGGAGGCAGACATAGGGCCCCTCATACCTCTTTTTCTTCACAGGAGTAGCAGAGGTGGAAACTGCAGTATAGGTGGTGTTTGCACCCAATAAACCACCAGGTTGCCTGTTGAATGACCAGAATGACAAATCATTACATTTCTCAAACTTTTTTATTCTTTTCTCCTTTTAAATATCTTATAATCTACTCATATTCCCACTCGCTGTCTATCTGCTACATAATGCTTCAACTGAAGATGGACAATTTTCAAAAATTTTTCCTTACTTTACCTATATGGTCAGTTGTCAGAATCTCATATAACAAGTTAAAAACTGGAGAAAGTGAATAAATAAGTAATTTATATTGTTAGATCTGCGTTGTACACTCTGCGTCCGCCTCATGCGAGATCTTGAGCTGACCTAACATTTATATGATGTTAATTGTCTGAAAGTCTGGCCTATCAAATTCTAGCATGCTACAAACTCATTTTTTTTAAATCTCATGATTATGTTATAACTATCAGAATTATACTGCAATTTTGCATTAAAAGTTTTGCTTCATTTAAGGAAAAATTTAAGTCATATTATTTTAAGTATTTAGTTAGCATTTATTAATATATGCAGACCCTCAAAAAATAGAAGGAACTTAGGCTTGTGTCAAGCACTGAGAAGTACTGTCCAACATGAAAATTAGTTTGTACATGAATACACATTTAAAAACTAAGTTTAACAGTCTACCTAATTTAGATTACTAATAACCACTAGTAATGCACGGCAGGGAAAATGTATTTTATGAAAATGGATTTTTAGCAGACTCATGATTTCAGGCTCAATTTGCTCTGAAGGAGTTGTAGACATGAGATTAGGGAGGTCCAGGGGAGGAAAGAGCTGAGTGCCAAAGGAACAGGAGGATAAAAAAGTTTCATGGGGGAAAAAGTCTAGATCTTTTGAAAAAGACAAAGAAACGACCTAAGCTTTGGTGTTTGGTTAGCATGATGGTTAGCTAACTTGTTCAGTAAAAGTCCAGCCAGTAAACAGATGAATGTGTATCATTTTGGTATCTGTGTTCCACCACTACCTCTGCCCAAACCACAAGGTTGTGGCTGTATTCCACTGACACTTTGGCTTGGGGGCAGGGAACTGTACCTTGGGTTTTTATTGAACTAAGATACATACTTTCATTAAAAAAAAATACATAGGAGTTGGGGGACATAATGGTAGAGTGCTTGCCTAGTATGTGTGAGGCCCCAGATTCTATCCCCAGCACAAAAAAAAAAAAAGAAAGAAAAGTACATACAATGTGGTTGTTCCTGGTGATCTAAATGTGGACATGTTTCTGGGTAAAGGAGAGAAAAGACACAATGAAAAATTAATTAATACTTGCATCTATTAGTAATTGTTCATGAATTTAGAGTAATTATAATGAAACATTAGATTTTATTTCAGAGAAAGTAAAAGAAATCATCAGTATTGAAATAAATTTGATAAGGTGATTTTATGATAAAAATCTGTTGTACTAGATTCCAAGTGAAAATTTCCCCCCTCTGGAAAATTCAGTATGGTTAAATCCAATGTTTTTAACATCTTGGATTCAGTGATTTTTCTGTAGCATAAGAATGCAAAATTTTCATTTGCATATGTTTTATCACCTTGTCACCAGGACACCTTAAACAGAAACATCCATGTGGGAATATTGATGGCCTGCAGCAATGAGCTTTGATTTTTAAGCCAGGCAACGTTTTACTCTAACCATGAACAGAAGTAAAGTTTTTACTCCAGAAATTCTGTGTTAAAAATACAGAGAATAAGAATTTCCAGAAAGACATTAAGTACGATCGAAGAACTTAAGTGAGAGAAAAAGGTTGCACTCAAGCCTTTCCCGAAGTTAGTGAACACTGGTACCTATTGGTTAGTCGGTTATCCAAGGTATTGGCCTTATGTGTTTTAGCAGCAGCATCTCTGTCTGAGATCCTTTATAAAGAAACAACACAAAAGTCTAGATAAACATTTAGGTCATTAAGCTCCATTCAGACCTCTTCAATATTAGAGTAACTTTACAATATAATCTTTCTCTTGTGAAGAACTATTTTTCAGTTGTTACATTTTAGAAAATTTTATAGTAAAAAAAATAGCTACTCATGACAAAATCTACTTATGATGATATTTAGAATTTTTAAAGCATGATGCTTTTTGCACATTTTCTTTTCTGACTCATTAAGCATTTAACTCATTAGTTATTTTATATTCTTTATTATTTAATAATACATTTAGTTAATGAAAATACTTCTTATGTCAGTAAAAGGCATCAGTGAAATACTTAGTATTTTTAAAAATCATTTTGAGACACAGATAATACTATGTGTTTGCCAGACTTATCTTCTCTACCTCTCAGTGCACAGGAGGACCACATTTACCAATTTAATTGCAATTAAGTTGGGGCCACTTGATTGAGTTTTAGACCAAAGAGTATAGACATAAATATTTAGTACTTCCAAACTCATCATAAAATCTCCTGTATAACTTTTCATGCTAATTCTTTCCCTTTCAAAGCCATGGTACCCACTGAAGATGGTGGCACTAAAACATTGTAGGAATTGAAAGAAGTCAACGAAGGAAGTCCAGGAGTCACAGCATGGACTCAGCAAATCCCATCAGACTCTGATGAGTCAAATGGTACCTTGTATTATGTTAAAACACCTATATTTGGGGAAAGGGGGGGAGTGACTTGTTAAAATAGTTACTCTACCTTGACAAATTAGTTTACTTTGATCAATGTATCTAGTTAACAGGCCCAGATGATCATCAGAGGTTTAACTCCTCTTAGTCTTAATCATAGGTCTCCTTAAAGACTTTCTTAGATCTGGAAAAGGTATATTTGTCTGCCCCTTGGGTCAGGAAACACAAATCTGGAAGGTGGTCATTCCAGGCAAACAGTGGGCCTCCTGACGGCGGACCCCGTTCCATCCTTGCCTGCCTCACATCAGATAGCAAGATTCCTTCTAGACCCTCGGGCTGTGTCCTAGGTCTGCAGAAACTAGGAAATAGCAAAGTGAGGCTCAGAAAAATGAAAGGTCAGCAAGACTCTTCCATTTCTCCTACATTATAGGCCTACTATAACTCTCCAAAAACTTGTGCTCTTCCCATCCACTTTAGGACCAGACTATATAAAATATTCCTGCTAAAATGGATAATGATTTTGCCTTTCTCTGAAAGAAAAGGTCAAGTGGGAAAAAATATGACTTTGGTCTTAAGCTAAAGATAACGTCAATTCCTAGATGTCATTTTGACACACCTAACTAAATTTGGGGGCAATTACTCTAATATATTAAATTTCTGAGTCAACCTGAACACAGTGTCTGTTTGGGATACATAACACCACAGCTGATAACTCTTGAATACAAAAAGGAAAGATGAATAACTAGCTGTAATACTCCAAAGCACCACAGTTTCCACAGATTGTTCGTAATACAGGCAGTAACTTGTACAGAATCCTAGAATCAGGAACAAAAATTTATGTCTGAGGTGATCATCAAATCAAAGTCGGGGACCATCCCCCTGTGATAACTGAAGACTCTGAACCTCTGAGGTATTTAGATTTCAAGTGCTTTGCAGTAAGTCACCATGCATACCACAGGTTAGAGGTCAAGTGATGAGAAATCTTTTTTTTTTTTTTTGGTACCAGAGATTGAACTGAGTCACATCCCCAGCCCTATTTTGTGAGGTTTTTTTTCTTTTTCTTTTTCTTTAGAGTCAGGGTCTCACTGAGTTGCTTAGTGCCTCACCGTTGCTGAGGCTGGCTTTGAACTCACCATTCTCCTGTCTAGCCTCCCAAAGTACTGGGAATGAGAAATCTTAAAAGTTCTATGGAAACTGTATTCACGCTTTGCAGCTGTGTACGGCATCCTGATACAAGTTTAAAAAAATAATCTTAGGAAATTGCTACACTGAAAACAATCTGCTTAAAGTGAACAGAACCTTAATAGCAAATGTTCTCAAGGTAAGTTCTGATGTTAAAATTAAATACCTTAATGAAAATTCCACATGTAAATCTGGGTAATCCTACATGTAACATAAAAGTAACTACCAGTCTCTGTAGTTCTTTTCATAAATTTTCTCTGTTCTTTAGAGAATATTATTACCCCCTGCAAAGTAGGGGGTAATTATTTTCATTTTACAGATGAAGAAGCAGGGTCTCAGAAGTTGGGTGACTTTTTCTTGGTTGTACAACTAGGAAGTGGTCTATCTCCAAACTGTTCTCACTGGAGCCCAATATCGCACAAGTCATTCTGATAGGATGACTGTCCCTAAAACTCATATAAAAGATTACCACATCCTCATTAGTCTTCATTTATCACAGTCCCTTCTAAACCACTAGGAGGAGAAGTGATCAAGACTAATGGAGAAACCTCTCAACTATCATTCTAACATATATGTCAATTTCTTATTGCTGAGAGAGATTAACCTTGTATTTCTCTTAAATACAAAGTATTTAAGTATTAAAAAATTAATCTTTTACCAACTTGTGATATGAAATAGGTTGTTTTAATGGGAGTGGGTCTGGGAGACAGAAAATAAACAATAGAATTAGCAATGTGATCAAGAACCACACACACACACACACACACAAATCCTTGCATAAAGGAACACTAGGGGGCTCCCTAACCTTGGGTTTCCAAATTAGTCATTAAATCACCTTCAGGATTTGGACAATATCTTAGTGCTACATACACTATTGGGAATAAGCTAACCACTATACTTACCTTTCTTTAGCATATTTTATATATTTACCCATATATATGCATATTTAAAGTAATATGTACCATATATATGCAATATATACCAATTTAAAAGGAAATTCTTCAAGTCTAAACTCAATTCCTTTTTTGTATTCATTAAAATTTAAAATCATTAATAAAATGCACATGCACACACATACCAGATATATATGATCACATTCCTCCTGAAATATTTCACTTGCATTTTGAAGCAGGCTGCATGATGTAAGTCTCGTCTCTGCTAACAGAACTTGTGCTAACAGAACTTGTCTTTCTTTATTGACCCTGTGTTCTCTTCCTCCTATTTCCACACTTGCTGCCTTGGGAATAAGCTAACCACTATATTTCTTCCAAATGTGCTACTAAAGCTCTGTGTAAATAAATCACATAATCTCTAGTCCCATTTGCTAGTGTATAAAATGAAGAGTCTAGGCTACATTGGTGGTTCTGAATCTTGGCTGCACATTAGAATCACCCTATTAGTTGGAAAACAATTCAGGTTAATTAAAAGAATTTGGAGAATGAGGGTAGTAAGACCAAGTAAAGTTTCAAAGTTCCCTCAGAGTTGCTAATTTGCTGCCAAAGCCCAGAATGACTCAATTAGTTTGCCTGGGAGATCTAGTTCATTGCTCAAGTCCCAAGGCTGGATCTTGACCTGAACTTTCTGATATGAAGCCTACAAAAGCTTGGGTCTTCTATACATCTACCTTTAATGAAGCTTAATCATTGCATTTTTAAAATTTATTCCTAGAAACAGAGTTTCCTTCTTCAATTAACTGTGCAACAGGACAATCCACAAGGCTAGGGTGAATGAACAAAGGTATTTTCTCTACCTCTTCTCTGTACACTGCTCTGCAGATGGAATCCCGAACATATACTTTTATGAAGTTGTTTTTGACAAGGCTAATAATTAAAAGAAGAGAGAGGCCAACTCTTTAGGATACCAGTATTGATTGTCCTCTATTAGGAAGACTGACTTGAAAATATATGAATAATATAAATATATATACATTTGCTGTGTTAATATGCACTGGCATAGTCTGAATTCCAAGTCCTAGATGCTGTAAGTTTCAGTATATATCTCATAGATTTCTAAGAAATGAGATTCATTATGTTAACCATGTTAAATGTAAAGTACATGTAAGTGCCTTCCACTCACTTGACTCAAAAGTGCCTTACCTGTCCAAAGTGTCATCAGATCTGTACCGACTAATTGTGGCTTTTGGCTCATCTCTCTCATTTATTTTCCTGTAGCAGAAATAATTACCAAAAAAATTAGATGAATGACCAAATATAGCATATAAAACCTACCATAGTTTTGGCAAAAGTTTTACCTGTTTGGGTAGGAGAAGTACAGGTTGCCAAGGAAAGACAGATTTGGAGTACCCAAATCTTCTAGGCTTTGACTTGGATAGAATAAATTATGGCAAACCCAGTACTGAATGCTAATAAAGAGTTCTCCTCTGGCTCCAATTATTTTTAACTACAGTGTAACATAATCAAATTGTGGATAAGGTTATATAAAACAAACAACATAACGTGCAAAATGATTAATAACTAATATGAACTCTTGTCAAATTGTCAATCTCTGCATAATAGGAAATCAAATCCCTTATCATCAGCTGTGTTTTGTTGGCAGGGTTCTAATAGTGCTCTAGGCCCACGCAATGGGCTCACCCCTCAATTGCTTTTTTTAAACATTCAGCACCGTGGACAGGGTTGAAAGACTCACAGGCAGCAGGAAAGGAGAGATGGGGAAGAAGGAAAAGAAGGAAACATGTAGGGCCAAAACGAAATGGTAAGAAGAAAGTGAGAGATGAGAGAAAGGATAGATATGGAAAGGAGAGAAGAATTATGGGGAGAAGGAGAAGAGACAAGAGAAGAAAAAGACACACGAGCAGGAAAAAGGGGAGAAGAAAGACAAGAAAATAGAGGCAGAGAGGATAGGAGCCTCAACAACAGAAATCATGGTCAGGGAAACACTGAAAATATTTTGATCTAACTGATCAAACAGAAAGAAAGCCTGTTTACTGCTTCATCTAGCCTGTGATGCAGGGAAAGCAAGCTCTTTGAGGCATATGCTGTGACTTATTGTATTTGCATTTCAAATCATCATTTGAAGCTGATACATCAAAGATATTGAGTCAGAATAAGTCTGAAGACTGGCTCAGGCAACCAATATAGTTTAAAATAGAAAGTAAGCACAGAAAGCATGGGACTCCTATTCTCCTAAAACTCTCTGTGTATACACTGAGAATATAAAACTTAGTTTTTGCTGTCATGCTTCAAGTGTCTACGTTCTTTCATAGTTGTAGAGAAAGTTAATAAAACAGAGGGAGCAATTTCCATTGGTGGCTGGACTCAAATGGCCAACATCCCTGTGTTTGGTGAGAAGAGGGTCAACTGAGAACAAGGTTGTCATCTTCAATATGAGGAAGCCTAATGAGAAGACACAGGTCAAGACTCTGCCAGACTACAGAAGAACAGTAAATCAGATGGCATTAGGAAAGAAAAATGGTTACTTTGAATAGAGAGTTGTAATTTGTGTACCTTTAGGAAAGATCAAAATTAAAAATGATTGAGAGAAATTCACAAATAAGTTTCAAAAACAAACAGATTCAAGGTGTCTACTTCACTTTCCACACTCCTTCCCAAGAACCTCTCAGTTACAAGCAAACACAAGCTACTAGACCAGATGAAACTTGATTCTGATACATATTTGGCTTCTTCTGATAGGTGTGGTTATTTATATGTGTATGGGTACAAATGTGTTTTAATGAGAACATTATCTTTCTTGATCAACCTGAGACTATTTACATCAATCATTGCAATTAATAATTTTGTCTGAATTTTCCCACTTGCCATCAAGGACAGATTAGTGTTTTCCACAAGCCTAGCAGTTTCCAAAAAGAAATGTACTATCTCAGAAAGCAAGTGAACTCTGCAACTGTTATTTCTGAATTTTAGGATTCCTTTCTCTTTCCTCTCATGGAAATAGAAACACGACCAGAAGAGATATCTCTGAGCCTGCCCATGGGGAGGACCACCTTAGGAGCACGGCTGTGGCTGATTATGTTTCAGCTCTAAGCAATAGTTCCAGGAGCTGGAGAAGCAGATCCCCACCCATACCCCTGATGATATTCCAAATTCTCCTTCACATGCCTAGAATACTGGGGACAGCCTGAGGATAGCCACAAATATTCGGCTGAGTCGAGCAGTCTCATTTCAGAGCCGTCATCTTTGTATTTCTGCTAATGACATAACATCCAGAACACTCACCTGTCCAAGGCATCGTGGGAGTTGTGCCGGTTGAGCACCACTCTACCATAATTTTCATCTCTGCAGATTAAAGCCAAAATGATGTCACATCAAAAGTTACCATCATGTTTGCTAAGCCCAAAACAAGAGAGATGGGGAGAGCACACAACTCTTGGCAAGGTTAATGCATTTTACTTTAGGCATAAGAACACAACTATGAAGCTAGTCACGGCTTGCAGGAGCATTGTGAAAAGAAACACATTGTCAGTACAAAGGATCATTTATCTCATGAGACCTTCACATGATTTAACAATGAACAACTGTTTTGCTGTTGTTATTTTTTTTTTTTTAATCAGAGTATGGAAACACGAGCCCACCTATGTTGTATATATTAGAAGAGTCCCTTTCTATAGGTTGGCAAATACAAAAGATTTCTACCCATGTTGTTTAAATTTAATGAAGCCCATTATGTCTGGATAATTGATGGACTTGATAATTTCCTTGATAAAATGTAGGAAAACATGTAGTTAAGGATACTGATCATTCATAGGAGATTCAGCCCATCTTGAATCATGAGCCCATATTGCCCAATTTGGTCCTTAAAATAACCCTCTGAATTAGGCAGCAAAGACACTGTCCTTTCCAATTTGCTGAAGAGGAAACTAATCAGGGATTTTGTAGCTTTCCTAAGATCACAAAATTAGCAAGTGACAAGGTAGGTCTAGGACCTGGATCTCTTTATTTCAAACTTTTATTTTTATTTCTGGTCACCTCTACAAGGGACCTTTATACATAAAATCCCAAAGCCATGTCTTTCTTACTTTACACAGTGGACTTGAATATATGGGCAATTTTAGGAAATGTCAAAACATATAGTAGAGCCCTTGGAGTGGAGCCAAAGCAGAGAGTAAGTACTTGAACCTCTTTCATGTCAACCCAACCAAACGGGAAACACCACATTTTTCCTGGTTCAGCTTCACTAACATTACTCAACACTCTGGAACCATTTTTAATAATGCTATAAAAGAACTGTAGTAAACAATTAAAAAGAAAGATAAGCATTGAAACTGAAATAATCCTAGCAAATATAGACCCTCATAGGCCCCAAAGGGAATGTTTCCATCTTCCTTCATATCCCTTCCCAAAACCTGTCAGAGCGTAGCAGACACCAGGCATATTCCTACCTGAAAAAGAATCACAACCCAAGACTGGGCCAATGGCAGTCAGGGAGGCATTGGGGCCAGATTCCCCTTCACTCAGCAGCTGCTGTTCTATCCCAGCTGGCTTCCCTAGGCCGTTTTAGGGATGTTTGCCTGGCATAAAACCAACATTCCTACCAACTGTGGTTTATCTTAGACATCTCTGTCTTCATCCATCTGTGTAAATATTTGCAATCCAAAATTTATTATCTACACTTGACATCACACTATCACCACAGAAAAATAGAAATGCCATAGTAAGCTCTGACAGAAGCAATAAATGTTGCTTTGTAGAAGGGAATGATTGTTATCCAAGAGTATTCTCCAAGATGGATCTGTCTCTGCACACCCCTATATGTCCTCTAAACAATAAGATTCAATAACGAAAATTAATAGGTATTTTAACGTAACAGTTACAAATATGATCATCACATAAACATATTTGGACAGTTTGTAGAAGGTTTGGAGTACATATAATATAATGCTGGGTTTTTCAGATTGAGGGCTACTGACATTTGGGGTTTGACAATGATGTTATTGTGAGAGTTGTCCTGTGCATCATAGGATCTTTAGCAGCCTTCTTGACCTCTACTCACTGTGAAGAGCACACCCCAACTTTGACAATCAAAAATATCTCCTAACATAGCCCAGTGTCCCCAGGGGGTAAAATTACCCCTGTTTGAGAAACACAGGTGTAATGAAAAGACAGTGGGTCATGTTAAAATCTCTGCTCCACCACTTAATGACAATGCCTGATCAGACAAATTATGGGGCTTCTTTGCACCACAGATCTACTATAAAGTGAAGATATAGTACATACCTTGAGAGTCTGTTGTGAGATTTGGTGATGCTTTATGCCAAGTATTTAGCACGAAGCTGAACACATAAGGAAATGATAAGATGTGTATATGTGTATGCATAATTTATCATGTGCAACTAATTAATAAATATATCTGGGATGGACAAAATCTATTATAAATCTGTGTTGAGAATGAGACTGTCTGCCTATGATTATAGTTTTCAGATCTTTGAACATATAGTTGGCAGAAGCAATGTTTAAAGTAGATGAAACTTTGCAGGTGGCAAGGGTTTTCTCTTATAAAGTAACGCCACATTTTCCACCCATCCAATACCTAGAAGTAGATGGGCAGGCAGGATGAAAATAATTGGAGATTTATTAATTTCAGTTGTGCACATAGAAAACTGAAATAAATTATTATTAGATTTGTAATAATGTTACTATGTGTTCATTTCAACTGGCATGACCAACATACATCAGAAATCTCATGATGAAGGATTAAATGTTACCTTTTTGGAAACCGGAAACTCTTGTTTTCTTTTGTACACCAAGGAAGCACCAAAGTCTATTCTAGGTGACAACCATGCTCTCTCTGAGGAGTGTCTCACATTTTTTCTGATGTTTAGTATATTAAAAATGGAGGAAATATTCTTGAAAATCTAGTGCAACCAATTTATGTTCACTAAATCTCACCCAAAATCAGACCATGTGTTTTCAAGAAAACTTGCTTTCCAGATGACCTATAAGTCTCCCAAACAGAAAACACCTCTTTCCACTCATCCATCCACCCACCCACCCCCACACTTACTTTTCTTCTTCAAGACGTTTCTTTATCCAACTGTTATCCTGTAAGAAAGTCCTTCTTTTGTTCACTTCATGAAAACCCTGCTGCCTTGGTGCAGTCCCCCCAGTGGTGTTCTTCACATCTATCAGCAGAAATACGAAAAATTAGGTGACAGAGTGATGCTGAGAATTCTTTTGTTAACTCTGAAAAATCTCAAGAAGCACATATGATTAGCCAGTATCACTTCTAGGCTGGCAAGTCCAGTACTGTTTCAAACCAGGATGCACCAGCAAGAAAGAACAAATCCCACACCCCATCATCAAAGATAACATACAAATCCGCTCAGCTGCCAAGCGAAACTGCCAGGGCGGCTCACAAGGCCCCATCCAGTGCCTGGGAATGTAGAACCACCAGCCTGGGATAAACTAAGCCAGGGTTTAGTGGGTTGAGTTTCAACCCAACAAGAACTATGCTTTGGAAATTCACATAGGACCGTTTTTATAGTATACAGTAACTAATAATCAAAAAGTCCTGGTGCAGTTGATTACATGCAACTTAATTCTTTGATCTTATGGGAGCCAGAAGAAATGTCACTCTCAAAAAAGGGCATTTTTTGGCTGGGCATGGTGGCGCATGCCTGTAATCCCAGCACTTTGGGAGGCTGAGACAGGAGAATTGCAAAGCCAGCCTCAGTAAAGGTGAGGCGCTAAGCAACTCTGCATAAAACACAAAATAGGGCTGGGGATATGGCTCAATGGTTTGAGTACCCCTGAGTTCAATCCCCAGTACCAAAAAAAAAGGCATTTTTATTTAAAGCATCTTTAAATTACAATTATATGAGGAAAAACTGTAGCACTCTTACTTGTTCTTTTTTCATACATACATACGTTTTTGTTGTAGATGAACATAATATCTTTATTTTATTTATTTATTTTTATCTGGTGCTGAGGATGGAACCCAGTGCCTCACACGTGCTAGGCAAGCGCTCTACCACTGAGCTACAGCCCCAGCCCCCTCTTGCTTATTCTTTTTTTTAAAAAATTTTTTTAGATGTTGAGGGAACTTTGTTTTTTTTAATTAGTTTATTTAATTGCATTTCAAGTCATGGTACATATATAGAGCTCAGTTTTTCCATTTCTCTGGTTGCAAACCAGATAAAGTCACACCAATTGTGTCTTCATACATGCACCAAGGGTAGTGATGACCATCTCAATCAACCATCTTTACTATACCCATTCCCCTTTCCCGCCCCCCACCTCTCTCATGCCACGTCCAGTGTTCCTCCATTTCTCTTATGTTTCCCATTCCCATCCCCCTTATGTATCAACAACCACTAATCAGAGAGAACATTCGGCATTTGATTTTTTGGGATTGGCTTACTTCACTTAGCATAATGTTCTCCAATTCCATCCATTTACCTGCAAATGCCATAATTTTATTCTCTTTTATTGCTGAATAATATTCCATTGTGTATAT
>CM053404.1:82405535-82433675 GCA_028644305.1 Xerus rutilus
TGTATCATTGGTCTACATGTCTGTTTTGGTGCCAGTACCATGCCGTTTTTGTTACTATTGCTTTGTAGTAAAGTTTAAGGTCTGGTATTGTGAGGCCTCCTGCTTCACTCTTCTTGCTCAGGATAGCTTTGGCTATTCTCGGTCTCTTATTTTTCCAAGTGAATTTCATGATTGCCTTTTCTATTTCTATAAGAAAGGCCTTTGGGATTTTAATTGGGATTGCATTGAATCTGTATAGTGCTTTGGGTAGTATAGCCATTTTAATAATATTGATTCTGCCTGTCCAGGAACATGGTAGGTCTTTCCATCTTCTAAGATCTTCTTCAATTTCTTTCTTTAGTGTCTTGTACTTTTCATTGTAGAGGTCTTTCATCTCTCTTGTTAGATTGATTCCCAAGTATTTTATTTTTTTGGAAGCTATTGCGAATGGAATAGTTTTTCTAATTTCTCTTTCAGAGGATTCATTGCTGATGTATAGAAATGCGTTTGATTTATGTATATTGATTTTATATCCTGCAATTTTACTGAATTCATTTATCAGTTCTAGAAGTTTGAGGGACCTTTATTTTATTCATTTATTTATATGTAGTGCTGAGGATGGAACCCAGTGCCTCACACGTGCTAGGCAAGCGCTTTACCACTGAGCCACAATCCCAGCTCATCTTGATTGTTCTTAAGCCTAAATTAAGCAATGCTGATTAGACTGTTACTTCCAAGCATTTAATACTTATATTTAAAACTATGAGTTGCTTTTCCTAGATTTTAAAGTATTTTTTAATAAAGGAAACATTGTCTATATTACCATTTCCTATGGGTGACTTTTTTCTCAAGGGAAAATTAGACATGCCGCCTTCCAGTAAGGATCTAGAAGAAAAAATAGGGATGTGAGAAAGCACAGCAATGAAATCAATAATCTATAAGTGAGTATTTTTCAATGATCTTGACAAAGCTACATGATGCAATACAATCCATATATTACATAAAGTACACAAGGACCTGACAGTTCATCTATTCCAATGAATTTATTTTATAGATGGAGAAAATGAGGCCCAGGGTGTTTAGTGTCCCAAGTATTGTATGACAAGCAGTTGGTTGTATCATCTCACATGCTGAGAGTTAAATGGTCTTAGTGGAGTTACAAGGATCTATATTTAATGATCCTGTTCACTGATTGTGTCACCATGGGAATGTTATTAGCTCAGGTCGCTCATCTGTAAAATGAAGTGAAATAAAACTATTATGAGGATCAAGTGGAGACATATGTAAAGTTATTGCCCAATACATAGTAGGTGTTCAATAATTGTTAACTGCATGCCACTCTCAGCTTGAAAAGCAGAGAGCAAAGATGCAAGAGGGAGGAAGATGGGAGTGAGGAAGGCAAGGAACAGACTTGAACTTGGGCATATGGATATGCAAGGGGTGTGGGGAAGCCCTAGCTGGGTTTGGAAGTTGACTAGACTTTGGCAGAAAGGGCAGGTAAAGAGGCAGCTAAAGACAAACATGTCTTAACTATTGGTTAATTTTGCCTCAGTCTGGGTCTGCTTCTTGGAATTCTTGACCCAGCAGTTTCTGGCTGCTAATGAGCTCTGATAAATTATTTTTCTCTTAGCTGAAGAAGACCTGGAACATTCTCAGAGGTTTGAACTAGAATTATGAGGCAACCAAAATGTCAAATGTATATTGGATGATACATTTGCAGAGACTGCAAATTCAATCATGGGACAGGGGGCAGGATATTTGGAGAAAAGGCATTGTACAATTTCTCTTTATTTGTCCATCTCTCCTAAGAGATCAGGTTTACAGTGAGCAGAGTCTGTTTTTCTCTGTTTTTCATTGTCTGGGACAATGTAGGTGCTGACTAAATGCTTTTATTGGCTGAATAGCATCCCTCCAAAATTCACGTGCCAAAGTCTAAAAACCTTAGAGTGTGACTGTATTTGGAAATAGTGTCTTTAAAGAAGTAAGTTAAAATGAGGCTCTTGGAGTGGATACTAATCCAATCTGACTAATGATCTTATAAGAATAATAATTTGGACACACATAGAGACATCAGAGAAAAGATCAGGTGAGGGCACAGCAAGAACCCGTCATTTGCAAGCCAGGGAAAAAAGACTCAGGTGAAACCAAACCTACTGATCCTTGATCTTGGATATCTAAGCTCCAGAACTGTGAGATAATAAATTTCTGTTGTTTGAGTCATCCAGTCAATGGTATTTTGTGGTATTTGTTATGGCAGCTCTAGCAAACTGATACAGTCCTTATGGAAAATGTGATTTAAACATTTCTGGAATAGTAAAACTCTCTCAAAGAGCTTTGTGCTACACTGTCCCTTTCCTGTGCCCTTTGTTTCTTCAGTTGTCCTATTGCATAAAGCAATTACTAATAGCATAAATATCTGTTAGTTGAGCCCTTGCTCTGAATAGGCACCTCACAGGCATTGTCTCTCATTTTCACATGAACTCTGTGAGGTGACTATTACGACTTCCAACTCCCAGACAAAACATCTGAAGGTCAGGGATGCTATGTAACATGTTCAAGGTGCTAAGAGGCAGATAGTCTTCTAAACCAAAGTAACCCTTATCTCAGCAAGCAGCAATAATGCTCATCACGAGTCACTGCAAGATTAAATGGGTGCCCTGGCATTAGAGGGAGGATAAACATCAGGGGCCTGCCTGACCTTTGATATCTCACTCTTGGGATGTCCTGTGAACTCTGACCCTGATGCTTGGTACCAGGAGACCCAAGGTAGTCACTAAAGGAATCACTGCAGCAGAAAAGCCTTACAGAATAACTTTCTTTGTATTTTCCCTTGGTTATAAATATGTCCACATAAAAACTTGTATATGAATAGTGGTAACGGCATTGTTCGCAATAGCCACAGAGTGGAAACAACCCAAATGCCCTTGAAGTGATGAATGAATACAAAATCTGGTATAGCTACACAATCAAATATTACTCAGCAATAAAAAGGAATGAAGTACTGACTCATGACATGACATGAGCGAAACGTGAAACATTAGGCTTAATAAAAGACATCAGACACAGAAGGTGACATGTCAAATGATTCTATTTATATGAAATGTACAGAATAGCCATATTCATAGAAAAGAAAGTAGGTTAGTGTTTGTCAAGGGTTAGTGGAAGGGGAGAATGGAAATGACTGTTAATGGTAGGTTTCTTTGGGGAGGTAAAAAAACTAGAGCAAGTAGGTCAAGGGATGGAGGAGAGGAGGGAAAGAGAGGTTCTGGGGAATGAGATTGATCAAATTATATTTTATGCATGTACAAATATGGCATAATGAATCCCACTATTATGTTTATAATGTACCATTAAAATTAATAAAAAATTTTTCTGAAATTAGTGATGTTGCTTCTACAACCTTGTGCATATGTTTTTTAAAACACTGATTTTACACTCTGAAGGGTGAATTTTGTAATATTGGTATTATATCTCAACTAAAAATAAATAAATAAAAGCTGGCAGCAGGCCTGGATCATGTCACAAAACCATGTAACTATTGAATAGTACGTTTTCAATTATTTTAGTTGTGTATGTTACTTAAAAATATTATATAGATTTATATATAATATTTTATATATAATCTTATATTATATATAAAAATTATATTTTTATATGATATAAAAATAAATTTTATATTATATATAAAAATTATATTTTTATATGATATAAAAATAAATTTTATATTATATATAAAAATTATATATAGATTTATATGTTATAGCACATATTTAGTAAATATATATACAACATAAAAATCTGCCCCTAGAGCTATAAACTTAAAACTCAGTTTATGAAAAACATAATTATATTAATTGAAATACACAAACTCATCTTAAGTACACCATGTTCTATTCATGCTGTTTGTGCTAACTTCCCTGAACAAATGTCCTTTTCATTTGGAAGTTGCCTTATCTTCTTATAGAGGGTTAAAGATGTCCACTGGATCTTACACAGACTTCACATATCTCAATGCCAACACCCTCTTCTTCCCATTTGATCCTATCTTTAACTTCCCTTTATGCCCCAGAATTTTCTCTCTCTCTCAAACCCTCAATATTTATCTGACCTTTGTTGTCTCAAAATCCTTCTGTCAGCCAGCCTGAAGAAAAATATGTTTGCACAGGGAATGTGACATAGGGGGTACATATTAAGGTGTTAGTAGTGGTTTAGGATGGGAGTGGGGAATGATGACCTTGAGCCAGACAGCTCCCAGCCTAGCCACTCATCAGCTACTTGGACCCATTTCTGCTTCTACAAAGTGGAGGTTATGTCAATCTTAAAAGATTGTTCTGGAAGCTAAATGAGATAATGTTTTATAAATTCTACATTACTAATAATCATCTGAACCATTATGATTATCTTACCTTTCCTCCTTCCCTAGCAGAGCTTAAAGGAGTAGCAGAAGACTGGCTTACAGGGAAGACTGAGGTGGGATATGGGTAGGGGACCAAGGAAAATCCAAAGAACAATATCCATATGAGTCTTTGGCCAGAGGGATGCACACCATAGAAGAGGCAGCAAGGTAAAAACTGGAGTGACCCAGAGAAAGCAAGTGGGTTTGTTGGACACTACTCCTAGAGAGTATCCCAAAAGTTCTGGGGTGGATCCTGTGGGGATGATTATTGGATAGCTGAGGCTAGGCCCTAGCAGAGAGAAATAGGATAAGGGTAGAAGCTTGTTCAGATGTTTTATCTCTCTCTTTTTTTCTCATTTAACCAGACCATCTTGACAAAACCTAGCTACTAAAGCATGAGAATATCAGACCTTCTAACAGGATGTTGGGTCTGATTGAAGCCAGCTCTGAATATCATACGAACAGGCAATACCTGCTGTTCTCCACACAGCTCTCTGTCAGAAGTGCTGACAATCTTGGAGTCTATGAAAGTCTCACCTATCCAAGCGTGGTACCCTAACCCTGGCTACAAACATCTAGATGCGCAAGGGTTGGGGGCATGGATGGAGGGCAGAAACACTGAGTTATTGCAAAAATCTGCTTGAAAATGCTTCTGCTCTCAGTATACAAGCATTATTTACTAGTGAAATGAAAATCACTATATCAGTCATAACTTTTTATCAACTAGGAAGTTACTTATAATTAGTCTCATCTGTAGAATCTCATAATTTATTTTATTTTTAAAAGGAATTTTCCACTCAAAAAGGTTAATAATAATCATCACTCTGGATTTTAAATTAACTTTTAATTTTTTTTTTGGTTTTGTTTTTGGTGTTGGGGATTGAACCCAGGGCCTTGTGCATGTGAGGCAAGCACTCTACCATCTGAGCTATATCCCCAATCCCTAGCTCTTGATTTTTATATTTAGAATACCTCCAGAATGTTATGCTTCCTTCTTTTAAATTACAAATGTTACTTTTAAAAAAAATTTGTCTTGAACTTTTGGGGGCCATCAAAGGAGGCCGGTTCAAACACCAGAGGGCAAGAAGGAAAGGCCCAGTCACAGGTGAAACGGAAGTTTTCAAGTGGAAATACAAAACGTACTTCAAGTGCCCATCTGATATTCAAAGTCTCTCCTTCTTCCCTACTTGTAGATAAAATGGCATTTCTCAGCCTCACTTGAAGCCTTAAACAGTGTTATAGCTCTGGCTATTAAGGCTGAAGAAAAAGTCCCCAGGAAGAACTTGGCCTTTTGTGCATGATGCCTCTTCTCTGAATCACTAAATCAGTGCAGAGGGCAGAAGCAGAGCCATCTTGGACCTTATGGACAGTGGATGACCATACATTCACACACTCAGAAGGGCAGAGCAGGGAGTCAGAAGGAGCCCAGTCCCTTGACAATCTCATAAAACTGCCACAATTTCCCTGCATTGTCTATCTTTGGACTTCTTCCAAGAGAAGGATAAACCTCCTAATGTTTTTAATAGATGGCTTTTTCATTTTTTATTACTCAAACCTAAAACATTTCCTACATGATACTAAGCCATGGTGGAACAAAGAGAAGATGTAAATGCTGATGGAATTTTATAAAAAGATATTTGTGTTTCTTGTTTTAGTAAAACATTATACATCACTAAATGTCTACAGAATCATGTTCCTAACAAGAAGGATAGCTTACTGAGTCCCTACCATGTATCATTCACTGTTCCACATGCTTCATGCACATGATCTTATTTAATTCTTCCAAATGAGTACTATTATGTCTAATTATAGGAGCCCCAAACTTAAATATCCTGCACAAATCACACAGTAAGTGGAAGAACCAGGAACTGTAATTAAGTCTATATGACTATAATGCCAGTGCTCTGTTCCGTAAGTGATCTTATATATAACTTTAAGTGTCAATGTGGTATGGCTAATACCAGGCATAGAGAATGCCTTAATGTACTAAAAGGGGGCATAATGGAGCTACAGCAGTAATTAATGACTACTCCAACTTCCCCTGATGGCTCAGCCTGGAGCCTGAGCCCCTGCTGCCACTCTAAAGCCAGGGGTGGCCTGACACTCTTTGTGACCACACTCCTTCCTTGAGGGATCTCTTGCTAGATAGCTTATTGTTTCCTGTTTATTCCCAGTCCTGTGCCATTCCTTGGCATAAGCTAAATGAGAAAGGAAAATATATTATATGCTATTTATCCACTATTTTTAAAATTTGCCTTCTTTTCTTCTCATCTCCTTATGGCTTTTCTCAATTTCCTTCAGTGTTTTTCCTTCTCGTTCTTTTTTGTTCCCCTTTCCTTCTTTTCTTTACAGTGCTGGGGATCAAACTCAGAGCCTCACATATGCTTGGGAAATGCTCTACCACTGAGCTACACCTCCCACCACCAGCCCAGTATTTTCTATTTTTAATCAAGGCACTTCCCAGGAGTCTTTAGGCAACCCACTCCTCCCCAAGACCAGTGCCAGCCCACCTCTCCTGTCCAACACCAAGAATTCTCTGGGTCACCTCCCAGTTCAGTTATAATTCCCTTTTCATCATTTGGGTCCCCTCAGAAGACAGTTTTTTCAAAGAAACTGGAATAGGTGGGGAGGAGCCCATAGAAGACAGAACACAGGAAAAGCAAAGACAATAGAAAAAACCTGGAGTAACAAGTAGATGAACAGAGGATAAGGGAGGGTGAGAAAAAATAAGAAAAGGAACTCAACTCTGACTGCTGATATTTTGTGTCTTGGGGTAATTTCAGATATATATATATATACACACACACATATATATACACACACTTTTGAGTTATTGCTATTATTATCCTTGTTGCAAACCTAAATAAAACCTTAAGACAAATTATTGCAACAAAGTTGAAGTCATTTTATAGGGAGCTAGGACTAGAGTTAGACAAGTGGGCAGTGGGAAAAACTAGTTTTTAAAAATTTTTTTCTAGATAGGAATCTCAGATTGAGTAGTTTACCTGAGACTACACAACTACTGAATTGCACGGTTGAGATTCAAATTCAAATCAGACTGACACCAAAGGACCTGTCTCAGAAGCCTGGGAAATAAAAGGGCAACAACAGGTGGAAAGTTGCTGGGCTAAGATAAATGGTGAAATGGAGATCAGCCCCGTTGCAAGAGAGCACTGTGATGAAGCTCAACCCAGAGCATTGGTTGGAGCAGATTTTCTTTGATCATTTTATCCAAGCATCATGAGGTCAGCATAGAATGACAACTGGATCTTGCATTTCTCCAAAATCTTCCCACCAATTTATCAAGCCGTCTAAGATACTTACAGAAATTGTCATCCTTATGGAAAGAAATGTGAGTAGTTGCTCAGGGCAAATGTTCACAGTGATGCAAAGTAGAATGAGGAAAGAAATAGAGCAAACATGTCCAGAAAATTGTACAAGGGGTAAATGGCCCTAGTGGAATTCATCTTCATGTATGAAAAGGTCCTGAGCTCTTGTTCCCCGGAAATCACTGAAAGAGAGGAAATCCCTTGGAACTGGTAAAGGACATAGGCTATAAAACCATTTTCAATAGAAGAATAAGGAATACCTGACAATTATAAACAAATAAACAGAAGCACAATCTTTTAGAAGATAAATAAAACAAATAATCCAACAACTAATTATCACTTAAAGGACACGAAATGTTATGTAAGGAGAAAACAAACCAGGTCTCATAAAATATAAATGTTATTAAGTCCCCTTAAGTTAAATTTTAAATGGGCCTACCAGAACCAAACAACTATGTTTAGATGGAGTAAACAGCAATAAAAGGAAATGCAAAAATCTACCAGGCAGGCAAAGATTTATTTATCCTGCTGCTATGGTTAGAAATGAATTCTTTCTTTTCTCACATAGTCTCACAGCCTAAGTTTGGGAATCTTGCTTAATTTATAGAGAAACAAATTCCAGAATGCAGCACAAATAAAATCTTTTTGCTACCCAAATGTCTGTATGCTCCAAATTTTCCGAGTCTTTAAAATCCCCTTAAACCACAAATTTTTCTCTCTGTTGATTCTTAGTTTTAATATGTGGCCCTTAACTGTTTTGTTCTACAGAATAACCCCAATGTTCTGCAAGAATAGTGTTCCGCTCTCTGGGACAATTATCAGTTTAATTTTACAAAAGACACTGGTCTATTATTCATGAATAAAAATGCAATCCAGTAGAAACTATCTATCATCTGAGTTCCATCATGGACTATTTCCAGTTCCAGAAGATTTAAAGTCAAGTCTATCTGGAGTCCAGCCCCCTGTGCTTTCTGTACCTAGATGCCTTCTAAACTCATACACAATTAGCTCCCTGATAACAAAGGGGCAGGGTCATAGGGATAGTTTTCTCCAGAACTTTTTGATGAAAATTAGCTCTCCATGCAGAGACGTACCTTGCTTACTGAAATTTTTGTGCACTTTCTAGATCACTGCCACGGGCTCCTATAATATGTGCACCCCTGATTGAAAAGTACTATTTATAGTTGACTGTCTTCTTCCAGGAGGTTCCACATAAAGGAGACTTACTAACACTTTAAGTTAAAGAAATTTGGATCCAAAGACAGAGAATAAATTATTTAGATTTTTAGAGGTCTCAAATGTACAATTACAATGAACATTTGGGATTATTGGTTTTCATGTCTAGAAGTAAGACAATTGGTGTTTAACAGATAGCTATAAAAATTTACTCTTCCAATTAATGATCATAATGAAAATATGATATCCTTAAAAAGTTTAGCAACTTACATAAAATGCAAGTCTAATAAATGAAGTTGTCATCTGGCAAATCTTGCAGCTGAGGAAGAGCATTTTCCAAATCCTAAGATCACATGATTTATGCAACAGTAAAGTAGGAACACCAAATAGCTGTATAGAGGCACAGCAATTAATGAAAACTTTATTTCAAACTTCTCAGAAAGAAAAAATGGAGAAAGATCAATAAGTGGCCTAGAAGTAGGATAATGGCAGAAGAGAAGCTATGTGGGACCAATAGAGATTTCTCTTTGACCATGGGACCAAGGATTCTATCACCTCACACCTAAGAATGCCCACAGGTAATGCCTCTATCATACCAGATGCTAGTAGTGAAGTAATGTTTTCTCAGGTTTACTGCTTGGTGAATTATAGCAGTTCATTTCACGGTATGAATTTAGTCATTTAAAACGTACCCTTCATTTTGTTTACAAAGTCCCCAGTAATATGAATCCCTCAGGTATTTCAGTCAATATCTTGAGAGTCAGAGAAGGCAGCCAGATAAACAGAACCTATACAATGACAGCTAAGACGAGGATGTTCCCAAGCTGCATATCCCACACCTACACACAACTTCCAGACTGCCTTCCTACCCAGGGGCCATTGGACATACTAAATAAAAAGACTAATTCCACAAGCCAAGTTAGAAACGTATCCTGTAGTCATACCACACATATTGTAATAACATTTTCACATAGTGCTGGGAAAGGAAATTCTCTTTTCCAAATCGTTTGTAGTCATTTTATAAAGATGGAGTGTAGCTCATTTATTGCTACTACATATTTTATATGGAAAGATATTTGAAAAATCATTGAGAAAATCCAGTTAAGACAAAAGACAGAAGATCTGGCTTCACATTCTGATTCTGATACTCTGAGTGTGGCAAGTTTATGCTTTACTTCCCTCATCTAGAAAATTCAAGAGTTAACTGAATGAGTCTCTGCCCAGTTCCAACTGAAAAATTATGTCAGTTAGATCTAAGATTTACATGCAGCTAAAATTTCAGTTGTAATACTGATCTGAGCCAGGTGCAGTGGCACACGCCTGCAATCCCAGTGTCTTGGGAGGCTGAGGTAGGAGGACTGCAAGTTCAAAGCCAGCCTTAGCAACTCAGGGAGGCCCTATGCAACTTAGCTAGACCTTGTCTCAAAATAAAACATAAAAAGTGCTAGGGATATGGCTCAGTCATAAAGCACTCCTAAGTGAAATCCCTGATACCAAAAAAAAAAAAAAAAAATTCTGATCTGTTTTTCTGTATTCCCTATATAACCGCATACTTAGATTCATCCAAAAGTTTTGGTAAAATTTTAAGTACTGTCATACCTTAGCTTCCTCAAATTGATTTTTTCAGTATTTTAAACACCAGAGTACAACAAATATCAGAAAGTCCATATCTGTGTTATACACTGTGGAAGCAAAAGTCAGTTTTAATGTGATTATATTTCATGAAAAATGAAATTATACTCCCCAAATGCTATACTTTAGCTTTCCAATTACTGTAACTGTTGGAAAGCCAAGTAATAAAATTCTTCAGTAAACCTTCGGAATTCAGCACTGATATATCTAAACCCCCTGAGACTTCAAGTGGTTTGGGCAGCAATAGAAAGCAATGAAAACTCTATTCTTTACAATGGAGCCAGGTGTGCTGTGGGGAATGCCTCACTGCAGGGCATGGGGCTGCTAGTTGCAAACTGTTTGATCCCCACAGCTCTGAATCATAAATGGAAATGGTGAGAAAAAGAAAATCGCAAGTCAAACAAGTCAGCTTAGCTATTAATTATAAAAGAAAACCTGGTTAAAATAACTTTTCTATTCTTATCAAAAGGCTTCCCAAACTGGTTTTTCAGGACTAGGATATGAATAGAGGTTGAAAAATCGCCCCTATATATCTTAATCAGCTTTTAGTTTAGAATTCAGAATATAACTTAGAGAAATGGGCCAAATGCACACAAATCCCTATGGAGAATCACACCTCCACTCACCCACCCTGCCTTCAGTCCTTGGGGAGATAGAATAGAGGCACTGTGGTTTGGGCATCTCTCACAGCTCAGCAATGTACAGTGCTTTTAGCAGTCAAGAGAAAAAACAATATGTCGTATTAGCTGGAAAACAATATGAAAACTAATGAAATAATTTGCTATTTTCTGAAAAGCACCATTTATGAAAACAGGAAGATTTTTTTTTAAAAACGCTTTTACAGTCACTTGAGAAAACAGACCACAGAGTGCTGGCCCCTTGACTTAAGAATTCTCCATGCTTGAGTGTGAGAGGATTCACCAGCTGACAGATCCCACATGGGGAAATTCAAAAACCTCTCATTGCTGTGATGCCCATAATATGTATAATTGTCAAGTTCAAAGCAATGCAACCAGGAAGAGCAGAGCTGTTGACAAGCATAATACCCATTGGAAGCTGTCAAAATTTAACTAGGAAAAAAAATGCAAAGATAATACAGACAGTCCTAATTTGAAAAGAAAACAGAGAAAGTTATGTGCATAAAATAAAGCAGGTATATATATGTTTACAAATATAATTAACTTACCACTTGAGCAGAAAATCAGGAATCTGCCTAACCAGCCTGCAGTGATTCCCCAGCAGATCTGGCTGAAGCAAATTAGAGCCTGGAGTTTCTCAGAGCAGTTCCTACCTCTACCTGACAGTATTAATGAACAGTCTGAAACTTCTCTCCTGGCACTGAGTCACTAAGGGAGGGGGTGGATGGTATGAAAGAGGGTGTCGCCTTTACAAATACCAATTAAATTAAACAGTCTCACTCCCGGACTACTGTCTTTGTGTGGTGAATTCTTCATATAATTTGTGGCCATGTTATCCTCAGAATGCTCCTGTTATCACCTTTTTAATTAATGTCAAAAATACACGCAACCATTTCACTAACAAGGCGGCACAGCATGTAACTATTCTGAATTCTCTTTTATTTTTTATATTTTTTATTTTTATTTTTTGATACCGAGGATTGAACTCAGGGGCACTCGACCACTGAGCCACATCCCCAGCCCTATTTTGTGTTTTATGTAGAGACAGGGTCTCACTGAGCTGCTTAGCACCTCGCTGTTGCTGAGGCTGGCTTTGAACTCTCGATTCTCCTGTCTCAGCCTCCCAAAGTGCTGGGATTACAGGCGTGAGCCACCGCACCTGGCAAAACAAAAACTCGAAGTAGAAGGAATCCTTATCTACCCCTAGTGCCTGGAAGGTGTGGGACAGACATACACACAGGGAGTACACTGCTTGATTAGGAAAGGAAAGTCCTCAGGAACCCAGGTACACTGGGATCAGAAGGTATGGAATGAATCTGTTGCACAAATTCTGTACATGGAACATTTGGTAGAACCACCAGAGGAAAAATACATTCTGAAATGTAAGAAATCTGATCCTTATTTTATCATACATAAAAAAAAATGTCAGAAAGATGGTTGAAACTTCTTTCACAGCTGGGGACAGCATGAAGGAGGAATAACACAGAAAAGCCATCCTGGGTGGGGGCTTCTATAATAGGCTCTGAAATATACCTTTCACAACAGCCAAGGAGGCCTTAAAGAAGCTTGGAACATCTGGAACATTGCCCCAAAATGCATGGTCATTAGAATTTCCCAGGTCATCTTTATTCATCAGCCACACCAATAATTAACCAATCCTCTCTGTAGGATTACTCCTGAAGACTTCAGCCCAGCTGAGCTGTGCCTGCAACACTGACCATAACAAGTCGTAGAAATGTCCTGATGGTCAGACACTGGGAGGTTGCTTCATATTTCCTTATTCTGGGCTGAAGAATTTTAAAATCTAAAGGGAAGTGTTTTTTCAAAAAAAAACGTATATACATGGCTGTCTGGCCCTTTGATGGAATTTTATATACAGGCAATATTTTTAAAAAAGGTTTCTAAATATCTATGATGCCCATAAATGTTGATTGAGTTGGGGTTGGATATTAATTTTAGAAATGATTAAGTTGAAAAATAAAAATGTCACTTAGCTTAACATAAAAAAATAAACTAAAAGTTATATTCAGCATTAGAATTTAGTTAAAATTGTGGGGCTAAACAGTTTAAGAGCTATCTTGTAGGAAGAAGTCGTAACTTATACAATGTTTAAATACATGTTTTGTCCTTCATGAAATATAGAACAAGAAAAATAGGGTTTTTGTTTTGTTTTGTTTTGTTTTACCTAAAAAGTAAAATACAGTTGTCCAAGGTACACTGAAGGCTTTTGAGCTTCCAAAGAATTATTTCTGCATGTAATTAAGGGTTTCTCTTACTAACTTTATATACCAGGACACCTATACCACCAAGTTAAACCAGTGTCTTTTCATTTATAACCAAATCTCTGATTCAGAAAGGATTAATTCTAAACACTTAAGCAAAATTCAGACATCTTCATGTTGAACAGATATTCAGCCAAAGATTGCTGCCTAAAATCAAGAATCTCAAGGACTGAAAAAGTCAAATCAAGAATGTGTTTGGGTGTGGAGATGGCCAAAGAGGCTTGGCCTTGGTTTCACTCTGGCTGTAAGCTGAGCAGGCTTGAGCGTGCTTAGAATAACTCAGCTTTGCCACGCCTCTTTCAGTGCAACTCTCAGAGCTCTGGAGTGTCCTTAGAACACCAGCTTAGGCAGGGATGGCAAATGGTTTTATCTCAGGTACCAATGCCAATCGATTGGTGGGTAGCTACCTGAGATATAATGAGTTTGCAAGGCATGTTTGGACTCCACGGTGTGCCATGGTTAATTAGTACTGTTCACTACAGGTCTTAGCTAAGGGAATGTTTGCTGACCCTGTCTTATAAAATTAGACATTATAATGCTGCATTGCTTGGTCCTGTGTTGTATCCATTGAAACAACCAGCCAAACTGAGCACTGATTACTACATAGTGATGGCAAGAGCAAGCATTGACATAGCACTTTTAATGTGCCAAGCATTGTTCTAGGAAATTTTCATACATTAATTCAATAGTTATCAAACCATTGTTACCTCCTCACCTCAGAGAGATTCTAAAACTGATATTGAAAGTGTAAATAATACAGAAGAAGTCAGAATCTCAAAACTATCTAGTTTATTATTCCTGGACTTTGGAGATATGAAAAATAAAGGGGTCTCCATTTTCCTTTCTGATGGAGGAAATAAATGTTACCTGCTTATTAAAACAAAGAAGACAACATTAGAGTAGTAATTACAGAGCCAATTTCTTTTTGTCTGGGAGTAAAGAAGTGGCAGAATTAACGGACCACTGCTGTGCTACAAGAGCTGGCATTGCCTAATTGACTTTGATGGCCCCAGAGTAACACAGACCAATGGAAAGTGCCACACGTATCCCACAGGAGCCTGGGTTCAGTGTTCTGTACAGACTGTACTCATGGTGAGCAAGTCACTTAAGCTTTATGCCCATGTCCTTTTTGATGCAGCAAGATTAATGATAACCATCCACCAATTGGACAGATCACAATGATAATGTCAATCTTTTTAATTCCAAACAGTGCTCTACAACATCAGGAGGAGTCAAAAGAAAGCAGTCCTGAGTTCCTGATGCTTTCTGACTCTTCCTCAAGCTACAATTAACAGATTTCTGCTTCCTAGCGAATATAGATCTAGCTTCAGCAATCTGAGGCATGACTGGTCTAGTTAGTGAGAAAAGGAAGAGCAGAAATACAAGTGGGTAACGGAGAACAGCAGCCATAATCTCTCAAATGGAGAATCCCTGCTTGAAGGTTTTGCTACTCTCCTCCCTCCATTCCTGTGTCCACCCAAAACAGCAATCTGGCAGACTCAGAAATCCTATCGCTTAGAATGCTGTGGATGTGTGTCCTATTCTCATGGGATTCTGAGGACAGTCATGAGCTATACTGCAATATAATAAAATTTTCCTGACTTCAGGCTGAAATAAGCAATTCCACAGAGACCGAAAGAAAAAAAAAAAGCTTTTTCTTCAACAGAAAGACTTAGAATGGAAAATCATTTTTATAATTAAAATTTTATTTTTAAATTCAGCTAGTTATTTCACAATTTCATGATCTTCATTTCTGAATTTCCCCAATTTATAATAAATTCTTCCACTTCACACGAGTTTCTTCATTAACCCCATGACGTAGTTCTTTTTTTTATTAATTTTTTAGTTGTAAATGGACACAATATCTTTATTTATTTATTTTTATGTGGTGCTGAGGATAGAACCCAGTATCTCACACATGCGAGGCGAATGCTCTACCACTGAGCTACAATCCCAGCCCCACGACATAGTTCTTGATCCAAAACTTGGTGTTTGTTGGTTGAATGTCAGAATAATGATTATAAACAGGTGAGCATACACAGGGGTATTCAGTGTTCACCAAAAGTCTTTTTTATGCAATCTGATTTCCTTATTAAGTTTTCTATTTCTGAATGGAACACTGTAAAATTAGCTCTTCAACACACCTGTAACACTCACATCTCTTTTAGAACAAGGGGAGATTTCTCCACATTTTATAGAGATTGCTCAGACAACAGTTATCATAGCTGAATTTATTGCCCAAGGTTGAAACCATCATTGTCATTGCCTCCTCCCTCAAACTCCCTCTGGTCTAAACCACCTCCAATTAGTTGGTCACTGAACTGTCACTGTCAATTCTACCTCCTGCCTCAGTCCAACCTCCCCTTCCACTTGGCTCCCAATACCTGCCTGATTCAGGCCCTTCTACCTTGAAAGGGAACTTTTTTAATCATCATGTTGAGAAAACTATACTTTATTCACCTGCTAACTAATCTCCCTCCACCAATTCAAATGCATCACCTGCTCAGTCCATTAGGCTCCTTTGGGTTGTAAGACTGAGAGAGAACTCTGGAAACCTCCGTTGATGGGAACCTACTAACAATGGTTAGGAGGGAAGACCCACAGAACCCAAAATGTTTACGTAAAAGCCTAGAGTTTATTACAGGAAAAGATACAATGTGCAATCTCATCAAAGTAAAGGTAGGTATTGCAACTAATAGCCATGTCATAATAAGTGGTCTGTCTGAGAGGCTACTTGTAGGCATCAACTGTCCTCTCTCCACCAAGTTCTTCTCAGGATCTACTTTCTCTCAGGACAAAACCCACTGAGTTTTGAATGTGAATGGAACATCCAAATGGAGTCTCAGCTAGTGTGTCTTTTACTGTGCTGGGCCCATAGCACATGCTGCTATGCAACCAGGCCTTCTGGGGTCTTAGCAGATACAGATAAACAGGCTCACTGTTATCAATAAACAATGCTCACTTGCTGTACAAACCACCCTGAAACTCTTAGGGCACACAGTTAGGAGGCAAAGCTATCAATCGGTATGTTTCAGATCAGTGCTGTGCAGGCTCATTTCTTATTTTAGTAGAATGACTCAGGCTAATTTCAGGTCTGTTGGCATTAACCTTCTCAGCATGGGGGGTTCAGTATAAACATTCATGAGACTATGAGAAAGAAAGAATATAATGTCACCAGGTGTTTTTTTTTTGGATGTAAATTAACATCTCCTGTTGGTTTCTTTGCAAAAATAATACTAGTAGTCCAGCACAACTCTGGGGACCCAAGAGCAATTCAAGGCATCTCCCACGCTCGTGACTCAATTCCATAACTGGGATCCTTTACCAGCTTCTTCCAGGTACCATTCTATAAATTTGTCATGGTCTCTGTGTGCGTGATTTCCCTGAGCCCTGGAATTGTGAGAAGCGAGCTGATTCAATGGCAAGTTTCCCCCCTGCCCCCGTAAAGAAACACTATTCCCCAATATGCACATCATGTCACTCCCCAACTCAAACCTATTCTAAGTTCCTCATGCCCCATAAGAATTCCAACACCCTCAATTCATATATGACTGTTTTCCAATGAAGCAGCCACTGACCACATGTCATTCTTGAAATCTTAAATGATTAAAATTAAATATATTTAATTAGTTTAAATTTAATTTAAAAATCAGTTCTTCAGGTGCCCTGGTCACATATCAAACACCATATTGAATAGGGAAGAGAGGAAATGAAGAAATATGGTCTTGATGCATTTTTAAAGTTACTTCCTACTGTTTCATGCTCATCTCCCACTACTTTCCCTCATGTACCTTCAGCTGTAACCACATTGAAGTCCTGGTTGTTGCCCAAATACATTATAATACATCAGGCCTTTAATGTCTGTCCTTATTCCCTTCCTATTATCTGAAGCACTCTTGATTATTGTGTACATGATGATCCTTATTCTCCCTTATAGGCCATCAAATGCATAATCTGCTCCACAGAGATTATTTTACTATTCCCAAACACAGGTAGTTTCTCCTTACTCTTTGCTCCAAGGGAGCTCAGTATATTCTTCCATTATAGTAGTTAACTAAACTATATGATAAACTAGTTGTACCCAGCATAATGAATACATTGTAGAAGACCTTAATGGAAGTGGCAGTTATAGCCAGTGCTTAAGAGCAAACTCAGGTGCCAGATGGCCTCTGCCAATAACTATTGTAGGGTCAATGATGTTAATACAGAGAAAGCACTTAGAATAGAGCCAGTAACTTTGTAAGGAGCCACCTGAAAGTTAGTCTTTAGCAAACTATTAATGCATCTTATTTATTCATACATAAAGTGTACCTGAGAACAAGAACAGAAAGCACAATTATTGATCCCATTCTTCTCATACATTTTCTGTATTCAATCGTCTCTCACAACATTGTTCGTGCACAGCATTAGTTGTCTAGGACTAAATGCAGATCTTTAAAGACGAAGAGCTTCTTAAGAGTCAGCCCCTGGGACTTACAGATGGTTTTACAAAATGCTTATCATGATCTTTCCACTGAGTAGGGATCATAAACCCTAATAATGAGAGGTGTTGGGGTGGAGTGGAGTGTTCACTGTAGTATCACAACATTCATTTCTCTTAGAGGATAGCTTGCTATTATTCATATGCCTTTCTATTTGATTGGCTTGTTGTTTCTCTTTTCTTAGAACCAGTGTTTTCTCTCTTTCTTCAGTGCTCCTACATCCATAATGGCAGTTTCATTTTCTTCTTGAAATTCATTTTATCTCTCTTCTCATAATTCGCTATTGCATTAGTTTCCTATTATTTCTGTAACAAACTACCACAAATTTAGTGGTTTACAGAGACACACTTTATTATCTTACATCTATAGAGGTCAAAAGTCTAAAATTAATTTCAATGGGCTAAAGTCAAGGTATTGGCAGGATTAGACTCCTCTGGGGACACTGAGGGAAGAATACGTCTCCTTGTCTTCCACCTTCTGGAGGCCACATGCATCCCTTAGCCCATGACTCCTTCCTGCATCGTTTCAACCTCTACTGACTCTGATTCTGCTGACTCCCTCCTATGAGGACACTTGTGATTAAATTAGACCTCACAGAAAAATCCAGAATAATTTCCTCATCTCAATATTCATAATTTAATCACATCTGCATAGTCCCTTTAGCAAGCAAGATAACATGTTCACAGATTACAGATATGAGAATTGTGGGCATTTTTGTGGGGTAGGTGGGAGAGGTGAATTGTCTAATCTACCACACCTATTATATTTTCACAATATATCCCAGTTTTCTACCACTTTATCTATTTTTACAATTTAAAAAGCTAAGCATTTCATTGAAGTTCAAATGCATGCAACACGTTGATTTACTTAATAAATATAAAAAATTCTAGAGTCTTACCACCTTCATTAAGTTAAAAATAGGCAACATATTCAGGACTACATCTAAAATTTTATACTTAAAACCATGTAAGGAGCTGGAAGTGTAGCTCAGTCATATAGCATTTGCCTATCATGTACAAAGTCCCTGGTTCAGTCCCCAGCATGACAAAAGTAAAATAAAAATAAACAAATGCTAGAAATACGTGCATTTTTATACTCATTCTTTACCTTCTCTCATGAGTAATATAAAAAGTACTAATTCAGTATGAATGTTTTCAAATGATCACTGGATTGAGTATTGGTTGCAATGATCATGTAAAATCTGTTTGCAGCTAAATCTTGGAGAAACATACTACTTAAGTCGTATATATTACCTATATGTATACACATACATATCTCCAAGTATATACATTTATGTATATATATTTGTATTTGAATATATAATAGATATTTATACATATATAACTATATATTGTATATTTGTTATATCTATATCACATGTATCATGTATATATATATGTATATGTACACATATGTACATATATATATGTATGTCAGGTTTGCATACACACAGAGCTCTGCCCCTATCAGAATATAATCAACTTGAAGGCAAAGATCCATGTCTGTTTATCCTTGAATCCATAGTGGGCCTGATCTAGCCAGTTCTCAGAGATTGAATGCCTTTTGTGTCACCATGTGTCACACAGGGAAATAGAACATCGGCAGCCTCCCTATTCTGACATCGGCAGCCTCCCTGTTCACATCCTCCTACTGTCATGCTCCTCCTCACAATCTACTTCAAATTGTCTCCAAAGGCCTTGACTTTGTACAATCAAAAGATAAACCTGTCGGTGCAGTGGCACACGCCTGTAAAACCAGTGGCTCAGGAGGCTGAGACAGGAGGATCGCGAGTTCAAAGCCAGCCTCAGCAAAAGTAAAGCTGCTAAGCAACTCAGTGGGACCCTGTCTATAAATACAATAAAAATAGGGCTGGCGATGTGGCTCAGTGATTGAGTGCCTCTGAGTTCAATCCCCGGTACCACCCCCCCAAAAAGATATAAATCCTCCAAAAGAAACAATAATATTCTAGAAAAGTTTTTATTTCCAAATATTATTGTAAATGAATAGATTATCTTTTACTGTAACAAAATTGGTGATGATTTTTATGGTGTCCCTGAAAACAGTGATTTTTAAATATTTTGGGATTGGTACACCATATTGTTTTAGTTTTACAGCAGTCCCCCCTCATTCATCTCTTAACCATGTCATTTTAACTGCAAGTTATTAAAAATAGTTGACTTCAATAATTTGTGTTTGTGTTTGAGAAAGAGAAAAATCTTTTTACTTTTCATTTTTGTTCTTTTTAGTTATATGTGATAGTAGAGTGTAATTTGACTTATTTATACAAATATGGAGTACATCTTATTCTAATTAGGACCCCAGTCTTGTGGTTGTACATGATGTGGCGATTCACTGTGGTGTGTTCTTATATGTACACAGGAAAGTTATGTCAGAATCATTGCACTTTCTTTCCTACTCCTGTCCCCTCTCCATTCCCTTCATTTCTCTTTGTCTAATCTACTGAGCTTCTATTCTTCCCCTCTCCCACCTTGTTGTGTGTTAGCATCCACATATCAGAACATTTGACCTTTGGTTTTGGGGGATTGGCTTATTTCACTTAGCACAATAGTCTCCTGATCCATTCATTTTCTGACAAATGTCATCAAGTCATTTTTTATGGCTGAGTAATAATTCATTGTGTATATATACATTTTCTTTATCCATTCATCTGTTGTAAGGCATCTAGGTTGGTTCCATAGCTCAGCTGTGTGAATTGAGCTCTATAAACATTGATGTGGCTGTGTCACTGTAGTGTGCTATTTTTAAGTCCTTTGGGTATATCCTGAGAACTGGGGTAACTGGGTCAAATGATGGTTCCATTCCAAGTTTTCTGAGGAATCCCCATACTGCTTTCCAAAGTGATCGCACCAATTTGCAGTCCCAACAACAATGTATGAGTATACCCTTTTCCCCACATCCTCGCCACCATTTATTGTTGTTTGTATTCTTGATGAGTGCCATTCTGACTGGGGTGAGATGAACTCTCAGTATAGTTTTAATTTGCATTTTTCAACTGCTAGAGATGTTGAACATTTTTTCATATATTTGTTGACAAACTGTACTTCATCTGTGAAGTGTATATTTAGTTCCTTTGCCCATTTATTAATCGGGTTATTTGGGTTTTTTTGACACTAAGTATTTTGAGTTATTTATATATCCTGAAGATTAATACTTTATTTGAGGTACAGGTGGCAAAGATTTTCTCCCATTCTGTAAGCTCCAAAGAGAGAAATTCTTGCAATCACTGAGAATACTTGTTTTTATTTTGTGCATCTTGTGTTCTTTTTATATATTTATATGTTTTTAATTTTTATTGTTGGTTTACATTTTATTTTCCATCTTCTTTACTTAATATTTGTGTAATTCAGGAAGGAAAATGATAGGTGCTTACACATTCAGATGTCATCTACACATTCAATTCTAATACTAATAATATACTGTTGTATATTATATATGTATATGTAATAATATACTGTTATAGAAAAGGTAAATAAATTTAAACTAATAAACCAATAAATTTACCAAGTCAGTTTAAAAAAATGTGTAAAGACCTAATTAAATGAATCTATAAACATTAAAGTAACAAAACTGACCTCCAAAGTCATGGTCTGTTTATACATGACAGTTACCCAAAAAGTACATCTGACAGAACATTTTCTTCCAGACAGGAGAAATTCTCAAGAAAGATCCAAGAGACATTTAGATCCAACATTAGAAGATAAAATATGACACACCTTGGCTTTGAGCAGAGGGAAACAAAGGTTGATATAAAAGCATTAGAGTGTTTATACTTAAGTATAAATATAACTGATGCAGCTCAGAATCAGTCCTTTTTATTCTTTGTGGCCAGAGGTCAACCATCTTTTTCTTAAAGAACCAGATATTAAATATTTTATTTTAGGGTTTGTTGGCCATATGCAAACAATTCACTTCTGCTACAGCAAGTGGCAAAGAAGTGGGCAAGGATGGAAGGGCCTGCAGCAGCCAGAGCTGGCAGCACTTGGCCAACTCCTGGTCTAGGCAAACCAACACTATTGGAAAAATGTGCTTTCTGCTGGGCGCAGTGGTGCATACCTACAATCCCAGCAGTTCAGGATGCTGAGGCAGGGGTATTGAGAATTCAAAGCCAGCCTCAGCACCTTAGTGAAGCCCTAAGGAACTTAGTGAGACCCTGACTCTAAATAAAATATTTTTAAAAAGGCTGGTGATGTGGCTCAATCCAGGTTCAATCCAGGATACCAAAAAACATCCTTGGTACCAAAAAAAAAAAAAAAGTGCTTTTACCTTTTTCCTCCCTCTTTGTGCAAGGATAACACTAAATGAGAAAAGAGGCATAAACATTTAGTTAGTTTCATTTTCCAAACAAGAATATGAGGTTCTGAGTGGTCCAGATAACTGAGTAAAGAATCACTAGCTTAGTTTGTGTGGAAATGAGATTATAGTCCATTCAAAATTAGGGAACATTTCTTGACCACTTATTATGTCAGATAATCTTCTCAGCACTTATGCTTTATTTGATTCCATCCTCACAACTTTCTAAAGTACTATTATTATCTTCATTTCACCGAGGAAGAAACTAAGATTCAGAGAAATTAAGCAATATGTCCAGAATTTCACAGCAGGCAAATGATAGAGGAATGAGCCAGTGCTTTGAACCCCCTGCTTCTTGATGATTATACTGCTATTGCTGCTGCTCTAACACTCTCGCCATTCCAAGTTCCAGTGTCTGCTATTCCATGATGTTCATGAGAAGAGTTTTCATTTCAGCGCACACATGCTCTTTCTGTGCTTGGAGACAACCCCGGAATTCCCACTGTTGCATCTGACCTAAACTGTCAAACACAGGATTTTCCCCCTCAGGAGCACCACATAACCTGACTTGTCTATCCAGTCTAACTGTAATTCTGCAACACAGAAACAGGGAGTGGATCTTGACTTTACACGCCCAGGGCCAGCCCCATGTACAAAGACTGGGAAACCTAAGTGTTTGAGCTTTGGTTATGTAACACAGGAATCTGAAGATACCCACAACCACAAGGCATGAGGAGAATCAGTTGACTCCACACTCCCTTCTGCACTGTTACACTCTTACAGCAGCAGCTCTGGGCTCATTCCAATGTCCACAGTTATTAGGGGTCCAGGGCAGATACTCCCCCCCAAAAAATGAGCGGAATTCCTTTTCATTCACAACCCAAATGTGCAATTCTTTCGGAAAACTGGAACTTCATTGGCACGCTAGAATTGCACTACATTAGCCTCCGCCCCACTTCATTTTGTTTTCCCACAAACCCTGTCAAACAAGTAGGTGTAGAAATGTAGGAAGGAATAAAGAGACACTCAGTGCACATTTTTATTCTCAATAAATGTACTTCCTTATGAGTTTTGACAAGTGCCACAACTAAAACCTCTATCATCAAAAGAAGAAAGTCATGGCTGGGGTACAGCTCAAAGGTAGAGTACCCACCTCACACGTGCAAGACCCAGGGTTCAATCCTCAGCCTGGCAAAAATAAAAGTTAAAAAAAATAGGCTAAATGGCAAACTATGTGCTTGAAAAAAAAAAAAGAGAAGGCTTTTTTACAAGTTGATGTATGTGTTTATGTTACAGAACCAAATATTAGTTTTCATGTGTCCCATGCATGAACAGAAGCCCCCATTACTTCATTTATTTAAAGAGATGTGTGTACCTATACACTCTTATTTTCATTCAGAATCTAGCAAATGGCATATATAAAAGGTGTTATCCTCAGATTACTACTACCTAAAGCCACATAATCCCTGTCTGCCTTTCCCTTCCCACCAACTCCCATTGTGCATCTGTTAAAATAGGTTAAGTAAAAAACTGAGAGAAAACTTCTGTCCTACAGCAAAAGTAATTCCCAGCAGATTCAAATGAAGTCACTTTATAAGGTCTATTGTCCTTATTCTCTTTTCTTCTTCTTTCCAAATCTTTATTTCTCTCAACAGTTAAAAAAAAAAAAGAAAGAAAGAAATCTGAAGTCAAATGGGGTAAGACAGACCATAGTAAAGAAAGAGGAGACCGGAGAGTGAGCAACAGATCATGCGATCAAAACAGTGGCTTTGCACATGGCCTTTCTTTTGAATCACTCAGCAGGGCTCTGGAGAGAGAATAGGGGGGCTCTTTCAGGTGTTGCCTGAATTGACTGTAGAGATTACAAGGAAAGAGTGCCAACGTACTTCACATGTGATTTGCCAAGATGCAGAGGCAAATCAAGAAATGTTAAAAATTGTGTCAATTATGTTAAGTGAAATAAGTTAGACACAGAAAGGCAAATACCACATGTTCTCACTTAACATGTGGAAGCTAAAAAGTTGATCTCACTGAAGTAGAGTAGAATAGTGGTTCTCAGGGACTGGGAAGAGTGGGGGCCGGGGGGATGGAGAGAGGATTGCTAACTCACACTGCAGGACACTTGGTTAGGGGGTCATTTCTTATGTTCTGTAATGCAGTAAGGTAACTTGATTGATGGTATTTAACTGTGTATTTCAAATTAGCTAGTAGAGAAGATTTTGAATGTTCCCAACACAAAGAAATGAAAAATATTTGAAATGATAGATACGCCAATTACCCTAATCTGGTCATTATACATTGTACTGAAATGCCACCCTGTACCCTGTAAAAATGTACAATGATTAGATAGTACAATTAGAATATCAACAAAGATATGTGACTGGAAGTTGGATATGGAAAATATTATGTCAGAGTAGTAATTTCCTGAGGACAAACAAACTTACTTTATCAAAAATGACCATCTGGAGAAACTCAGCGAAGAGCTTTGGATACCTTCCGGCAAATTCCTGACCACAGTAAGCATTCTAATGATCCATCTGAAGTCCCCACTGCCCTTTGCTTTACTGGGCAGCTTCCTGGGTCTCCCCAGAAAGGTATGCAGCCTGCCCTGTGGGCTGACCTGACAAGGTCTGACAAAGACACTCTCAAAGGCAAAGACATTCTTTGAGGATTTGTGCAAAGGAATTTGGCAGCTGTGTCTTCCTCATGAGGTGTGGCATAAAGAACAAATGCCTCAGCCAGGGGCATGGGATTATCTACAGTCTCTTGAAATCACTATTAAATTGTATTTATCTAGAAATTCACATTTGCATTAAAATGTCCATAGACTTGCTCTGCTACTGATACCTTTAATTAATATTAAACATACAATTAACAAACATACAAACACAAATTTGTCCTAACAAATGTTTCATGTGCTGAACCTAGGATGGAATTAACACTGCATACTTATCTTGTCTATTTCTCTCTTTTCTTTCTTGCTCCTTTCTGTGGAACACCAGTGAAATAGCTCCTGACACTAACAATGCACCTGGGGACCCAGAAAGGATGACTCAGGTATCTCTTACATACCAGGAGTGATGACAGGCCTTGGACCTGAACAGACCTTCCACAGGGTCCTTTTTCAGTCCTATAGGACATTATGTGCAGAGACACACCATTGTCATTTTAACCAAAACCTTACTTCCATTGGTCAGGTCCATACTAGAAAGAGACAAAGGCTAGAGAGGAATTTGGTTCCAGCCCCCACATTCTTAACAATACAGTTCCTACTATACCCAATCTAAGGTTATTGCCCTCCTTTCTTTGCCATGTGGTCTGCCTACTTTGTGTAGCCTCTGGTATTAGGTGATCAAAGTGCTTCTGCTCTGTTAATTTCACTATAGGAGAGGAGGAGTCTCGTGCTGGATAAGCGAATCACAGAAGACTATAGAAGTGAGCTGTGCTGTCACCCTGGGCTAAGGGCTGAGTCTTGTTGACTCTCAATGGGAGTCAACTGTCATGGTCCTGTGAATCACTTGTGAACCAGCTATGACCCTCCCAGAAGCCAGTAATGAGTAGGTGGAGCATTGAAGGATTTTTTTAAATGTTGTTATTTTGTGTTTTTAATAAGGAAGACTCTCTGACTTGCCCATGGGGAGTGGCAAGTGAAATAATAGACCAGTTCCTGGAAGCCAGAAATACCAGCTGAAAAACAAGAAGGATGCAGAAGAAACAAGTCATATAAAACATCTGTAGGACATTAACTCTTTGGGGCTAGATTATTGTAACCTTACCAATAGAAATCAGCACTATCTGTAGTCATTTCTGTTTGGGTGCAAAAATTATGAATGAATAGTGGTTGCAGCCTTCCTCTTTCCCTAGGCCACTCAAACACAGGTGAGCATTCGAGCATTGCTCTCTCAGTATCACCCACTACTGTGTGTAGTTCCCAGGTTGATTTTCAGGAAGAAAGTGCTCAGAGCCAAAAATCAACTGCACATCACAGGACTCGTCCCAGATGGGGAATAGAGAAGTTAGTGTGTCTTAAGAGTCCATTTGTGCTGTGCAGGTTATCTCAGTGCTATCCACCTTCTTTGATTTGAAAGAGCTAAAAGATTAGGAACTGCATACATTTCCCAGAATGCCTGCCAGCCAGGGTTTGGGTTATAATCTTCTTGGAAGAGACACTCACCCAAGCGTTGGAAGGTGGGAGAGAGGCAGAAACGTTAATACTGTTCCTGAGCCACCAGCAGGCAAATCACATATTTTGGCAGATGGTGCATATAAAATGTTTCCAGAAGCTTCCCAGCATCCTCCTATGAATTATTACATTTCAGTTCTGAGTAGGCAGCTGAATCATTTTCATCCATTTCCTGTAATTCCTGAAATTCTTCATTCCCTGAAAGCCATCAGCAGATCTACATGACCTTTATTCTCCCAGCCTGTTTCCTTGGCACAAGTCTTAATGATACCTATCACGTATACAGCATAATATACATAAAAATTTTTTTCTAAATAATAGATACTACTTTAATTTTTTTACTTTGTAAATAGTATAAAAATGTTTTACCCAAAAATATTAGTTTGCAATTAATTCGTTTAAGTTAATTAGCATATAAGTTGAACATCTAGTTCTACATTGATTTTATTTCAATAATTTTAATAGCTATAAAATCTTTAAAAAAGACATCTCACAAAAATATGGATTACAATGGAAGATGAACCTCTTTAGTGACAAAGATTCTTTCCTTGTCAAGTTTGGATCTGGAGGGTCCCCAAAATCCCTTGAGTTAAAGGCTTGATCCCCAACTTGTAGCACTATTGGGAGATGGTAGGAAATTCAGTAGGTGGGTCTGTTAAAGTTAGGCAATATATAAGATGTTAGGTCATTGGGGGCAAGTCATGTAAAAGAAAGAAGTCATACAAAACATCTGTAGGATGTTAACTTTAGGACTAGATATTGTAACCTCACCAACAGAAAGTGAGGTCATTGGGGGCATGCCTTTAAAGAGGATACTGGAACTCAGGCCCTTCTCTTCTATTTTTGCTTCTTAGCTGCCATAGGTCAATAGATCTCTTTCTACCTACCTGCTCTTGCCATGATGTACTATGTCATCATAGACCCAAAGCAACACAGCCACATGACTATGGACTGAAACCTCTGAAACCATGAACCAAAATGAACCTTTCCTCCTTGTAGTTAATTACATCAGGCGTTTTGTCATAGTGATGGAAAGTTGACAAACACGCTCCTTGATCAAAGTCTAGTCAAGCTTTAGTAGTGCCCTTTGACCAAAATCTAGTACAGCTGCTCTGAAATTTCTTCTCAGCTAGACTTTTAAGCTTCTGTGCCATTTCTGCATCACCCATTTATAACAAGAATCCTGCTAAGTCAGTTTGCCAGAATCATCCACCCTTAATGACCTTAATGCCTGATGATCCTTGATATCTGATAAAGTTCTTACCCTTTCCCATCTCCCAGGAGGGATCTGATCACTCTGCTTACTTACAGCTAGTCTGAATTCTCCACACCCCTGATATTTCTTCATAGTAATTTTCTATTCATGACCTTTCCCATCTTGTTCTTTGGCTATAAATTTCCACTTTTCCTTATTTTATTTGGTGTTGAACTTGATCTCTCTCTCTCTCCTACTGCAAAATTCCACTGTGGTTGTCCCTGCTTGAATAAAGTATTCCCTATTGTCTTTAACAAATGTCAAGAATGATTTTTGGGGGGCGGTTCCAAGATGGCGGCCTAGGCAGACGCTGCGGTCAGTCTCTCCAGAGCCAGAGATTGAAGTTGTGGAAATACCATCTCCCAGCCAGCTTCTGGACATCATCCTACAGCTGCCCTGGCAGGAATTTCACTTGCGCGTGTAAGCAGGGCCACCAGGCAGCAGCCACTCCCACAAGCAGCGCGTCTTCAGCAGCAAG
>CM053404.1:82434175-82516010 GCA_028644305.1 Xerus rutilus
ATGGACATCATAGCCCTAACTTTATGTATGACTGCATATATGTTGTGATTCTATACAACTCACAACTAGAGAATTGATATGTTATCCTCTATCTATGCACAATGAATCATTTACACTGTTAACATGTAAGCCTAAATAAATAAATAAAAATTAAAAAAAAAAAGAATGATTTTTTCTTAACATTTGCTATGCTTACTAAATTGTGATATGTAATAAAATTCCCCAAATTTGTGAATATATTGCTTTTTTTTAAAAAAAAAAAGACATTCTGCAAATGTAATTAAAGATCTTGAGATGGGAGAGGTTATCCAGTGGTTCTTATGAGAGGGAGGGAAAAGGATCATAGAGAAGGGAATATGATGTTGGAAGTAGAAGTTGGAGTGTTAGAGGCTGAAAGTTAGTGAAAAGTGAGGATTCTGCTGCTGACTCTGAACTATCAACACCTGGCACACCAACCACATGGGCCACAGGAACATCTATCGTTGAGCATTATCAAACAAGGACCAACATTTTTAAGTGTATACACAAACACACACAAACACACACCATACACACAGAGCAACATACAAAAAATTAATTCACATTTTTCTATATGAGTCACAACAGAAAATGAAATAAAAATATTGCTTGCAATGCATCAAAAATATGTAACATCAAGACATGAAAGAACTCTGGAGAAAATTATTTCATAAGTTTTAAATGCACAAAATATATGGCATAATATAAAATGTTTTATGGACTGAAAAAAATCAATACTGTAATAATTTTCTGGTGGAGACTACCAGTGTCCACCATGATCTATTTTCCCTTTCTTCTATAAAAGAGTTGTGACTGGGCACCTGGCTACCCAGCTAGAACTACATTTCCCAGGCCCTTTTAGCTGGGTGTGCCCATGTAATTAGCTTTCCTCCCACAGGAGGTAAACTGAGACAATGTCACCTTATTCTATCAGTCTCTTTCCCCTTTCCATTGACTGGAGCCAAGAAATTGCAGTAGGACCACAAAAGAAGTTTCTGGGTTATTGGAGGCTTCCTCCTATGATCTATGTGATCTAAATGGTGATTATAGGTGTATATGTATATTAAATTTGAGGTATACAATTAAAATTTGAACATTTTCCTATGTTTATTTTGTTTTACCTCAATTAAAGCAATTTATTTTTAGAAAAATAAGTTACATGGTTGCAGCAGCCTGAGTTTGGCAAGAACATTTAACAGGGTGGTGCAGAGTTTTAGGCAAGAGATAGCATTAGCCTGAAGGAGACTGATGGCTGAGGAGATAGTCTGTGAAAGGATTTGAAAAAAATATTACAGGAGGTAAAATCCAGAAGACCTGATAGGGTGGGTGGTGATAAATTTGGATGTGAGAGGTAAGGGAGATAGAACTTAAGAAAGTCCAGGTATTTTAAGTCAATTTAAACAAACTGAACACGGTAGTGAGCCTAACAATATGGGTCTGAACTGGGGGGAAAAAATTTGACTGCTTGTCGTTTGTTGGGTAAACAAACCTGTGTGTCTCAAGCTAATAGTTCTAAAAGCCACACCTTCTCCACATTTCCAGGTTTATATGAAGATGTAGCAGAAGCTGAAACACACCAAGCCTTTCATAGGGTTTCTGTGTAGTTCCTTATCATCATTACAGATAAAAAGGAAATGGGCAGCTGGGCGTGGTGGCGCAATCCTCTAATCCTGGCAGGATTTGGGAGGCTGAGACAGGAGAACAGCAACTTCAAAGCCAGCCTCAGCAACTGCGAGGCGCTAAGCAACTCAGTGAGACCCTGTCTCTACATAAAACACAAAATAGGGCTGGGGATGTGGCTCAGTGGTCGAGTGCCCCTGAGTTCAATCCCCGGTACCAAAAAAAGAAGGGAAATATTAGATTCTAAACTATCACCAAACTCTCTTCTGATCTCATGATTATAAAATTAAATTTTCTCATAAATGTGTAAATGTATGCATTAATCCTGTGTTTTGCTCCTTTCTGGTGATTGCATATTAGCATATTAGCCCACATAAAATAATATTTCTTTGCATTCATAAAATTTACAAAATAACTGGTATTATAAGGTCACACTGCTGTTACCAGAAATGATTACTAAGGAAGTGACATAAATCATACAACTACGTGAAGTGGGGAAATCACCCTGAGCTCCATGCTTCTCATCAAATAGATTGGAAAAAGCAGCCTCCAGGCTGCTATTCTTCCTCCACTGGAAGCCAAGGGAAATTAACAGAGCAGATAATGGAAGCAGCTAAGCAATAAGGACACACAGAACACAGCTGCACTGCAGATGAGGACAGCAATTCCCCAAGTAACAAGGCAGGCACAAGAATTTTGCTGAGGAACTGGAGAGCAATGGATTTCACTTGAATGAAGATCACTGTGGTACAGCTGCTCCTTGACTCATGACATCCTGATAAACCAATTGGAAGTTGAAAATATTAGGTTGAAAATGCACTTAATACACCCAACCTACCAAACACCATAGCTGAGCAACACAGTACACCAAGTGTCAGTTGTTTTTCCCTAGGATGGCATGGCTGACTGGGAGTTGTGATTTGCTGCTGCCACTCAGCACTAAAGAATATTCTTATGGCACAGTGCTGACCCAGGAAATGATCAAAATTCAAAGTATGATTTATATTGAATGCATAATGCTTTTGTACTATCAAGCAGAAAAATCTTCAGTTGAGTCATTTTAAGTCCAGACCATCTGAAGATGCAGAGACAGAAATCCTTTGCCCTTACTAATAAAGGGCCTGTTAGAAAATATGCCCCCAACTGTCAGAGATGCATGAGTTTGTTCCTGGAGTGGTGTATGTTGTTGCCATGCAAGCTAATTGAACTCTTCCCAAAATCAGCTCTGGGAGCACAGCAGCAACTCCACAGCTACAGAATGAGGAGGCACAAGGAACAGCAGCTAATGCTGTGCAAGCACAGCTTGAAAGTGTGCATCTGAACTCAGATTCCCTGGGCTGGCCACTGAGCACAGCCTGGAAAATCATCTCAGCACTGAGCTGTCAGGGGGTGCAGGATGCAGAAACAGGCCGGTAATTCCAGTGGGGTCTGCTTATCTACCCTATGAGAGTGGATGGTGAAAAGAGTGTTTATAGATGGTTCACAGAGAGATAAATAAATTATATTTGTCTGTTGTCCTTAAAAAGCTCCAAATTTTCAAAACTTCTAAAAATCAGCCAATCAACAAAACAACAATCACACACACACACACACACACACACACACACACACAAGCTTTCCCAATCTTCAAATCAGTTCACAGATGGCATATTAGATGCACTGGGATAGTTTTAGATATCCCCATTGTTTCTCCTGTCAAGTTTTTCTGGAATTGCAATTTTGTTTTCATTGATAGTCTTTACTTTTTAGAGCAGTATTAGATTTACAGAAAAATTGCGAAGCATAGAGGTTTTCAAACACTAATTTGTCTCTAACCCTCAGTTTCCCTTATTATTAACATCTTGCTGAGGTGGGGTGTATTTGTTACAATTGACAAGCCAATATTGATGCATTATTAGTAATGAAAGTTCTTAGTTTATGTTGGCATCCACTCTTTATGTTGTGTAACTATGAATTCTGACAGATGCATAACATCAGACACCCACTGTGACTCCACCTATTCATTCCTCTCCACTCCCTCCCTGGCAACTACTGATTGTTTTTAACCATCTCTATAGTTTTGCCTCTTCCAAAATGTTCTGTGGTTAAAATCAAAGTGTGTAAACTCTTCAAACTGGCTTTTTTGACTTAGCATTATGCATCTAGGGTGCAATTTGCTATTTTTGTTGAGCTGTGAAAAACAAGAAAGTACAGATAGCATGTTATTGGTGTTTCACCAAAAACTATCACACATACACACATGCGTGTGCGCACACACCCACACACACCCCTGCATGCCTTTTGGATTTACACTCAACAATGTAAATGTGCCAAATATGGAAAACACTGAAGTTTGGAATAAAAACTACGTATAGTCCTGGGCCAATAGTAGATACAGTAGGTGGATAGTCACACTGGTGACTTTGAAACTTGTTCTACTATTAAGCTAATATTTATGGAGTTTGAAGGGAGATAGCGATGTAGAATGACAAACAAACGCTAAAGTCCTTTTAATAGGTTTACTTACTGCAGTTGCAATTGAATTACTTCACTCAATCCTGTATTAAAGAACTGAACAGTGAATTACTGTACTTATATTGTTGAGAGTCAGAGTTCTCACTATGCAAGAAGGGTTACACATACACAATTGATAATGGAAATAAAAAGCCCCAAGGGAATGAACTGGAACTAGAGATATTGATGTGGGTTCACAATTTCTAAAATATGTTGGCATATGTGTATGGATATGTATGTGCATCTGTGTAAGCACATATTCTTACATGTTTGTATATATGTGTGTATATATGTTTACATGTATATTGTGTGTCTATGTGTGTCTATGTGTGTGCCTGTGTATGTGTGTTACACACAAATTTTCTAGTTCTATCCACAGAAAGGACCAAGAAGCAAAGACATCTCACTAACCATGAGCAGACCTAATGCCCAGTTTGGTCTCCAATACCATTCCCCACTAAGAAGAACAAGGGCTCCTCTCTATGGATATATGCTAAACTGCTAACACAGCCAAAGTGTTTTAAAATTAATTCCTCTTTATCTGTGCAAAGATTTACAATATCAGTTAGTTAAGATTCAAAGGCATAAAGTGGATCCAACCAGTTTTATTCTGGAGAGAGATGAGTCTTGAATGTATGTCTGAAAGTAAAGAAGTGGTTTTTAAAAAGTTAGGAGGGCTTATAACAAGAATAAGAATCAACTTAAAGAAGCCTCCTATGGCAAGATCAGTGATAATTTGAGAACCAAAATATTAAGTACAATAATGAGTTATAAGCCACTGAAATATATAAACTAAGATGTGGTACCAATAATGATGATAAGGATGAATATGGATAGATACATACATACATACATAGGAGAGAAAGGAGATATCTTGCTTAATGTGAGGGGGTACCGGGGTAGGAAAATCATCATTTTACAGCATCAGAGTAAAGACTGGATCAGACAAAGGAGCATCAATGGATGTTAAATCTACAGGGGAATTTTGTTGAAGACTAGTAACTTGGCATGGACTTAAAGTGTCTTACTGAAAGTTGTTAATTACTTTCAAGTAAAAAAAACAAAACAAAATAATTATATAGGAGAAAAGCTAGGCAACACTTTTGTGTATGTGTGTGGTACTGAGGAATGAACCCAGGGCTTTGTGCATGTGAGACAAGCACTCTACCAACTGAGATATATCCCCAGTCCTACGCAACACTTTTATCAGGTTATTAAAACTAACATTGCTGACCAGGGGCAGGTGGCCATTGTGTGCTACCAGATGAGATACCTTGGGAAAGCTACAGCATCACATCATCTGGAGCATCTGGTTGACGATGTAGTCCCTAATCATGAGAAAATAGAAAAACAATAAAAGGATGGGAGAAGGTTATGACCTTCAAAAACATTATTAACACAAAAATTAAAGCTATGGAAATGCTCCAGAGTCAGAGGTTAAAAAACATGATAAATGAATGTAATAAATGATCATTGATTGGGTTCTAAATTGGAGGGGGAGATACTTACTATACAAGTCCTTGTTGGGGAAATTGCAGAAAGATAATAGCATGGATAAAATTAGTGAATAAATGTTAAATTTACTGGAGTTGATGACTAAACTGTGAAGATGAAAGAGAGTATTTCTTTTCTTAGGAAATACACAGTAAAATATTTAGGGGTAAAGAAAAGATGTACACATGCATGATGTTGTACCACTTAACACTGGTACCGTAATGGCAAATACATAGTCAAGACAGTTAATTATAAAACTAATGGGACAAATTAATGATGATAGCTGAATCCTAAGAAAAGGCAGAAGAGTATTCTTAGCATTATTTTTATTCTTGCAGTTTTTGTGTATGTATAAAATTATTGCCAAATAAAAATTCAAATTAAAAAACAATATATAATGAAATATGTGGCAACAACAAATATCTTTCAATAGATTCTTCAATTTCTATAACCTGGACAGTTCTCACTGTATATCCTTTAAAATAATCTATCAAGTCATTGCTTTCTCTGATACTTTCCCCAATATTTTCCTCTTAAAAAGAACTATATTTTCATGTCATGTGGAATTGCACTTAGACTTTAGTAACATAATAAAAACAGCAATAATGCAAGACAAAAACACATTTCTACCCCCGAACCAAGGGAGAGTCAGCCCAGGGTTCCACTGGATCATCAGTGTCCTGGCTCTTCTATCTTTGTGGCCTGCCATCCTTTGCACTTGGCTTCTGTTCTCAAGGTCATAGAATTCCAAGATTCTACTGTTCCAGGATTGCTGCCAGAGCTTCAGCCATCACATCCACATTTTAGCCAGGAAGTTCTAATCATTTTATCCCTCTACCAAGGGGTCGTCCCTCAAATCCAAACTAAAACTTTCGCTTACATTTCACAAACCAGAACTTAGTTCCATGGTTACATCTAACTGCAAAGTAATATGGCGTCTTGAGCTGGGTATTTGTTGCCAGGTATAAATTTCTATTATAGGAAGGGAGGAAGAAATTAATACTAGGTAGACAATTATCCATCTCTGGATACCTCCCATTGTGGTATTTGACATTGTATTCCATTATTATAACACATTTTATTTGTTTTTATATCAGTATCAGTATCAGAAGTTATATAATTTTGAGACATGAAGTCTGTATTCATTTCGGAGTTCCCCAATACTGGCTCAGGGCCAGTCACTCAGTAATTGTTTATGAAGTTTGATGAAATTAGGTGAATAGATAGGCAGTCACCTGTATAGTACAGATAAGTATAATGTATATTCCACCCAAGCACTGTTTCACTATGGAAAGACCTTGAGAACCAACTTCTCAGTGTAATTTGATTATGAAATCCAAGTTATTTTTGGAGATGATGCAATTTACTGATGATGATTGTGGTAATAGAATATAGAAGATATTCAACTGAAAAGTTTAACAGTTATTCTTTTTTTCTTAGCCTCAATGGCTCTTCCCTTTTTCAACTCAGAATGCTTAGAATTTCTTTATTTCAACATTAAGACATTTAACAGTAAGTATATTTCTGACTTCATTTATCCAATATATAAGGAGATAGGTTTTTTTGTTTCTTTATTTTTTATTTTTTGAGTTCTGGGGATTGAACTCAGGGGCACTCGACCACTGAACCACAGCATAATGGAAATAGAAAGCAAAGGCCATTTCAACTCTTGAGTGATGCTTCATCTTCTCAAGCATGTATTTCATTGCAGAACCCAAACGTTCTTCAGGAAAAAGCGAAGTGATGGCCTTCTTATAGGCAAATACTACTGAAAAAGAATCTTAGTGTACAGGAAGAAAAAGTAGCACTCCTGTAGTTGAGCTTTATGTGTCAGGCAACTTGCTCAACTCTCAAAGCAGAATGGCATAGAACAAAGAAAAGACCCTTAGTTTCATGGAGTCTTAGGTCTCAGGAAGTTCTCCTAGTAAGAGCATGTTTTTAGCCTCAAGGTTGTTTACCTCCAAAACCCATGCACTTGACTGCTACATTTTTACATGAAGAATTAGCTCTTCTTACACATTTCCATCTTAAACTTTAGGTCTACAACCAAGTAAAAGTTGAAATCCTGCACTGATGCCTTTTGTGCTTGTGATTTCTATAAAAAATGAAACTGCTGGTAATGGGTAAAGAAACTGAAATTCCTTTAAGTGAAACAATATATTCATTATTATTTTATCTTTATTTTTATAGGTCTATTTCACCAAGTTCTATATAAATGAATTGCCCAAATTTTGGAGTGCTCCAATTGCTGTATGTTTGTGTCATCACAACAAGCAACACTCAGCTATGAAGCAATAATTTGGATATTACTTTTCTTTTTGATTGAAAAATTTCAAATTTTTCCCTAAATTGATCAGAAATTGGCAGTATGGGCACTCAGCACAGGCATATTGGAGAAAATATTACTCAAAATAAAAAAATGGGACTGCAGAATGAGTAAAAAACAAGTCATGCCAAGAAAGATCAACACATAGGCTTCTTTGGAGATTACAGCCAAGTGTCTTTAAAATAGTGCCAAAGATAGCGTCTCATCCAGGTTCACTTTGTCTCTACCTTGCCTGTTTTACTTCTTTTTTTTTAAAATATTCATTTTTTAGTTGTAGGTGGACACAATAGCTTTATTTTGTTTTTATGTGGTGCTGAGGATCGAACCCAGTGCCTCCCGCATGCTAGGCGAGCACGCTACCACTGTGCCATAACCCCAGCCCCTTGCCTGTTTTACTTCTAAATACTCTGTTTTACTTCTAAATACTTCTAAATACTCTTTGAGTTTTTAAAAAAAGATGACACTGATGGACTGAAATCAGAGTGAGACTGATTTATTGTGTCCTTGATTATGATCTGATGGAGAACAAGCCAAGAGGTGGCATATGGTTGTCCAGCTATATATTTGAGGCCATGGATAATTATGGTTGAACAAGCTCACAGTGCATCCATGTGTTTCCCTGCCGGTTTATCCAGTACCTTCCTGAGGACAAAAGCATCCCTTACTGGTAACCACACCTAGATTCTCAGATTAGTACATCTATCATCTCAGGAAGTTGTCCAGCCTAAAATGTGAGATCATCGAGCCTTGGAAGAGCCATCAAACTATTGTTTGGTTATATTTACTCTGCCTCCTGCCAAAAGAAATTTAAGTGGTTCTGAATGATAGTTGCAAAGCACCAGCCCACGGTGACCGCAGAATATACTCATCTCATTTAAAATGTCAACAATGTAGTAATGCTCCCCTGCTAATAACTCCTATTATGGTAGCAAGCCCTGATCATTGTTCTCTTTTTCAAGACAAGATATCCCCAAAATAGCAGAAATCTAACAAGGATGCTATCCCTAACACAAAACAGAGTGCTTTACACCTGAAATTGAAATACTAGTCCATTCCCCCTTTCAAAAATCACTGTTATAGAATAATAAAGTGAATACTTGACTGCATTAAGCCATCTACCTGTAAAAATTGTTCCAATATGAGCCTATTACCTGGACAGCCTTATGCTTTATAGTATTAAATTCAGAAAAAGGAAACAATAACCAAACTAACAAAACACAGACAGACATAAGATACTGAAACAAATATGATCATGTGCTTGGTTCCTGGAAATTCAAGTATTCTCAGGAAGAGATGTTCAGTGGTGCTGGTGGATTAGGGAGGCGGAGGGACTTTGAGAATTTATGTCCTCAAAGGAACAGTAGTATCCAATTCTGAAAGGGACAATAAGACAGAATCTTTACAATTTATCTCTAGTGGGCAAATTCATTGAGCTGGGTATGTCCCCACATTTAACATCCATGCACTTTTCACTTCAGAGCACTAGAGGGAAACAAAGTAGGAAAAATAATGAAGACTAGCATATTAAACTATTAAAAGAACACTATTCTCTCCGTTTTAATACATTTTTCTGTTACTTTGTTGAGGGGAAAGCATTCAAACAGAGAGCAGTTTCAACAGATGCAAGATTGGATTTGATTTTTCAATACTTCAAACCCACTCCTCAGAACAAATTCACAGCTGAACCCCAGCAGATCCATTATCTCTGGTGGAGTCAGAAAAAAACATGGTGAGGAAATTAAGTCTAAGTGTGAGTAGGGTTTAGACACAAGCTGATTGTGGAAGGCTTATTTAGATTCTGTTTAGGAAATCACTTTCCAATTACACATGTGAGCACGTTTCAATGCTACCAAGAGCAGGAGGCAGCAACCTGTTTCTGACTTCAGCTTCCTTTCAGAGTGTACCAGTGGGATGGTCACTGCTCTCAAAATGGAAAAAGAAAGTATTGGAATTCAATGTTCACACTTCAGTGTCATTCCCCCATCAAGAAAATGTGTTCTGGGCTGGAGGTGAGCTCAGTGGTAGAGCACTTGCCTCTCACATGTGAGGCACTGGGTTCGATCCTCAGCACCACATAAAAACAAATTTAAAAAAAAGGTATTGTGTTCAACTAAAAATGTTAAAAAAAAAGAAAAGAAAAAAAAGTGCTCTGGGAATTTTGTTACTGATAATAACAACTATTACTAAGTTTCTTTTGAGAGTTTCTAGTCTTTACACACATACCCATCTGCTATCCAATTTCCTTTCTTCAAAAAATCTGAAAATTTAAAAAAAAATTTGAGCAAAATTTCAAGTGAAGGAAATCTCTTCTCCTAGCTGGTACCCTAGTGATTTTTCTTAATCATGTTTTCTATACATAATAATTTTAGGATATTTTTGATATTGAGATAGTAGTGGTAATATTTGAACTTGAACCTATAATAGGCTTCATACAAACAATCTTCAAACTAAGGGGTCATTCTTGCTGAGAGGAAAAAACTCACTGGATTCTAGTAAATTTATTCAAAATATTTGGTAAGGTAAAACCTGATTTTAAAATGTATGTATGAAATGTGTATGTGTGTTTCATATTTTTTAAGACTCAGCCATTGTTAGCAATCATCAAGAATACAAACAATAATAAATGCTAGAGAGGATATTAGGAATAAGGAACACTTTTGCACTGTTGGTAAGATCGTAAATTAGTGCAACCACTTTGGAAATCAGTATGGAGTTTCTTCAAAAGAATAGGCATAGAACCACCATATGACCCAACTAAACCATTCCTCCATATTTATCCTAAAGAATTAAAGTTATCATACTTCCATGATACATATATGCCCATGTTTATAACAGCACAATTCACCATAGCCCAACCATGGAACCAGCCTAGGCATCCATCAGTGAATGAATGAATAATGAAAATGTGGTATATATACACAATGGAGTTTCATTCAGCCACAAATAAAAATAAAATTATGTCATTTGCCGGAAAATCGGTGAACTGAGACCAGTATGTTAAGCAAAATAAATCAAACTCAGAAGGTCAAGGACTGTATGTTTTCTCTCAGATTTGAAGCTAGAGAAGAAAAAGGAAAAGAAAGGTAGGGGTGAATCTCATGAAAATCAAAGGGAGATCAGTAGAGGAAAGGGTCCAGGGGTAGGAGGTGGGGAGGGAGGAGATAAGTGCTGGTAGGTGATATTGGCCAAATTATATCATTATATTGTATGCATGTATGAATATGTAATAAAAAAATCCCATCAGTATGTATAACTACAATGCACCAATAAAAAAAAGTGAGAAAAAATTAGCCTTTGTTAGAGTGGGAAAGACAAAGTGATCAATGCTTATTTTATTTATTTGAATTATCTTTATAATATCAAATTTTCACATTTTGAGTGCTGCTGTGAATCTGGTATTTATTTGCAAGGATGAAGCATGAACTTAGTTCTTAGTCCTAATCTGGGGGTTTAGAAATTCAATGTTGTTTGAAGCCTTTAAATTTTTTCATACAGTAATAGACTGAAAATACAGTATTGAGTTGTTATAGCAATGACTGAAAACACCAGATCACACCATTTATCTCACTTTTCATCAGGTTTCATATTTGATACTCAACTAAAAGTTATAGAATGGAGCAAGCTATGTCCTACAAATATTTGTCTTAAACAGAAAGAGAAAGTAAATGTTGTAATAAGGTAGTGTGAATACAATTACAGTGTGTACAGTTGTTATAGACTATCAGCTCTATGGGTATAGCATCTTTCTTTACCTTCCACTAGGATACTGCCAAGCACAGACATAGAGGGCCCTCAATCTTGGCTGAATAAATGTAAGATTTGAACAATATAAAATGGAATATTTGTTCTTGTTTTTAAAATGGAAATTCCACTAATAACTAAATAAAATCAACAGGAGAGTTTGAATCACATTAATTCTGAATATTCTGATCATGTACAGACTAGTCTGAGCTAGTCACTCAGGGTGCCTTAGAAAATGATCTGACCACCAAAAATCTCATATCTTACCCTAAAAACTGCGAGTCTGAAAGATTATGTGGGGGAAATACCATTAATATTATTCCTGTTTTATAAGTAAGAAAACTAATTTTTTCTAATTTTCACAGAAGTAACTGGAAGAAATAAAATTTGACTTCCATCTCTCTGAACCCAGAGCCTATGGCTTGACCAGTCTCCTAGCTCAAAAGCATTTAAATCACGGTGAGAAGCAAGATGTGGACCAAAGTGACCTAAACTGTGATGCCCATTTCACTTTCTCACAAAAATCAGGAACAAAGGCCACAGTCAAAGGATAAGAGGGAAGACAGGAACAGGAAGCATGAAATGTTTAACAAGTTGGTTAAAATGGATAGTGAGATGCATCATCCTTCATAATTATTTCTAAAGTGCAAAAGAAATACATGATATTCTTTGCCTCAATGCATCTCTGAGGATATTGTCATAAAGCAGAGTGATTGGCTAGGATTGAGGAGGGACCCTCATTCCTACATTTCTAACAGGCTCCTGTATGATGCCAATCAACTGGCCCACCAACTAACTGTGAGTGGCAAAGCTTGAGCTGATTCCTGTTTCAAATACCAGGTAAAGCTTGCAACTCTCTGCTTTGTCAAATTAAGTTTTGACACCCAAAGCTTTTCCAGTTTCACCAGCTTGAACCAGATATGGTAATAGGCAGTTGTACCAGATATTAAATTTATCCCAACAGGCTTAAAGTGAAACTTTGGAGATTAGAGGTTTAGGTGGAGTAATAATTATGCAAGTATTCCAGTATACTTCCCTTTTCATATTCTTATTGAACCTGGTATATTTCCTCAACTTCTCACCACTCACAAAACTGAAATATAACCATTGTAATGAGGAATTTATTACAGTACAATGGTAGACTATGTCAGGAATTATTATTTTTTCCATTTCATTTTAGGTACTAGAGAGGATCATGCTATATTGTTTATCTGATGTGTGAATCTCTATCTGATTGATTTTAAAGACAGTAATAAAGTTGTAGTTATTTTAGAATCTTCCATGTTTTTTCAGGTGGTATTTACTAAGAGCATATAATGTCAGATGGTATGCTAAATATTTAAATGCGTTATTTCCTTTACTCTTCACAATAACTATATGAGATGAAGTGTAACATCATCTCTATTTAAAGTTGAGAAAACAGAGCTTTAAGGAGATGAAGCAGCTTCTCAAGCAAGGTAACAGAGCTGATAAGTCAGGGTTCCCTGAGTTCTTCCTAAACCCAAAGCCTGGGCCCTGATATTCTTTTTCTGAAAGGAAAGAATTTTTAAATTTCGTTTTGAATATTTGTAAAGAGAAAGTTTGAGGATCTTTTTGATAAGATTTTTCTGAGCCAATAAGGCATTTCTGGCTTGCTATGGGAAGTGGTGCTACCAGTCATGGACTGAGTTACCAGTAATTACAAGCATTTCTGACTTTATTTTACATGGCAATCAATTCTGACCATGTGCGTGTTTGTTCCTGTGGCAAATCCTTTTACTCTGTGCATCTATCAGTTCCAAATCTAATTTGTAGCTGCAGCTACCATGACCAATGTTCCCCTGCTGCAAATACTTCCATCAGAGGCTGTCTCTGTTGACAAAGGTATGTAAGATAAGTGCATAGTTTCTTTAAATCTTTTTATTAGTTCTTTTTAGTTACACACATTATGAGGATTTGTTTTGACATAATTATAAAAGCATAAAATATAATTTGCTCTAATTCAGTCAGTACCTAGTTTTTTGGTGGTTGTTGACATCATGGAACTAGGATTTAGAATATGTCACAGAACCTCTTGTTTCTCATCTGGATCGTTAGGCATTATAAGGACAGAACTCTAACATTTGAGGCTTTCTAAAGTGGCTGGAATAGAGAAGTGGACGCCTAGATGATAGACACCCCAGAAAAACAAGTAGCAATGCCCAGAAACCCAGAGCAGTTGAATGGTTTAACAATGGGTACCAAATAAACCTCTGAGACTCAGGGACATAAAGCTGGATATGGTTGGCATTAGAGACAGATGGTGGTGACAGGACCTCAGAGAAAGAGTTAAAGCATTTGTCCCCCAGAGGAATGATGTGAACTTTGGTCCTGAGAAACCTATTTAGTGAAGTTCAAAGCAAGGCTTGTTTTAAAAAAAAGTCAAAATGTAGAATCAAGTAAAGAATCTGAGAGAAAAATTCCTATTTAACTTAGTACTAAGCCTTCAGGCTCTAGATCTAGACTTCCCTACCCATCTTCCTACTTCAGAAAGGAGTTAATCTTCCAGTCAGGCATGTATCTGACCCTGTAGGGAATTCACTATGGGAATTTACCAATTAGATGTTTAGGAAACCGAACAGATTGCTCAAATTGCATCTTCTTTGCTTCCACTTCACTGATTGAAATAAATGAGCTCCTTTTGTAAGAATTAATTAAGTACTATATTTTAAGAAACTGAGCAATTAAAGATTTCAGGTTGACTCATACCCCAGACCCAGGATGGCAAAGGCTGTTATTTGTTCTCAAATCTCTGGTCTCACTTCTTTCTGAGCAGATGGCTGTACAGAATGAGCGAAGTTCTCAGTATAGCCTTGTGATGAAGTTCTGGCTGGTGGGATGTGACCAGAGTATTGTATGAAGCACCAGAAGTATCCTTAAGTGCTAGGGACATGCTCTTTTCCCTTTCTTCATTCTTGGCATCTGGCATGGGAATATGATGGCTTTACTTAGGGAACAGAGATCGTGGATGAAGGAACACCCAGAAAGAAGCCTGGTGTGTTAGTCAGCTTTCAGCCACTATGGTAAAATACCTGAGAAAATCAATTGTTTCAAGGTGGAAATTTTTATTTTGGCTTGAGTTTCAGAGGTTTCAGTCCATGGTCAATTGTCCCCATTGCTTTGAGCCTTTGGCAAGAGACAACATCATGGCAGAGAACGCACAGTGGAGCAGTGTTGCTTACCTCAGAGTGCTCAGGAAGCACTTCTTCCAATTAGGCCTCACCTCCTAAGGTTTCCATCACCTCCCGAAAGTACCACCAACTGGAGTCCAAGCCTTCCACACATGAGCCTTTGAGGGGCATTGGGCCCTTGAGCACCTCAAGAAGCAGAACTATCTGCCATCAGAAGCACTGAATGCCTATAGCCAGGCATTAATGGAAGAGAGAAATGAGCTTCTTTCTTGGTTAAACAGCTGAATTGAGTTTTATTGATAGTCAGAACTAAACCCAACTCGAAGCAATTCATTGAGCCATCACTTTTGCAACAGTTACAATTGAAAAAAAATAGTATTTCATCTCCTTCATTGACCAGTGCAGAGCAGTCACGGTGGCTATCATTGTACAAAGAGATAGCAATGAGGGTGAATCTGCAGGAAATCAGTTCTCAGATAATCAGTTTCAGCCACTTACCAATTCATTAAATACAACATACAAGTTGAACAGTGACATTAATATGTTAAGAATAAAGCCTGCTTATTTCCATCTTTGTTTCTTTAAGAGATTTTGTTTTTCATACTCACCAATTTTTTTATACACACATAAAATAGACACTGAAAAAATCTTGATATTCCTATTGCTTAGTACAAAAAATTGTGTTAAATTAATGGAATTAAAGAAGTGAAAAATAAGTAAGTAGGGAACTAGAAAACTCTCCCGCTGACAAAGAAAATCATTAGTGGACCGTAAGATGAGACAAGATTGACACTAATCTTTCTCTGGTAGCCACATTGACAGAGCAATGGTGCTTTAATCAGTAGTTAGATGATTCTCTGCAAAATTGTGAATAAAAGAATATTAACCATTGATATCCACCATGCGTCTGGGTGGTCTCCTCATATTATTTTCTAGCATACCCAACTGTTCTCAGCCCTAGTGTCTGTACTGATGTTCCTTGTCTGCTTGCCCCACACCTCACTAAGATGGCTCCATTCTCCCAATCTTTCCTCTCATCTCCTGAGCATAATAGGAGTTAACACAGTCTTCACATATTAGCTCATTCAACCTTGTGAGGTACCTGACTGTAAAGTAGCCGTGCTATTCTCATTTTAAAGGGGAGTGTGTGAGTCACAGAGCCAGTCGATTGAGGAGCTACACTGCAAATGTAGGAAGTCTGGTTCAAAGCGAGACTAATCTACAGATACATCCCATTCCCTCAGGAAGCGTTGCACAACAAAAACAGTTGGCATTATTTACTAGATAATCACATCTGCCACAAAGCACAACTCTGAAGCCTAGCTAAGATTTGTCTTGTCACAAAGAATCAGCAATACAGATCTGAGCAGGTTAACAGAGGAGTACTAGGAAAGGGGAATTTTCAGTACCCGACAAATCATACTCATTGGACAGTTAGCACAGCTGTTCTTCATAATCTTCTGTGTGAGGATGCTCAAGTGATTGGATCACAATGTGAACGTGAAAAGCAAGAGAATTTTGAGTCTTTAAAACAGATTAGTAAGGGTGAGCCTTGCTATATCGGAGCCCAAATTATTCCAACTTTCAAATGGATTCCATTTCCTCTTCTATGAAGCCCAAGTCCTTGATCTAAGGAAACTGCTGGAATTTTATTATTTCCAGCTTAGTACTGAGCTAAGTAGTGTTCTTCAATACCACTTACAGTTCATTGTCATTTTCATTCTGCCATTGATTTAGCTCCGATGGTAATTCTTTTTAATAAAAATACTGTCCAAGGAAGCTATTTGTAAAGCAGTATTATACTTATAATAACAGTCAATATTTTTGTCTCTGTTTACAAATGAGGAAAGTGATGCTTAGAGGTTTCACCTATTGCCCAGGATAAACCAGTGGGTGAGGGCAGGAATTAGAACTCACCAAATCACCAGACTCCACCTTCATGCTCTTTCCATCATGCTGTGGTGTCATGTCTTTGCCAGATTTAACAGGTCCAAGGTATTAATAGTAAAATGAGGTCCTTGGATTATATTCTTGAGCTTACAAAGACTATGAAAATCATGATTTCATGTATAAAAATTTACTAAAAAACCAGTTTATTAAACATATATTCTCTGATATCTTTAGCCAATATATATTTTTTCCGCCAGCTGTTCCTTCCCCCACTCAATAGGAAACTGGGAAACTAACTGTCCATCAGGAGAAACAGCAGCATACTGTGTGTATGGGATTCCACCACCTGCACCTGACATGGAGGACTGGACAAGAAGATCTTGCCTAAAGGGCAGCCAATCCACTGAATTTACAAAAAAACAATTCAATGTGGCCCAGCTCAAGAAGATTAAGAGAGATTCCTTTCCTGAGAATGTAGGACTGAGTTGCATTAGGGCCAGCACCATCTTATAGAAAGTATCAGAACCACCATGATGGTCCATGATTGTTATAGTTTGGATGTGAGGTGTCCCCCAAAAGCTCATGGGTGAGACAATGCAAGAAGGTTCAGAGGAGAAACGACTGGGTCATGAGAGCCTTAATCCAATCAGGGGATAACTGAGTGGTGACTGAATGTGGGTAGAGTGTGGTTAGAAGAGGTGTGTCATTAGGGGTGTGGCTTTGGGGGATATATTTTGTATCTAATATGTCTCTCTCTTCCTCCTTCTGATCACCATGTGAGCTGCTTCCCTCTGCCACACTCTCCTGCCATGATGTTCTGCCTCACCTAGAGCCCTGAGGAATGGAACCAGCTATCAATGGATTGAGACCTCTGATAAACTGTACCTTCTCTAAAATTGTTCTTGTAGGGTCTTTAAATCACAGCAGCAAAAAAGCTGACTAAAACAATGGTAAAGTTGAAGTTATGAGAAAAGGAAAATCTAGTGCACACGAAATAAGAGCCACAATTTACAGAGTACATGTACTTCCCATTTGTAGTTTATTTACCCTGTGAAGTAATTAACTCCCACCTCCACCATTCTACCAATGGGAATGTTGAGGAATTAAGAAACTTGTCCAGCATCTCCTTCATAAGAAGGAGAGCCCAACTGGAAGCCACGCCACAAATTTGTTACCAAATTTGATTTCATATAAAGGTAGCCTGGTGTATAGACAGAGAATATAGCAAACAAAACATACAAAGAGAAGCACAAAGAAATGAGAAAGGCACAGAGTGAAACAGGGAGTGGAAGAAAAGGAGAGAGAGAATACAAGAGGCCTCCTCCAGGTCTCAGCTATACTTAGAGCTCCTTTTCTCAGATTCCCATGAAATCCCTGACTATGTTCCTGCACAGCACAGCTTTTGCTTGTTTCCTTGTAGATAAGAGATCCTGAAATAAAATGATATGATCCCTTTTGATACTCTGTAAATATAACACCCCAAATGCTGAAGTTAGTTATATTACTGTATGTCTGAGGTAAAGGTTGAATATCTTAGAGATTGATAAATGAACAGGATAGATAAGGTAGACAAATACACACACAAGATAAATATTTATAATTTGAAGAGTACAACGAGACTGCAATGTACGTTGGAGTCAAAGAAAACTAAAAAAAACTCCAGCCAGGCATGGTGGTGCACACTTGTATTCCCAGAGACTTGAGAGGCAGGAGTTGAGGAGAATTTAGAGAATGGCAGATTAGATCCTACAGGAAACAGAAGGATTTCTGCCTTTACTGTAAAGAAGAATGAAAATCACTGTCAGGTTAGAAAAGAAGAGTGATTGTTTTCTAACATGCTTTAAAAATCATTCCCCTGGCTGCTGTGCCAGACTCCCAGAGGGCAGAGGCTTAGCGGGAAGACACGGGAAGACCTGCCGAAGACTATCGTTGTGAACTCATGAGAGAGAACAGCAACTGGAACCCACATGTCCTCTTTAAGTGCAAAATACAATAATAATAATAATGATGATGTTAGATACAGAAGCAAATGTAGTGTTTAGAACAAAAACCAAACCAGAGTTTAAAATTTTTAAACTGTCAAGCAGTACAAACACAAAAATTTGGAAAAATAGTACAATATTTTTATCAATCAATTGCTTGACCCATCTTTTAATATATCTATATTTATACTTATCTGTGGGAGATAGGTTCTGGGACACCCTCCTCAACCCCTCGGATATCAAACTCTACAGATGCTCTAGTGCCCTATATAAAATGGCATTTTACCTATGTATAATTTATATACATCTTCCCATATATTTTTTTTAAATGTTTATTTTTTAGTTGTAGGTGACAGAATATCTTTATTTTTTATTTTTATGTGGTGCTGAGGATCGAACCCAGTGCCTTATGCGTACTAGGCGAGCACGCTACCACTGCGCCATAATCCCAGCCCCCTTCCCATATATTTTAAATAATCTCTAAAGTTCTTATAATCCCTAATAACATGTCACCACTATGCAAGTGATCGTTATACTATATTATTTAGGGAATAGTGACACAAAAAATTGTACATGTTCAATACACACATAATTTTTTCTGAGTGTTTTGGATCTAGTTTGTCAAAGCCATGAATATAAAAATTATGAATAAGGATGACAAGCTCTATAATTTTTTTCACATTTTTCCTCCATACAAGTTCACCTTTTATATATGACAAAGTTGTAATGTCACTATCTTGAGAGAAAAATAGATAGCTCAGCCTTTAGCATAAATTATTTACCAAATGAAGTTTATTTACTTCATAGTTTACTTATCCTATGAGGTAATTGCAATTATTAATTTTTTTAAATTTTTCTCATAGTTTAGAAAATTTTATTTCATATTTCCACATCTCAATGTTGATAATGTACAAATTTGGAGTAACGTCAAATTTAAAAAAAGTACAGTCAATATTTCTTCAAATATAAACTGTAAAATCTAGGACAAGCATAAATCTTATGTCATGCTGTCATTTATCCATTACTGTCCATCACTGTCAATACTTGATGTCAGCAAGAAACTTTTCTCTCAATGTGATCTTAGGGTTCATCAAATAATCTAAGAGTTGACTCATTATTTCCATTGGAAATGTATCCTTTCTAAGGAAATAATGCTTTTGATATGATATGAATTTCTCTATGATTTGCTTCTTAATATCAAAACAATTTCTCTTCTGTCATATTTCTTTATCATTTTTGTTCTGTACTCCTTTATTTTATCTGAAGTTTTTCTCAGTTCCATAACAACTACATGCTGATAGCCGGGCGCGGTGGCTCAAGCCTGTAATCCCAGCACTTAGGGAGGCTGAGACAGGAGAATCGCGAGTTCAAAGCCAGCCTCAGCAATGGCGAGGCGCTAAGCAACTCAGTGAGACCCTGTCTCTACCTGAAACACAAAATAGGGCTGGGGATGTGGCTCAGTGGTTGAGTGCCCCTGAGTTCAATCCCCAGTACCAAAAAAACAAAACAAAACAAAAAACAACTACATGCTGATGTTCCATGGAAGCTAAGCCTAATAAAAAAGGAAATGATAGGAAGGAATGTGTGGATGGGAACAATAGTTCTAGGTCCCAGTGCCCTCTAGGTGGGCACTGGAGGAAAAGAGCTAGAAAGCTAAGTGGACCTCACGTAAGGTGGCACCTGTTTTAGAGAAACTTCCATGATTCCCAGAAACCAGGTTTGTATGCATTCTCCTCATAGCATTCTCCATTCACATCTCAAGTAACATACATCACACTATATTAAAATTACCTTTTTACTGAAAAGACGACTTTGGACAATAAGCTTTTTGAAAATAGATTAACTTTTTTGCTCACTACTGCACCTTACTACATAATGAACATTGATAATTATGCTAACTGCATGGCTAGATGAATGAATGAGGATTTGAATATCTGTAATAAATTGGAGAAATTGCTATGATATTGTAAATGTGATCATGATACAAGGGTAGATATCATGATATAATATACTGCAGAAAGATAATTATTTTTGAAGTTGGATGGTAAGTTCATGAGAATTTAGTTTTCTATTTTTGTAAAATATTTGATACTTTTCATAATAATAAGTTTTTAAAATAAGAAATACTATGCAAAATTGAGTGTTACTTGTGTTAAGAACATTCTTCATAGGATAAAACAAAACAATTAGAGCTCGTGGTAATTTGTACATGGTTTGAGTATTGTTCCTGTGGTCAGCAGAATTCTAAGATGACTCTCAACTATATATAATTCCCTCCCCTTGAGTGTTAGCTAGACTTGTGAATATGAAGGAACAGCACTCCCATGATTATGTTATGTTATATGCCAAAGTGAAGGGATTTTGCTAAATTAAGTCTTTAATGAGTGGGTCTGGCCTAATCAAGTGAGCCCTTTGAAAGAGGGCACTGAGGCCCTCTCTGAAAGGAGAGACTCCTGTGGCCTTGAAGAAGTAAGATAATGGGAGCTCTATAACAGAAGGAAAAGAATTCTGTCAGCAGCCTCTTGTCAGCTTGGAATTGGACCCCAGCCTCAAATAACACCTCAGTTATAGTGGACAGAATATCTTTATTTTATTCTTATGTAGTGCTGAGGATCAAACCCAGTGCCTCATGCGTGCTAGGCAAGCACACTACCACTGCGCCATAACCCCAGCCCCAAGTACATGTTCTTTTTAAGCTACTAAATTTGTAGTAATTTGTCATGCATCAATAGAAACTAATACATTTCCTCGCCACTTTTCTGGATTTCCCAGAGTGTTTTGTAATAAATATTTATTTTGTAAAAGGAGAAGATGCTATTTAAGACAAAAAATAAGGAAAATTAATGTGGATAATTCTGGCTATATTTTCCAGGGAAGTGAACTGATGTCATTTTTCTTAATGTCACGAACAAAGAACTACATCAAATAGGAGGAAATCTCTTTGTACTTTAGTGCTCTGGATCAAATCCAAAGTCACCCTGCTCAAGGACAAAAGCTAATACACTCTCTATAATTGAACTGATGCATTCTGAAACAAATGTGCTGAAAGATAACCCTTTGCATAAATCATTCTTCTCTCCCTGTACTGATTCATTTAAACCATCTCCAACAAACAGATTTTAATTTCAGTTTAGATACAGCACCCATCAGGCTACTTCACTGATTAATGATGGTAAAACTGAGTGAAAGGAGAAGCTATTCATGAAACAAACAATATAACCATCAGTCAAGCCTGCAGCTGATAATATTCAAATACTGTATAGTACTTGACTCTCTAGCACCACTCCATGGAGACCTGGTGAGCAGTTAAATCCTTTAAGAGTAATATCAAAATTACCAGTGCAAAGGTTCACAGTATCAATTAGGAGGACTCAAAAGTACAATGTGATATTTACTGATCACCCACAATGAGCTAGATGCTACAAATGTATGCTTAGCTTCAATCCTCACACAGAAACAGAACATTTCTTTCTCCAACACCCATCTGCCTCCTGCAGCTGCCAAATGGGCAAGTTAAATAAGTTGAGAACAAATAGAGAATCATCACCCCAGCATTTTTCAAGTCGCTTCTGATGACTTTTTGGAGTCCTTTAACTATGTGAAATTGTTTTTATTTATTAGCTTATGTATTAGGTGTTATTTCATTATTTCCCCAGTCTGTGTTTACATGGGTCACCACGTGAAGTCCAGGACCCCCACATCAGTCCTATAACCTCAATTTTAATCCCAGTTGGCTCGATGAGAAATGAAGACAACCCTGATTTTTTTTCCTATGACACTAGTCACTATTTGACATACTATATATTTCACAATTGTCTTCTTCTAAAATCTTCACTCTGCTAGAACAGAAATTTTTGTTTTATTCCCTAATGAAGAGCCCACAGTATCTAACACATAGTGGGCAATCAATAAAAATTGCCTAAATGAATGAATAAATGAATGCTACTATTATTTCAAGACCATTTGGCGGGAAAAATTCTAGGGCTTCCGCCAGCTCTTCATATCATAATAATCTTTATTCTGTGTGTCAGGAAGCCATCCAGAAGATTTTGTGGTTGATGAGGGTTTCCATTCAGTCAAAAAATCAAACTAAATAAAAAAACAGATATGGGTCTAGGTTTTACCAAGGTAGACAGGTCAAAACCCCAGCCCATAGTGCTACTTAGAGGTAGTATAACCTTCCTTAAGGAGGTGAGGCCTAGTGAAAGGAATATAGGTAATGGGGGTGGGGGGTGCCTCAAGGTGCTATTGGAATCCTAGCTTCTTTCTTTCTCTCTCTTTCTCTCTCCCTCTCCCCTCCTCTCCCTCCCTCCCCCTCTTCTCGCTTCCCACTCTGGCAACATGGCCAAGCAACCATGGATTGAAAACTCTGAAACCATGAGCCAAAGTAAAACTTTCCTCCTTACAAATTGATTTATCTCAGATATTTGTTGTAGCAATGCAAAGCTGAATAACTCAAATACCCATCACTAATAAACAAATATCAAAGATCTCTGAAAGTTGGACCATTTTGACCCACTCTGCCCTTTCAAGCTAGCCACCCACCAAGCCCCAATTGCCTATGGTTTAAGCTGCTACATGGCTTTAGCTGTGCTGAGATTCTAGTATCCCAGTGAAATCAATTCATTTCAACTGTGTCTTCTCTCATTCTTCTTCTAGGTCCACAAAGAAGAGCCTCTCGGGGTTTTTGTTGTTGTTAGTTTGTTTTGTTTTTTAATGCTAATACTCTCTTCACCAATGCATTTCTCAATGCAAGAATCAGTGAGATCTTGAGGCCATGCTTAGTAGTTAAGGCACTGAATTGAACACAAGAAACTCATTCCTGCTTCCCTACGTCTCTAAATCTTTTAATAACTTTCCTTACCCTACAACAGAGGGGTCTAAGCCACTGCTGAATCCCAAGTGCATCAGTGTGAGTTGATGCACTCAATTTTGATTTTAGAATAACTAAAATCACCCCCAGTTGAATTTAGGACTGTATGCAGGTGCAGGTACATATGTTGACACATTCTGCTGGATCACATCACATTCCTCCCTCCTTGGCCAACATTCTCAGAATTCATTGTCACAAACATCAGCCATAGTTTTGCAAATATAGGTTAGAAAATCCTAATTTTGCAAATCCTGAAGTGCTTTTGGGTTGATTTTGTCATGGGCTCTGGGACATTCTTATATTGACAGGGGTCAGGGACACATGAGGGTTGGAAGCTTTCGGCAACCCAAATCCTTCCACGGTTCTACACCCTATGTTGGGACCTACTTAATACTGCATGTAACATAGAGCTCAAAATTCACCTGAGAGACCAGGGAAAGTTATATATTGCTATAAGGAAGTAACTTGGGAGATAAGTTTTTTGAGTCTGGGTTCCAGTTGTTTCCACCCTGTGGCTGAAAGAGGTGACAGATTCTTTCGGTACTGTGAGAAAGTGATAGGTTTTCAGTGGATGCCTTGAGCTGGGACTTTAAGTTTGTCATTTTCTGCCATTACACTGTCATCTGCTATACTCACCAGTTCTTGAATTTCTCACACCTTTCAACCACCATCTTGCAGCTACAATTTTACTTACCAAACTAGACTTTCAATGGGACCCCACTGCAGGGAATCACAGGAGAGATTATTTGGCTAGTTGTTTTTTCACTAATTTCAATGGGTGCTCAAGTCTATTTTCTTAATTGTCACTTAATTTTTACCTCCCTTTAGGCCCCATCAGTTATCAATAAATTTCAGTTTCCCCCTTATTTTCCTACTGGTCTATTGCCTACAACTCCTCCTGTTACAACCTTCAGTCACAGGGCAGGACTTTCTACATGCAAATATAAGAAACTGACTTTCACTAATTAAAGAAAGTAGGAATTATTTAAAAGATGCAGGATACCTCACATAATCTGGGAGGGCTAGAGAAACAAATTGAAGAATTTCACAACCATAAACAAGTCCCAAAATCAAACTATGGAACTTGCCAAGACATCTGGAAGCTCCTGCTGGCCCCAGATACCATAGCACATTCAGGCAGCCTCAGGGACTGGACCCAGCTTCAGGAGCCATGAACACTGCTCCCTTTAGGAAATGGTTGTCACCTCCACCCCTAAATGTTCAAATATGTTCTGGGTTGTTCCTGCTTCTTTGTGTCCTAATTACTGATGGACAGTGTGCAGAGCAGATGGATAGGAATGGCAGAAGCTGGTCCCTTGCTCTAATGGTGAGGACCTAGAAAAACAAGTAGCTGGCAAAGCATCTTAGGAAAAACATTTACCAAACATACAAGGTGGGCTCTGAGGCATGGGGAGCAAAAGAATAAAATTGACACATCTCCACTCTATTGGCTTTACCAGAAACGGCAAGTGCTCTGTATACGACAGAGCCAGGTTTCAATTTGTGCATTTCCTTCGCTCTCTATCTCACTTTGGGTTAGTTACCTTCTCCGAGTTTCACTGTTACTCATAAACAAAATTAATATAAAATCTGTCTTGCAAGATGTAAGTTTCCTCATTCCTTGGATTTAGGTTGACTCAAAGGGCAAGAGCCAAATACTGGTTTTCTTGGCCCTTTAATTTAATTTTAGTTTTTAAGTCTTGATCTTAAACACTCAGCAAGCCAATCTCACCAGTTACAAAGTAAGGGTACTGGGCTTTAACTTTAAGGTCTATCCTATAGGTAGTGGTGGCTGATTTATCTTAAAATAATCTGGGTTGGTTGTTCTTGAAGTAGTACCTCTGTAAAACATTAACAGGCAATAGAGTTTCAGGAAAATACAAAATAAAATTAACAACAGCAAAACATATTTAGTTTGTGTAATAGCTTTCTCAAAATTCAGGTGAGTTACATATTATATCCCTGTTTGAGGTCCTAATGATCTTTACAATAAAATTAATCCTTTGAACATATTTTTAAATGAACTGGAGCTTGGTCTACACTGAAGCCATTGTAGTAAGCTGGGGACAGAACTATCTCAGGTAAGATAGGGCTCTTTGCAAAATCTTAGCAGAATATTAAATAGATTAGGTCCTCATTTATTTAAAAGATCACTCTGATGTAAAAATAATTTAAAGTCTTATTGATGATAGGTTCAGTTACAAAACATTAAATGATATGAACGGATACCATACAAGTTCAGTTTGGAGAACATCAGCTTGATAAAACATTCTTTTAAACCTTCTATTTTAAAGACTTGTATACCTGGAAAATATGAACACATTTAATGTAGAACCAGAATTACATTGATGTTATTACATTAAGTTTAGTTCTGAAAGAAAAATTTAGATGTTAACTTTTCATTTAATCACAGTTGTAAACCTTTTGATTAGAAATATTCTTTCTTTCCAATAAATATTATATTTAGAATCTTTAATTCCTTTTGAGGTAGGTATAACTTGTCTCAGTAGAGTGTAAAAAAACTTTTATAGTTGGATAAAATACATCTGATCAGAAGTTTTAACTTTAGTGTGTAGAATGAAAGTTTCAAGTTTAAAAATGTAAGAGTGAAAAGTCCTAGAAAGAGAAAGCAAGCTGGCAGCAGACTCCGAGTGGTAAGGCTGGGGGCAGGGGCTGCCTCAAGTCAGACAGCTCAAAGAGGAGGGAGAGAGAGAGAGAGAGAGAGACAGAGAGAGAGCGCTTCACTGGTCTGTAGCAGCTGCGCCAGTGGCGCTTGGACGGAGTGAGAGATGGAGGAACACAGGGTGGGCGGGACCCATGGGCCCCGCCCAAAGCCTGTCTGAGCAGCCCGGCACTTGGAGGCAGTGATAAATGCAGAGAGGCGGGGCAGGTCGGCTCCGCGGCAGCAGGAAGAGTGAGCCCGGTGCCGTAGCGAGCTGTCTCGAGCAGCAGGACCCCGGCAGCGGCAGCGGCAGCATGGCCACGTGAGGAAGGAGTTAGAGATGTAAATGGGAAAGTGATTTTTGTTAGCAAGAGGACAGAACAGAGAGGAAAGAAGGGAGGAGGCGAGAGCGCGCTTTCCAACAAAGCCTTGGTGAAAGGAATTTTTGTCCATTTCCCATCCGGTGATAAAAATTAGCCAAATCAGTGAGGATCTGAAAATTAAAAGTTCCCCCTGGAGGCCATTTTGGTCCGTTATCTAAACCACATAGTACAGTAGAGTTTTGAGGTCTAGAGAAGAGTTGGGGTTCCTTGTGACTTCTCAGCGGTCCCAGGGAGTGGGCGGGAACATAAAATGGCATCCCAAAAAAATGTTTGCGTCCACGGGAGAACGGGGGCCAGGCGGAAAATTGAGGCGTCCCTCGAACCTTGCGGGGCCCAATTGGCGGCGCATGGCTAACGGGGATTGGGAATGTCTTTCCAGTCCACGTGGCCTCGAGCGGACAGAGGGCTCACACACACATGCGACTTATCGGGATGGGCCTCTGGAGCGGACGGTGGGGGAGGGGAAAGCTGAGGAGTCAGAGGAAGGGGGGCCTACCTCACTCTTGTCAGTCCAGATGAGGAAGACAGAGAGCAGCTCAGGAGTTCTCCTGGTCCAGAGGGCTTGCCTCAACCTCAGTACAGGGGAGGTTCAAAGCCCTCCAGGGTTTCGCGCACCATTATGTAAAGACTAGAAGACCAGGGAGGAGATGAATTAAGCCACCCGGCAAGACTTTATTGGAATACATGCTCTCAGGTTGAATCCCCCCATCCATCAGAGCGTGTCTGGAAGAAATGGTGCTGGGGCTTCTGTGCACAGAGAATTCAAAAGGGCCTGGTCAGGAAGGGGAGGGCTTGGAGGCAGGAAGAGAAGGCCAGAGTCCTTCCTGGATAGGTCAGGAAAACCCGCTGATTGACAGGAGGCGTGTCTACTGGTGGCATCACCATCTGGCTTGCAGCTCTGCTTTGCAGCTGCTGACCCGTCCCCCTAATTGGACATTTTGGACCCTGACTCGACCTAACACAGGAATTTAAAATAAGATGTGTGCACTAGATGCTCAAACTTTGAAAACCAGTTTTGAAAAAAAATTTCATCAAAATGTACAGTATTTTGTGAGGCCTCCTCTTGCTAAATTTTTAAAAAACTTTCATATACTCACATTTATTCTCCCTAATTATTTCAAATCAGCATTAATGTTTCATACTGATTATTTCCCCAAAACAGTACACATGTATACATGCACACATACACAGTAAATTAACTAATATCCCAGATAAATAGAACTGAGAGGTAGCAATGTTTCATTCTATAGCAGCAAATCAAAAGCTATATGGGTACAGAATATGTTCACTGCAACTTTGAAATGGTTTCCTGGGGGCCCCACTGATGACTTCTGCTATGACTTTATGAGCCCCTCAGTCTAATATAGTTTGTTACATATGTTAAAACCTAATCTCTAATGTGGGGGATTTGGAGGGGGAACTTTTGGAAGGTGACTATGTCACAAAGGTATTGTGAATGCTATTAGTGTTGTTAAAAGGTAAACCAAGGTGCAATAAAATTTCAGTTATATGAGCAAACAGCAATTTGTGAATCCAGCAGCCCCAAACCACAAGTGGCTGGGTTGTGGGGGGGGGCAGTTTAAAGAAGAAATACTAGAAATAGGATACTATAGGTTGAATACAGATATAAAACAAAGAGGGCTGGGGTTGTGGCTTAGTGGGGCTGGGGTTGTGGCTCAGTGGTTGAGCATTTGCATAGCATGTGTGAGGCACTGGTTTCGATTCTGAGCACCACATATAAATAAATAAAATAAAGGTCTATTGATAACTAAAAAAATATTTTAAAAAATAAATAAAAATAATTAAAAACAAAGAGAAACTTTGACGGGCTGTAGTTTAATGTTGCTTTTTTGGTTCATTCTGTTGAAGAGTGTTTAGTTATATAAGTTATTTTGTGGCTTCTGATTGCTTAGTTGTAAGTTTCATTTTTCTTTAGTGTAGGCATTTACAAGAAATAGCCCAAGTTAAGTTTTGCTTATGTTTGCATATTGAGCAAAGAGGATTCACCAAATTGGTCTGTTCGGGGAGTCTTTAGGCCTGCTTTCTGTTCCAATTTACTTTAACAGTACCTTTATAAGGGATTCCACAAATATCCCTTGCCCCTTCCACCAGGAGAGGATTCAGCAAAAATATGGCTCTGGATGAACCAGGAAGTGGTGCTCACCAAACATCGAATCTGTGGGTGGCCTTAGTCTTGCACTTCTCCGTCTCCTGAAAAAAACGGATTTCTGTTGTTTATGAGCCACCCAATCTAATGTAGTCCTCACAGCCTGAGTAGACTAAGTCAACCATGAAGTGTGTAGGAGCATCTCCAATACCTTCCAACCCCTCCCTTCCATCCTTCCCCATTCTATGCTAATAGACTGTGCTCTTGCCAAAGAGCATCCCTTTGTTTGTGACCTTTGGATCTGATTGGTCCAAGAGTGTATTTAAGCTTCTATAGTTTCTGGAATAAACGGTGTTTTCTGCATCTTGCTCCGGTGTTTCTGCATCTAAATCTATCGCTTTAAGGGGAGTGGGGGGTGGGGTGCCACATGGGTCCTGCTCGACAAGTTGGGGTCCAGAAAAGACGAGGAAAGGGTCTTCAGGGAGGAAAATAATATGAGGTCTCTCTGGAGTGGCGGTCCGCGGAACCAAATTCCCCAGGCCCCGGGGTGTAGGTAATGAATCTGCTCTGCCCCAATGAGACGCAGAAACACCAGAGCGAGATGCAGAAACACCAGAGTGAGATGCAGAAAACACCATTTATTCCATAAACTATAGAAGCTTAAATACACTCTTGGACCACTCAGATCCAAAGGTCACAAACAAAGGGGTGCTCTTTGGCAAGAGCATAGTCTATTAGCATAGAATGTGGAAGGATGGAAGGGAGGGGTTGGAAGGTATGGAGAGTGCTCCTACAGAAGTGACAATTGCACTGGTCTTGAAAGGCCACCACCAAGCCTAAATGACACCATATAGGTCGTCACTATTATAAGCCACTCAAACAAAAGTGCCAACTTTTCCAACTAAGGCTATCCAAGGAAAAATGAAGGATAGCCTCTGGGGAGAGTAGAATAGTAACTAAAGGGTAATATATTTCTTGCACAAGTCAAAAAATGAATCATGCCACTAAACTAGCTGAAGTTAACAACAATGCAGTTTTAAATTTGGGAGGGTGGATACTGGGGATTGAATTCGGAATTACTCAACCAATGAGCCACATCCCCAGCCCTATTTTGTATTTTTTTTTAGAGACAGGGTCTCACTGAGTTGCTAAGTGCCTCAATTTTGCGGAGGCTGGCTTTGAACTCTTGATCCTCCTGCCTCAGCCTCCCCAGCTGCTGGGATTACAGGCATGTGCCACCGCACCTAGCAATATTTTAAAGCATATATTTTTAACTCATTCACAATAATGAGGAACACTTCCATGAGATGAACTTCCTCCAGTATAAATCTGATCATTTACTGTCTCCCTCAAACTCCCTGCTGATTCTAAAAATAGACCCTAGACCTTTGGAAATGGCAATTATGCAAGAAGAACAGGTAAATAAAACCTGATTTAAACTGCTAAGAAATTCCATCTCCACTTACCCAATGTTAGCGAACAGTGGTTTTCCTATTGTCTTCATCAAATATTAAAGATTCTTTCCTCAGTTGAAAGGAGGAAACTGTAAAGCCAGATAACCAAAAGGAGACAAATTAAAACCCTGGGCAAGACTTTATTGGAAATAAACACTCTCGGGCTGAACTCTCCTGTCCATTAAAGTGTGTACAGGAGAATGGTGCATGTGTTCTGGCATACAGACAATTTTAAAAGGCCCAGTCAGGAAGGGGAGGGCTTGGGGGACAGGAAGAGAAGGCCAGAGTCCTTCCTGGATAAGTCAGGGAAACCCACTGATTGACAGGAGCCTCTACTGGTGCTGTCAGCGTCTGGCTGGCCTCTCTGTTCCACAGCTGCCCTGACCGGCCCCCCTAATTGGACACCCTGGACCCTGAACTGACCTAACAGAAACATCTTTCCTCAAATGAAAGGAAGAAACGTGGCCTCCTAGTCCTCCTCCCACAGTATGGCCCTGGCAAGTCACTTGTCTTCTAAGTTCATTTTCCACATTTACAAAATGAAGAAACTGGACAACAGACTTTCCAGCTTGCCTTGCTCCACCCCCACCTAAAGTGGGCTCTATTTCCATTTGGCTCGATTGATCAAGGTATTGGTCAAAGAAGATAAAACACAAATTGTAAAGCTGCCAAATCTGAGTCACATAAGCAAAAAATAATCTAGTTACTCAGCATTTACATAATGCTGTATTGTGCTTTCAAATTATATTTGGCCATTAATCAACACGAATCATAAACAATAAAAGACAACACAGACACATACAAAATTGACACTGGCAAAATTTACCCAACAGGTCAAAAGCACGAAAAAAATGACATTTTAAAATTATGGAAGAATGATGATATCATGTGAGCCACACTGACTTTTAGTGAGATTGTATCACATAATACTCAGGTAGGAAAGGAACAACAAAATCTGGACTGGACCCTAGACTGGACCCTACTTCTTGAGTCCACTCCTCACTCTATCCTACTCGCTGTGTGGTTCACCTGGAGCTGGATGGATGACTCTCTCTCCCACCCAGGTGGCCTGGTCTGACCCAGGACCACTATTCTAACCCCACCCCAAACATCCTTTCTTCTTACAATTAGTTCATTCAACCTTCCCTGAGCATTTGTTTTGATTCCAGTGTTCCACAGAACCCTCAAATAAATCAATAATTGAAATCAGCCCCTGCTCCTCTACACGACCCCGTCCCAGCCTACCTGGCCTCTGCTCTCTTTCTCTCTTTTGTTCTATCTCTCACAGCAGCCTCTCTTCCTCCTCACACATGGGAATGGCTCAGAGTGGTCTCCTTTCCCTCCTCTCCTCCTCCTCTGACTATGCCCATTTCTCAAGGGCCTGTCCATTTTCACCTCCATTTCCACCTGCTCCCTGGCCCTAGGTTTTCCCATCACGGATTGACCTTCCCTAAAGCTGGTGCTCTATCTTAATGTGTGGAACTCCTTTGGGATTTTGCAGCAACCCAACAGCTTTGGCCTGGCATTCCTCAGTCCCATCTCCCTCCATTCATTCAAATTTTAGTCAGATTAGCAGTACCAACATTGAGCAACTACCAAACTTTAATTATGGGTAAGGAAATGATTTGTGAAATTTCAGAATAAAAATTTTCCTCTCAAAAAATAATAACCAATTAAGAATGGCATCTCTGAAAATTAATAATTAATTTTTCAATGAAAATAGAATGGAATCCTACTTTATTCAACAAAGATATTGAATGCTTTCTATGCTCTGGAGATGAAATGATGAAAAAGCATACAGTCTACTAAAAGAGGTAGATAATGCAAACAACTAAATAACAATGACATAATCACTTCAGTAGAGATATGGTTTAGGTAGAGGAAAATGAAAAGCAATGTATTACTTTGTCATAGCTCTCTGATGGTATTTACTAGAAAACATTAAATTATAGGCTTTTGAAGAACCAAGCTATGGAGGCTGGGATTGTAGCTCAGCGGTAGAGCGCTTGCCTCGCATGCATGAGGCCTTGGGTTCGATCCTCAGCACCACATACAAAGCAATAAAATAAAGACATTGTGTCCATCTACAACTAAAAAAATATTGAAAAAAAAAGAACCAAGCTATGGCTTTGGTATCTTTGGTATATCCAGCACCTAGAAAAATAGTATGCCTTGCATACTGAAACGAACTCAAATGAACTGCATTGTTAGTTACTCTTAGGGCAGGAGGAAGATTTGTGGATGGATTTTCAGAGGAGGTAACATCTGAACTAGATCTTAAAATATGAGTTGGAATTTTCCATCAAGTTAAAAAACTAGAATAGGATTTGTAAGACTCATGGAATATGTGAAATAATAATAGCAATAATAAAAGCTAAAACTTAATATGCCAGAAACTCTGCTAAGCACTAATATGCATTATCACTTAATTCTTACATCAACCACACATAGGTTTAATTTTTATAGATGAAGAAACTGAGGCCTATAGTGGTTAAAAAGCATATCCATGGGGCTGGGGTTGTGGCTCAGTGGGAGAGAGCTAGCCTAGCACACAAGAGGCACTGGATTCTATCCTCAGCACCACATAGAAATAAAAATTTTAAAAAAGTATTTTTTTAAAAAAGCATATACAATGCCACCTACTAGGTGAATTTGTACCCCAGAGACATTTGTGATTCTCTGACTCCAAGCCTGTAAATGAGGTAACACCACACACTCATGCGGAACCGAGCCAGCTCCAGTGTCTGGCTAACACAATACGTATGGTGACCGATTGTCTCACCACTCTTCAGAGTGGAGGTCCATCTGACCCTTCACTTTTGTGACATTAATATTTTCATGACAAAACTTTCCTATCTGACAACTGCTCTGAAATCTATCTCATCTTTGCTTCTCTCTGCTACTGTTTCTCTTTCTACTGATTCCCACTCTTCTATGTCTCACATGGTTAGAGTGTCTCTCTGGGTTAGAGTAAACATCATTTGTTGGTTTGAGCTGTCCAGCATCCAGCTCCCACCAACACTCTAATCTCCTTTAAAGGAAATGCCCTGCTATGTGTCTGTATGTCAGTATAGTGACAGAACAACGACCCACACAGTAGTCATAAGCCAGTGCTTTTTCTCCCTGCCCAGCCTGGCTATGGGTAACAAGTCATTTGGCCTAGGACAGCTATACCAGTACAGGGACCACTGCATTAAAGGAGCAGCAGTGGGCTCGGCAAGCTGAAACTGTCTCTCACCCGTGAAACTTTTGCTGTTCACCTGCCTGCAAAGCCCCCAGAGGACTTTGGTTTCTATCTCTTTTCTAAACATCTTCCAGGTTCCTGTAGATATGTGAGCCACAGACCACCACCCAGTAAATTTCCTACTGAGGTAAAATTAGCCAGAATAATTTTCTATTACTTGCAAACAGGAGCCCATGCAGAACTCAGGCACCACATAGGGTTAGCCCTGTCATCTGAGCTACCCGTGGCTATGGCCTCTATTTACAATCCAATTTGCTGATGAAACCACAACCCAAATCATGGCAACTTCTGTCCTAAGAGCCTCTTGTAGCCTCTGTGTTCAGGAGGAGCTGGAGGCTGTTTTGACTCTTAGTCACAGACACTCAGTCAAGATTCTAGGAGAGTTTGTAATATGTTTATATACTAAGGGGATCAGGACAGTGACAGTGAAGGATTAAAGATACATGAGAAAGAAGAGATGAAGCAAGGGCTCTGAGGAAATGGGCAGGAGGAGGAAGTACTGGTATTGGAAAATAAGGGGAGTCACATCTTGCTGCTCTGGAAAGGGCAGATAAGGGTGGAATTGCAGAGGTAAGTACATTTAGTGAGTGGAAAGAACTTGAAAGAGCTATTGTAAATAGATCTGTCCCCTGTGTGATATAAGAGCCAAGGTCGTCTGCTGACAGTGAGTGTAGGGAGTTTGGGGGAGGATTTGCAGAGATGAGTGAAGACTTGGAAAAGCCACAGTGAGAAACAGGAGAGGGAGCCTGCTGGGAATTGGCAAAAGGACCTTAAGCTGCACAGAGGCAACTCTTTCTATCTGCATTGGCTAATAGCAATTAACCACTCTGTAGACACTTTTTAAACAAAGACTTAGACAAAGGACACACAAAACTTCTCTGAGACTTTTTCAGTGCAAAATCAGGGACTTGCAAACTCAAGCAAATTTCACAGGATAGAAAAAAAATCTTTAACCTAGTTTTTTAATTTTGCAATTTTACAGCTTTAGAGTGAGCTCCTTTGACAGCCTAGGAGGCAATAATTATTGGGGACTACAGAAAGTTTGAGACAATAGAAATTTGTTCTCCAGGAATCCAGATTTTGTTTGATTCAACTTTTTTCTTTTTTGAGATTAAGAAGTTATTCAACCTTGTACACAAAAATATGAGGGAAAAATTAGACAAAAGTCTTTCAAGGGTCTTATAGAAGCATTAAGTAGTGATAAACAACTTTGTTTAAAATGGTCTTTATTATTATTGATAATCACCAAAATAACACTTGTTTAGACTGAAAGTGCAGCTCAGTGGTAGAGCACCTGCCTAGTATGCAGGAGGCCCTGGGTTTGATCCTCAGTACCACAAAAAAGAAAGGAAGGAAGGAAGGAAGGAAGGAAGGAAGGAAGGAAGGAAGGAAGGAAGGAAGGAAGGAAGGAAGGAAAGAAGGAAGGAAAGGAGGGAGGGAGGAAGAAAGGAAGGAAGGAAGAAAGAAAGGTAGGTAAAAGAAACAGTGAGGTGGGGGTGAACTTCGTTGAAGTTGAATAGACAGCGAAAGCCCATCTCTAAGTCTCTGAGGATAACATGGTTTGGGTGTGGTCCATGTGATGATACATGCACAAAGGATTAATTCTTCACATGTCCTGTCTGCTGGCTCTGGTAAGCAACTGAACTGATAAATAAATTGTAGACTTCATTGTAGCCTGCCAGTTAGATTTGTGAAAGAAAAATGTGCTTCTGACACATTATAGGAAAATGAACAACTGCTCTGCAACAGCTGGCCTGTCCTAAAAGAAGGCAGCATCTGGATAAAATTCAACAAGCAATTTTAGCTTTTGTTGCATTTTGAATAAAAAATGGTTGGCTGAGCCACTACCTATTTAAATTACTGAAAGCTGGTGATTACAAAGAAGCCTCCTGGCTCATAATTAGAGTGGCAGTAGACATCATTCAGAATACCATGAGGTTGGACAGGATTCTAGAAGTCATTTCCCTCAAACTGAGTGGTGCAGACAAAATCAGTTGGATCTTCAAAAAATGAGTACTCTTAACTATTGTACTCACGGATGGAGCTCGGAGGGACGTGGGTTAATTTATTCAGCTCTTCAGAGGCTTGAAGGTTTCGTATTCAGTAAAGATGAGGCACCATGGAGATTAAAATTCATCATCTTTCTCTTGGTTTTTTTCAAACCCCCAAAGCGTCACATTCTTAAAAGGATGGTTCTCAGGCATGCAGGTTTTTGTTTGAGACATGGTATGATCACGAAACAAAAAGATGAAATTCTCTTTCTGAAACATAACATGACTCAAAACCGCCACTAGAGGACAGTCGTGACACTGAGGATGTTTGAAAGAAAGTGCTTAGATCAGAACCTTAAAATGAAAGCTGTTTTAAAAGCATTTGATTGATTGTTTAACAAATAAGGGTGGGGTGAGGAGTTGGAAAGAGAAGAAAGTATTTTCTTGATCACATTCATGTGACATTAATGGGAAACGGCTGTAAAAATACCACACAAGCATGTGAGCATTTGCTCTGACACACATTTCCACGACAGCGGACTTCTGCCCAGTGCCTTTGGGATGACAGTTGTAGGACGGTGATTCAGCACATATGATGTAATGAGGTCAGTCCCCCGATCCACTCTGTGATTTAACCCTGCCTCCAAAACAACACAAGATCAAGGAGGCTGAGCAACCACAACACAACAAAACACAAATCACTGGCAGATGACCTTCTGGAACATTCCAAAGCAGCTGTATTGGTAGGTCATTCTCTGATTACGTGTGTGTGTGCACTTTTAATGTAAGTTCTGTCTTTTAAGATTATGAAGTCAAAATTATTACTTTTTTTTTTTAATTCTCACAGCTCTCTTTAACCCACGCTATTTGTGGGAGGTGAGGGAGAAATGATTCACATGATTGCTAAAATGCGTGTGAAAATGCAGATAAAATGGTGACAGACATTGAAGCACTCAGCTGTGATTCTCTAAAAATCTTGCCACACAGAAGATTGGGCTGGTGATGGAGAGGGCACAATTAAGAATGAATTCTAAGTACTATGTAGAATAACAGACCTTAAAGCTGAAAAGTGTCTTAAGGTCCTGAGCATGTAATATTTTCCATTATTTCCAGCCTATAATTTTGCTCTCAGCCATTTTAAGTAGAAAACTCTGCATACTGTGATAGTATAGAAGAATCATTTTCCACATCAGCCACTGCTAAATTGATCATGGAAATGTGACTGTAGATTGAGTTTGCAAATGTTATAAGCAAATAAAGAATCTTTGGGGATTCTAAGCAAGCCTGTAATAAATAAGGACAGGAGTCAGTATCAACACATTTTGATTCCCTGAGGCTGAGCTCTGATGACCAGTTTTGTGACTTCTAGAAATGGCTTTTTGAAGGGAAAGGGTCTTAGACACCTTGAGCTTAGATGTTAATGAGAAATAACATGCCTTCATTCCTCCAGAGCATAATGATCAGTCCTAACTTGTTGACAATAATAGAGAATAAGAGTGATATCCTCAGGTCCATGACAGTTTCTCCAACCATATGTCTGAAACATAGTTGCATTCATTTATTGAACATATTTACTCATATTATCATTTTCTGTAAGAAAATACATATTTTTATATGACCACATAGAAAAGCATATTTGTTATCCTATAATGAGCCTTCCAACCACAGTTTATTCTAACCTTTATCCTAGGAATCTATGTGGACCTCGGATTTACCTTTCATTTTTCTTCAATAAAAGAGATTTCTGTGAAAGAATCAGGCAAGTCCAAAATATCTGGCCACTTAGATTCACTGGAGTCATTCTACTTAATAGAAGAGACAAATCTGAAGACTTCTGAAGAGGTCTTCTTCATAAGGTACAGACAGTGGTTCTGAACACCAAAGCTTTTTTGAATACTTGGTTCTACTGCAGGTAAAGAACCCACTCCTGTGACTTCCAGGACAAGTTGTAAAATAAATAGTCATATGCAAGGGTGAAAGCTTAGATCCTAAAGTGCCTGCAAATTACAGATGCTTTGAGACCAAATTAAAATGTGCAGTGGAATACACTGTAGTTATTCTTCTCTGAAACTTCCTGGTCTTGCCAGAAAAGAGATATGCACCCCCATATTTCTTAATTGTACCTTTTGAATGGCCTGACCATTTTATACTAGAATTTTTGGACACACTTAAAAAGCATAGCCATGTCTCACACATTCCTTAATTGCCCAGGACTGTCTTGCTCATTTGTGATTCACCAAATGTTGACTAAATTCATGAGATTGCAATGTAGAAGATAAGCAAGGGTCGGGGTTCACCAACACACTTCCCTGAGTGCACTTCCCTTCTAAGGCAATTCAATCCTCCATCCAGAAGCAAGACTTAGAGCTTCTATGTATAGCTCTCCATTTACTCACAGGTGTCTGTGCTGCTACAGGCTGCCCCTATCAGATGTGCAGGCTGTCTGGCCTCTTTGACAATGACAGTCGACCTTGAGGTTTTTGAATATTGCTGAACAAAGTTAATTGATAGTCCTCAACAGGAGGTATTGACTGCATCATCCCTATCATATCATCTCTCACACTGGAGGTGCTCCATACAAGAAGGAAAGAAGGAAGGAGAGAAGGGAGAGAGGGAGGGAGGGAGGGAAGGGAGAGAGAAATGGCTTAAGTAGAAAGACATTAAGCCTAGTTTCTTGAATATTGACAGGATTTTCAAAACCAAATCTTCCAATTGCTAATGTAGGCCACTTGTTGTTCTATACTGAGCCCTGCCTGTCTCCTCTATCTTCCCTCTCAATGATGCCATGTGAATGGTCCACATAGCTTCCATGATGAAAATTTTGTGAAGTTAAATGCTTTAAGGAATTGAGTTCTTTAATATCTTACCTGGTTTGTATCTGTTTCTTCTTATTTTCTCCAGACCCTGCCATTCTTTTCAAAACTCCTCCATGTCATAGAGTTTATGAAATTACTTGAACTGTAATTATTTTTAATGCACACTTCACCAGAAGCGCATGATGCATCTATGTTAGGAATGAAACCTGCCTGGAGTGAAAGCTGAGGGATGACATGCTACAACTAAGAGAACACAAATGCAAAAACAAATATGGAAATAAAATTCTGTTTGTTTGCTTTTTCACAGTTGGGAGGAAAACCTCAAAATTTCATGTGATCAATTATTATAAAACAGCAACAAGATGATCATGAAAAATAAATGGGGGTTGCCCGTGTCCTAAATAAGATTTTACCTCCCTCTTTTCTTTTTCCTTCCTTTCTTCTTTTTCTCTCATTTACTCATTCATTTTCATGATTATATATGTACGCAAATACAATCAAGAAATTTTTCTTCCTTTGAAAAGCAAGAGAAATGTAAAGGGCCCCAACATCCTACAGAAGTAGAAAAAGTTTAATGGAGCTATCTACAATATATGCCGTAATACTATTAATTGTTTTGCCATGGGGAAAAAAACTAGTGGAGTCATAATTCTGTTATATCAACCATGTATATTTTAGGCTTCAATATACTTGTGTGTATTTGACTTAATTGCCATAACTCAGTACATCAAAGTGCAGTGGTTTTCCTACTGTAAGAATTGTTGAGGACATTGTATATACTACTTCAGACTGCCATGTTTTTTTTCTTGATGCTTTAGTTAGGATCATTTGTTTAATAAAAACAGAGATTTACTCATGACATCTGTGCCAGCAACTAGTTAATTGTTCACCAAACCATTTTTCCTTTCTTCCCAAGTACACTACTAAACAGCACATCATAGCTGTCTTTCCAGTTGTGTGTAGCCTGTGACTGGGTGATGGTCAATGAAATGTGGCTAGAAAGAAGTATATACTACTTTCAGGACTGTTACATGACACACTCCCATCCACAATTCTTCCTTTACTTTGTGCCCACTGAATGGAAAAGCCTAAGGATTGAGAGAACTTTCTAGAGCCTAAATTATTACATGAAAGAGAGCTGCCCAATAGACTGAACCAACCAGGATAAAGCTATAATATAAGTGGAAAACTTTATTTTGGATTTTCCCTTTTGCTTTACGGGACTGGGGATCAAATCCAGGGCCTCACACATCCTAGGCAAGTCTTCTACCACTAAATACAACTTCAGACCCTTCTTTTGGATTTTTGATACAAATTTGCAACTTTGAAATTTTGAAGTTCCATTTTAAATATTTTAAAATTCTACCAAAGACTACTTAGACATTCCTTTCTCTTCTAGGAAGAAGTGTTCTTAAATTTTCTCAGAAACATGAGAAAGTCCTAATTCTGGTCTGAACCAACCAGACCAGAAAAATGCACCAGGCTGAGAAAACCAGTGCTATTCTAAAGATCTTCACAGACCCTAGCTAGAATGGAAAAACCAAAACCAAGTGCTAGCAGTTGGTATGAATATAGGAATCTGCAGCTTTTTCTGTCACTTATCCATGAAGCACAAAGCAAAGACACTGTGAATATTCAATTCAAAAAATATTTAGTAAACAAAAACTATATGCCAGGTACCAACAAGGTCTTCCTCCAGTAGATCAGTAGATGAGAGAGTTTCATACTCTTGTCAAAAGTCTAGAGACCCCAAAATGACACAACTTAATGAAACAATTAACTAAGGGGCTAAGTAGGGACAGATAAACCAGGTGTGAAGATGTGAAGAAGGAACATGAGAAGAAAGTATAGAATAGAAGTAGGAAGCAGGGATTGGAGAGATCCCCTGAGGCCCCAGGAACTTTCCATAGGACCCAGATGTTCTGCATAGTGATGAGGAGGAAAAAGAAGCAAATAGCCATCTTGGATCTGACCCTCGCAACCCTCTTTTCATTATTCCCCATCTTCTTTTCTCTTCCCTCATAAATCCTACTTTCTAACCCTTGAATTACTGTTTTATTACCTTTGCTCTCTTTTAAACTGGCTAGGTTATTTACTGGTTTTGCATAGACTGCTTGAATTACAGTCCCCTGAATGTAATATAAGTCAAAAGACTGACCAGGGAAGCACTTCCCATCCTTCTCCAGACCAGGCTCCATAGATAGGCCCCAAGGTATAATCCCAGGTATCCCATGAGAGTCACGAGGGCGCTGGCACACCAACCAAACAACAGCAACTTCTGGATCATTTTCTGTCTGAGTTCAGCACAGACCATCATGCAATAGCTTGGATTTCTACACAGTACTTTTGGTCAGATATGAAAAATAAATAAAGAAACCTTGCCCTCATTTTTGTGATTCTCTGGAATTGGCTGCCACCGAACAAGGTTGAGCAATTTCTCCGAAGGGAACACCCATTATTCTGGGAAAATTTAGGCACATTCCTTCCTAGAAGAGAAGGGAAAGACTAAGTGGCGTCTGGCAAAATTTTCAGACCTAATTGTCTAAGAAAATGACACTTTGCAATGATGAGATGCTATGGTGGCAAAGATTCTGATTTGATATTGCCACTATCCCCAAAAGATTCACCACTCCCCTGCATATCCATTATTTAGCCCTGAGATACTAGTTTGCTAATAGCCTCACTTGAAAAGTCAGATAAATTGCCTTGTCTAAGGCCTTCCAGAGATTATTGCACGCCTAGAACTGGTACTTTTGTTTAGGATTTAAGCAGACCAAGACTGAAATCTTTGTTTTATCCTTTTTGAGTCACAGAACCTTGAACAGGCTCAGTGACCCTGTTATTTATCTATAAAAAAGGAAGAGAGTGGCTGAACAAGACTCCCTTTTTCATGCCCTTGACTCATCAAAACAGATTCTGTTTCAATCTTTACATTTAATGGAGGGATCATTCAGCATAATGACTGAGATCCTTCCTGACCTCCCAGTCTAAATAGTCAATATTTCTCTATCATGTTTCCCTAGTTTATTTTCCTCATAGAATGCATCATTACCTGAAATTATTTTATTTAAAAAAACTCATTAGTTCACTTTTCAACCATCTGCACCCCCTGCATACATACATACCCACTGGACTGTAAGTTCCATGAGCTGATGAACCTTGTCTGCTTGTTTACCACTGCATATACAGTAAGAGTCAATTAAATGAACAAGAAAGTGAATGAATCCAAGATGTACTATAAGAAGTGTCAATATTAGATTTTGTTGGTCTTATGGAATGCTTCCCAGGAATAGGCAGATACAGCGCAATGAGAACTTATCATCGTAGATGAAAGGAACTTCATGACATAAAGCCAGGACTGAGGAAGAGGGCAGAAGTGAGGTCGAAATGAGGATGGAAGGAAGCCAAGGGAGTGGGGATTTCTGTTGAGTCTGCTGAGAACAAACTTGGCAGTGACTATAAGGCCACCAAGGGGTACAGTAGAGAAACAGCTGCACTTTCCTGTTGTACTTCAAAGATATTCTTAATAGACATGTAAGCCTGAAGCCATCCTTACTGGGTTTCCTAAGCCATTTGGAATGTAAGATGTTACAACTGTGATGCTTATCACTGCTTATCACAGTGATATTAGGAGGATTAAAGGTGATTAAAATGTATAATACCAGTAGTACCCTGATACATAATTATACTCCCTGATGTATAATACCCGTAGCTCCTTGACTCCTCTCCCAGGCATTTTCAGTATCTCCTTCTATACCCTGTCAAAATTTAGCTGGGCTCATAGTTCCTGTCTTTGAAATAATCTCTGTTTCTACATCTTTCTCTATTTTCCACTCTTCATAACCAAGATTCCCAAAATAACCCCCCTCCCTTGCTGGGTGGCCTACCAACCAGTCAGTTACAGAGACTGCTCATGCCAAGGCCACCAATGACTTCCTGTTAGCCCCTTCCCTCTTACCTCTTTGCAGCACTCAACTTTTTTAAAATATTTTTTCTAATCAGTTATGTTTGACAGCAGAATGCTCTTCGATTCATTGTACACAAATGGAGCTCAATTTTTCACATCTCTGCTTGTACACAAAGTAGAGGCACAGCATTTGTGCAATCATACATGCATCTAGGGTAGTTATGACCATCTCATTCTACCATCTTGCCTATCCCCATGCCCCCTTCCCTCCCTTTCCTCCCCTTTGGCCAATCCAAAGTTCCTCTACTCATTCCATGCCCCTCCCCACCGCCCGCCGCCAGCTTTATGAATTAGCATCCACTTATCAGAGAGAACTTTTGGCCTTTGGTTTTTTGGATTGGCTTACTTCGCTTAGCATGAATCCCATCCATTACTTCGCTTACTTCAATCCCATCCATTTACCTGCAAATGCCATGACTTTACTCTCTTTTAATGCTGAGTAAATATTCCATTGTGTACATATGCCACAGTTTCTTTATCCATTTATCTATTGAAAGACACCTAGGTCGGCTCCACACTTTGGCTATTGTGAATTGTGCTGCTATAAACATTGATGTGGTTCCGTCACTGAAGTAGCAGCATTCAACTTTCTTGAGCACTCACTTCTCAAAACCTCTTTCCCCTGGCTTTTCTGACACTACATTCATCATGTTCCCCTCCTATTGGTCTGGCTACTACTTATTCTGCATTGCTGGCTCTCCCTCCTCTATATGATTTTTAAATGTTGCAATTCTTCAAGAATTAACTTATGACCTTCTCTTTCTTCCTTTAAAAAATATTCTCACCCACCTCTATGTTTCAAATCCATCTATATGAAAAATTCCAAATTAATATTCTCCAAATTCTTAGATATAGCTCTGGATCTATCTATCTAAATGTCTTCTTGACATGTCCACTTTATATTCCACAGATATCACAAGCTTTGTATGTCCAAAACCAGAGTACTGCTCTCTCCTAACCCCAGCCCAAACCATGTTCCTCTTCCATTCTTTTCCATATTCATAAATTTTATCAACATTTTCCTAGAAAGTAAGAGTCTCTTCCTCAACTCTTATTACCAGCCCATTATTAAGCCCTGCTAATATTTTCTTCAAATTACATTTTGAATCAATCTCTTACCTTCAGGTCTATTTCTTTCATTATGGTTTATGCCTCAATCATCTCTCATCTGAAATAGCTGATTTTTCTCCCAGTTTTGCCCAACTCTATTTTGTTCTTAGAATTCCTATCATCCTGGAATGAAAATTGAAAACTTAAATTTGATCATAGCAATACCTAGCAAATAAAATGAAATTTGTCTGTTCCATAGCCTACTCAGCATAATCTAGCCTCTGCCTACTGTGAAGTTCAGATCCTTATTCTTTGCCATGCACCAAGCACATGGTCTTCTTCTACCTACCATATTTGCCCAGATCTTTCCTACTCCTGCACCTTTGCACAACCAGTTTTTTCTACATAGAATGTTTTCCTCTTCCTCTTCATCTGCCAACTCCTAGTAACTCTGCAGGTCCCAATTCAATTATTTTCCTGATTCACCAATCTAAACCAAATCCTTTTCCATTTTTTCCTGTACTTGGTTTTTTTCTTTCACTCCATTTAACACAAATTATAATTACATAGCTGTACATGTGATATGTAAAATCTGTCTTCCCAGCTAGACAATGAAGAATGTGTATGTTTTCATCACTATTACATAGCCAGCACCTACAGCAGTACTTGCCACATAATATGCACACAAGAAATGCTTGCTTAATGAATAACTATCATTACTTAGTAGTCACAATATTAAGATTTATAGTAGTATAGACTTATAATTCCTTTTCTGAAACCCTCAGAGCTAGAGGTATTTGGAAATTTCAAAGTATTCTGAATTTGAGGGCAATATGTAAAAATTCCACATACAAAACACTCCTGGCAAGGTCTGGAGCGCACCTGTAACCAAACACTATTTCCAGTTAAAATGACAAACAGCCTCACATCAGGCCAGGTCCATTATTGTTACCAATGAAGCTATGAAAACAAAGTCCACAAGCTTCTAGAGGAGTTGGGATCAATAAGCAGCCCCTTTACTCATCACATGAGGGTTGACTTTCATAGGAGGTACTTACAGAATAACCACTTTCACCATGTGAAAAAGCACTTGATATTTATTCAGACTGGCCCAAAAGAAATTCAAACTACTCACAAGAACACGGATGACTCTTGATGGACTCCAGTCACATGACCTTTTCACCATGGAATTCATTCTCACTATAATAATCACCACCTGGGAGCACTTGAAACTCTCTATTTTGCAACAGATTAGGGAAGAAAAAAAATTAAGGAATCTTGTTTCAAGCCACAGTCACCACTGCCCAAGATGTATCTAAACCCTAAGAGCTCAGCCCCACCCATCCCCACCCCTACTCTGCTTACTCATGACTCATAGGACTTCTCTGTTAATAACCTTCCTGAAACTTCCAAGTGCATTTGTGCTTGCAGTATAAATGCTTTCACTCTAAAGTCAATGGAATGTTACAAGGTATTGACTGTTTTTTTGTAATAATTAGTTTATCTTAAATCACTTTCTATATAAAAATTATCCCTTCTTAAATTAGGAAAAGGGATAACCACGAAGACAGATTGAGATCATCTTAAATTTTTTGCCCTTTCATCTTTTTAGATTGCAGTAAAATTTATGTACCACATAACTTGCCATTTTAACCAATCTTAAGGATATCATTTTGTGGCTTTAAGTTCATCTGTTTTGTTGTGCAACCATCATCTCCCTCCATCTCCAGAACTTTTCTATCTTCTCAAGTGGAAACTCTGCCCATTAAATAATAACTCCCCATTTTCTATTTCCTCAGTACCTGGGAACTGCCATTCTACTTTCTGTCTCTGGGAATTAACTCTTCTAGGTACTTTATATAAAAGCAATCAAACAACACATGACCTTTTGTGACTGGCTTATTTCACTTAACATAATATCTTCTAGTTTCATCCATGTTGCAGCACATGTCAGAATTTCTTCCCTTTTAAGACTAAATAATATTCTATTGTATAGAAATGCTGTATTTCTTTTATCCATTCATCTGTTTATGGATACTTTAGTTGGTCCTACCTTTTGGTTCTTGTGAATTATGCTCTTAAACTCTTTTTTAAAACATTCTTGTAATACATTGGCCAGAAAAATTTCCTAACAAAACTGACATCCTTCCCTTTCAAAAAAAAAAAAATCCATTCAGTCAGGGAAGAAAGATTACATTGTTCAGTAATACCACAATTACCTTCTCACAAGTCAAATGTTATTAGCTGAAAAGAATGCTGTCCTTTTAACCATTTTTCTTCCAAATACCATGAATTTTTAGAATACATGTAATTTAGAAATTATAGTTAATCATCCCCTATACTAAATTTATGCTACTTAAAGATAAGCTTTTGCAGCCAGGTGCAGCAGCACACAAATGTAATCCCAGCAGCTCAGGAGGCTGAGGCAGGAGGATTGCAAGTTCAAAGCCAGCCTCAGCAACTTAGTGAGGCCCTGAACAACTTAGTGAGATCTTGTCTCTAAATAAAATATATTTTTTAAAAAGGGCTGGGGATGAGGCTCACTGGTTAAGTCCCCTTGGGCTCAATCGCTGGTACCAAAAAAGAAAAAAAAATAGATAACCATTTGCCAAATTTCTCAAGTTAGTAACAAGAGAACAAGTCCTTGTCTCATTAACTTTCCAGGGAATTAAACTGGCATCAACTCTGTGGATGTAAAGATACACACTCACACATGTGTGCATGCGCGCACACACACACACACACACACACACAATTTAGTTCAGAATTATTGCAATCTAAATATCAGACAGATTTTAGGATGAATCAAGGTCTATTGAAACCTCATACAAAGAGGCTTATTATTAAGTTTCATCCTAATATGGCTCCTTGTAATGAAGTTTTGAAATTTTATCACAAATGATGTGACATGGAAGGCACCTCAGAGTTCATATTGGTCAATTCCTTATTTGGTATCAGGCCAAGAAGCAGTATTTTCCCATTGCACTATGTAGCTAGCCCCCTCACATTATTTTTAGGAACAAGAGAGAGATTAATCATTTAGTAACGTCCCGTATAATTTAATGATTTTCAAGGTGGCTGACTGAGAAGTTATTTCATGTTTTCAGGCTACAGAAATTGGGTGCCACAATTCCAAACCTGTCATCTCAGGAACTGCTATTAAAGTGGATGTGTTTATCAAAGGGCAGAGCTTGTTGATAGCTTGCCTGATTGAATGCTTCTTGGAAGTGAACTATTCATGTGGGAGAATCATCACGTTGTTCAGTAATACAATTACCTTTTTGCAAACCTAGCACTGTTTCATCTGATGAAAATAAGACCTCCCGGGGCTGGGATTGTGGCTCAGTGGTAGAGCGCTTGCCTCGCATGCGTGAGGCACTGGGTTCGATCCTCAGCACCACATAAAAATAAATCAAATAAAGATTAAAAAAAAAAAAGTTGCTTTAAAAAAAAAAAAAAGAAAATAAGACCTCCCTCCTCACTCTCACCTGCCTTGCCCAACTGCCTTCTTAAATGCTGACTCTCAATGTGATTTCATCATGAAGGCACAGAGGAGTCGCTTTTGGGTTTCATACTGCAAAGAAATTGTAATAAGACACCCTGCTGTTGCTACTAAATTTGTGCCACTCAAAGATGACAACCTTGTCATCTGTTTTGAAATACTGTACTCATTCTCTCAAACAATGTCACATTAAAAAAGTAAGCCAGAGGAGGAGAGAGAATTCATTCACTTGTTTATCTAATAGAAGAGTTAATCATTGTAACAAATGCTCAACAAACAGGTGTTTATTATTTGGTGGAAGGGACTCTCTTTGCAATTCCAAACTTACAAAATCAATAAAGAAATTATTTTTTGTATTTCCAAGGAATTCCTATTTTTTAAATATATGTGTTCACTGAACCTCTATTCTGCCTTTGGAATCTCACATGTATACATGTTATGGATAGTCATAAATGATACCCAGAATACTGAAAGTAAAGGTGTGGGGAAATGAGTTTCTCTGGCTTCCAGCCTTGTGACACTGGGGAGAGTATAAGTGGGAGAAAACAAATGCTGATTGTTTATGTATACATATATATTGTATACCCCAGTAGTCAGATATATAATATATTCACCCCATCCCCACACACCTGACGAGCCGAGGGTGTCCTTGTGCTGCTCATCAACTGTACGGTCTGAGGCCACACCATCTTCCCTAGAAATGGTCATGATGCTGCTTTGTGAAAGTTCACCCCTGGCTTTCTTCATGAACTCTCTCCATGTTGTCACAGTTAGTCAGCAAAGCATAGTTCAAACAAACAAACAAAGATAAAACTGAGACAGTTAAGCCTTGGAGATTCAATTTCTTATTTATGAATTAGATGAAGAAGTCTCTTTTCCTAAGACTTTTTCTAGAGCGGCCAGCTGGCTCGCATTTTCTAAGCCAGTTCCAGCGTGTACTCTTGTGTTTGCCACTAAGTCATCTGTTATTTGGCAACATTTCTTGATTATTCAACCTAAAGGGAAACAAAGAGAAACCACAGTCATATCCCTGATGAACATACATGCTAGTCTGCTTCCTGATTACTTGTTAAACTTTACATACATGTACATCATTTAAAACAATGCAATGATATTTTCCATATTTTACCAAAAGAAAAAAAGGGAGGGGGGATTAAATACCTTGAAAAACTCTACCTCCAACATAACTGCTGTTGACCTATTTATACTGGTCCATCACTCTACCTGCATGCTTTGAAGTGGAATAAAATGTGGTTTGGCTAAAATGTGGTAAGTTGCTGCAGATCTCATTGCCCTTGGAAGTGATTCTTAAAGATCTTGTTTCCTGCCCTGGCTCCAGTTATTATAACTGTATTCAGTGTGACCCAGACTCCATTCTGACCACAGAGGGTAAATGTTTCATCTTTTGAGCTGAGAAAATAGCAACTCTGTGTCCATCTGTGTCTGTTGTGACTTGATTCTTCCCACAGCTATGATTTAAGCCAACCTAGGATGGGCCACAAGAGCAACATCAGACCTTGTCACCAATCTATCAATACTGTGTACTGAACAATTGTACTGAAGGACCAAATCAACTCCATCAAAGGGATCAACAATTATGATATATGTTTAAAAAATAATTTGCCTTAAAATGACATTATCTGGAAGACATTAAAGAATCAGTCTTAGTCTCTTATTCTGAACTTTCTTAATGACTATCTCAATGACTATACATACTAATGTATGTATCTCTGAGATTTAACAGCATACTATTTCTGTACCATAATTGTTGTGGATCTCCCACCATTGTTATTCATCAAGAATAAGAACTATCTTGTTCTTTTTCTTCTCCTTCAGACCTATGTCCACACTCCCTAGGTACAGTAACACAATGTATGTTATAAGCCGGGCACGGTGGCACACGCCTGTAATCCCAGCACTTTGGAAGGCTGAAACAGGAGAATCGTGAGTTCAAAGCCAGCCTCAGCAAAGGTGAGGCGCTAAGCAACTCAGTGAGACCCTGTCTCTACATAAAACACAAAATAGGGCTGGGGATGTGACTCAGTGGTCATAGTGCCCCTGAGTTCAATTCCCGGTACCAAAAATAATAATAATAATGCATCTTATAAGCAAAAATCTCTACAATGAAAATATATATTTTAATTGCTTCTTTTCTAACATCTGAAATATTCATTTTAATGCTTCATACATTGTTTCCTATTCATTAATACCACCAGATTTCCTAATATGGCATCAAGAAGAAATACATTAAGCAAGTGTAAAGATTTTTCAATTTAGAAATTTTACTTCAAAATGTATCATAATTGTTAATCTCCTTTGTTCCAAAGATGAACTTAAGCAAGTGACATTTACCTCTAGTTCTCAAGGAGATATCTTTGCTTGAATGTTTAAAGTCTGAAATGTCATTTACTAATAAGGTTTGAATACCCATTATTTAATTTTCCATCAGGAGTCTTGCTCCCACAGTTGCTAATTATCTCTTCTGTGCATGTCCTCTTGCTCCTAGTAAACACTGGATTCCTCGAGGACAGGGGCAACATTCTATTCCTAGGAACTCACAAGACTGGCATAGTAAATATGTGTTAATGATTTGCTATGTCTTATAAACCATCCTGGTTTAAAACTCACCTCAATAGAATAATGGTAATTATCAACTCACTGCTTATAACCTACACTTTTTATTCCAAAAACAAGATGGTAAAATGTTCCTCTACTTTCCCTGGAAAAAATTTAACAGAAGAGGTAGCATAAAAATTTGAGGACAAATATTATAGCATATAAAAGAGCATTCACGTAGCCTTACTAAAGTCATCTACTTATGTGAAACTAGTAGTAAGAGTTTCCAAATTTAAGGTGACATTTTGCAAAACCAAGTTTATTTTTAAATCCCCAAAATGTGTATTACCTGCCCAATTCTACACGTAGAGAATTCATTCTGGTGTACAGTGTAAATTACTTTTTCATAAAAGTATTACATGAGGCACTATTCTATGGACTTAAGACAGGGGAGATCAGTCAAGCATTTAGACCAAACTTTAGAGAAAAAGAGAGTCAGAATGTAGTAGTTGTAGCTCAGCTTTCAACCAGAAGGAAATGTTAAGAATCCTATTCTCTAAGAGCCCAGTTAGGTCTGTGATAAGTAGAATAACGACCTCCCCCTGACTACCACCAAATAGATCTCACATCCCATTCACTAGAATCTGGGCATGTATTATTTCACATGGCAAAAGAAAGTTTGAAGATGTGATTAAATTAAGGGTCTTGAGGTGGGGGAATTATCCTGGATCACCCAGGTGGGTCCAATGTAATCACAACAGTCCTAGTAATCAAAGAGGGAGGCAAAAGCGTAAGAATCTGAGAAGGAGATATAATGGAAACAGTGACACAGAGGAAGACTTGACTGGCTGTTGCTGGCTTTGAGATGGAAGAAGACACCATTGAAGAAATAAGCACAGCCTCCAGAAGTGGGAAAATGCAAGGGGTGGATTTTACCCTAGAGTTTAGTTCCTAAAAGGGACACAGCCATGACTCACCATGATCTTAGCCCACTAAGATTTATTCCAGACTTCTGACCTCCAGGGCTGGAAGATAATAAATTTGTATTGTTTTAAGTCACTATATTCATGGTAATTTGTTAATCAGTAATAAAAATCTAGTACAAGATCACTGAACTTTCAAAACTGAGATCCATATACGAGACAGTCTCATCATGATCATCACAGTCAAGAATTACTGTATCCCGCCCACAGATCTAATGCACAATTCATGTCTGAAAAGGTCAATGTGGAAGGAAGGAGAAAGAAAGGGACTGGGAATCTAATTTATCAGGTTCACACAAATACTCAGGTCTCTCAATACTCAAGGCTTATAAAGATTTTGTAGAAATGGGCTACAGAGAGGAGAAATAAATTTTAAGTTCAAATAAAAAGGTTTATAAAAATTTACCAGAAATGAATGAAGGGTACAGACAAATAGCCTTGCTCTTTAGATCTAAGCATTGCAAATAGTGAGCATGATCTCTTTAGGGGAATGTTTCAAATTTTATTCATTTTTCCATGCCCATGACCCAGGACAGTAACTAACATAAAGTAGGCATTAAATAAGAATTTGTTGCATAAATAAATGAAGGCTCTAGAGAAGAAAGTTCTAGAGAAGGACATGTTACTATAAAAGAAAGTTCATTCATTCATTCGTTCATCCAACAAATATTTATCAAGTGCTACTTTTTTGTCATGTGGTACAGTATTAAGAAAAAAAAATATAGTTAATGTTATTAAGTTCCAAACATTTATTCAGCCCTTAAGTGCGATCCAATCTTTAGGTATCTTTGAACATCTCTATTATAGACAGATATGGCTTTAATTTCATAAATTACCATTTCATTGTGTAAGGTTTCACATACTTAAGAATGTGAATTATTTCAGGCCAGAATTTTCTTCTTTCTTACCTTTGCCAATGGAGCTTAATTACTTTGAATAGCATTTTTTTCAGACTCTATTTTTAACAAAAAAGAAAAGTGGGCTTGGTGGCACATGCCTGTAATCCCAGCTGCTTGAGAAGCTAAAACAGGAGAACTACATATTCAAAACCAACTTCAACAACTTAGCAAGAACTTGTCTCAAAATAAAAAACTAAAGGTGCTGGGGAGGTAAGTAGTTCAGTGGTAGAGTGTTGCTGGGTATAATCCCCAATACCAAGAAATAAAAACAAAATAAAACACAACAAAAAACCCAACAAACTCTCCTGTCTAGAAGCAGTTAATTCCCTAATGAAATCCCCCACCTTTAGCTCCAGAATTTCCCTCACTCCCAAGAGAAGGAATTGAGAAAGAGAAGAGTTGAGAAAGTCCCAGGAATGCTGTCAGAGTGGGTGCCCCAAGTACAAAGAGAAAACCAAAAGTACTTCAAACTGATGAAAAAAGTGTGACTGAGCTTTATTGAACATCATGGATGGGAATAGCTGAGCTGGAGGACTTATTCCTATAGGCCCCTCATAAAGCAATGACCCAGTCATACACACAAGGAACTCCGGCAGAGTGAGCAGCTACAGAGGATACATGTTCAGTGGATGAACTCTGATGATCCAGGCCTTGGCCAAGAGTTTCAGAGATTAACTTGTTCCTCACTTTAATAAATAATGCACCCATTTAATAAATAATGAGTCCTAGAGACACGAAGGCTGTAATTCCCTTTTGGTCTTAGCAATTGTGAGTAGACAAGCAGAACCTGGGATTTGGTTGATAGTTTACTAATTCTTTCTTTGCCCTGGCAGCACTGGCTGACCAATACTCCGAACTGGCAATTGTAGATCTTCACTGCCTGGGGCAAATTGAAGTTACCTATAGTATCTAGTGATTTGGACTAGATTACATTTCAGAGGAATTTTTTTAATTAGAAAATATCTGAAATTTCAGCCTCAAGAAATGTTATGAAGTGTGCACAATGATCATATATTCTAGTGCACTGAAAGTTCAGTAGAAATCATGTCCTCATGCCTTATCCTGGCTGGCTCCCCTGTCCTCCCTTTCCCAGCCTGGAGGCTCTCTGTATCATACTCCTGTGTCACATCTTTCTTCCAAAGGCATCCCCTCATCAGAGTGGGCTCCATTAACTCCCAGCTGACTAGGAAATGCTCTGATCAACAACAGTGCAGCCTAAGGTACTCCTCCTAAGGAACCAAACCCTTTACCCTGCAGTGTATGGGGATCTTTTCCTGAGCCTGTAGAAACATCTTAGTACTCTGAATTTTCACCAAAAAGGCTTCTCAACCAGCAGGAGTTATTTGAAATTTGATAATGGGCACTTCCCTGGAAGTCCCGTTCATGTAAATATAAAACTCCAGGAATCAGACAGCATCAGAGCAAGCAGACATTAGATGAGTACTAGAAGATTCTCTATTGACTTGCAAATGAACAAGGCGTTAGACGAAGAGTGAAACTGTATTATGCCGCATGCTGCTCTAGTGGGGTTTTGTTGATTTCTTTTTCTGCACATCAGGTTCAATTTTGAAAGACTCCACAAGCACACTGAAGGTGCATCACGCTTCTATGAAGTTAATATTTTCTTGCTTACAAAGATGTTCCTCTCTTGCCCTTGGAATGCAGTCTAACAGCTCTGCCAAGGGTATATTTTTAGTCTCCTTTAGAGACTTCAGTACCTCTCTATAACAGAACTACAGATTTTTTATACAAATTACATACATTTTTAAAGAAAAAACTGGTTTTCAAAAAGATGCAAGCCATGTAAGTGCTACTGCTACATATGGGATTATGCCAATCCAAGCCTTGCAAGTTAATAGAAAATTCAATTTAGGAAATAATTTCTATAATACAAACAAAATTATCTTTCTTGTAACTTTAGTATAGAACTATTAGTATGTGACCCAAGGTTGGTTCTCCAAACCTTGGGAAGAAGTTCAATAGAGGGACTGGGTTATTTAGGTGGATGGTTTGTCAATATGTCTAAAGTGGTACATATAGCAATCGGTTTTATGACTACCAGCCCTGGAGAGGCAATTTTAAAACCACAACTGAGGAGAGAAAAAAAATGGGCTGCAATCACTGTGGCTGTTGCTTGTCATTTTAGATCTATTCTTTTGTTGGTTGCCACTAGCAACAAGAAAATCAAGCTAAAGGAATTTTAATCAAATAAATACTACATTGTACCTACTGATCATATATTCTAGTGCACTGAAAGGTAGGCAAGTTCAGTAGAAATCAATAATCCGAAATATGAATTCTATGGATGGAACTTTGAAAAAAATCTTAAAACAACAGTCATCAATCATAAAGATATGGTTGTTGGAGCTATGAAAAATAACCTCCATTGAGTTCATGAGCATCTTTCTACTCTGAAGCGTGTGGAACAGTGAGATTCACTTCTCTAGATCCCATAAACAGAGACAGAGATGAAATGAAATATCCAGCATTTGAACCAGAAATCGATCTAAGCTCAACAATGTTGATCATATTCCTGGAGGCTTTGATCATTTGAACACAGAGAAAAATAAAAGGAACCTTGTAAAAAGCAAAACCTTAATGGAAAAAACTTAATATCACAATAATGATGTAACTGAAGCATTCATTGTGTCAGGCAGTGTGTTACATTTTTAAATATCTTAACTTACCTAATCCTCATGTGTCTATAGATACTATGGAGGATTAATCTTTTTTCTTTCTTCCCCCCTTGGGGAAAAAGAAACTCAGAATGGGTTAAGAAATTAGCCCAAAGTCAGACCCCAGTGCATAACAACAAAGTGGGAAGCTTGGTTTGTGCAACTTCAAAGATCTTCCCCTTTCCATCCTGTCATGCTAATCCTCTGAATATGAAAAAAAACTAGTATTTATAGTACCTTGCATTGTAAGGTCAAGGAGAGCCTCCTATGTGCTAGGCACTTTACATAATGTAATTTATCCAAAAGCACACTGTAACCTTGTAAAGTATGTACTTAGACTACTGACATTTAAATCCATTAAGGGACTTTAATCAAAATTACAGAAATACTAGGTGGCACATTTGATATTTAAATCCAAATCTGTCTGACTCAAACACATGTTCATTCTGCTCTCCCATCCCACCTCCTACAGAGCCTTTCTGTGATGCTGGTACTGGTGGACTGAACAAAGATCGTCTTAGATGCAGCTTTCTTATTGAATGTGGTTAGGTTTCAGAGGACAACATTTAACATATTGGCATAGTCAAATATGTATACATCACAAATTACTAGGTATCAAACTTTTCCAGTATTTCTAGTTTTCACTAGAGACCAAGATTCTCCACTGAAATAAATGTTTTGTCTTCTACTTGTGTGAAAAAAAGAAAAAAGATAATGCACAATGAGCAAAAGAGTGTTATGATTGACCAGATGCTGTGGCACACGTCTGTAATCCCAGCAGCTCAGGAGGATGAGTCAGGAGGATCACGAGTTCAAAGCCAGCCTCAGCAACTTAGCGAGGCACTGTCTCTAAATAAAATATTTTAAAAAGGACTGAGGATATGGCTCAGTGGTTAAGCACCCCTGGGTTCAATCCCCAGTACCAAAACAAACAAAAAAGTCATGATCAAATGGTATAAAAATGAAATTGTATTGCTTATCTGTACCTTATTTAAACTTTTATTTAGTCCTATGAATGCCACTTAAGAAAAAGAACTAAACAAAAAGTTCAAATGAGAATTAACAATAAAAGTTCACTGATCAAATTGCCATTTTCTAAATACTAAATTATAACTTTCCTCTTTCTTCTAGCTCTATTGAGGTATAGTTGATAAATAGATATTGTTTAAGGTATGTATTCTGAGGTTTGGATATAAGTATACATTTTTAATTATACACACTCAAGTTACTTAACAAATCTATTGCATCATATAGTTACCTTCTTGCATGTGATGAGTGTTATGGTTTGGATGTGAGGTGTCCCCCGAAAGCTCACATGTAAGACAATGCAAGAAGTTTGGAGGAGAAATGATTGGGTTACAGCCTTAGACAATTCAGTTAGTTAATTCCTGATGGTATTAACTAAATTGGTAGAGGTGTGGCTGGAGGAGGTGGGAATTGGGGCATGGCTTTGATGCATGTATTTGTATCTGGAGAGTGGAATTTCTCTCTCTGCTTTCGTGATCACCGTGATGTGAGTTGCTTTCCTCTGCCACACTCCACCATGATGTCCATCCTCACCTTGAACCCTGAGAAATGGAGCAGGCCTTCTATGGACTAAAACCTCTGAAACCGTGAGCCTTCAAATTAACTTTTCCTCCTCTATTTTTATTCTGGTCAAGTCTTTCATTCACAGCAGCAAAAAAGCTGACTAAAACAATGAGGATATTAAAGATTTCCTCTATTAGCAAGTTTCAAGTATACATATGGTAATAGAAACTATAGTTGTTACACTGTAATTTGATCTCCAGAGCTTATTCATTCTATGTACCCTTGACCAACATTCTACAATGTGTGTGCCATTTGCAAATTCCAGCAACAATGTTAAACTGAAACAAGAACAGTACAATACTCCTGGATACCCTGTACTAAGAGCAAATCCAAAACTAAAGGTCCCACAACTTGGATGGAATCTACGTGGGTTTATATTTTACAGAGAACCAGTAGAACTAATGGCAGTGATAAATCAGGCAGAGGCTCTTGTTAACAGTGCTGTAAGGACAAAAAGAGAAATCAGAAGCATAGGAAAACCAGGGAGAGGGAGGGAGGAGGGAGGAAAAAGTGCTGGGGAGTGATATTGGCCAAATTTTATTGTTATATCATGTATATGTACTAATAGGTAAAAACAAATCCCACCATTATGCACAACTATAATGCACCAGTAAAAATATGTGGAGAAAATAAAAGGAAGCATAGGAAAGTGGTAAGCTACTTCCTTGCCTTGAACAAGTAAGTTTATGCTAATATTTTAAATTTCAAAATGCTATTAAAAATAATACAAGCCTCACAACACCATTTGTACACAGGCAGAAAGATAATGTCATCAAGGCCCCTCACATGACCAGGTGCTTGCTAAAGACACGATGACATTGTGGGGCATTCTGTCCCCTCAGACCCATGATCCTCACAGTTGACATCCCTAATCCACTCAGCTTCTTTCCTGACCGTTGGCTTTGTTACATTTCTCTATTACTGTTCTTATTCTTCACTTTTGTTGACCTCTGCTCTTAGCTTCATTTCATTCCTTCTAGTTATTTTCACTTTGCCTTTAATTTCCTCGATTCTTAAGATGGAACCTTAGGAGCTTCCTTCTTTCCTAATATAAGCATTTAAAGATTTAAATTTCCCTATTAAATGGTGCCTTTGCTGCATTCCATAAATGTCGATTGCTATTTTGTTATCATTCAATTTGAAATATTTTCTTCTTTTTCCACTACTTCTTTGATTCATGGGTTATTTAGAAATCTGTTTCATTTCTAAACCAGGCTTCCCCTAGATCTGTCACTGTTATTGATATCGAATTTAATGTGGTTAGGAAATAAAAACTCTGGGTTTAATCTTTTCAAATTTATTGAGGTTTGTTTTATAGCCTAGCATAAAAAGCACTGAGCACATTTTAAAAGAACATGCATTTTACTATTGGGTATAGCTTTCTATGAATACCAGTCAGGTCATGATAGCTGAGTGCTGCTCACATTCTGTGTCCTTATTGATTCTCTTGTCCGTTCTGTTGATTAGTGACACAGTGACATTTAAATCTCCAAATTTGATGGTGGAATTATTTATTTTAACTTTAATACTGTCAATTTTGCTTCATGAATTTGGATGCTCTATTGTTGGCATATGAGCGCTTATTATTATTATGACTTCCTGTTCAATGAACCCTTTTATCATGATGAAATATCCCTAGTTATCTCTAATAATGCTCTTTGTCTCAAAGCCTGTTTTATTTAACATTAATATAGTTTCTTTAATATTCCTTTTATGCTTACTGTCTGTATGGCATATCTTCCTATGCCTTTATTTTTATAGGTAACTCTTATAGACAATATATATTGGGTCTCACTTTTTAAAATCCATTTGGACTTTCTATGTTCCCCATATTGTCTGGGATGAAATATTCTCCATGTTCACTATCCAATATAATAGCTGTCATTCACACATGACCATTGAGTACCTGCATTATGTCTTGAACAAGCAAGGAACTGAGTTTAAATCAGATTTAAATTAATTTAAATTCAAATAGCCACATGTGGCAATGGCAGCCATATTAGGCAGCATGAGTTTAGTTCATTAACACAATGTAATTGTTAATATGGTTAGATATAGGTAGAGTATAATTTTAAAAATATGTATTTGGTCTTTGTTCCTGGTTCTTGATAGAGTACCAAAATTCTAGGTCTTTTCTGAATGGTAACGTTTTCTCTGTGTGCTAAGATGACTTCTGTGTGAGGAGGATCCAGAAATCTTCAGGATGCGAGCTGGTCACCAGAAAAATCAACCACTTGATTAGAGGTTTGGAAATTTCAGCTTCACTCAGCCTCCCTCCATCTCCAGTGAACAGAGAGAAAGTGAGTTTAGTTACCAATGGCCAATAACATAATCAATCATGACTACATAATGAACTATGATGAAAATTCCTAAACAACAGCGTTCAAGAGAGCTTCAGGTTGGTGCTGTAATGGTGGCTTTCATACCCCCACAGCTTATCCACTCTACCTTGTCATTTGCATACACCCCGAGCTCCACCCACTCTGCCTTATCATTTGCATCCTTCCCATTTGGACAGTCCTGAGTTGTATATCCTTTGCAATAAACCAGCAGTTTTATGTAAAGTGCTTTCCTGAGTTCTGCAAATCATTCCAGCAAATTAGTGAACCTGAGGAGGTGGGTAATGGGAACCCTGGAATTTGGAATTGGATGAGAAGTGTGGGTAGCATTGGCACCCACTTGCAACTAGTGAAAGAAATGGAGGCAGTCCTGTGGGACTAAGCCCTTTAATCTATGAGATCTGGCACTAACGCCACATAGATGATGTAGGAATGAACTGCTGTGCCTCATTGGTATGGGAGAATAGAAAATTGGCAGGTGTAGGAAGACTACACAACAGGTCTATTCTTTTGATTATTTTCTGGTTTGTGCCCTACTAGGAGAATTTCTATTGATCTATAGCCAGGTTGTCCGATATTTTCATTTGTTAAATGGGATCTAACTTCACTGCATACGCCATTCCTCTCTTCCGTCATTTGGAAGTATATTATTCACCTTTCTTTTTTTTTTTAATATTTTTTAGTTACACATGGACACAGTGTCTTTATTTTTGTTTTACTTATTTTTATGTGGTGCTGAGGATTGAACCCAGAGCCTCACACGTGCGAGGCAAGCGCTCTGCCACTGAGTCACAACCTCAGCCCCTATTGTTCACCTTTCAAGAACCAATTCAGTGAGTTTCAACTCTACAAAGAATTTCCTGAATTCCCACGAGTAGACTTAATATCTCCTTTTGTTCCCTGTGAGAAACATGCTCACCTGTCCAAATCCAAAGGGTAGACTAAGAGACACAAGATATAGCAAAAAGCTAAGCTTTACTAACAATCTTACAAGATCAGGTGTTTATGGGGAGAGCAGGTGCAACCTAGAGTGGGCACAATCAGTATTTCATCCCTATAGCACAAGGTCCCTCCCCCTATTCCTCATTGGCTGATGCTCTGGAGTGTACAGTCTTCCTTAATGTCACCTAGGTTTTACTGTCTCCTATTGGATTATTTAAGGAAATGTACCTTTAGTTGTCCCCACCTTTCTTTGTTCTCTTGGGGTGGGAAAGTCCCCTTGGATTGAGTACCTTATTTTTTTGGTACCAGGAATTGAACTCAGGGCATTCAACCACTGAGCCACATTCCCAGCCCTATTTTTTATTTTATTTAGAGATTGAGTTTCACTGAGTTGCTTAGTGCCTTCTTGTTGCTGAGGGTGGCTTTGAACCTGCAATCCTCCTGTCTCAGCCTCCTGAGCCCATGGGATTACAGGCGTGCACCACCATTCCCAGTTTGAATGGAGTCAGGTCTGTGTGTGTTGGGGGTGGGGTTCTTCTCACCTCCTGTTGTCAAAAGGCTGTGAATTTTTACACTCTGGTGTTAACTGCTTGTAACTTTCCAATCTGCTTTCCCTTCCAGTTGCATTCTTACATTCCCAAGTCATTTTACTTTCAAAGTTAAATACTACATTTTGAAAATGGACCACTGGACTTTCTGTTTTTCACATTGCTCCTACTATATTTATGTATTTATTTCTCTTGGTACCTCTAACCTCTTTATTATGTTCTAGCCCTGTTTCTTCCTCCTAATTGCTTATAACTTATTTATCTTTGATCTGTCCTCCTAATGCTGTGATCTGTTCTAATACTGTGATTGATTCTTTTCTTTGGGATTTTTTTTTTAATCTCATGACAAGATCCATTAGAAGTAAAGTCAGTTCCTGGAGTAACTGGGCAGATGTTAATAATTGTATTCTCCAAATTCATCTAACTGAAAAGTTATGAAAGAAAACCCTTCAGGAAAACCCCTAACAACAGCATATCCTTTGTCAAGCCAGTGCCTTGTTGATGTTAGATGGAATTGAACTTCACATCAACGGAAATAATTTCATCAGCTAAAGGGATTCTGAATTCCAGCACAGAATTGGTGGTTCTCCCTGAGAGGTTACAAAATTGGCAGCAAAGTATTTGGCATTCAATAAAGTGACAAAACAACCTGCTGATACTCACATCACTTATTCCTAGGACAAATTTCCTAGCCCATCTGAGCACACAGCTGATGTAATAGAATAAAGGTTCTGAAGTAAAACAAACCTGGATTTGAATCCTGGGTCTTCTGTTTACTAATTGTGTGGCCTTGAAGACAGTCCTTAATCTCTTTGTTGCTACTTTACCCATAAAACATGAATGATATTTAATTTGTGCCATTGTTGTAAGTACTTAAAATCATATACTAAAAGCACTTGGTAAATAAAGTTTGCATTGAATAAGTAAAGTCCATTAAATAAGTATTATCCTTAGTATTTTTATTTAAAGTATACATCTAGTCAAGTTCATTGGAGAAAATGTAGCATATATTAAGGCTATTTGGTGGCTATCCTTGACAATATTGCCCGAATTCAAAAGTTTCCAAAGTTTAATTTCTCCGGCTAATCCTAGGACTTATAATTCAACATATATAAAAGGAATTGCAGACGAATAAAAATTTCCCAGGACCATATTGCCACAACAGAAGAAGTTGTAATATACTAAGCACTGAGCATGATCTGGGCACTCTGTGCTAAGTACTCTCCATGCATTGTCTCTAAAAATCTTTACAACAGTCTTTTAAGGCAGGGGCTATTGCAAATGAAGAAAACAAAGCCTCTGAGAGATTAAACAACATACCAAAACCCATGCAGCAAAGCTAGGACTCACAAGCACATCTCTAGAGTCCTAACCCTTTTATTACACCTCAGTACAGTTTCCCAGATATCCAAATCCTCTGTTCTCTGGTCCTCCCACTACCTCACTTGGAGGTCAATCCAGTATTTGCACCTGCTAAAGTCAAACTAATGTGGACTGGGGAAAAAAAGTACCTTGACATCTGGAAGCCGTGCCATTTTAATGGTGCTGCAAATTAAGGTTTCTTTTCTTTCCTTTTCTAAGTAGGGGAGGGGGAATGAGGATCTCACTGTGTTGCCAAGACTGTGCTTGTGGACTCAAGTGGTCCTTCTACCTCAGCCTCCCAGATACCTCTGCAGTACTATGCCTGGCTAAAGTTTCTAATAAGCAGGAAACACTCAGTATTGGTAGACATTCACGATTCAGACACTAGTTAACTTTCATTCCAAACAATTCTGGGGTCCTTACTAATACTCAGGATAGTTTTGAACAGTGTTCCCTGCCCCTTTTTACTAATGAAGAGAGCAGAGCCAGCTTCTATCCATAGACCTCATCCCCATAAAGAATAAATCATCCTCATCATCTTCAGAGCTATTAATGGGACATGTTCTCTGTTTCTTCTGTTTCTTCATCAGAATTCCCTCTATTTATTTGCTTGGGCTTACTGAGTGTGAAATATCAGGATTAAAGCGATGAATAGTAGGTATTGATATCCATCACAGAGATCACTTTTGGGGTGGGGGGTACCAAGGATTGAACCCAGGACTGTTTAAGCACTGAGCCCTATTCCCAGCCTTTTTTATTTTTTTATTTAGAGACAAGGTCTTGCTAAGCTGCTTAAAGCCTTGCTAAGTTGCTACGGCTAGGTTTGAGCTCACAATCCTCCTGCCTCAGCCTCCTAAGCCCCTAAGATTACAGGAGTGCATACACCTGGCCACAGATCATATTTTTAAATGTTTGGGGAATAAGAAGTCACATTCTAATCTGAGGACTTGTGAACTGAATTGAAACATTGATCTGTGATCTTTAATAAAAATATATACAAATATCAATCCTAAGAGGTATGTGGTAACAGAGCTATAATAAAATAAAAATGTATTAACTGGGCTTGTATTGGTCAAGAAAGGTATGGAGGTTTAATTCCTAAATTTTGGGAAATGGATTTTTAAGATTCAAGCTTTAATAAACCCTTCCTCAGAAACTAGCACTTTTCCTGGACAACTACCACTACAATGATCATTTGCAATTAGTCAAAGATACTGGAGAGTCAGTAATTCTAACAGAATTCCTACATCTCTTGTTATAAACCAAATTGCCCCTAAAATACTAACTAGCACAGAAGCAATATTTTTGTTCATATATTTCTATGTATACCTGTGTGTTTATGTATTTGTGTATGCATGCATGTGCATATATACATGTATATGCATGTGTATGTGTACATATGAATATGTGTCAATGTGTATATGCATATTCATGTGTATATACATGAATAAGTGTGTTTATGTGTGTGTACATGTGTGGGCATGTATGAGTATGTGTGTGTATGTGTGTTTATATGTGTATATGCATGTGTGTTAGTCAAATCTGTTTGCTATGACCAAAATACCCAACAAGGACAACTTAGAGGAAGAAAAGTTTATTTTGGCTCATATTTCAGAGGTTTGGCCCATGGTTGGCCAACTCCATTGCTCTGGGCCCAAGGTGAGACAGAACATCGTGGCAGAAGGGCTTGGTGGAAGAGTGCTGCTCCGTTCATGGCCGTCAGGAAGCAAGATTCAGGAGGGAAGATGAATCCTTCCAGGGAACATCTCCAGTGACCTACCTCCTCCAATCATGCCCCATCTATTCCCCATAACCACATAGTTAGTCCATTCAAATGGGCTAACTGATCAGGGTACAGTTTTCACAATGTAATCACTTCACTTCCAAACATTCATGCAACACAAGCATTTTTGGGACACTTCGTATCCAAACCACAATATTCTGTTCCTGGTCCCCCAAAGCTCATGTCCATCTCACTATGCAAAATACATTTAGTTCATCTCTAAGAGTCCCATAGTCTTAACAGTTTCAGCATTGACTAAATATTCAGATCCAAAGCTTCACCTGAGACTCTTGGCTGTGAGTCTCTATAAAAATCAAGAGCAAGTTACATATATTTGATACACATACATGTACACACACACACACACACACACACACACAAACACATATACAGTGGCATAGAGTGTACATTTCCAATCAAAAAGAGAGGAATAAGGGTATAGAAAGAAAAAATGGGGCCAAAACAATACCAAAACCCAGCTGTGAAAATAGGTCCTATAACTCTTTGTACAGCATCTAGGACACATGATGGTGAGATATTTTCCCCAAGGGCTTGGGCAATCTTGCCCCTTTGGACTTGTCAGTTCTAGCACACAAGGGCTCTCTTTTAGCCTTGCTCTTTCCAAAGATTGCTAGCAGCTTTTTACAGAGATAGTCTATGTTACTGGCATCTCTAAATTTCCAGAGGTTCCATTCCAGCTTTGTCTTTACCTTTATAGCTTCACACATCACCTCAGGAGCAACCAGCATGGATTCTGACCCTGCTATGCTTTGTCTGACTTCCCAGGCCTTCCATTTCAGTGGAAACCTCCATGACACCCTAACTCTGGCATCCTGAATTCCTGCAGAACCAGCACCATATGGATGATGCCAAGATCTGCCTCCAGCTTGTGCAGTAGCTGAGACTCCTGGAATCACAGCTGCAAGTAGCCTCTGGGTGCTGAGGCAGCTGAGCATGGTGAAACAACTTCCTAGGCACCCCCTGGGCAAACAAGGTGCCACAGTATCTTCTCAAAAGAAATTTTCTTCCTATATCCTTGAGCCCATAATGGGTGTGGTCTTGCAAATTCCTGAAATGCCCTCAAGCCATGCATCCTATTGTCTCTGTTCAAAGTAGTCAGCATGTCTTTTTTTTTTTTTAATATTTTTTTAGTTGTTGATGGACACAATGTCTTTATTTTATTGCTTTGTATGTGGTGCTGAGGATCGAACTCAGGGCCTCACGCATGAGAGGCAAGCGCTGTACCGCTGAGCTACAATCCCAGCCCCAAGTCAGCATGTCTTTAGTGACTCTAATCTCTTTAACAATTATACCTCTGTTGGTCCATGTTTTACATGCACTTTTCTGGTCAAATTGCAAGTTTTAAAAATTCTTTAGCTCTGCTTTCTGCTCCCAGTTCTCACAGTGCACCTGGATGACTACTGCCAGCAAATCCATGCCACTGACTGAATGTGGTGCTGCCTTGTAATTTCCTCTGCCAGATTATTTGGTCCATCACTTTTAAATTCAGCTTCACACAAAGTCTCAGCACATTAGCAAAATGTACACAAATTCTTTGCCAGAAGATAACATGAGTGGCCTCTAGTCCAATTCCCAATAGAATCCTCATTCCCTTCTGAAACCTCATGAGTATGGCCTTCATTGACTGCATTCTGATCTTCTGAGTTTCTGCCAAAATCACCCATTATTCTTTGCTTACAACATTTTCAGACTTCTCCAGCCTGCATCTCCAAACTTTTCTGAACTCCTCCCACAAACCATTTCCAAAGGCTCCAGAACCACATGGTGAGGTTAGTCATAGTAACAATCTCACTTTTGGATACCAATTTCTGTTAGTCACCTTTGCATTACTGTGACCAAAACACCTGACAAGAACAACTTAGAGGAAGTAAAGTTTATTTTGGCTCATGGTCAGTCAAGTCCATTACTCTGAGCCCAAGGTAAAGCAGAACAAGACAACAGAAGGGCATGATGGAAAAAGAGGGAGAACACGGAGAAAGGGGCCACAAGGAAGATGAGCCCTTCTAGAGCATACTTCCTGTGACCCTCCTCCTCCAGCCATGCTCCACCTGCATACAGATACTACCCAGTCCATTCAAACTAGGATGGACTAATGAGAACACAGTTCTTACAATCCAGTCGTTTCATCTATGAACATTCTTGCGTTAACACAGGAGTTTTTAGAGAATACCTCATATCCAAACCATAAAACAGTGTATATATGTGAAAGTATAAGTGCATGTGCATGTGTATGTGCACACATATTTGTGAATGAGTATGTATGATTGTATATGGGATTGCACATATTTCTGTGTGTATGTATTAGTGTATATGTGTGTGTGTGTATCCAAGTTTATGTGTGAATACATATGTGTATATGTATTCTCTAGGAACTTTAGCAAATATTCAGAAAATGTTGCTGCATCCTGGGTATCTAGGAAACTAGAATTTTATACCAATTCCATAATCTGGCAAAATTTATGCACATTAGTCATTATTTGTGTCCACATTTTTCACTGTGAGATTGAAATATAAATAGGTCCCCTTTCTCTGCAGTAAATCATAAACCAACCTCAGAAGGGTCCATGCTTGGAGGAGTCACTATCACTACTTTTTAAAGGGGAAATACATTACAAGATTACACAGTTCTAATTTACACACACACACACACACACACACACACACACACACACAGGATTGCTGTAGTCTGATGCTTAATTTGACTGGATGAGGATAGAGTCCCAAAAGAATTTACAAGTGAACTCCTGGAAGTCATCCATGGAAATAGTCCTTAAGGGAGTGACTTCTAGATTGACATCTGGAGGATCGGCAGGAGTGAGCCAGGTAAGCACCAGGGAGAGAAACCTGCAGGCATGAGATGCAAGATGTGCCAAGTCTTGACATTGAGAAAGAGCTCCCTGTGTAAGAGACTAACAAGTGTTATTAATTAATATTTACCCTTTTGACAGACCATGCTGCGTACTTGAACGTAAGTGATAAATGTGCTTCTTTCTGGTTTAGAGGAATCATTTTTAAATCACAGAGCTTTTAGAAAACTTAGCAATCAAATTAAATTTTTATTTTTAAGATAAAGAAATCAAAGTCTGGAGGTGAATGAAAGGGAAAAGGGAGAGATGGAGTGAAGGTAGATGACATTATAGGCACCTATTATGTGTCAGGCAAGAATAGATGAGGAAGCTATGACACAGAGATGTTAAATTGCTCACTCGAAGCCTCAACCTTAGTGAAAGGAGAGCCAGGATTCAAACCCAGATACACAATCCTCCAAAATCTAGGACTGTTGTCACTATACCCCTGTGGAACTTGTACTGGTTCACCCACAATGGCATTGAAATTACTTATTTGTGTATTTATTCTTGCACTAGCCTAAATATTTCTGGAGGTCTTTTTCTACTTGCAAGCCCATTTCCTGTCAGATGGATGAATCCAATGAGATAGCAGGTGAATGAATGGATGGATAGATGGATGCATGAACAAATATGTAAGAGATTAATTGAATGGATTTTTCTGAGGGTCTATCCAAGTACCTTTCAAGAGTGTTGTGATACTCATAGATCTAAATCTAATTAATCACTTACATTTCAAAATTTCAACAAAAAGTCTACCACAACTTTAAATAAAACATATAAAATGGAATGGTTCTGAATAATGTACTAATAACAGAACCAGGAACAGAAGTTCTGCCCACAGTGTAAGTTTCTTGCAGGCACAGACCATGGATAGTGTGTTTGTCCTTGGTATTTGTCCTCTGAACATATTTGGTATGCCTATACTGAGAGTCTAATCAGTCAACAGTTCTGATTACAGTCATGCATGGCTGGCTCTTTAAATGACAGAAATTAAGTCCAATATTGAAACTAACAAAATAACATTTTCTGGTAAACAAATAATTCTAGTCTTATCCTTAGAGGAAGAAGAGATCTAATGTTTTACCATATGAGGAATCATCATTTACTATCTTCATACTGAAATCCTAATGATGCTATCAAACATCAAACTGAATGTTGATTATGGGCAGGAATGGTACAGAAAATATGTAACCACTGGTAGATATAGGCACCAACTATTCAGAGAAAATGACACAGCTTACTGGAAGGATGTCTCAAAACGCCAGGGTAGATGCCAGTGTAGATAACATCTCTGATGCAGTTTGTGGAATGTAAACATCAGCCCTACTCACAGGTGCTTCGGGATAAGGAGAAATGTAGGTTGAAGAGTAAAGGAAAATTAATAAGAGGGAAGAGGACCATAGAATGAGGCTATAATGTATGGATTTGATTTTAGAAACAGGATAAAGTATAGTTTTTAGACTTGAATCACACCAGTAAGAGCAATCTTGTAGCAAGGCACAGAGGTTACCAAAACTACAGAGAGCTTGCATTTTTGGTGCAAGATAATCTGAGTATTCACCGAGAGGTCCTGACAAATGACAGAATCAGTCCAGTGGTTTGGGGGGTTAAATTGAACATTTAGGTCTATCTAGATTATCTGGTTTAGCTGTAAGGAAAGGAGAAAACTATTCTGAACTTGAAAAGAATATCAAATGTGTTGGCAGGTTCATCTTCCATTCTTCTTGCCTCCTTTTCTTTTTTTTCTGTCTGAATTACCCAGCATCCATCTCTGTTGCTGATACAGAAGATACTTTGCTCTGTTCTGGACCCATCACTAGCTCTAGCACTACTTGCTTATTTCTGCAGATGGTCACATAATTTGGGAATTTAGTCCTAAAATATTTTAATGCAAGGTAATGAAGACAAATTAGCAAGATTAGGCAATGTAAGTAGTGGATTTTCCCCCATGACTTTATATGAAAGAGGCCATTGTTGAGTATTGACCACTGCCAAGTTCTCAACTCTCTTATCCCACAGTCCCATTACTCAGTTCATGCTGCTTTTTCTCTTTAGAAATGCCTTTCCTAAGATCTTCTGCTGTAGAAAGATTTATCCTTAAGGACTGATTTAAATGTCAGCTCTGTGAAGTCTTGCCTATTTCCTGAGATAGAACCAATCAGCTCACATCTGTGATTGTGGCAGCACAGCTGCTTTGGAATAGTGCCTCGTTGTGGTGTGAACTGCAGGTGCTTCTCAAATAATTCCTCTTGAATTATCCAGGACTACGATAAATATTAGAATCTATATTTTAAAATCATTGGCATAAGAGAATATGTTAATATTTATATCAAAATGTTTACTTGGACCTAAAAGGGTTTTTTTGGTCTTATTTCAACAGAAATTAAAACATTTTATGGACACCTAAAGGTACAAATGTAAGTGATTAAATTATATGTGCCCACTGCGTCTGATAAGTAAATTGTCCCTGAATACACATGCACTCACGTATACATTTTTCTCACTTATACAATCCACAGCTGAGAGGAGTTTCTCTGAAAAAAGAAAGAGTTGGTTCTAAAATCTGGTGATGAGACAAATTTGAAAGAAAGGTCATGCAAATCGACATCAAAAAGGTTCTTTAAAGAAGGTTTATATATTTTTTATGGAATTATTACAAATAACTAATGACTTTTTAAAAAATTTTAAAACTCATGACAGTGTCTTACTTAAAAATTTTCTAGATAGAACTGAGGCTACAGCAGACATTAGCAGTCATCTGTTTTGTGTGGACATATGTCACTTTAGAGCAATATTTGAGTTAATCTGAAATAAAGTAACTATTCTTTGCATGATACTTCACAATTTACAAGCATTTCATATATATTATTCATATTATATGAATATTTAGAGCAATATTTGAGTTAATCTGAAATAAAGTAACTATTCTTTGCATGATACTTCACAATTTACAAAACATTTCATATATATTATTCATATTATATGCACACCAATTTGAACGCTTGATATCATTTATTTTTCATTTGGCAGCAAGGAAAACAAGCCTCAGACAGATTAAATGACTTATCCAAGGTTGCACGACTGGTAGTAGAGTCTGGGAAACATGCCCAGTTCTAATTCCAGAATCTCATTTTCTTTCTACTGCTTCATGCAGCCCATAGGAAAAAAGCGGCTATGTGAACACGTGCATAAAAATGCTGAGCTCATTTTCTGAGGAGATTGATGTTCTTTTAGAGAACTTAACGGCATTTTTTGGAAATGTAATTTTGTTGTGGATTTAGTTCTAAAACATTTTAATAAGATGGTTGACAAAAAGTTTTTTCAGTGGAAGTCTGAACTGAATGGTATTTGTAATTTATTTTTATTTCTATGGATCACAAACTTTGGTCAAAAGAATGATAAATATGTCAGAAATGTAGAGATAGTTTATACATATTTTAATTTCAAGTTCCAAGTCTTTGTTTTTTAGATTGTTCCAGTTCCCTCTTCTTTCTTTCTCTTCCCAGTTTCTTAAGCCTATCCTCCTTGAGTAAATAAATTAAAATAAACTCGATTTTGAGAGTTTTCTTTTATCAATTCTTTTGCTCCTGAAAAGGGCAATCTCCTCACAAAAGAAATAAATGGAAGGAAGTAGACATTGAGCTGGTCTAATCTTGACAAATCCAAAATTGTGTAGAGCATGGAAATGACATCATACATTATCTAGAAAAAAATGCAGCCTTATTAAAATTGGTATGGATCTTCACTCTTCACAAGAAAACTAGGCAAAACAAAAAATGAGACTTTAAGGATTTCAAAAGAACATGAACCAAAGCCATACAATACACAAGCTCACCATGTCAAGTATGAACGAGATAGTTTGGTCAGACTTGCATGAGCTAGTCTGACTCAAATGAAAATTATATTAAACTAAGTGTGCAAGGTCAAAAAGTAATTGAAAAAATTCAATGTGTGCATGTCATCTCGGTTCAATTTAATTTTGATTATTCACAGACGAAAGATTGGGGAACCTATATAAGACTTTTTTCTGGTATGTATTTCTGAAGCCTTAAAATATTTATGTATTACTTTATTCAGAGATGAAAATTAATTTTACAAATGTGTTTTACATATCTTATATCTTATTTCATTTGCAACATAAATACATATAATAATACTGCAGGGTTTTCATATACACAACCTACTTTTGTTACACATTCTATATTCTTCAACTTTTTGGTCTCTAGATCACAAAATAAAAGGTATATTTCAGGTGCAGCACCCTCAAGCTAGATTGACTTATCTATGACTTATCTTCAACTTGCACTCTAACCAGAAAGCCAGCAGTTCAATCAAATGCTACAGTTACAACCTGGCTCAACACAGCAATGAAGGCCTTGAAGCAATGTTTGCACATTATGTGTTCTTTGTGGTCAGGCAAATTTGTTGCCATAGTAGTGAATTTCATTTGAAAATCTAAGAACAACATTTGTTGCCCCATATTTTACTGATTGACACATGGAATGGTCCCAGAACTTTGCATAAACATTGGAATGAAGAGGAAATAGTCAATAAAGATAGGCTGCTTTGCTGGGCAGTTGGGGTTTGGGGGATATTTTTAATACCTATTTATGAAAGGTCTAAAATGTTTCAGGCATGTGTTAAGTGCTTTGAAGAAAACACAAACCCAACCTCAAAGAATTCAAAAGGGTTATCAGTATCTTATCTTTGAAATCTAGAATAATAGCTGCTTAGTAAATGTTGGTTAAATCAGTATGTGATTGCTTACTATTGTAAAAAGGCTGATAGACCTAAGCAACTTAGCAAGACTGCCTCAAAATAAAAAGAGAAAGGGATGTGGCTTAGTGGTTAAGTGCTCCTGGGTCCCTGATACCAAAAAACAAAACAAAACAAAAAACCAACCAAACAAAAAACTGATAGAGACACAGACACAGAAACCAGGGTGTCAGAGTAAATAAAAATATCAGGCATCAATGCAATGAGGGGGATAATAGTAGGTGTGGCCGACATTAGACAACCCAGAGGAGAGATGTGGTATAAAAAAATCTTCTTACAGTTAAAAATGTAAGTGAATTTTACCAGAAAGTAAAAAAAGAAGCTAATGAAAACACTGGAAAATTAAAACTTTTACAATATTTACTTTGAAAACTTGACTTCATTGATAATATACCATATTGTGTCATCTTAAAGTATAAATTGTAAAACCAACTTTGGAAACTTTATGACTTGCCATTCAAAAAATCTTCAATGTTTTAAAACTTTCATTTTTTTCCAACCACTTAAGCTTCTAGAATGAGTAATTATAGATTAAGAAATATTTTTACCCTAGTAATTCTTTAATAACTTTTGAAATTAGTGTTTTTTGTTTTTGTTTTTTGGTACTGGGGATTGAACTCAGGGGCACTCAACCACTGAGCCACATCCCCAGCCCTATTTTGTGTTTTTTTATGTAGAGACAGGGTGTCACTGAGTTGCTTAGCGCCTCGCCATTGCTGAGGCTGGCTTTGAACTCATGATTCTCCTGTCTCAGCCTCCCTAAGTGCTGGGATTACAAGCATGAGCCACCACGCCCGGCTTGAAATTAGTGTTTTAATCTAGAGAAAGGATGCTATGCTACAGATAGGATGATGCGAATGGTCAAAAGTAAAATTAATAGTGAAAGACCAATGCTCATGCAACTTAATGGCATACCAGAAAATTCTTAGCTTAATTTTTTTCAATTTTACTTTTAATAAAATTACACAGAGCAATAGCTAGTAATAACTTGCATTTATATACTGAAAATACTTTTTACATCTTCACGATGAACTTTTAATCCACTTGAATTGATAGAAATGGAATCAGAACTAGAAGCAGGTCATCATCTTGACATAATTGTTGAAGTCTGCCAAGGTTCAAAGAGTACTTGGCAAATTAGAAAAACCAAAGAATGCAAAAGCATGATATTTCAGATCTGTGACATTTTGGCTATAGGAAATTTTTGAATTGGAAAGCATGATAAATCTTAAAAGGACAATTTCTACCTAGCCTTTATGAGAAAGAGGCATTGTTAACAAATACATTAATATACAATTCTAACAAAAATTTCTTCCTTCTTATAAAAAGCCAACTATCAAAGAGTTATCTGCTGCCAAGACAGCTTTAGCCTTTGTCACAGCCAACGGAGACTTTTCTATCCTACAAACCTGACAGTGTTCAAAGCCCTTTCAAAAAGAGGTCCAGACTTCCCATCAAGATATACCTGTGCTTTCTTTTTTTATTTTCTTAAAGTTTTTTTCTATGCTTTCTTTATAAAGTAATACAAGCATAACACAACTCTCCCAAAGACCTGAATAATAAATACATTTCTTTCATTTTAATCTTTTTTGCAAAAACTGACTTACAAAAAATTTGACCTTCTCAATGATATTGTGTAGAAAGTTTAAATTGCATTTGACAATATATAATTTTGTCTGGTAACTGTGTAGTCACTTAGACATTAGTTAAACTTACAATGTCTCAAGCAATTCACAGAATACTATCTTAATTTTAAGATTATCTAAACTGGGCGGGGTGGTGCAAGCCTGTAATCCCAGCACTTAGGGAGGCTGAGACAGGAGAATCAGGAGTTCAAAGCCAGCCTCAGCAACTGTGAGGCGCTAAGCAACTCAGTGAGATCCTGTCTCTACATAAAACACAAAATAGGGCAGGAGATGTGGCTCAGTGAGTTCAATCTCCAGTACCAAAAAAAAAAAAAAAAAGAATTATCTAAATAAAATATAGATTTGTTTAAAAAATTTAGAACTTATCTACTCTATTCTTGTGAATACTGGTGATAAATTAAAATATGAATGCCAATGAACAGATCAGTAAGGAACTCAGGAAAATTTGATTCTATTCAAGCAATAAAATTTTATTTTCAAAAGATAAAATGGCAACTATCAAAATTATTGAACTTCCTACACACATGAGCCCCCTAAAGTCTCTGGATCCCACTGTACCCCAGTGCTATATTAATAATTTTACTCTGTTTTAAAAAAAAACACAAGTAGATTGTAAAAATACAAAAAGTCTGGACTATAGATTCATTTTGGAAATGAAGACATTCACTTCATTAGAACCAATAAGAGCAAACTTGGAATGTGGCTCCTTCCATCAGAGGGAAAGCATTTATTTTCCAGAATACTAGGGTGAGAGCCCTGAGAGGACAATGTTCTGAAGATGTCCAGGGAAGTAACCAAGTGGAAGTGACCTGCAGAGGAGGAAGCAAGGCAAGACGTTGCAGTTGCCTAAAGAAATGAGGTTCAGGAAATTTAAAAAGAGGTAATAGAGCATAGCGGGTTTGGCTCAGAGGGGGAAAAAAGACATATAATTATAAAAATTGGGGCAAGTAATTAGAAAAGGTCCAAGTAGAGTCTTCTCTGTTTTAGGCTGATATAGAACCCAGTGCTTAAGTTTTACCTGAACACACTAGTAAAGGGAAAAAATGTTTTTCACTGTTGCTAAGGAAAAAATTATAGGCAGAAGCCCAAAAAGTGAGTATAGTATCAGTAAATTATACCCAGAGATGTCTTCCCACACAGGTATCCAACAGGTTTTTTAGTTCTTAGAAAAGGTATCTTAGTTCTTAGAAAAGTAATAATAAAATTTATAGACTTCTAGTCTAAGAAAAAAGAAAGAAGTCACATTGATCAATACAGGAATGAAAAGGGAGACATCAATACAAAGCACAGAGTCATTACTAAAATAATGAGGACATTATTAAAAATATTTTTCCAGCTAACCTGAGAGTTTAGATAAAGTGGTCACAGATCCTAGAAAAAAACCAGTAAAACTTCTTTAAGAAGAAATAAAACAAAAATAGTCCTATATGTATTAAAGAAACTGAATCTAAAATTAAGAATCTTCTCCCCATACAGACCAAAAAAAAAAAAAAAATCCAGGCACAAATAGGCTAGTGAGTTTAAGAAAGAACTATTGTCATTTTTTTTTTTTTTTTGCAGTGCTGGGGATTGAACCCAGGACCTTGTACATACAAGGCAAACACTCTACCAAATGAACTATATCCCCAGCCCAGTACTATTAGTCTTACATGAACTCTTGTAAAGAATAGAAGAGATGGGCTGCTGCAACTCACTTATGAGTCCAGCATAGCTTTTATGCCAAAATATGCCAAAGACATTATAAGACAGAAAATTAAAAGATAATCTCTCTCAAAAACACAGGTGTAAAAGTCTTAAACAAAATACTACCAAATATTAACCAATGTATAAAAAGTATTATCCATCATGACCAAGTTGGATTTTTCCTAGGATTTCAAAGGTAGTTTCCCTTTTGAAAAGCAATGAATTCAATTTGTTAGATTTAGAAATGAAAAAGATAATGTAATAACAGAGATGCAGGAAAAAGATTTAATAATTTTTAACACGCATCTGTGATCTAAAAAAGATTTTTCCAAAACCCAAAAATAGAAGGCATCACAGACTAAAGATGGTTGCACATTCTTTGTTACTTCTCCCATTTAGAAGTGGAATCTAATTTCCTTCTTGAATCTGGGTTTATCTTAGTGATATTCTTGACAGTAGAAGATAGCAAAGGGATATTCTGGGACTCCTAGAGTTGATCATAAAAATCTTGAAGCTTCCACTCAAGTTTCTTTTAATACTATCTCTGATAGCCTTGAACTGCCATGTAAAAAATCCAACTATCCAGAGACCATCATGCTGGAGAGACCCTATATAAGCACCATGTGAATAGTTCCTGCTAAGCCAGCTTTAAATCAATCCCACCAAAGGGACACAAGTGAGAGAAGCCATCCTCTACCTGAGTACACCCAAATGACCTCTGTCGATATCATATGAAACTGAATTCCCCCCCCCCAGGGTTATGCTCATTATTAATGTAGCAATTGAAAACTCAAGGACATCTCGTACTTAAATGGTATAACAAATGTTACCAATTATTTTTTGACTAGCTAAGGAGGATCTGAGACACCAGAAAATGCTGGAATGACATACAGAATCTCCTATTACTTCACTAGAACAGGGGTTGGCAAACATTTTCTGCAGAGTCCTAAGTAGTAAATATTTTACACTTTGTAGGCCAACAGGGAAGAAAAAAAAAGAAATATTATGTAGTTATTGTACTTACATAGCAAGAGGGAAAATAAACTTTCCCAAATTTTTTGTTGAAAACTTGATTATATATAATTCAAACTTAATGATTATATATAATTTATATATAATTGTATGTAATGATTATATATAGTGTATTTTTTTTGTAATATAGGTCAACTGAGAAGAATGTAGTGGTTATAATAGCATTTATTTTAATTAAAGTTCAAAATTAATGTGCCTATATCAAATAAATTAAAAGTGTTCATCTACAAAAAACATTCTAAACTCATAGAACATACAAAAATAAGCAGCATACATGCACTGCATACACTGCGATATAAAAAAAAATGTAAATAGACTAGATTTTCTTGAAGCTCCTGTACCATTAAATGAACACACAAGGTAGAATTTTTTTTTGTTTTACATGCTTTTCTACTGCTTTGGCAGAGCAAGAAAGGTCTACAAACAGTTGTAGAAGACCTTCATGTGATTCTCATAAGTAAGGGAAAGCAAAACTGTGTCCTTCAGGTTCTCTTACCTTTTTATGTTTTAATTTTTTTCCTACATCCCTTGATTTCATGTAAGACCCCATTTAGAAAGCCGCTCTATCGCTCTGGCATAGAGTTCTTGAATAGGTTATGCTCCTCTAAAGAATACATATTTGGGTCTTACGCTCAAGGTGACTCATTCTCCATCTGTAACATGTCCTCTGAGTTTAGGAATCTTCACCAACAGAAAACAATTCTTTTCCAAAGCAAAATTTTTCCAACATCAATCATTTAAGTTGGATTAAAACTGCTTTAAATTTGACTAAAATAGAGGCCAGTTACTTCTCTGCAAGTACCCTTTGTACCCTAGGGATAATTCCATCTCTTCTAAGCGTGTGACAATGTCTCCTTGACTACAGGAAGTGTGTTGCTAAGACGCGCATTGTTGTGCTTGATCTAAAACAAAAACCAACACCATCAATGAAAACAATTGTGTGGCATAATGGCTTCCTATCTGTGATTAACTTTGAGGTTTTTGTTAAAACCTAACAGACTGTATCTGGAAAACAAGGTGATTTGAGGGGAATCAATGTTCTAAGAAAAATTCCAGTAACTCCTACTAAAAATTGTACACTATCATTAAATAAATTCACGTCGCTAGCAAATAAATACTTTTTAGACAATTGAATTCAATTACTCTAGGATTAAAACAATACTATGTTGGAATAAACAACACTTTAGTTGTCATGACTAAGCATCCCCCTATTCTCCCATTTTATTTCTTTGTATGAAAACATTTGTTTTGCAACTCTAGTAATGTAGAGCTTTGAAAACTAAATTATTTTCAAAATTCTCTAGTAGCTCAATTGGTTTGAAATGATACAGAGGCGAGTGCAAAATGCTTAAAATATTTGTACAAGCAGATGATGAAGCTTAAATTAGAATTTCTTCATTATCTTTGTGTGTTTAGAATTTCAAAGGAGCTCATACCTACCCTCAGACTCTTACATGATGTTTCATTTGCATATACTGCCTTATAATGGGTGAGTCGTATGTGTATCTTATATTTCCTTTGGGGAATTTATCAGTCCCTTATCCACATATTTCCATCTAGAGAACTATAACAATGACAGGCCAAATTAGGTTGATAAAACTACCAGCTTCAATGAGTTCCCACCAATCTGAGCATTTTCATCTTGATAAGGAAATGAAAGGATCAATGTAAGCATTGTCTACTTTTCTAACAGGATTATATTTTAGCTTACTTGGGCGGAGGGGGGTGCTTTGCTCTGGAATATACTAATTAGAACCCTAAGGAATTTAACATTTTTTGCTTACCTAACATGTTAAATATATATCATGCTCTTTCTATTGGAATATGTTCTCTTATGGGAACGATAAATTTTCAATCTCTTTTTCTTATTTGGCTCAACTGAAATACAGCTTCTATAAGCCTAGGCGAGACCATTCCTAAGAGCAGTGAAGTTTCCTACAGTGAATTTGGTTACTTCAAAAGGTCAGATTCATCAGAAGTCTCATTGGCTGTTGGCTTTATTTGTCACCTGGGAATGGAACAGAGGAATCATGTCAAAAGATTTCTTTACTCAGTTTTGAGTGCTTTTCATGAAATGACTTAATATGTTCCATTGTTTTATTTACTATTTCTATGTCTCTTCTTCATGATTGTTCCATTTTATCTCTGTGCACTATGGAAAGGAGAGCATGTTTTGATATAAATAACCACATATGGCAAGGAGGTCCTTGTTAATCGATTGTTTTTTAAATGAGTTCTACTATTAGCAATTAACTGGAATATCTAATGTAGAACCAGATGACCAAAAGGAGGCGAATTAAAACCACTGGGCAAGGCTTTATTGCAAATACACGTTCTTGGGCTGAAATCTCCCGTCCATCGGAGTGTGTCCGGGAGAATGGCACCCGTGTTCCGGGGTACAGAAATTTTAAAAGGCCCGGTCAGGAAGGGGAGGGCTTAAGGCAGGAAGAGAAGGTCAGAGTCCTTCCTGGATGAGGCAGGAAAAGCCCACTGATTGACAGGAGGCGCCTCTACTCCTGACGTCAGTGTCTGGCTGGCCACCCCTAAGTGGACACCCTGAACCCTGAACCAACCTAACATCTAACTTTTCTCTGAATTTTCCCAAAGCACCATCTTAGCATGTATTATAGGCTGAAGTGTATTGCCCCAAAATTCATAGGTTGAATTTTAATCCCCCCTCAAGATCTCCAGAATGTGTATTTACTTGGGGATAGGATCTTAAAGGGATAATTAAGTTAACATGAGGTCAGTAGGGTAGGCCCTAATCCAATATGACTGGTATCATTGTAAGAAGAGGAGAGTAAGACACAGGAGACCACATGAAGACACACAGAGAGAATGCCATCTATGAGCAAAGGAGAGAGTCCTCCGAAGAAACCAACCCTATGGACACCTTGATCTTGGACGCCTTAGTCTACAGAAGTATGAGAAAATATATTTCTATTGTTTTTGCCACTTATAGTCAGGCTGTTCGTTTTAGCAGCCCTACCTAACTAATATAGTATGCCACATTGGGCAATAGTTATGTATGCATATATGGTATTTTAACTCCTAGGGCCTCATCTTATGTGTTCTTTGGAATCAAAGTTCATGTTCTAAACATTTCTGTGTCTTCAACAAGCATTCCTTTGCACATAGATGTTTAATAAATATAAACTGAATGAATAAGCTTGTTAATTTTAAAATATAGAAATGGTATAATATTTGTAAGATAATTTAAAACAAACTTGAAAATATGCTTTTAGAAAGACATTTAATTTTTAAACAGTATTAAGGAAAAAGACAAAAACATGATGTTCTACTGTGAATAACTAACATAATCTTGAGATAATTATATATATACACATATACACACACATATACATACATTTTATATTTATATCCATGAATGATTGTATTAGTTCCCTATTGCTACTATAACAATTAAATGGCCTAAAACCACACAAAAAATTCTCTTACCATTCTGGAAGTCAGAAATCTAAAAACAAGGTGTTGGTAGAGATGATTCTTCCTGAAGGCTTCAGGGAAGAATGTTTCATTCTCTTTCTTTCCCAGTTTCTAGAAGTTCCCTACATTCCTTAGTTTCTGACTCTTTTCTTTATCTTCAAAGGGTATCTTTTCAACCTCTGGTCCCTTCATTGTATCTCCTTTTTCTGACTTTGATCCTTGTGCTTCCCTCTTAGAAAGAAACTTGGCAATGACATAGGGCCCCCATCTCAAAATCTTTAATGATATCTGAGCTGTCCCTTTTACTATTTCAGATAATGTATTCACAAGCCTCAGGCACGAGGACATAGACCTCACTGGGAGACCATTTGTCAGCCTACCATGAACTTGGGCAGGCTTTTGGGCTAGTCATGGCAAAGAGGCTGAGGCAGCTAAGAAACTGCACAGAGAAGGAAATGGGAAAAGTTCTGCATGGAGGACAAGCCTAGTAAAGGCAGTAAGCAGGCAGAGGGCCAGTGCTAAGATACACATCACAGCTGGAAGCGGTGTCTCACGTCTGTAATTCCAGCACTTTGGGAGGTTGAGACAAGAGAATCGTGAGTTCACCAGCCTCAGCAATGGCGAGGTGCTAAGTAGCTCAGTGAGACCCTGTCTCTACATAAAACACAAAATAGGCTGGGGATGTGGCTCAGTGGTCGAGTACCCCTGAGTTCAATCCCCAGTACCAAAAAAAAAAATGCACATCACACTCAGGGGTCATACAAATATATGAAAGTAAAGGTTATTCTCAGTTTCTATTAAGCCCTCTATCACATTAAATTAGCTTTTAATTTATGTAGTAGAATGGAGAGGTAGAAAAATGTTAACTCCATTCAGACCATGAATCTTGGCAATTGTTACAGACCCATGTCCTAAAAAGTACTTAAACCTTACAATATCATATTAAAACCTAATTTGATATAGCTTAATCACTTTAATAGAACTGCTGAGAAAGTGACACCATTAAATTTCAGAGATCTGTATATAATGATTATATCTCTGGAGGAAGTGCAGAATATAGTTTAATAATTTATTCAGAGATTATGATCAGTTAGGCACTCTGGAGGGAAATTTTATACAAATACAAAAAAAACACAAATAAGTAAAGAACAAAACAATTTCAGTTTTGGAAATAAATGGTAAATTTAGTATATTTTTTTTGCCAGAATTTTCCAGATCTATTATCTACTTTCCTTAATCAGATCCAACCTTATAGCCATATGAAATGAATACAGTTTATGAATATCTTTAATCTTTCTACCCGTATCTATTTACCAAATCTAGAGCTTTAATATTCTTCTTTTCTTTTTTCAATTTTTTTTGTTCTAATTAGTTATCATGACAATAGAATTAAGATTCTTCTCAAATATAAAACTAAGTCATATTTTTATGACTCAGGGAATGTTAAACCCACAAAAAATTGTGAAAATTTTCACATACACCCCCACACACATTTTGTCATGCCATAAAAACATTCAAGACATACAAAGGCATCTGAATAAATTTGAAACCCTTAAAATATAACATGTACAGCAAAAATCACCAGAACTGTTTTTAAATAGTCACTGTCATTTACATATTTGAGCAAACAGACAAATGCAATATTTTACAGTATTTTACAAATGCAATATTTTACTTTGAGTAGAGTGATAAATTCTTCTCCAGGTTTTAGTTCTTTATTAGCTGCACACTAAGGTAAATCACCTAACTTCTCTAAGCCTCAGTTTCCTCCTCTAAAACATGAAAGGATTAAATTAAGGAACTGTATAAATTGCTTCCCATTCTTAGATTTTATGATTTTTAAGCCTGGATTCTCATTACTTGTATAGTAAACCCCCATTATGTTGAATTTCATGCAAGATTTATAACTTTTAGTCAAAATAAAGTGTAGAAAGGCAATCAATGATAGAATCAACATATAGTTCCTATAACACCTGGAGATAAAACAACCAAGGAGGGAAATTAAGTGAAAAGAAGGTATTGGGAGCTGTTACTAAAAAGGAAAAAACATAATTTCCTTATATACCAATTTGTCTTTCCACGTGTCTCTAGATTCTGTCTGTGTGATCCAGCTGTAGTGGGTACTCTGGGAATTGAGGTGTATTTTCCAGTAAGAGTTTTTGAAAGATAAGTGAGGTGAGAAAGCAAAAACAGAAGGGTAGCAGTAGTTATCTGAAGTCCTTGGCAAGAGAATTAGACAACTACATACAGATGTGACCTCAGATCTGCCATGTAAAGAACACACACAAGGACTGGGATTGTGGCTCCGTGGTAGAGCGCTTGCCTCGCATGTGTGAGGCAGAGGGTTCAATCCTCAGCACCACATAAAAATAAATCAATAAAGATATTGTGTCCACCTACAACTAAAAAATATTAAAAAAAAAAAAAAAAAAGAACACACACAAGCTATTCTGACATCTACCCAAGACCAAAAAACACCAGTTTGTATAAAAAGCATTGAGAGCAGAGATCCAGCAGAGGACTGTGAACCATTGGCAGGGGCAGAAATAATTCTTCCATAGCAAACTCTTCATTTTATGCCTTTCTTATCTTACGCATTTAAGTCTAAATGCTCTGCTACCTGACTGTGGCCCTCCTGTCCTGTCCACCTGCACTGATGACCCCAGGACCATTAGCTGTGAATGGAAAAGACCAAGGTGTTCGCAGAGAACAGATGGGTACATATGGCTGTAGGCAGTTCAGTCTGCCCAGAATTACCAGCTTATTCTGGTAGAATTTAGAAAATGAACCAAAGAAACCACTCTGTTCAGACAAAGCAAAACATCACCACTTCCTCCTCTGCATGCATAACTGTAAAGCTATCTGGATAACTGAAAGCTACACACGTTAGTCCTGTTGATTACAAAAAGCCAGGAAATAAATAAAGTCGTTTTCTGGGACTAGTTGAGAATGACTTTCATTTTATGTCAGTTAATGAACTGGATTATTGGGGGTTGGAGCAGGAGAAGGCATTTTGTATTTCCAAAGAATGTTTAAAGTTAAACAAATCTGGTCAGGAATGCAATTAAAAGCCTTTCAAAACAAAAATTTTCCTTGACTACTAAACAAAGTTTTACATGAGAAAGACAAAGGTTTTAGAGACAAAAGAAATGTAAGCAATTACCTATTTTTATCAAAGGCATAATCTGAGCTGCTTACAGTACCAGTGTTTGCTCCCCACCTCCTGGTCTAAATTAGGTATGAAAGGAGGAAAATCTATGTAATTTCCCTTAAGACATAGTAGGAAGTATTTCATTTTTCAAGAAAAACCACATTCTCCAATGAAGTCCATGTAATAAAATGTCCTTCCTGTTTGCTCCACTCCCCACCCCGTTTGTTACTCAACACCTCATCATTGACCTGAGGGACAAGGTTGGCACACTTATGGATAGGCAGGTGTCCTTTATTGGATTTCATACGCCTATTACAAGAGGGACCAGAAAATATAAAACCAAAAGAATGTAGAGAATCTGTCTGGAATGTAGCTCCTCGGAATCTACTCAAGGTAGGCCCGAGGATAGGAAGAAGTCCAGGTTGCTCAAACACTTTAAATTTTGCAACATCAGAGAACATTAGATATAGAAGGGTAGGTCAATGTTGGAACATCCAAGACTGAAGCAAAGCAAAAGCCTGATGTGCAGGGCATAGCTCTCACAGTCTGGCCAACGCCAGGAGTGAGGCTACAGTATACAGTATACAGTATTATTTTTATTATATTATTACTCCTCAAGGCTTAATTTAAATATTAGATTTTCACATTTATTCATTTTGTTCCTCTAAGTAAAGCTCTTGAAAAATATTAAGTAGCAGTGTCTTCAAGGTTAAAATTTTTGTTAGGAAACTTAATACCTAGACAATGTTTCTAGCCCTTTCAAGTCAACTGCACCTGATGATATTTTTTTT
>CM053404.1:82516510-82530690 GCA_028644305.1 Xerus rutilus
AAACAATAGTTCTTTTTTTTTTAATGTTTATTTTTTAGTTGTAGGTGACAGAATATCTTTATTTTATTTTTATGTGGTGCTGAGGATCGAACCAATGCCTTATGCGTGCTAGGCGAGCACGCTACCACTGCGCCATAATCCCAGCCCCACCTGATGATATTTTTGTGTGTGTGTGATGACTGACGAGTTAAACTAGAACTCATGGTCACTGATATCTGCATGAAAAAAGTAATTAAGCATTGTTATTATAGAGATCAACCCTCAAGCTACCAGTTAAGCACCATGATATTGTCCTGTCATCTCACCATCTCACTTAAACAAGAGAGGGTTCTAATAACATTTTATGATGACTTTTTATTTTTCACTAAAATATACTACAATGTCTGTTATTTCATTCTGATTATGAGTGTAAGGATGTGTGTGTGTGTGTGTGTGTGTGTGTGTGTGTGTGTGGAGAGAGAGAGAAAGAGAGAGAGAGAGAGAGAGAGATGATAACTAAGACAAACTGAGCCCAGTAAAATCAAGTGTCTGGACTGGCAAAATAACAGATTGAATAAGATATAGTTTCTTCATTACCAAAGCACTCCACAAGATGCCTAAACAATTAGAAAATTTGGTCAAAACCAATGATTGAGAACAATGAGGGCAAACAACTAACTAGATTTCCACTTTCAACTAGTCACATGCTTTAAAAAAAAAAAAACTACCAGTAAATCTTATCAATTATCTCATATGCAAAATGACAGAAGTCTCAAGTTGCAATTTCAAAATCCCTTCTAAGGTTAAGTCATTCAGCCACAAAGCTTACAAATTATCTGCTGCTAAAAGACAGGCAAAATTTTATTTCAGCCATGTGACACTAGACAGAAATCACTTAAATTCAAAATAAGGCAGGTCTAGGATATAACCAGATTATCTTAATTGTATCAGCCAAATGCTTTTCTATTGCATTATAGAAGCAAACCATCAGGACTGTTCCTTTGCAGGTTCATAGGTCAGTATACAGCTCCCTGGAGATGTTGAGGCGGGCATGCAGTAACTTTAAAATCAGAACAGTTATCCAATTTTTTGCTAGAGAAGAAAAAGGACTATTTGAACGTATCTTCTCTACCATTCCAGTGCAGCTCTGATATAACTTAAAGTATATTCAAAATTGTTTTTCATGAAAGTTTTATGTGTATCCTACTATATACTATGTCTATAAAATGAAAAAGAGATTCAAGGTAATGGCATGCTAATGAATTTGAAAACTTCAAACAGGCAAATGGTATTTCCTATTAAATACATGAAAGCTTTTTTTTTTTGACATTGTTCTTAATCTTAGAAATACTACAAAAGATCCACTCAATTCCCCTTTTCACCATACAATTTGCCTCTACTTTAGTAAACATGAGCTTTCTCAGTTATACTGCTAGAACTAAAGGTCTAATTTGAGAAAGGATTTCACAGTACTTAAGCAGACGTTTACACATCTGTTTCTGAGTAAACAAATAAAAAGGGAGCAAGCCCTTGACAGAGGTGTTTCTGGTGAGATGAGCATCCATCATGTGTCGTTGCTTACCCTTATTGAGCATTTTGTTATACATATCAGAGGGTATACCCAGGGCCGGAAAGAACTCAGGAATGAGAGACAACCATGCTCATGGTGACTGTTTAGGGCGACAATGAAGCTAGACTTACAGTAGATTTCATGTGGGTTAAGTCTCATTTATAAACAGGAACCAAAAGATTTATAAGGGCTATGCAGACTGCATACAACACTCAGGCTTTAAGCAGACAGAAGGAAGGGATTCTGGCTTCTGTAGAGACAGCTGGAGAACCTCTTGCCTGTCCCAGAGGAGGGGGCTGATGTAATGACACTATAACCTTCAGGTCAGCAAGCTGCAGAGAATAGCCCAAGGGGCCCTTGGCAAAGATGATGTTACTTTTACCAGGTCCCATGTGGAAACGTGAAATGGGAAATCAAAACTGAAACTGTCATCTGCACAGGAGCAATCAACATGGGCTTCATCTCCACAAATGTGCTGTGTGTGTGCCCACACCCAGTTCCCAGGTCTTCAGTTTCAGTGCCCCACCGTGTGAGGGGATAATGGTACCTCTCCAGAGTGGAGCCTTTGGAATGATACTGGGAAAGAGCAGTGACCTGGGAGTTGGGGCTCCAACCTCAGATTAGTCATCAGCCAGGTACCAGAGCTGGCCTCTCTCCTCTGAATTCCTCTTCCCAGTGATTCACCTCAATCCCCCTCCTCCATTCTTTTGTCTCAGCTCTGAGTTCATCCCTCAAGGCCTTTCCCAAGAGCATTTAAAATTTCCTGAATTGTCTTCCTGCCTCTAGTCTCTCATCTTTTTAATCCATCCTTCAAGAATTATCTCTTTAAGGTGACATTTGTTCTTCAAATAAAAAGCGATGCATGTCTAACAAGATGTTAAATAGAAAAGACAAAAAAGCCTATATCATTCATAATCCCACTTTTTCTTATGGATATGAAATAAATAGAGAAACTCCTCCTTTCTTTCTCTCCTGACTCTTTGGACCCCACAATCAAGAGATCATTTTGTATTCTTCTAATCTTTATTCTAGGTTTATAGAAATAAACATTTTATTATTTTTATTTTACCAAATGAAAATAGAATCAGGCTATGAATATGGTTTTGCAAAGGGCTTTTTGTTGTATTTACAACATCTGGTTTTCCAAACCACTGTGAATGAACCTGCTTCTTTCGGCTTAGCTGCTGCACAAATTTCCTTTAATGAATATTCTGTGATTGATTCAACCATTTTTCTCTCGATTGACTTTTCCCTAAATTTTTTTAAAAATGTTTTTTAGTTGTCAATGGACCTTTATTTTGTTTATTTATATGCAGTGCTGAAATCAAACCCAGTGCCTCACATATGCTAGGCAAGTGCTCCACTACTGAGCCAAAACCCCAGCACTTCCCTCAATTTTTGACTAGTAAACAACCCTGCAAGTCATCCTTAGGCATAGATATTTCATATATTTAAAAAGTACTTCTTTTGGATACTGGAGGTGAAATTGCTGGGTCAAAGGCCAAACATTATTTTTATTTTGATAGATAATGTCAATTTGCCTCACTAAAGTTATACCTATATTCACTCCCATCAATCCCATATGAAAGTGCCCATTTTCCCTTGCAAGGACTAAGGGTGTTATCAGTCCACTGAAATGTTGCCAATCAGGTAATTATTATTGTTTAATTTTCATTTATTTATTATCTATATGAATCCTTTTAGCTGACTCTTAGTGGACATTTGTACCTCCTCTTCCATGAATTTCCTGTTTATTATATTTGTCAATTTTCTATCTGGCTGATTGTCATTTTTTCTAGATGATTAGTAAAACTTTCCATTATTAACCTTTGTTTTCACATATGCTGTATACATTTTTTCCAGACTCTCATATATCTTTTAACTTTATTTTTATTCTTTCAAATGATAAGTTTTTACAATTTTTATTATATTGCCATTTCTTTCTATGGTTTCTAGGTTTTCTATTATACTGAGAAATCCTCATCCTAAAATTACAAAATTTTGTTTTATTCCTTTTTTCTAGCATTTTTATAGTTTTAGGCTTTAAAAAAAATGTATAGCCAGGCTCAGTGGCACATGCCCATAATTCCAGCGGTTCAGGAGGCTGAGGCAGGAGGATCAAAGCCAGCCCAGCAATTTAGCAAGGTTATAAGCAACTTAGAGAGACCCTGTCTCTAAACAAAAATATAAAGGGATGTGGCTCAGTGGTTAAGTGCCCCTGGGTTCAATCCCTTGTATCAAAAAAAAGAAAAAAAAAGTGTATAGACTAGATTATCAATTATTATAAAATCATTTGGAATAATCCTTTTTGTCCTCTCATTTATGAAATACTATGACTGTCAGTTATTAAATTATCAATTTATTAATGGATATTTTTAATATTGAGATATTGTATGTTTGTGTATTTACCACATATATTTTAATATCTGATAGGCAAATTTTCTACACCATAAGAGTTCATCCCAAAGGCAGCAACAAATAAGGTCTACAGTCTATAGGACGTAAAATATAAATGAGATTGTTCAAGAAACTCTGGTTTACTTATTAAAAACAATGTTTTTCAAAAAGCACAGACACAAAAAAAATGTTGTTTTTTAGTTCTTCTAAAATATTACCACATATATAGTACTGTTAAAAATAGTATTGTATTATACAGATAATATTTTTAAACATTATCTCATGGTCCAGTTGAAAAAAGTAATGCTTTTTTGTAAAAGCAAACAATTTTCTATCATGTCTTTAAGCTGACAGTAAATTATTGCTACCACATTTTATAGTCCATGTCATGACATAACTCCAATTAGGAAACAATTTATTCTGTCCAGTGAGACAGAATAAATGGCTTATAGTGGCAGTCCATTTTGCAATTGCCAGGACTCTAGTCCAACAGAAATATTTTTTCGCAGATGAGTAGTTCCCAAGAGACCTAATCCCTGGGATCTTCCCTCATAGAATCTGCATTTTTAAAAATCTTTGTTTCAACCCAAAAGAAATAAATTTACACTAAGCTGTATTCTCACCAACACCAAAGTATAGAAAAGAAGCTTTTTCACAAAAGATTATTTAATGACCCAGAGGGAGATAGCATGAGGGATGTTATCAGTGAGGGGCACAGATATTAAAAAGCCCACCACTTCTTCCACAAGATGTTTACTCCATTGCTGCTACAGCCATAGACATTCTGGAAGGAAAGGGGACACAGGAATAGGGTGCCAAAGGGACATCCCACAAACATGATCCCAACCCAGGACTCAGGTCTTGCCAACCACTCCATCCTGTAGCTTTCTTATTCAGTGCAAACATCTTCCCGAGGGGAATGAATGGAAATGTATACAAACCGCTGAATTATTCATGTTCTTCACACTGGGAAGCTAAATGATGAAATGTTCCCAATTTAGCTTGACATGAAGATGCGGATTTTGTTATCCACTAGGCTGTCTTTGTAGCTACTGAAGATCATTCAGGCAGAGGTCAAACATAACTGAATACAGACTGAGAAAAAGTCTGCTACATTGTTCCTAATGAATACCATGTCATTGAAATCAGTGGGCATTCTCCAACCTCCTACAAAGGCACAAAGTTCTCCCAGAGGAGTTAGCATCTGTTTGCACACCTGAGTATCTGCTTCTTCAAGCTGACAGAGACAATTAAACCAGACATATTTTGCATCTTGAATATATAATTATTCTTTATCATAGCCAAGAGCTAAGATCACACCATTATCATTAAAACTGCTTCCCTACCCTTTAAAGATTGTATAGACTGCAAGGCTCGAAGCCCACATCTGTGTGCAATTGTCTTAATCCTTCCACACTAGAAAGCCAGAACTGTGCTTTACTCATTTTTATATCCTTTCCATATCCCATTCTCAGGTTTGCATTCCTTACAGTACAGAGCATAGTACCTTGCACATAGTAGGTGTTCAGCAAACATAAAAGAATTATATGAAGCATCAAATATCGTCTAGAATAGCATCCTCTGGGTGGATATGTGATTCATTATTATTCATATGCATGTCATACTCATTTGAAGATATAATATTTAGATATTTAAAAGCTCTTATACAGAAAAAACAGTTTGTAGAATTTGTATTGAGAATCTGTTGTTTTATATTTTTTCAGATGAATACTAGTTCTTACGTTACATACCAAAAGAAGGCAAGGCATGTCTAACTCAAATATTTACCTTGCTTGTTTCTTTACACATTAAGAATTCAACAAGTTATGAAATTATCTCCAAAAGACATTGTTTAAAAAAAAGAGCAAGGGACAAAACAATGTGCACCGAATGTACATACTTGTATAAAAATATGTCATAAATACATATGACCTATGTATTTATATGGTGCTTGTACATTTATATGCATTGTCTTGAAAGAATAAATAAGCGATATGATAAAAAAAAATTCAGTGAGTAGTTACTACACTAAATGTGTTCTTATGCTTATTCTTTATATGTCCTTCAGGGCTAAGCCAGAGGAAACACTTCAAACACTCCAGAAAGAGGCCACAAACTCCACGTCAACTGAGCTGATGATGAATGCTCAGGTGGCCCTCCTTAGATACACAGCAATGTTTATTTGGTGGGTTTTGAGCCACTCCTTTGCTCTTTCCTGAGAGTCCTCAGAAAAGGGGTTGATAAAATTTAGGGAACCTTAGAATTGGGAATAAAAAAAGTAGTGTCATGGTCTAACACCCTAGGTCAAGGCCATAATGGGAATCAGGAGAGCCAGCAAAGAGAGGAGCAAGCAATGTGGAAAACACTGGAGCAGTGAAACCAGATTCAGAGCCCAATGTGGAGCAAAAGTCCAAAGGATGTTTCAAAATAACATAATTTCTAGATTAGAAAGCCAAGACAACATAAGAAAGCCAATTTAGATGAAGGAGGCCTTCGGGATCTCATTCATTACAGAGTCTAAAAACCCAAGGTTCATGGGCTAAAGATAGAGCTGAGAAACAGATTTAGGACAACAGACCACCTCCCTGCATTGGATACAATGTCTCTTTATCAGATTACAAAAGCTTAAAATTTAAATACCTAGTTCCAGAGCATTTTGTGAAAGCATACTTAGAAAAATGTTCAGTAAAATCTTGTTTCTGTTTACCACACCAGTCTTCACCACCACCACTAAACAGATTTACTCACGTCTCCTGTTTGTTAACTGTTCCCTCTGTTAAATGATGCCCTTCATTACATCTTCATTTACCCAACCATTCCCCATCTAAGGGAATTAGATTCCTCATCTAATTCAAATTCCAAACCTCTATTCAGCCCAACTTGAAATGATTTCTCACTGCTCAGAATTTTCAGGTTCCCATTTGACCTCCACCCACTATATTGCCTTGTGTTATTAATTTTATTTTCCTGGTCCTATTATCTTATGCTAAGACAACACAGCACTTGTCATGTATCTCCTATTAAGAAGTTCTGTGGAAGTGTTTGATAACTAATGTTACTCCTGATCATGAGGAGGGAGGGCCACATATTAATGGCATTCTCTTCTCAAAATATAAAACACAAAACTAAGCTTCCATGGAATTAACATCTACTTCACTGATTTAGGGATTAGTAAATTATATATGTGAAGCATTCAGTTAGCCTAGAATGTGGCATGTCGTAAATGTTTGTTGTCTTTGAATCAGCCACTCTTAGGAAACTGAACACTGCTTTTGATCCAGCTTGATGCCTATGAAATCTCCCAATAATAATGACAGACTTTTTCAGTTAATTCTATTTGTAAAATCCCCAGAAACATATTAGTGGGTATCAAATTCACAGAAAAAAATCAAATGGGTTTTCTATTCAAACCCACACTCAGTACCGAAGACATTTGATAGAAAGAAGATCTCCCCAAAAGGATCTTATTTTATGTTATTTATAACATAGTGTAAGTTTAGACACAGTGGGTTTGATTTATATATGTTAACCAGATGGTATTGAAAAATAAATAAGTTATATGAATATCACATTAGCCTTAAATAAAATGAGGAAAAAATGAATCAGTAGAATAACAAGAACATTACTACAGAAAGCACTTGGTCTTAAAGAATGAGACCAATGGAATTCCATAACTGGATAGGGAAGAGAATTGACAGTGGGTACTGGAGATGGCTCATACTGGCCTGCAAGAGCCAATTACCAGGAATTTTGTGATCCAGTTGCTAATGTGGCTATTATTAAATGTTTAATTATATAAGCTTATAATTAAATAAGTTATATCAAAAGATAATAAACATTTCAAACTCATCACTTCTTACTTTACTAAATTTTAGTATTATCTATTCTTTTTAGATGATTTATGTCTATTCTGTCTATATGATAGAAATATGCAATGGTGTTGTGATGCTGTTGTGCATCTCTGCAAAACTCTGCATTCAGTGGTGTTCTATTGGTGGCTCAAAATCAACAGTGTTACCATACTTGAACTAGGGAAATTAATACCTGCTGCAAATCAAGGATTCCCCTGAAGAGAGCTAATTGTTAAATATCTGACAGTATACCGCTGATAGTATCTTATTTGCTTCTTTTTTAAAAATTTTTTTAATTGTAGATGGACACAATACCTTTATTTTATTTATTTATTTTTACATGGTGCTGAGGATCAAACCCAGTGCTTCACACATGCTAGGCAAGTGCTGTACCACTGAGCCACAATTCCAGCCCCTATTTGTTTCTTAAAGGTTATAAATTCTAATTACTGGTTAGTTAAAACTGGAAAAAATCATTTGGAAATGATTCTTCATGAGTATCTCATGTTTTTACATCTCTTTCAAAACTGGGCACTAACTGTCATTCATTATGAACCTTCTTTTCAAGGATTTTTGTAGGAATTCATGGACTTGAAAGTTATAGGGACTCCCTACAGAGCAAAAGCAGGCATGCTTATACCCATTATAAAAGATTCAGGTTCCCTAAGCTTCAGGTTCCTCTTCTTGAACTCAACCCACTGCATTTGAAGATATTCATATGAACAACTACTAGTAATTTCTAAATTACTTTACCCATCTTTCATATGAACAACTGTGTGGAACTTGGGGACAAAGGAAACAATCCCAAATATGCTGATACTCATACAGCTTACTGTGCTGTATTTGTGTTACTCTCTGCCCCAGAAGTCCATCAGCCTCCATCAAACTGTGGCAGGCTCACTTATTAGTTTGCAAATTGGGTAAAATCTCAGACCCATCATAATTCTTGATAATCCTTTTCTAGAAAGAATAATAACTTAGTATTTTATTATAACCTATTATAAAGTTGGAATGGCTAAAAAATTATTTTTAAATTTTTTAAAATATTTTTTTAGTTGTAGATGGAGCCAATACCTTTATTTTATTTACTTATTTTTATGTGGTGCTGAGGATCACACCCAGTGCCTCACATGTGCTAGGCAAGTGCTCTACCACTTAGCTACAATTCCAGCCCTTAGATTTATTTTTAACATGGTGATTTTCCTAAATGTTGTTGCAAGGATTTTAGTTGCTAAAGCATAAATACTTCCCTAGATCCTTTTCTGCCTACCAGAATCTTTGTATGCCCTCAAGTCTAGACTAGATCTCTTCTGTTTGTCTTTAATGTGCAACAAAAAAATCTATTGTCAAGAGAAGGAGAAATAACAAGATAGAGGTAATGGAAGTAATAGCTTAAAGGGAAGATAGTTATTTTTCATTTTCAACAGTGAAAATTAAGCTTAAGATACCAGTAACAAGTTTAAACATTCAAAGGCCACTAGAAAAAACTGAAACAAAAATAAACCTGTTTTTAGGAAATGACAGTTGATGTAAAAGTAATCAATGCTATGTCCTGGAAAAGTCATGCCTGAAGGTCCTAAAAAGATGACTTTAATACATTTATTTTTATTATCATTTTGAGATAATACTTTACCCACTTGAGAAATATTTATATCGTCAACACAAAATTTTATTTTGGAAGAGATCATGATATTTAGACGTTTTACCCCACTTAGCCAACTTGAGGATCTATGAAGTTATCTTCCCATTAATTAGAATAGGCTCTAGGAATTAGAGGCCATTGTGAGAGTCATCAGAATGAAGATGTGTAAAAGCCAACTTCTGTATCTATCACTAAAGTACTGCCTGATTCAGGCACATGCCTGGAGCATTGCCATCAAAGTTTATGACAACTAAATTGTACCTATTCACAGTGAAATGGATAGTAGCATTTACAAGCTACCATCCCTTTATAGTATACTCTGACATAAAATCTCCTTAACATTCAAGTCCATGGCTGTGTTGTACTTGCAAAAGAAAAGAAAAAGTAAGGTAAGCATAACAATAGAAGATAATCTATTATTCACCAATAGAATTTAAAAGTAGAAAATATTTTTATTTCTAAATTACATTCACTGCACTCTCTACCATTTATAGATTTGCAAAAGCTTTAGAATTAATTAGCACTTACAACATAGAAATCTCATTTAAAAATAATCAAGAGTAGCAGGAAATAATAATTGTATGAAACAAGATATCTGTTTTATAAAGATATGTTCATGAGTAATTGATTTCATCTTTTTTGTATCTCTTTTAACTGGATTCAAAATAACAGTATTTTAAATTAACATAACTAGATATGTTTGCCCATATTTCCTCATATAACATCTAGAAAATAGAGTTAAGGCACAATAATAGTAACAATACCACTTCTGCTTTGTTCCCACCCATCAACCCCAAACACGATTTTGGAATCTCCAGATTCAAAATCTCTCTAGTTCTACCTGGGAGTTCCCAGAAGCAAATCTATTCTGCTTCTACTACCTGCAAAAGAGCAGCAACAGAGATTGCATCAGCATGAACCAGCCCTCATAATGATAAATTCCTACAATGATAAATGTGAAGAGCTCTCTGGAAATTTAATGTGCCAAAGCATACCGTGATCACTCCTGAAAGGGACGAAAGGGGAGAGTGTATCTCTCCCATATTGGCTTTGTGTCCAGAGACCAAATTAGAGACGGCTAGTGTCCTCACATCTTAGAGACTGTAGACACACCTATTCTCAATGCCTGTTCCCTGTAAGACCTGTGTTGTGCTGGACCAGAGGCAGGGCTGAGAGGCTGACAAGATGCTATACAAAGCCAAGGCTACCTTTGATGTCAGAAACATCTGTTAGGGCAAGCTTTCCCTGTCTGCCTCTCTCTTTCTAGGCATGAGTTCTTTTCACAGGATATTTCCTTTAGTCCTACAAATAGACCACTGGCAGTCTCAGCCTCCAGCCAGACAAACATGGTTGAATCCTAGCAGGAAATACAGCTTAGATTCAAATGGGGTCCCCCAGTATGTTCAAGCTGCTTTTAAAAAAAGCCAATGTAAAAGTTGACAGCCACCTGTAATTACTATTACATACTCAGTGAGAATAAAAGTTTTACAAGAAAAAATTTGCTGAACAGAATATTAGACAAAATGAGTTTTTCATAATCATCAAGACAGTGAAATTGATGAGAGGATGAACAAATAGATGAATAGTACAAAACAGAGATTCCCAAAGTGGATAACCACATATATAGACAGCTGGTTTGTTTGTTTGTTTGTTTTGGTACCAGGGATTGAACTCAGGGGTAGTTCAATGTGACCACTGAGCCACATCCCCAGCCCTATTTTATGTTTTATGTAGGGACAAGGTCTCACTAAATTGCTTAGCACCTCACCATTGCTGAGGCTGGCTTTGAACTCACAATTCTCCTGTCTCAGCCTCCCAAAGTGCTAGGATTACATGTGTGCCTCATCGTGCCCAGCCCTGATTTTTTTTAAAAAACATATGTGTGTAGGCAAAAAATAGTCTTATCAATCCATGGTGCTGAAATAATTATATTTCAATATGGACAAAGGAACTTCATATCTCAGATCATATTTGTAAATTTATTTTACAAGCACTAAGGACTTAAATGAACTCTAAAACTGTAAAGCTTCAGGACAAAAACATAGGGGGAATTATTTGTGGCCTTGAACTGGGTAAGAAAGTCTTAACTATGCCACCAAAAACACAATTTAAAAAAGCTTAAAAATTGATAAATTGGTGTTATGGTCTAAGTGTTTGTGTCCTCCCCAAATTCATATGCTGAAATCCTAACCAAAAAGGTGATGACATTAGGAGGTGGAGTATTTGGTAATTAGGTCACTAATTTCATAAATGGGATTAGTGTCCATATAAAAAAGGCCCCAGAGAGCCAGCTTGTCTCTTACACCATGTGATGATACAGAGACAAGTTACAATCTAGGAACCAAAAATCTGACTCTCTCCAGATCTTTCTATGACTAATCTTGCATTTCCTAGCCTCCAAAACTATGGGAAATAAATTTTTGTTATTTATAAACTACCAGTTTATAGTATTTTGTTAAAGCAGCCCAAATAGACTAAGACCATGGGTTTTGTCAAATTTTAAATCTGCTATACTTAAGAAGAAAAGTTATATAACTGGCGAAAAAACATGAAGAATGTATATTCTAAAAAACCTCTCAAAGCTCAACAGTTAAAGAAAATCAAGCAACAATTATTTTTAAATGATCAGAATATGTGAACACTTTGCCAAAGAGGATTATGTGAATGGTAAACAAGCACATGAAAAGACACTTAACACCTTCAGTCTATTAGAGAAATGCAAATTAAAACACTGAGTTACTACAACACCACTATGAGAATGCTTAAAACTAAACAGATCGACATACTGGACTTCAGTGAGGATGTGAAGCATTTACAACTCCCCTTCACAGCTACTAGGAGCATAAAATAGTCCAATCACATTGGAAAACATGTATTCAAATTTGAAAAGTGAAACATAATGCTAGGATCCCACTGTGCTACTCCTAAACAGGTTCCCTGGTCAAATGAAAACACATGTCAATACAAAGATTTATATAAGAATGCTTATAGCAGCTTTATTGTTAATAGTCAAAACCCCCAATGCCCAAATACCCAAAATTAAGTAAATGGGTAAACAAAAATGAGGTATGCTTATATAATGAAGCACTTGGCAATAAAAATGTGTGAACTATTATTACATACAACAACACAGATGACTCCAACATAATGTTAAACAAAAGAAGCCAAACCAAAAAAAAAAAAGTGTATAGATAAGCCCTTTTATCTTAAATTCTACAACATACAAACTAATACATAGTCACAGAAAATATGATAGTGATTTCTTGGTGATATTTAGAAGAGAGGAGAAAAGAGAGATTATAAAGATGTAGATGGAAATGTAAAATATGATGAGTATATCATGACTGTGGTGTGCTTACACAGGTATATGAATAAGCAAAAACACATAAAATTGTACACTTTAAATATATGCAGCTTATTATATGCCAATTGTAATTCCTTAATGCTTACCAAAACACATAAAAATGCTTCTCCAGAATATCAAATGGCAAATATCACTTGAAATCTCAAATTTGGCATAAATAAGAATTACTAACACTCACATCAACTTTCTAATTTCTAAACAGTCTGCAAAATCTGAAATAAATGGAGATTTGAAATTATAACATTTTAAAGTCACTAATAGTCTTATTTTGCAACTTAGTAAAATCGTATAATGTTAAATTACAACTGTTTTTAAAGAAGTAAAATTTTAAGTTGCTAGTCTTTGACATGGAAGGCTTCAATCAATTTGAGAAGGACTAAATACAGGTTAAGCATTCCTAATCCAAAAATCTGAAATCTGAAATGATCCAAAATCTAAAATTTTTTTTCTCTCTCTCTTTTTTTTTACTGGTGCATTATAATTATACATAATAGTGGATTCACTGTTACATGTTTATACATGCATATAACATAATTTGGTCGATTTCATTGCCTCCCACCATCCCTTCTCCTGATCCACTTCCTTTACTCTACTGATATCCTTTCTATTTTCATGAGGTACTCCTTACTTTTTCCCCATTTTCCTCTCAATCCTCCACATATGAGAGAAAACACATGATTCTTAACTCTCTGAATGTGGCTTATTTTGCTTAACATAATTCTCTCAAGTTCCATCCTTTTTCTTGCAAATGATATAATTTCATTATTATTATTATTTTTTGGTATTGAGGACTCAGGGGTACTCAACCACTGAGCCACATCCCCAGCCCTATTTTTTGTTTTATTTAGAGACGGGGTCTCTCTGAGTTGCTTAGTACCTAGCCGCCGTTGCTGACGCTAGCTTTGAACTCACGATTCTCCTGTCTCAGCCTCCCGAAGTGCTGGGATTACAGGCATGCACCACTGCCCAGTTTCAATTTCATTCTTTATGGCTAAATAAATCTCCATTGTGTATATATACCACATTTTCTTTATCCACTTATCTGTTGATGGACACCTAGGCTAGTTTCATAAATTGGCTATTGTGAATTGTGCAGCTATAAACATGGGTATGCATGTATTACTATAGCATGCTGACTTTGGATAACTACTGACGAGTGGAATAGCAGGGTCATTTGGTTTTTCCCTTCCTATTCTTTTGGGGAATCTCCACACTGATTTCCATAATGGTTATACTAATTTGCAATCCTGCCAACAAAGTATAAGTATTCTTTCCCTCTCATCAGCATTTACTAGTATTTGTATTCTTTTTCTTAAAAAAATCTTTTAGTTGTAGATGGATACAATACCTTTATTTTATTTTATTTATTTATTTTTT
>CM053404.1:82530790-82551941 GCA_028644305.1 Xerus rutilus
CTTGTGTTTAGACTAGGGTAAATCCTAAGATATCTCATTATGTATATTCAAATACTCCAAAATCTGAAAAAAGTCCAAATCCAAATACTTCTGGTTCCAGGAATTTTGGATATGAGATACTTAATCTGAAAAGGGATCCTTGGAGTAGGAATATACTCTCCCTGAAGTTATAGCTTAAAAGCAAAGAAAACAGTGCATTTCAGTGAGCTGTGCTAGCAACTGCAACCTTTGAAATTATTAATGGATATTAGGTACCCAGCATTCTAGCCAGTCAGTGGGTCAAGAAGTCCATTGACTTAACAACAGGATAACAACTCTTTAATCTTTTCTCTACCATAGGGCATCCACTCTACTTTGTACCAGGCCCACTATATATGCCAGACACATGAAAGTGATTAATTAGGTTTCTGCTTTAAGGAACTCATAGTTTAGTATTATCTTCATGTCAGCAGACAGTGCTATTGTGTCATGAAGATAATTTAGCAGTTGTATTGCTAAAGAAAAAGATATAATTGTTTAATTGCAAAAATAATTGCATCGAATCTGTAAGAAACATTGCTTCATACCTAGGGAAAAATAAAGTTTACTAGATGAGACTATGGTTTATGGTTTTGATTTGTGAACATCCTGTGAATCAGACATTCTGGCACAAAACAGGTCAAGAACAATACATGGACAATACAAACGAAAAAGAAAAACATGGCACTATGTAGCAACTTCTCTTTTCACTAATCCTGTCATTCAGCTCTTCATCAATATGATGACATATCTGATACAAACTACTTCTGAAAAAAAGGTTTTTGTTTGTTTGGTCATTTTTTTAGCTCACAGGTTTGGAGGTTCAAAATCCAAATGGCATAGCATGGTCTCTGTGGTTGCCCTTTAGCTGTCTCCTTGTTGTAGATAACAATGGTAGGACCATGTGTCAGAGCCGGTGGTCACATCTCCAGGAAGCAGACCTGCTCCTTTTATAATGACCCTCCCATAAGAACTCAAGGAGGTCACACACAAACTAGCAAGGGGTCCAAAACAACTACCTCACTCCCCCAGTGACCTAAGGACTTCCCATTAGAATCCATCTCTTAAAATTTCCACTACTTCCCAACACTGCCCCACTAGAGACCAAGACTAATCAACATGAACCTTCAGGAGATCACAAATAAACCATATCCAAACCATAGCAAGGCTTAAGTTACCTCTCATGAATTTATTTTTGCCAAATATGAAGGTGGTTGTTTCCATTAGACTGTTTTTACATCTGTAGGATATTTTTCATTACTGTGGTGATAGTTTTCAAATCCTAGTTCTAGGCTTTCTTTGCAAACTCCAAGACTAAGATCAACTACCCATTTGCTCATTTCTCAAAGAAGAAAGTACATTGCATGATTCACATGGATGTGTCCTCTATTGTGGTCAGCAAGTTGAAATCACAAGTGCATCTAATGGGTGTGGTGCAGGATAATGAGTGTACTTAGGTAGGCCCTTCCCTGTAATTATTTTTTGACTTTTCACAATAACCTTCACTCCTATTAAGAAATCATTATAATTTTAGCACTTAACCCTGCTTGGGAAACTTGCATTAAATTCTAAATGTAGGGGCTGGGGTTATGGCGCAGTGGTAGCGTGCTCGCCTAGCACGCGGGAAGCACTGGGTTCGATCCTCAGCACCACATAAAAATAAAATAAAGCTATTGTGTCCACCTACAACTAAAAAATAAATATTAAAAAAAAATTCTAAATGTACAGGCCATGTTTATATGACACAGAGCAAAATGAAGATTTGGGGAAGTTAAGCTCCACTTAGTAAATCTGAATGATTCAAAGGTATAATGCTCACCTATGACAGCTAAATATTCAGTCCCAAATTTGTCTCTTTTACTAGAAGTAAAAAATGTCATTCAGTTAATACAAACTAGAAATAAGTAGGTATTATATTCCTGTTTGGCATGCCCACACTTAATTAGTGATATTCTTGAAGTGTTCTGGCTGACTATATAGCTTTGAATTTTCCACAAAATAATGTGGAAAATTACCAGAAAATTACACTCTGAATTTTGTAATATTAGATATCCTATTATTTTGCAGATCAGGATTGGCTGGACAAGCAAACAGGATACAATGCTAATAGAAGTGTCTTCAAGAGCTTGTTTTACTTTTTTCACTCTTCTCAGTCAATGTCAGTCATAGCAAGCACAATGATGCTGTGAAAACATTTCTATCACCCAGAACCAATTCAGCTGATACAGACTGACTAAGCTTACGGTAGAACATTCTTAGTATAAATGTATCGATTCTGCTACAGCTTTCTAATTGCTATGCTATTCCAACTTGCTAATACACTGATAACACCTGATAAACTATTGTAGTATCATTATAATATTGTAATAGCAATGTAGCAAATTTCATGATATTGAAGTGAGTGGATGAGGATAACCAAAAATGAGTCTCCTTGGGAATTTCTAGATGCACAATTTCACATTAGCAAGAGAAATGAAAATAAAATCTAGTTTTAATGATTCTATTCTCTTTCTTAGTGAACATTATTTCACTAAGAATATACCATGAATGCTTGTTTTTATCTATTTCTAGAATAAAGGTGAAACATTCTAAACAGAAACTAATATTTGTTAGGCAAGGTTTACCATTTATTTCTTTTCCAGTATTCTTTACCTGATGATTACATACTTCAATTAACATTACTTTTCTTGGGAATTTGTCCATTGGGATATTTTCCCTACTATATATTGAGCTGTGCTCTCATTTTCTCCTTTTCCTCCTCTTAGTGCTAATTAGGTCCCCTTGAATTAGGGAGAATAATGCTGTTCCATCAATTCTTGATGCTTTATTTATTATGCATTGAATACTTAAAAATTTCCCTGAATAATTCTGTGAGACTGTAATTATGTCAACTTACCTGTTCAAAGTTTTTAAACTGTCTGATCTTTCAAAGATGAAAAATTTTAAATTCATTATAATATACAATACTAAAAAAAACACGTTGACTTCTGCTCCACTGGCGTCTAATTGTATCTAGATGCAAGGAAAGGGAAAGGAAGAAAGAGAGACTGGAAGGGAGAAAGGGAGAAAGGAAGGAAGAGACAGAGGAAGAAAATGTGGTATATCAAAGAATTTGATGTGCAGAATTTCACACAAGGTATATTTATAAGAATGTTAACTATAAGATTGATTCAATCAATTTCTATTTTAAAAAATATAACTTTAAAATTAGTTTATTTTTTATATTTAATGAGCTTAAAAGCTTGGCTATGCCTTTTTCCTTTTGTATTCTTACTCTCATGTACTAATATTCTCTGAAAATGTGTTTTGTTCAAAACATCTTAGGCATTCAATAAACACTGGTTAATTGACAAGTACAATGTGGGTGAATGATGCAAGGTACAGAAATACTTACAAATAGGATTAAAATGTCTTACTTCCAAAAGATGCAATGTGTGACACTGGGTTGCCAAATAATTTAAGTAGCTATAGGAATCCATGCCTGAATTACTTCTTTTAGTAATTACTAAATTACAACTAGTCAAAGGTATGAAAAAAAAATTAATGAAAGAGACTTTTAAATGAAAAGAGTTGAAAGAGATTAAATATAATGTAAGATTCTTGTTTGAATTCTGTTTTAAAATAGCTGTAAAAGAGGCCTTTGGTTTTTTGGGATTGACTTACTTACCTTAGCATGATATTCTCTACCTCCATCCATTTACCTGCAAATGCCATAATTTTATTCTCTTTTATTGCTGAGTAATATTCCATTGGGTATATATGCCACAGTATCTTTATCCATTCATCTACTGAAAGGCATCTAGGTTGGTTCCACAGTTTGGCTATTGTGAATTGTGCTGCTATAAACATTGAAGTGGCTGCATCACTGTAGTATGCTGTTTTTAAGTCCTCTGGGTATAGACTGAGGGGGATAGCTGGGTCATATAGTGGTTTCATTCCAAGTTTTCTAAGGAATCTCCATATTGCTTTCCAGATTGGCAGCACCAATTTGCAGTCCCACCAGCAAAGTATGAGTGTACCTTTTTCTCCACATCCTCTCCAACACTTATTGTTGCTTGTATTCTCGATAATTGCCATTGTGACTGGAGTGAGATGAAATCTCAGTGTTGTTTTGATTTGCATTTCTCTAATTACTAGACATGTTGAACATGATTCAATTACTAAATTGGTTTCCAGAGGAGTGCAACTGGAAGAATTGGTGGAACTTTTAGAGAGACCTTCTGGAAGGTTCTTAGGTCATTGGGGGCATGCCACCAAATGGGTTTGAGAGACCTCAGTCCCTTCCTCTTTCTCTCTTCCTGACCATGAAGTAAGCAGTTTGCTCCCCACCATTACCACTAGCATGCTTACCAGAAGCTCAATGTAATGCATCCATCTAATCTTGGGCTGGAACCTCCAAAATTGTGAGCCAAAATAAACATTTTTAATTTATGAGTTAATTATCTCAGGTATTTTGTTATAGTCATGGAAAGCTGACTAATAAAATTATGGAGTAGGTAGTGCATGATTATAATTATTGTCAATTTTTTAGGTATGATAATGGCACTAAAGTTATGTAATAAAATTTCTGTAACTCTTATTGATGTATACGAAGTTAGTTATGAGTGAAATGGAATGCTGTCTGGAATTCCTGATATTGTTGGATGTACTAGATAATACATATGTGGCAATTCAGTGTACTATTCTCTTCTTTGATGAATGTTTAAAACTGTTAAAATAAAATGGTGCTTTTTTTGGTTTAACTATTTGTAGTACTGGGGATTGAACACAGGGCCTCATACATGCTAAGTAAGCACTCTGCCATCAAGCCATATACCTAAACTTTTAAAATTTGTATTTCAAGGTAAGGTCTCACTAAATTGCTGAGGCTGACCCAGAACTTATTTTCCTCCTGCTTCAGCCTCCAGAGTAACTGTAATTAGAGGTGTGCACCATTGTGCCCAGGTAAAATGTTTTTTTTAATAAAACAAAAGTAATTCATACTTAATATATTGAAGTAAAAATAAAACAAAACACATATAAGTTAAAATACAAAAGTCCTCCTTTACCACCACCTACAAATCCTCCTCTTAGGAGGAAACTACTAGTAACAATTTAGTGTGTATGTCAATATGGTAATTTCTATCTATATCTATTATATATATTTAATTTTTACCAAAATATTTCTAAAATTTTCTTTATAAAAGTTATTCTTGGATTTTTTTTATGACAATAAATTTAGATCTGCCTTATTCTTGGTAACTAACACAGTATATTCCATTGTTTGAATATTATCCATGAATAATTTTATTTTTATAATCCAATATGGATGAGTATTTAGTCCATTCCAAGTTTTGAGCTATTACAATTTAGCAATATTATAATATTTAGCAATATTATGGGGACCTTTTCATACATGCTTCTTTGCACATGTGTATGACCATGTCTGTAAGATGAAGCTTTGAAAGTAGAATTGAGAGGCACTCTAAGTTAATGAATAAGCATGGGGACCCTACAGTCAGGCTCCCTGAGACCCAAGCCCAGTGCAGCTACTGATAGTTTTGAGTGACCTTAGGCACATTGTTTAACTCTCTCAACATCCGTTTTATCCTTCTGAAAGTAAGATTAACAATCATATCCACTTCATGACATTATAACAAAATACATATAAAGTGTTGAAAACGGCTCATGACACCCCTAATGAGTACTCACTAAATGTCAGCGATCCTTCAATCATTACTGCTAACATTGATTGAGTTGATTGACATTCCTACCAATATTAAGAAAATCAATTCCTTTAATGTGTGAAAGAAAATTTGTTTCAGTTGCCATGTTTTTTGTTTTGTTTTGTTTTGTTTTTAAGTACTGGAAATTGAACCCAGGGCCTCACACATTAGGCAATCAGATTCCTTACTGTTTAATGATGTTGGACACTTGTTTATAGATTTCATAGCCACTTGAATATTATTTCCACAAAACATTAATTGGTCTCTTGTCCATTTTCCCACTGCTACAGTTTGGATCTGGAATGTCTCCCAAAGGTTCATGTTAGAGGCTTGTTCTCCAGCCCAGCACTATTGGAGGTGGTGAAAATTGTAAGAGGGGTGTAGTGAGGGGTCTTGGGTTATTAGGGGTGTACCCTTGAAGTGAACTGTAGGACCCTGGTCTCTTTGTCTTTCTTTTCTACTTCCCAGTGACAAGGTGAGCAGTTTTCTTCTGCCAGGCACTGTTGCCATGATGTACAGAGCACTGGGGACAACTGATGATGGACTGAAGGCTCTCAAATTATAAGTCAAAATAAACCTTTTATCTTTATACATTGATTACCTTAAGTATTTTTTATAATGACAGAAAGCTTACTAAAATACCCACTGAAACATAATATTAATGATGGCAGATTCCAGAGAGAGGAACAGCAACCTACAAGTTCTGATCAGACCTGAATTTCCAGAGACTCTTAATACCTTAGTTTAACAATCATATCTGCTTGAAAACATTATTATGAAAATAAATAACATAATACATAAGAAGTGTTCAGAATGACTCATAACACAGTATGGGTGCTCAATAAATGTCAGTGATCATGCAATCATTGTTGCTAATATAAATTGGATTGGTTTACATTCCCACTCATAGTAAGATCAATTATTTTAATAATGGTGGACTTCCTCCTATACATCCAGCCAACACTCTCACCAAGAAGCTGAATGAAATTCTGTTTTTAAAAATCAGTTATTCGAAGGCACTAGAGAACAAAACTTAAAGGGCCATGAATGAAGAGAGAAGAAAAGCACATAAATGTGAGTTCAACATCCTCCTTCACATTGCTCCTTGATAAATTTGCCAATTCTCAAGCACCACAAGGGCTATAACTGGCCAAACCAAGCTTTCAACTTTCGAGCTCAGTGCTTTCAGCAAGTTCACAGGGATAAGAAAATGAAAATACATGTTCAAGAACTGTCAAGATAAATAACTTGGCTTTGACTTAGACCATAGAAAGTCTATGTCCTAGGATTGAGAACCCAAGTATACCATATCTTATATGGACTAAAATTCCATCACAAATCATCTTAATCATTAAATAAATCAAGTGATATATCCTTACACTAACTGCCTAACAAAAGAAAAGACAATTCTCTCTAGAAAAAAATATATAATCTGCCAAATGTCAATAATTCTTCATATACACTATCTAGCATTCAATAAAAAATTACTATACATATAAGGGACAGAACCAAATTACCAAAAGTTGAAACAACAAAGAAAAGAAGTCAGATAAACATGGAAGAACAGAAAATCAAATAATAGAATTATCACTTATAGCAAAAAAAGGAAACATTTTCTCCAAGTCAGAAATAACAATACTAAAAGCTGACTTCTCATCATAAATTATGAGAGAAAGTTATTGTCAAGCCATATTTCTATACCCAGAAAAAATAGTCATCAAAGGTGAAGGTGGTACAGTGGCACACTCCTATGATCCTGCAACTGAGGAGGATGAGGTGGGAGAATTGCAAGTTGAAGCCTTGACAACTCTGCAAGACTATTTTTAAAAAAAGAAAGAAAGAAAGAAAAAGAGAAGGGGAGTTATGGGGATGTAGCTTTGTAGAGTATCACTGGGCTCAATCCCCAGTACCTCTTCCACCCCCGCCAAGAAAAAGTGAAGAAGTTTTACAAGATAAAAAAGATCTGGAGATTGATTCCACAACAATGTGGATATACTTAACACTGCAGAATTATATGCTTTAAAATTATTGGCATGGTAAATTTTATGTTGTGTATTTTATCACAATCTTTTAAATGAAAGAGACAGAAAAATGATGTGAAAGAAGTGGATTTTTTGGTACACAAATTATAAATCTCTTTTAAAAATAGTGAATAAAAATAAATTTTAAAACAAACAGGAACTTAGAGAATTCACTATTAGCAAAAGAGTCTTAAAAGGAATATTTAAGTATTTCTTCAGACAGAAGGAAAGTAGTCCCAGATAGAAATACAGAAATGCAGGACAGAATGAAAAGGAACAGAAGGAATAACTAGAAATAATTTTAACTGCAGAAAACAATAATACTCTTAAGGAAAGAGTACTAAAATATGCATATTTTACAAATATAAATAAATGCATTTATTTATACATTTATAATAATAAGTATCTTTAAGTATACATATGAACATAGATAGGCAGGAACATGGTACATGGAGTCAGAATGTCCTGATATCCTACTACTGTTCAGGAAGTAATAAATGTATTGAGTTTCACAGACTCTATTAAGTCAACAAAATCTGTCACAACATTGATGATAACCACTAGGAAATACATCAAGTAATTTATAATCAGTTATTACTAGAAGAGAGAATAAATTTCTAAAAATAATCCAACAACTTAAGCAGAAAAAAAAAGGGAAGAAATTTAAACAATAGAAAAGGACAAATAGGAAAGAAATAGTAAGATGCTATATAGGAACACAAATATGTCAGCAATTTGGATAAAATTTTTCAATTAAAAAAAGAATCAGCCACGTGCTATAGCACACACTTGTATTCCCAGCAGTTCTAGAGGATGAAGCAGGAGGATCTCAAGTTTGAAGCCAGCCTCAGCAATTTAGCAAGTCCCTAAGCAACTTAGTGAGACCTTGTCTCTAAATAAATCATAAAAAAGGTCTGGAGATGGAGCTCAGTTGTAAAGTGCCTATGGGTTCAATCCCTGGTACCATAAAAACAAACAAACAAACAAACAAAACAAAACAAAATAAAAACTGAATTAAAAAATAAACCCAATACTTCTTACAAGAGACACACCTTAAACAAAAGGGCACAGAAAGGTTAAAAACAACATATTGGAAAAACACAATGCAAAAGCAAAAGAAAGTTGCTACAACTACATTGATATCGGAAAAAAGGAGTATTACTAAAGATAGTAAATGTTTTATAATGTTTAAAATGTCAATCCACCAAGTTGATTTAATAACTATAAATTTGTGTACTTCTTATAATGTAGCCTTAAAATGCTTCAAACAAAAATTGACAGACTCCAAGAAGAAATGGGTCACCAGAATTAGCTTTGAAGATTTTAATACATCTATTTCAGTAAAGAACAGGCAAGAAAAAAAAACACATAGTATTTAAATCTTAACATGATTAATGAGCCACATTTAACTGCTGTATGTAATATTACATAGCATAATTTTTTTCAAGTGTGCAACAGACACTGGCCAAAACTGATGAAGTATTGTATCATAAATCAAATCTCAGCAGATTTCAAAGCATTGTGAACATTAATCCTATAAAATTAGAGTAGAAATCAATAATGAAAAATAACTAGAAAAAGCCCAAATGTTTGAACAAAAGCAATATGCTTAATAACTCAATGGTCAAAGAATCACTCACCATAAAATCTAGACTGATTTGTGAAAGAAAATATAGCATATCAAAAAATTTGAGATGTAAATAAAACTGCTCAGAGTGAAACTTAAAGCCTAAAATGCTGATTGGGAAAACAAAAAGGGCCACAGTTAAATGATCTAAGTAAGTATCCATTTCAATAATGAGCTCAGATTTTTGGTTTTCAGTCTGTTCTACTGTTTTTTGTTTGTTTTTGTTTTTGTGTTGTTGGTACTGTGAATTGAACTCAGGGTCACTCAACCACTGAGCCAAATCCCCAGCCCTATTTTGTATTTTATTTACGGTCTCACTGAGTTGCTTAGTGCCTAATTCTACTGTTTTTAAAAGATTTTTTTTTAAGAAAATGAAACTCCACAAGGTTCAGTCTTCTGTTCTACAAGTATTGAATGGATCTCAAAGTCTTACATGTTTTTGACAAACCAATAGCTCTCATTCCTCCTTAAAATGCATTTATAATCTTGTGCATACCCCAATCTTCCAGGGTTTAGGAGTGGAATTTTTTTTTTCTGTTTTATATATATTTTGAAGCCAGAACCGCCTTTTCAGAACCACTTTGTAGCAGATAATACCCAAACATTCAATGGTTCAGATTCTCCCTTCCAAAAACAGGCAGACACAAGCCTCTGAACTGACAGAAAAAACCAGTCATCCATCTCACCACACCCAGACAGCAAGAAATATCTGTGTAGCATATACATTACCACACTAGCCTCAAAACAGGATTTACCAAGTATAAAATCACATAGGCAACATCTTCAAAAAAGTTTCTCTCCTCCTTTCATAACATAATAAAATAAAATAAATTTGTTAGTGGAATGTTTTAGATTTTCTAAGCAGCAGATATTTTATCACTGCAATCTACCACAAGTAACCCTACTACTATACCTTATTCATGAAACTAAATGTTGTTTTAAGAAAACAAAGAATTCATTATTTTAGTTTCAGAACTTCAAAATCAATGTATCCAAAGGAAATTTTTCAGGATGTACTTATGAATTTTCATTTGAAAAAGTATTGGAGGTGTGGGTATATGTGTATTAGTATTATTCCCCCCATAAATGAAATTAAACTATCTGTGAGCATGAATTAGAAAGATATAATTTGAAATGTCAGATTAACATACTATCAATATAATTCCCAACCACATAAAATATTCAAGAGTTTTGAAATATTCTTGTTTTCTTTTACAACATTAATATGACACTATGTAATTCTGTTAAATAAATACAGGAAATTACTCTTTCATTGAATTACTAAATTTATGTCTAATATTCTCCTAATACAGAGCATTGGAAATAACACTCTTGAGAAACCAAGAGTCCAGTGCTCCCCACTGAGTTCCAGCTATGCATCTCCTTAAGCCTAGAGGGGCAAAGAAACCTCACCCCACCCTGTACTTAGGTTTCTGTGGGAACAAGTAGCTTCAACTGGCAATAAAATCATCTCTCCTCTAGTTGGACAGGAAAATAGCAAAACAAACTAAATACTCTGCTCTAGTTATTTCTCATTGGACATCCCCAAAGCCAAGTCAATGTCCCACTGCCCTGAGTGATTTTGCAAGGAAGATGCTCCTTTTGCTTACAAACACACAAAGGGATTTTCTCTAGAAGTTTTCAACAGCCTCACAAGCAATGAGATAACTGGCAAGGAAGAGCTTAGTGCTGATTTTTAATCCGAGAAACTGGCAACTGCCAAAGGGAATATCTGTGCCTTTTTTTTTTTTTTGGTACTGGAGATTGAACTCAGGGGCACTCGACCACTGAGCCACATCCCCAGTCCTGTTTTGTGTTTTATGTAGAGACAGGGTCTCACTGAGTTGCTTAGCGCCTCGCCCTTGCTGAAGCTGGCTTTGAACTTGCAATTCTCCTGTCTCAGCCTCCCTAAGTACTGGAATTACAGGCTTGCGCCACTGCGCCCGGCTCTGTGCTTTTTTCTGTGGTTTTTTTTACAGTAAATGTGCACCAGGCACCACCCTTTGTTCGAAACTAATTAGCACTCTGCATCTCTCTCCACCCCTACCTATTTCCTCATTCTCTTCTCCTTTGTACTCAGAGTAAAGGCACTCTTCCCACATGTACTGCTTTTACTAACCTTGATTTTGACCTATTTCTGCCTGAATTCTTATTTTCTAAAACACCCTTGGAAATTATCAATTAGTCTTGCTCCAAAGAAAACCTTTTTAGAATAATTTAAAACAAAAACTGCTACTTTGATCAAAATATGTTGGATTGTATAAGATTAAACATCTATCAACTTGCAACTATTGCCCATAAAAATGGATAGGAAAAAGGGCCCTAAATACTATTTAGTGCATTGAGACACTATTAAAAACAATCCTAAATGACATTTTATCATTTTTCCCATTTATTTATCTTTTTTTTCATTGAAGTGTCTCTAATACCATGGTAACTCATTCTTAGTGAAAAGATACACTTTAGAAGGAAAGTAAACACTTTTTTCCCAAAATCTAGACAAGGAGTAACTCAAATAAAGATATTTTATATTTGGATAGCATTCTAGTGATACTTCATTTTTACAGATTGCCTATAATTTAATCTTTCAAATAATCACATAGGCAGGCAAGACAAGCCTCACTACTTGCATTTGAAAACCAAAATCATCCAAATCATGTGATCTGACACAGTATTCTAGTACTTTGACTATAATACATTTTGCCTTTTCAAGCATTCATAGCAACTCAAATTTTCCTAGCAACAATCCATCCCCATAAGTAATATCTAAGGGGTATTAATTTTTTTTTCATTTTTTGTAACATTTTTAAACCAGTAAGGAAGATGCTAAATATAAATTCAGCCCAAGGACCAGAGAACCTAAAGGATATGTCTTCCCAAAGATTGTTACAAAAGATTGTTACAAGTGTATGCTCCAGAGTCTGCCATTTATTTGGGCAGACATGAGTCTATATGCTTTTTGTTAAGGGGAAGGCTTAAGGAAAGAGTCATCATGAGTTTACCAGAGCATGCCAGTTTGTGACCCCATTCCAAAGACTCACATGGAAAGAAAGCAAGAATCTCAGCATGAAGGTCTGTGTACAAGAAAGGTAATTTCTACTCTCCCTTTCCACTCTCTAACCCCAGACGCTGGCAACAGCATTGATATAAGAGCTGATCAACAATTTAGAAGGGCACTGAATGCAGCCAAAATGAAGGGTCTGAAATAGCTGGGGAGTTTTCTCTATAAACTTTCATGTGATCACATTGTGGCCGCTACATTTCATGACATATCCATTTTTATAAGTGTGTTTATGAGTACAAAGAGGTAGCCACCACTGCTTTGCCTTGCCAGCTTGGACTATTTTAACCACACGGCCCTGTAGAAAGACCATGGCCAACAATTCCAAATTCCTGAGGGACCAATATCTCTTTCTACCGAGAAAATGGAATGACATATTTAGGAATTTGCTATTTGAGACACTATCGACTTGTGGGGGTTTTGTTGTTGTTTGTTTTGAGTAACCTCTTAGAGGACCCAAGTTCCATATCCCCACTCCTACCCCCAAAGGTGACTGACCCCAGGAGTGAAAAACTATCCTGAAGAAAAGCCTGGACAGCCAGACATCAACAACCAACATACCCAAAAAAGGAAAGTCTCAGGGCTCAGCCAATGCTCCCATCAGGTCAAGAATATCACTTTTCCTTAAACACTAATAATGAAAAACAATATGAACAGCCACAGAATGAGGGCAGCCCAAGAATCTGGGACCTCAAGAACTCAAAGACTAGTTGGGCGCGGTGGCGCAAGCCTGTAATCCCAGCACTTAGGGAGGCTGAGACAGGAGAATCACGAGTTCAAAGGCAGCCTCAGCAACAGCAAGGTGCTAAGCAACTCAGTGAGACCCTGTCTCTACATAGAACACAAAATAGGGCTGAGGGTGTAAAATAGGGCTGGAGGTGTGGCTCAGTGGTCGAGTGCCCCTGAGTTCAATCCCCCTTACCAAAAAAAAAAAAAAAAAACAACAACAAAAAACTCAAAGACTTATCCAAAGTTCACTTTTAGAAGAAGGAAAAATGTCCTATCTTTATGAAAAGTCATACCCTAGAGTAAAAAGGAATTCTTTTTCAAAAGACTTCTCAAAATACTTCCTTCTATCCTGCTTTAGGAACATGAGCTATCCTAACTTGAAGTGAATGCCTACCCATTTCTTGGTCCTTCCATTCTTTCATAACTGCTCTGAGTGTGGTTTAGGTAGGTTGTCTTAGATAATATCAGATCAACCCTGTTCATTCTTTAATATCTCTTACTTGCCTCAGGATAGTACTGCTTTTCAGATTTACCCTCTACCTCATCCTGGTCATTCAGCAATGACCCACATCAGGGGTCTTGATACTTGGGAAAATCCTCAAGTAAAGAATTGTTAAAACATTTGCCAAAATTCTGCAAGCTGACAAATTATCCTTCCTTAGTTTATTGAATATTGGCAGAGGACATGAGACTCCTGGGTCAGAGACAAAGAACTTTATAACTCATGGCACAATCTAAGGAGGCCTCACAGCTTCACTGAGCTTAAATGGTGACAATGAGACTGCCCTAGACATACCTGATGCAATGGTGTCATAAGAAGAGGGACATAAGTACAAATGTCCTTCAACTGGAACAAACATGACATATTGGGGAAGGAAAGGATATGTGGCTGTTGTAAGAAGCAGCAAGGGAGAGAATAGTACCCGATGAGTTTAGAGTAGACTAGATGATGTAGAAATCTATAAGTTTTAGTAAGGAGTTCGAATTTTATTTGAGGTACAATACTATGTCTTACAAGCTGTCATTTTTTTTAAACAAACAAGAGCTTGCTATAGAGAAACCTATTCCTTAAGATGGTTTACATATTGAGGTTCTACATAATCAATCAGAGGAGAATCCACATAAGCCACATCTTCACACCTGCTACATCTGGGCCCATGGACTCCTCCTTCTACTGTTACTGTGGATGAAATGTCCTCCCTGAGACAAACCCTCCATAGTTGCACTTCATGTCTACCAATCTCTCTCTTAACAACATCCTTCCAACTATTTTTCCCTCTCTCTTCCTCATCTCAATTTTACCCTTCTACAGGTTTGTACCCATCACCATCAAATATATAGTAATTTCTTCAGTTAAACACACACACATACATATATCTGTACATAAAACATCTCTTGGCCCCTATATCCCTCTCCAGCTACCATGCCATTTCTCTTTTAGATTTTACAGCAAGACTTCTCAAAATACTTGTCTATAATTATTGCTTTAATTGCTCTCTTGTCATTCTCTCCTAAACTTTCTCCGATCAAGTTTCCACCCCTACAGCTCCCATAGAATGCCTCTTATTCGGCTACTTGACCCATCTATAGCGCATACTGTTGCTTGTCCAGGCTACAGGCACTTCTTTCTACCAACTCCTTTGCTCATAAAACAGCTGTGTGCTTCAGAGGACTGGGACCTTTCTTTCACCAAAGGTTGGAAATCATGATTAGTCTCTGATTTTCATGCTACCACCACTGCCCTTATTGCCTCACTGGCTTAGGAAAGAGAGATGTGAGTCACCAAATCCCAGGGAGCTTTTGCTCTTTTTTCAGTGGCAGGTTGGGTGAGGAGTAGCGAGATTGAACTTGGACACTCAGCTACTGAGCTACATCCTCAGCTGTATTTTGTATTTTATTTAGAGACAGGGTCTCACTGAGTTGCTTAGCACCTCGCTTTTTGCTGAGGATGGCTTTGAACTCACGATCTCCTGCCTCAGGCTCCCAAGCCACTGGGATTACAGGCGTGCGCCACCACACCTGGCAAGCTTTTGTTCTTATAATAAAGTGAATGTACTAGTGAGTTAAACTATTCCCCTGATAATGAATTGTTAAACTGATTCCAATTTAGAATTAATCACTAATCAGACAGTGACATTTTATTGACCATAAGGGTTCTGCTTCCATCCACTTTGTTGATGGGGCAGGGTCCTGGGGGGAGTCATCCTTGGAATACTTCCATCCTTCTACCCTCATTCTACCACCCTTCCATGTAATTATCAATTGTTGCCTTTTAGCCCTCAACTCAAGTTCACTGTGGACTCCTATCATCCACTCTTGTAGGAGATACTCAGTAATTATTTGTTGAAGACAGGAAAGCAGACAAAAAGAAAAGAGGCTCTCTGTATACTTATTAAGATGTGAAAATGTTTCACATGCAGAATGGGGTTGCACTCAGACATATTATTCCTCCTAGGCAAATGCTGTCATCTGTGTTTTATTATTATTTTAAACAACAGAAACCAGTTTGGTATTACTTATAAAAACAGAAGAGGATTTCCTTGACAAATACTGAAGCATTTCACAGAGTCAAGGGGAGAAATGAACACTTAAACTTCAGGGCAGCAGGGACTAGGGCACAAGTTTATAGGCCTCATTTTTGGGCATTTGTATAAATGTAAAAGGTCTCCAATGCCCTTAAGTGCTTCTCTCTTAAAAGTTTCAAAATTGTCAGAAAAAGTGTGATTGGCCCCAATTATGTCAACTGTTGCCCACACCTGGATTGATCAGCTTTGGCTGTTACATAGTATAGACAAGGCTACTCTTGTGTTTTGATCCATTCCCAGAAGACCAAAGAGGCACCCTCAATGACATCTCCTCTAGATAAGGACAGGGAGACATTTACATTGCCCGGCAAATGTGTCAGAGCAAGAGGAGTGGAAGATTCTGTTAACAAGTATTCTAATACAAACTTTTATTTATATTTATTATTTTCTACATTTAGAGGTATATATAATATACTATCTATAAAATTTAATTTATATTATGAAAATTTTCAAACGTAAAATTAGAGAGAAAAGGACAATGGCCACAATGTACCCACCAACCAGCTTCAATAATGATCAGTATTTTTTTTTAATTCTTATTTTATTTTCTCTATACCCCCAAATTTGTTTCTAGAGTGTTATAATAAATGCCAGATATAATATCATTTCACCTTATAAATACTTCAGTATATTATATAAGTAATTTTAAGATTATAACCACAATATTGTTATCATACTGAAGTATCAATAATTCTTTAATATTAGGGATTATTGGTATATATCCAGGTGCATAAGACTTGTTCTCAGTTACCAAAAAGTTTATAATTTAGAAGGAAGGATAATACCTTTATTTAAATAGAAAGTAGGATGAAGTGCCATGGGATAATGAGAGGAGACACTCAAATGTACAGATGGGTGCATGGATTTTATGTGATTGTGCAGACATGTTATTAAGCTATCTCTAAAGCTCTATAGACAAATCTCCCTCATTCATTCAATTACCTTCTGTTTTCAGAGAATCCTATTATGATAGTTTCCAGCTATGTTGACATATTTCCTTGTTAATCCAATCTAAACTGACTCTAAGAGAAAAATTAGAAAATTTTCAAGAAATATTCTTGGTATGCCTCAAAAAGTGTATACTTTCTACTAATACTTAGAGAATACTTTAAAAGAGAACTGTACAATTATTGCCAAATTATCATTGTCAATTTGGGTATTTCTCTTATTTGAAGGGGCATGAATATAAAAATCCTATATCTTAACATAAAATATCCAATGAATAAATTCCCTAACTGAAAGAGAAAGCTCCTTTTTAAATATCATAAAAGCAGTAATATTTTAAGATAATCTTATTCATCTATAAAAACAAGAATTATCTAGACATCATATATTCTTGACATCTAATAGTACAGGGATCCTTCTTATTACTTTATCACTACTGGAAAAAATGTGGAGTCAGTGTAACTATTTTTGATAGTCACATATTTAATTCACACTCTCATTTACATAAAGACTATGATAGTTCAAAGAGTTCCTGAGCAAATTTTAGCTTGTATGGGAGAGCTGAGTCAATTAAGCTCTTTGTGTTAGAATGAATAGGGCTGGTTAATAACAGATCATCAACTCATTGGGCAGGAAACATCTTTGTTATATAAACAAGCTTATAGAAGTATAGTGCTGACTAAGACATTTGGTTTGGTTCACAGATCACTGACTGTCATAATTTAACATTATATGTAGTTTCCTCAGGTAATCTCCCAGAAGTTTGTAAGGATTTTTTTTTTTCTGAGAAGTAAACATTCACATTAAATTAGAATACATTTTTGCTCTAAAATAACAAAAATAAAATGCAAACTATTCTTTCCAGAGTCATGGCCACCTCCAGTGTCATTCACAATCCCAGACAGATAGAGATGAGTAAAGAGAGAGTTTAATGGAGAGACTGGTATGGGCAAGTTTAAGGAAATAAACACATATTAGTAAAGCAGCCCAAGGCCAAAATAACTGGTAGTCATCACCATCTCTAAATCTGAAGGTGGATGGTATGCAACTGGAAACTGAAAAGGGTTGTACCTATGAGTATAGGAAAAGGACAATCAGAAGGACCTATGGATATAGTCGTGAGTTGCTGCACAGAGGGAGCACCACTCCTGCCCCTCAGATTTCCTTCCACTCACTGCCTCCTCTTGGCAGTACTCAGGTGAAAGCCAGAGGGAAAGGGAGTGAGTTGATACACAGTCCACAAATGTCGGCCAGAGCAAGGGAGGGATGAATGGAGAGTGGGTCTGGAAAGCCAATGGGAAATCTCCAACATACATCGCTTCTACCATTGTAATTCAAGTTTGACCAGATTGCATATTTTTCACCAGTTTCTCTTATCCCCCTGGTGGCTGGACCAAAGAAGCAATCTAACAGATTGTAGGATTCAATTAAGCTCTCATAGAAATAATAAATTATTATTATTTTATTATTCATAAATTCTGCCCCCAAGATCATTATATTAGTTGGAAGCTAAGATAAATACATGAGGAATAAATATGAGAGAATATACAAGAAGTTATAAAATAGAAAGGGTTGAAAATTTGGCCTCAGGCAGGACAAAGTATTACCTCTAAGGCATTTTTTAGAAGGTCTTGGGTGTAAGTTGCAGTTTTTGCAATTGTTATAGATAATGCAGGAAAAGGAAATGGCAGAGTAAAGATGTTATTTGAGAGTAACAGTAAACTAACATCCTTAGAAATATTCTGGTAGCACCCTGGAACTTTGCCCAGCCTATGGAGCTGGGTAACCTCTTCCAGAAATAAACAGGAAGTTAAGAAAGGAGAAACTGCTTATTGTTTTCACTCAGTCATTTCTAAGAGGAGCAAAGAATTACAGTCATCATAATAGCAATTTTCGATATTGTAAGGCAATCACATCAAAGCCTAATCCAACATTAGTTGGTAGAAGCTAGCCTCCCCCCCTGAAATGGTTGAGATACTTCCTTATCATGCAAGTGTCTATTAATTCCTCAGGACTCCACTTTTAAACATGAACCCTACGTTACTGAGCATTTTAGGCAAATCTAGATCCTCCTCTGAATTTTAATCTCCAAAAGGATTTAAAAGGGTTACTTCAAAATTACACCTTGGTTCACATAATTATGTCTGAAGAAGTTACATGATTATTTTCTTTTATTTCTTAGTTTCAGTGTAAAAATTTTATAAATGATACATACAAATAACTTTGTTCAGGTTCAAAAGTATGACCCAGACAGATCTTTTCAGGGCAGATTCTCTAAAAGAGAAAAATAAAAATTTATAATTATTATTGTGACTTCTGAGACAATAACGAAATTTGAACATGTAAAAACTTTTAATCTAGCAATGAAAAAACTCCCTCTTCTCCCATTAAATATCTAATCCTTTTTGTAGCCAACCAGCATTCATTTATCTTTCATGGATTTTTCCATAGCAATAATTAAGATCATAATTTTTCTGTTTTCTAACCATTCCTATGGGATCTAATGACTTCCTAACTTATCAAGTCATCGCTGAGCCTGGTTAATTTTGAGAGAGGGAACAGGAGTACCTACAGAGAGATGCTCTATGCTTGATCTCAGTCAAAAGGTCAAGAAGTGCAGAGAGAGAGCTGCTCTAAAAATACCTTTTTATTTGAAATGTAATCATGATGAAACAGAAGAGAATGTATTCTGGAATTTCATAGAGCAAAATAATCTAAGTAGGATAAGGAGCTAAATACAATATGAAGGAACCATACTTTTTACCTCAAATATCCACTTAGCTTTTTAGAAAACATTACAATTTGGAATGGAAAAATAGGGATGAGGGGCTGGGGTTATGGCTCAGTGGTAGAGTGCTCACTTAGCACATGTGAGGCACTGGGTTCGGTCCTCAGCACCACATAATAAAAAAGATATTTTGTCCACCTACAACAAAAAATAAATATTTTTTAAAAAAAAGAAAGAAAAATAAGGATGAGAGAGAAGGTAAAATAGCTGCAGCCTTATCCAGTTTTCTATTTGAATCAGGTTTATGGCTGGTTTGAATACAGAATTAATTGCTTAAGTTAGGCTGGGGATTAGTTCAGTGGTAGAACACATGCCTCGCCTGCATGAAGCCCTGGGTTCCATTCTCAGCATGGGGTGGTGGGTGGAAATTATTCATTTAAATCAAGTAAAAAGCCATGAATTTCCAAAGCAGTCTGGAAAGAAGTCAGAAGTGTTCAGCAAATGTTTATTGAGTGCCTGGTCAGGACTAGACCATTTTGCTGTTTCTCTCCCTGCCTGTATATTCTAATTGGGGATATAAATACATTGTTAACATTACACATGTTATATGCTAAAAGGGAAGCAAAAAGTTAACATTTAGTAACAGGTCACACACATCACACACAGAATTGTCTTTAATATTCACAATGATCCTATCACCTAGGTACTATTCAGTAAACATTAGAAATGGGAACCCACGGTCAGAGACACTCAATGAGTCACCAAGGTTACCCCACTCACTAATGAGTGTTGGGAATATCTCTCTGACTCTAGAGTTTTTTCTCTTCTTTCTACACAAGATTTTGCTTGCACACACACACACACACACACACACACACATCAACATGGAATTGTTATTCAAACAATGGGTTTCCATGGAAACCTCGCATAGAAGAAGAATAGTTACTTTGGTGTAGGGGGGAGGAAATCTTTTCTCACCCACCACCAGGTTCTTAACTGGAGCCCCATATAACAAAAGACAGATTAAAATAATGAAGTCCACAAATATATTTAATGCAAATTTTAGGTGCCAGTAGAGCCTTCAGAAATGAAGAACCAAAGAAATAGGGAATCTGTGTATTTTATAGAATGGATTGTGCTAAACAAATGGTAGGAACACAAATAGTGTCATATAAAGTTATAAATGAGGGGAACTTAGTAAAGCCTGTTTGTTCAGATTCCTGATATGTCCTACAGAGATCAAACTTTTTTTTAAAGAAAAACCAAATGCTAAGCTTTTGTAATGACACGAATTATTATTACATAAATTGATGTCCATGTTTCTGTTGATTAAAGCTCTTTCGCAGAGGAGAAAAATATGATCAACAAATATATGAAAAAATTAACAAATATCTGAAAAAATGTTCAACTTCTCTAGTAATTAGAGAAATACAAATCAAAACTAAGATTTCATCTCACTCTAGTCAGAATGGCAATTGTCAAGAATATAAGCAATAACAAGTGTTGGTGAGGATATGGAGAAAAAGGCATACTAATACATTGCTGGTGGCACTGTGAATTGGTACAACCAATCTGGAAAGCAGTATGGAGATTCCTTAGAAAACCTGGAATAGAGCCACCATTTGACCCAGCTATCCCACTCCTCGGTCTATACCCAAAGGACTTAAAATCAGCATACTGTAGTGACATAGCCACATCAGCGTTCATAGCAGCTCAATTCACAATAGCTAAA
>CM053404.1:82561382-82607037 GCA_028644305.1 Xerus rutilus
CTTCAAAAGTCATTCTGTAAAAAATAATTTGCAGTAAAATACAACTTAGTTTGTAGTCACTGAACATTCACTATTAAGAAAATGCTGTAATTGCCATAGAAAACTGGCAATGGCATGACCAAAACAATTTCTAGAAAAAATACAAATGTCTAATTAAAATGGAAAATGTATGTAAACAAAGAAATACAAATAAAGCATTTTCCTACTATATTCATAAATGATTTTTAATTATAATGATTAGCAATGAAAAGTGTAGCATTTAAATGAATGCTTGTAAACATCTGGCATAAGGACCTTAGTATAATCTTTCTGGAAAGCTAGCAGCAATTCATACTATAAGCTTTAAAAGGGTTTATAGCTGTGACCAAGTTTATAGTAAAATCTATCCTAAGGAACAAAACGTTTGGAGAGGGAAGAGAAGGATGAGGAATTGTGGATCGATAAGTAGTAAGTTATAGTTAGGAGCAAGAGATTCTGGCATGATACTGCTCAATATGGTGATTATAAATGACTATAATGTAGTAGAAGAAATGATTTTAAAAAGTTAGAAGAATTTCAAAGCTTTTATCATAAATAAATAATAAATAAATGTTTGAGAGGCTGGTATGTTTTAAATATCACACAGTGTATATGCATATACATTGAAACATTACATGTTCCTCCACTAATATGTGCAATTTTTGTTTATACATGTCAGCTAAAAAATAAATTCAGTTTTTCCAAGAAGCCTGGAGAAAGACCTAGTTTTGATAATGTTAACACATTACAATAATGACAAGTTAGCCCCCTCAGGCTCTGTGGGGAAGGCCACCCTGAGAACCCATGCTTGGGATCACCTTTGTCTGCATTGCAATGACTGTAGAGAAAGAGCAATAAATAAGCTGCCTGGTACTTCTCAGCTTGTGTAATTCAGAGTAGAAGCCAACTTCCTAACAAAATGTCAGGCAATGAGGAGTGGAGGTGGGACAAAGGGTTCTAGAATACTTAGACAATAATACGTGTAAATCAACTGGAGCTGCCGTAACAATATGCCATAGACTGAGTGACTTTAAACAACAGAAATTTATTTTCTCACAGTTCTGAAGGCTGAATATCTGAGATCAGGGTGCTAGCACGATGAAGTTCTACTAAAGGCCCTATTCCTCTTTCTGGATTTCAGATAGCTTCTTTCATGTGGTGTCAAATGGCAGAGAGAAAATAGAAGAAAGAGAAAGTCCAAGATTTCTGGTGTCCCATTTCGTAAAAGCACTAATCTCATGACCTCATCTAAACTCAATTATTTCCCAAAGGCCCATGTTGGGGGTTAGAGCTTCATTATATGAAGACTGGGGGTAAATTCAGTCCATAGCACTATATTTCTAGGTGAACCTACCTACAGAATGGCAAACATGTTAAAATTTAATTCATTCATATGAACACTAGAGCTCTAGCACCCTGATGCAATTCTTTAAAAAATAAAAAAGTAACTGATGAAGTTCCTATTTAGTATGACTGGATTAGAAAACCATGATTTTACAATACCTAGCAAAGAGCTGCTAAAATTATTTAGTAGGCTGTTTGGAGAATAGAATATTCCAAAGGACAAAATGCACCTTTACAACACAGAGATCTGGCAGTCACCATCAAAATCTATACAATCACACATATAAACACAATGCAACATGATGAGTCTCCTGATGCCATGTGAAGTCAAACATTATCTTTACTGTGGATGGAGTATTCTCAACAAATAGGTTTAACCTGAATTTAGTCAAGTTAAGGCTAAATTTTAGGTTACCAGATACCAAGGGCATAAGAACAAGTTAAATGACATCAAATGGAAGCAATCAGGATATAGGATACACTATATAAGATGACTGCCTGAACTCTGTAAAAAATTCAGAGTTAGGAAAAAAGAATTCTGGTTGATGATTATCCTGGATTAAAACAGAAAATGGTTGATAAAAATCATTTGTCAAATTCAATACATTCACATGTGCATCTATAAAAGGAATTTCGAGATAATAGGATAACTTTACCATGCACTGAATATTAAATAATGTGAAATTATTGTTAAGTTTATTAGGTGTAATAATGACATGTTATTAAGCAGAACATTCTTACTCTTAGAAATTGTATGATAAAATATTTAGGAGCAAAGATTCATATGCATGTAATTGACTTTCAAATATTTTAGCAAAAAATTAATTTATACATGTACTTAGCAATATTTTAAAATTTGGCAACAAGTTAATAATTGTTTAATTTAGCGGCAGTACATGAATGCCTTTTATATCATTATTTAAATTTTAAATTTTTCTCCATATTGGAAGTTTTAAAATAAAAAGTCAGAAAAATTCCAACATCAATTTTTAGTTTGAATTTCCAATCCGTCAGCCAGCCCCTTGGGTTTTCTGCCATACTGCAACCATGAAGCATAAATAATTCCCTTACAATTATACTTATGTGTTTGTGTGTATACACATGGCATACACATACATATATGTGTGGATGTGTGTGCATACAAAGGGAGATAAATTAGTTACTCATAATTTTAATTCTCATTTTATACTTAATTGTTACCGATTATCTCTTAGGACTTCTCTTCTGTAGTATTAAACTATTCCATTTCCATATTTCTTATTTTTCCATAATGCTCAATACCGACTAATTATTCTTGCCCATTTTGACATGTAGTCCACTGGTGTTGACATAAGTTCTGCATTATTAATATGTCCAGCAAAAATGTATATTTTGTATACATTTTATTACACATATGCTGCAAATTGTATTGTTGCATATTATATTTATGTTTTCTTAATTTCTTAAATAAATTCATTTATTTTTAATTGAAAAAGTCAGAAACATAAATTAAATATTTTTATTCAAAAATAAATAAGACTAATAATTCATGTAATCAAAAAGATGCAGTTTATAAAATAAGTATCCTTTAATGTCATCTGACCTGAGTTCTAGAACACTAACAATATTATTAAATTAATATTTATGTGCTTTCCTATCCTATCCCCCAAACTCCTCTCCAACTACTTTGATATTTTTAAAATTTATTATGAAAAATTTCAAGCATTCATATGAAGGTTTAGTCCAGGCTTTGCAGCTTTGTTTTCAAATATCAGAGATTTTCCTTAGAGAATTCCCCTATCACTTGTAAAAACTGTTATGTCTCAAAAATATATCCGGTCCAGAAATTAAATATTCTGTAAAGGAGGATATTTAGTCCAACTAATGTCAGAAGTGAAAACTTGAATGCGGTGCTTAACCTTTCTGTGGATGCACACATACACTTATTTCACTTGGGAGCAGTTCTAAAAAGCAGCATTGTTTGGATACAGTGTTTCTTTCTATATAAAAATAAATAGATTTTTCAAAAGTAATTTAGAATATATCTTATAACTAGCATCACCTGAAGAAACCCTTCTGGTGTTTCATTCAATTAATTCATTGCTACTGTGAAATTTGTTTGTAAAACAGAAAGGAAAATTGGTTCTCCATCCTGAGAACTAGTATGCCCATAAGGAAACTGACATTACAGGAGTTCACTTAATAAAGTAGCACTTAGTGAAGAATAAAGAAAGGATTCTAGAACTGAACAGAGCACTAAGTGATTAAAAATAAGAAGCAAGCAAGTGGGAAATAAAGAAAAAGAAAGACTGTAGTCAAAGTTTAGAGTACCGTTAAAGAGGAAATAAAAAGAGGAAGTGGTTAATAGAGTGAGGGTTTTTATATATTAACTTGAGTTTTTTAACCTCTATTGACAGGAAACATAACAGCCACACTAAAAGTGTTAATACATTATGAAAAGAAACTGTTGAACGCATAATTACGTTTTTAAAATCAATCAGTTTTCTGTTGTATATCTAAATGTTGTCTCACAATTTGATTTTAAAGAATGATAAAATGTATAGCTATTAGGTGCTGGATTATCTCATTGTGATTTAATTCTAACAAACACGCTAGAAGACAAGAATTATCCTCTCCACTTTATAACTGAGTTAATTGGGACTCAGAGAAGTTACATATGGATTCATAACACTGAACTAATAAGTGCTAAAAATAATTTTAAACTCTTATTTCTCTGGCTCTAAATTAATGCTTTCCATTTGCTAGGCTAAAGAGTATAAAGTCATAAATAAAGTGGCTCATGGGATTTCTGAGCTATTAATATAAGATTAGATGATTTGATTATTAATCAATCTGAAAAATAAAACTTAACAGAATTAGCTTTTAAAAATTGCTAATGGTGGTTAGAAAAGGAAAGAATGGCCCCAGAGATAAGATACTAAACTTACATACACACAGGCATACACACACATATACTTTAAATATATACCTTAAAACACCTGTCTAGAAAAAAAATGACAAAAACAACGATACATCTGTTTCATCTTTCAATTTGCCTAATTATTTTCATGGTAACAAGAGTACTATGACACGGATGCCTCCATAATTATTCCTGGGAGTTATAATGAGCATCATCTATCTTGAAAACAATGTACAGTATGTAAAGCCTTAAAAAGAAAACTTGCAGCATTTTCCCTTCTAGGAATGTAGCTCAACTGAAATAAAACTGAAGGTCATGTCCAAATTTCATGGAGAACAATGTACATCTTGAAATAATTTACAAGGGTGAAAGAATAGAAATAGTTGAACAACAAAAGGAGAATTTTGAACAAAATATAGTACATTTATATGTTGTTCATTATGTAGTCACGAAAATTCATTTCTCATAAAATTATTAATTACATAAAAATTATCACAACATAATTTTGAGTTAAAGAAGCAAGATACAGCCAGGTGCAGTAGTACATGCCTATAATCCCAGCAGCTCACTAGGCTGAGGCAAGAGGATCATAATTTCAAAGCCAGCCTCAGCAACTTGGTGAGGTGCTAAGCAAATCAGTGAGACCCTATCTCTAACTAAAATTCAAAAAAGGGCTGAGGATGTGGCTCAGTGGTTAAATGTCCCTGAGTTCAATCCCTGGTACCAAAAAAAAAGAAAAAGAAAAAGAAAAAAGACAATACAGTGCTGGATGTAACAGTATAATCCTAAAATATCTTTAGAAACATAGACAAGAAATATTAAAGAAAAATACACCAAAATATTAACAGATGTTACTTCTGAGTTGTGAGATTATCAATGATGTTTTTAAAATGCCTTTCCAAGTTTTTCTATAAATGAGTACATATCAATTTTATAATAAAAAGTCTATGAATCTGATTTTTAAATTGCAAAGTGTTGTCATCTTTCAGTGATGCATAGTAATATTTCCTATGAAAGAATACAGTATCAATCCTTGGGTTCATTTATTTCAAAATTTTATTCCATAGACAACATTTTGCATTTCTTTTGGGCCTACATTCTAGGACAAACAAGAATCCTACTCCTTAAATAATGACTGGACAACTAAAGTGAAACAATTGGTCTAATTTATTATGTACTTGGTTATTAAGAAGTTGTGGGAGAGATCCAAGATGGCAGAATAGAGGAGGGTGTGTTCCTGGCTGCTCTGTGGAGTGAAACCAAGAAACCAGACAGGCAGCTTCTCCACAAGTGAGGTACTGGACACCTTCAGGGACACTATAAGTCCACAAGGTAGAAACTACTACCTCAGATCCATACTGTTAGATGGGTAGACATACAAACAACATGAAAAAGCAAGGGAACAAATCACCTCAAGCAAACCCAGATACTCCAATAACAGAATCCATAAACACTACAGTTGAAGAAATGTCAGAGGAGGAGTTTAGAATGTACATAGTTAAACTGGATCTGCAAAGTAAAGGATGATGTAAGAGAGAAAATATAGGTAGCAAAACATAGGTAGCAAAAGATTACCCTCTTCAAAGAAATATCTGTTTATGTATTTTGTTAATTTTTAATTGCATTATTTGCTGATTGTTGAGTTTCCCAGCCTTTGTACTTTTTGTAAACAAATATATGTATTGCAAATGTTTTTTCATAGTCTATGGATTGCTCGTTTTTAAATGATTTGTTGACTAAAAATTTTTTTAATAGAATTTAAAACCTAAATTTAATAGAAAAGAAGTTGCAATTCAGGAGAAGTATAAATAGAAGATGGTTTTATTTTCTTTACTCAGTTATGCTCTGTTAACAACATCTGAAGCAGATTCCAGATTCTGTAAGGTAAATTCACTTTTTTTCTTTACCTTCTCTCCCTCCTTGCCCCAGTACCGATTAGACCAGTAGCTAATCTCAAATGTGAAGTGTGATGCCCCCTGTGCACTCACTTCTCTTTTCCTCTTCAAAGTACAGGTTCAGTGGGGTTAAAGAAAAGAAAATGCAGTTAAAGTAAATTTACCAGGTGAGGATATGGTTCTCTCTACTTTAGTTCTCATTTGTGAACTGGCCACCATCTGTCCCAGGCATCCAGTCCCTGGCTTTCTCATGAAGTGCATGTGAGGGTTCCTTGGCAACTGTAAAGGACTTCCCCACTAGACAGTCCCAAGACTGTGGAAGACCAAATTTCAGTTCAACCTCTTTTACCTTTCCCCTACTCACAAGTTCCCTCCATCTGTGAAATATTCACAGTCTCAGTATTGCATTCCCATTTTCTGGCAGGATGATTCTAAGTGCTATTCTGAATGGATAGCTCAAATCCAACTCTATTCCATCCTGCTCACTAAAGCCACAGAAATTCATATGTCATTGTCCTGTTGGGAGACTGATTGTACTATAAGCACCAATTCTTTATTCTCCTTGTATCCACATCCTTTAACATTTATTTGTAGATTCTTTAACTAAAAATGTGTAGTTTATTTCCCAATTCTTCATGTCTGGACTTGCCAGGGGATTTCTTTGTCCCAAGATGGTTTTATGTTCTTTAATCAGTGCCAGTTCTGGGTTGGAGATTTCTTTGGTCTGTGGATTACTAACAAATGTGACCCAAGCAGAAACTTAGAAAGTGGTACAATTGGGCTTGTATGCACTTGTTCACTGGCATCACCATGAGAAGGCCTTGTTTTTGTTGACCCACTGCTTCCGAGATCAGAAATGCCAAAGCTATCCTAGTAAAAGACATGTCATTCAAAAGTCACCAAACCCCAGAAAAATCAGTGAACCCAACCCAGATCAGCTGAAACTCTCAGATGTTTGAGTGAAATACATGCTTGTTGTAGTCACTGATACTTCATTACTGGTTGTTACATTACATTATTGCGACAATAGTCAACTTGAATACCCAGTTCATTGATAGTCATGCAAGCTGATCCATTAAATTTCATAATAAAATATTGGCAAACCACATATTAAAACACATTACAAAATAGTGCACCATGATCCAGTGGGTTTCATCCCAGGGATGCAAGGTTAGTTCAACATAAGGAAATCAATAAATGTAATTAAATACATAAATAGACTTAAAGACAAGAATCACATGGTGATCTCATTAGATTCAGAAAAAGCTTTTGACAAATTACAGCACTCATTCATGTTTAAAACACTAGAAAAATTAGGGATAGATACATCAACATTGTAAAGGCTATATATGACAAGCACAAGGCCAACATTATTCTGAAAGGAGAAAAACTGAAAACATTCCCTCTAAAAACAAGAACAAGAAAGGGATGTTCACTTTGACCACTCCTATTCAACATACTACTTGAAACTCTAACCAAAGAAATTAGGGAAGATAGTAAAATTGGAGGGATATGAATAGGAAAAGAAGAGCTCAAATCATCCCTGTTTGCTGATGACATAATCCTATACTTAGAAGATCCAAAAAACTCCACCAGAAGACTTCTAGAACTCATAAATGAATTCAATAAAATAGCAGGATACAAAATCAACAATCATAAATCAACCACATTTGTATATTCTAATAATGAGTCTTCTAAAAGAAATTAGGAAAACTATCCCATTCACAATAGCCTCAAAAAATATTTGGGAATCAATCTAACAAAAGAGGTGAAGGACCTCTACAAAGAAAACTACAGAGCACTAAAGAAATAAATTGAATAAGATCTTAGAAGTTGGAAAGATCTTCCATGTTCTTGGATAGGCAGAATTAATACTGTCAAAATGGCCATATTACCAAAAATGCTATGCAGATTCAATGCAATTCCTATCAGAATTACAAAGATGTTCTTCATATAAATAGAAAAGGCAGCAAATGAAATTCATTTGGAAAAATAAGAGGAGAGAGTAGCCAAAGCAATCCTTGCAAGAAAAGTGAAGCAGGTGGCATCACAATACTGAACCTCAAATTATACTACAGCTATAGTAACACAAATAGCATGATATTGGCACCAGAACAAACATGAAAACACATGGAATAGAAGAGAAGACACAAAGACAAACTCACATGAATAAAGTTATCTAATACTAGACAAAGGTACCAAAAACATAAGTTGGAGAAATGATACATTTAACAAACAGTGCTGGGCAAACTGGAAATTCATATATAGTAGAATGAAATTGAATCCTTATCTCTCATCCTTCATAAGACTCAAAGTGGACTAAAGACCTAGGAATTAGACCATAAACCAGGCACCTGCTAGAAGAAATTATAGCCCCAACACTCCAAAATGTCAGCTCAGAAACTGACTTCCTTAATAAGACTCCTAAAGCACAAGAGTTAAAATAAAATACCAGTAAATGGGATGGTATCAAATTAAAAAGCTTTTTTACAGCAAAGGAAACAAGAGCATGAAGAGAGAGGCTACAGAATGGGAGAAAGTCTTTGCCACCTGCTTCTTAGACAGGGCATTAATATTGAGGATACACAAAGAACTCAAAAAAACTTAACACCAAAAATCCAAGTAACCCAATCAGTAAACAGGCAAAGGAACTGAACAGAAACTTCTCAAAAGAAGAAATATGAATGGTCAACAAAAATGAAAAAAAAATATTCAAGATCTCTAGCAATTAGAGAAATGCAAATTAAAACTACACTGAGATTTCATCTCACTCCCGTCATAATGGCAATTATCAATACAAACAACAATAAATGTTGGCAAGGGTGTGAGGGAAAGGATACATCCATACATTGCTGGTAGGACTGCAAATTGGTGCAACCACTCTGGAAGGCTGTATGGAAATTCTCAAAAGAAATGGAACCACTATTTGACCCACTTATCCCACCCCTAAGTATATATCCAAACAATTTAAAATCAGCATTCTATAGTGATGCAGCTATTATAAATGTTTATAGCAGCTCAATTCACAATAGCTAAACTATAGAGCCAAACTAGGGGCCCTTCAACAGATGAATGGATAAAGAAATGGTGGTATATATACACATTGGAATATCACTCAACCAGAAAAAATAATGACTTTATGACTTTTGACAGTAAATGGATGCATCTGGGGCCTATTACTTAGCCATAAATAAGAATAACTTTATGACATTTGCCAGTAATTGAATGGATCTGGAGACTATCATGCTAAGTGAAATAAGCCAGTCCCCAAAAGCCAAAGCCCTAATGTTTTCTCTGATATGTGGAAGCTAATCCACAATAAGAGAGATGGGAGAAAAGAAAGAACAGAAGAAAGATTAGTGAAGAAAACAAAGGGGAAGGAAGGAAGGAAGGATGGGATAAGGAAAGTCAGCAGAATGAATCTGACATAACTTTCCTATGTACATATATAAATATACTACAGTGCTGGGCACTGTGGCACTCACCTGTAATCCCAGCACTTTGGGAGGCTGAGACAGGAGGATAGCGAGTTCAAAGCCAGCCTCAGCAATGGCGAGGCAAGTCAGTGAGACCCTATCTCTAAATAAAACACAAAACAGGGCTGAGGGTGTGGCTCAGTAGTCGAGTACCCCTGAGGTCAATCTCCAGCACCAATAAATGAATAAATAAACAAACAAACCACAGTGAATCTCACCATCATGTACATCCACAAGAAATTAATTTAAAAAATAACTATAGGTAGGGGCTGGGATTGTAGCTCAGTGGTAGAGCGCTTGCCTCGCATGCGTGAGGCCCTGGGTTCGATCCTCAGCACCACATACAAAGCAATAGAATAAAGACATTGTGTACATCTACAACTAAAAAAATATTTAAAAAAATAACTATAGGTAAATGGCAGAAAGATAAGTAGAACAGAGGGAAGAGAGCAGCGGGTGGGGAAGGGTAGAGAAAGGGGAGATACTGGGGACTGAATTAGAATAAGATATATTCCATACTTTTCGAATTGTATCCAAATGGATTCTACTATCATATATAACTAAAGATAATCAACAAAAAAATAAAAAGGACAAAAATCTACTAGTTAAACTCACAAAGATGAATGGATAAATTCTGATCTAAATATTGCAAAATGAATAGAGCAAATATATGAAGAACAAATGCATTTATCTCAGAAACTAAAGGCAGACTTCCTGATTCACATGAGAATGTGGATGAATTTCAAAACCTCTAGGCTGAATATTTAAAAAGATATAAAAGGCTACACAATTTGTGATACTTTATTTATATGCTGTTCTTTACAGAAATCATGTTAGCATTTTTCTAGAAGTATAAGAGATGCTAGGATAACTTTATATATTTTGAAGGAATAGAAATAGCCTACATATTGATATGTAGTGGTGGAGGTTGCCTAACTATATATTTTTGTCCCAGAACTGTATACTTGAAAAGGATGGATTTTTACTGCTTATATAACATACCTTCATAAATCGAACTCTAAAACTTAAAAAAGGTAACCAATCAACTGATCTTAAATTAGATTATTCTGCATAATCCAGGTAGATCCAGTGTAATCACAAGATCTTTAAATGTGAAAGAGGGAAATAAAAAAGGAGAATCAGAGAGATGACAGCATGAAAATTCTCTTGACATTGCTGGCTTTGAAGATGAACAAAGGGGACCACTAGCCAAGAAATGTGGCAGTCACTGAAGCTGGAAGAGGAAAGGAACTGGATTCTTCTGTGGAACCACAAGGAAAGAATGTGGCCTGTCAACACTTTGATTTTTAGACTAAAAACACCCATATCAGACTTCTGATCTGTACAACTGCAAGATAATAAACTCACATTGCTTTAAAAAAAATTACAAAGATGCTCAGATTAAGTGTATTGTGTATATACACACAATATACATACCCCTAAAAGTTTGGAAAGTAAATTTTAAAAAGTCTACCTCAAAGACTTGAAATTCAAAGACCTGATGGGGAAAGAAAATTGAATTAGAATTTAGAAGCCCCCCTCAAAACAAGTGGGATTATTTAAGGACTAAGGAAAAGACCATAAAGATCAGTGGTCTCAACAATCCCAGCAGTCAACATTTGCAGAGCTCTTATGTGCACTAAGCATTGTGCTAAGAGTTTGCAAGTATTAACTCATTCATAATCCTGTAAGGCAGGTACAACTACTATCTCCATCTCAGAGATGAGTGCACTAAAGGACAGGGAGATTAAGTAACATGACCAAATTGTTTATAAAGAAGAAGTCAGTAAACTGGATACAGTAGCACATGTCTGTAATCCCAGCTACTTGGGAGGCTGAGGCAGGAGGATTGCAAGCTCCAGGTCAGCCTAGGCAACTTAGTAAGGCCTTGTCCCAAAATTAAAAAAAAAAAAAAAATTAGGGCTAAGGATGTAGCCCAGTGATAGAGCACTCTTGGGCTTGATCTTAAGTACTGCAAAAATAAAAATTAAGACAAAAGGAATTAATTCAAGTTCTGTTTAAAAGGCTGTATATGTACACAGCTTAAAGACTTTTCTAAACACCATTTTAAAATATGATGAGAATAAAATATAGCACTCAGGCACACTCTAATTTTGTGACCTTGAACACATTTTTAACCTTTCTGGACTTAGTTTCCTTTATCTAGAATTTAAGGATGATAGTTTAATGAAATGATGCTTAATACTGCAGCGTTCTATATAAATGACATAATATCAGTTTATGTGCTAAACAGACTGAATTTTTAAAAATATCTATATAGTTTAGAAAATCCTAAAGTTGAAGGTGTATAGTAAAGATAAATATCAGTTTAAATTTTATTTTAGCCAATTTAAAATTCTTCCTTGGCTATTATTTATGCATGCATATGTGTGTATTTCTGAAGATTTGTAATTAGTCATGTATTTCCCCAGAGCTTGTAATAAGTAATAAATTTTAAATGTCACTGCATTTCAAGTTTATTCTTTTAGGACAGAAAAAGTAACAATGAATTAGCTTTTTGAGGTTCTTTTAGATAAATAATTTATAATCATAAAGCATAAGATGCCACAGTGGTGATTTCTTTGTAGACTATAATGCAGAGAACAAAAATGCAATGTCTTTACTGATTTTGCAAAATTATGCTAAACTTCTAGTTGCCTTAATGCCCCATTCTCACATTTTCTCTTTCCAGTCCAATTATTTCATTTTATGAAGTAGGACTGCTTTCTTTCTGAATATCAGCTGTATTAAAATGATCAAATAAACAGAACAATGGCGCTGGATTACTTTTCATTTGCAGTACTGGGCAATTAATCCAGAGCCTTGCACCTGCTAGGCACCACTGACTGAGCTACATCCTCAGGCCTCTTTTGTTTTTTATTTTGAGAGAATTTAGGATTTATTATCATTTGGTTTTATTACTACATTTTCCTTTGTGCAAAAATTAGTGAACTTTTTAACCAGTTGAAGAAATACTTTATGATTTATATGGGAGGGAAGAATGACAAAGATTAGTATGTCAAAAAGATTACAGTACCATTCAATGTGTATATTACTTGTGTATTACTTATTACTGATTAAATTAGTAACTACTTTAACTTTCAAGAAGCAAGACCAACTTTTCTCTTACCACACAGAATTGAGACTGACCTAGTTTCCCAAAGTAAAACTGAAGTAGACGTGGTGGCTGACCTAAGTGGGGATTTTCTCCCTATGGTCAAGCATTCAGGGTTCTCACGCCAGTGTGCTGTTTTGTAAAGCATGTAGATAAAGCTTGCTGTGAAACTTGGTTCTCATGCCCTTTCTAGTAGGCTAGAAAGGCAAATAGATGTTTATCTGAGGCTACTGTAGCAACAGTAGTTAAGTAATTACACTTCTTACATCCCTTCCATAATATTCTTCTCAAAGGCTATTACTGCTTAACACCAGGGGTAACTAACAAAGAATAGTTTACTGGAGGATGATTTCTAAGACTGTTTTAGTTTGAGACCTTGCTTTTCTACTGTTCTATCAAACCAGAAGAGCAACATCTATCTACTAGACCAAGAAAGTATAATTTATTTAGTAGACAAGGAGATCAGTAAGTGTCGACCAGACCAGGAGGCAACATTTACCATCCAGACCAGGATAGCAACACCTGTCTGCTAGATGAGAAGTACAGTCAGTACCTGTCCAATAAAAACAAAGGCCACTCTGTCTACCAACCATGAAGGTAGTCTCTGTTTACTAGAAACAGGAGAAAAACATTTTTCAAAGTATATTAAGTGAATTTATTTGGTTTCTGTATTTGTTTATTTGCTTTAAAAATAATTATGGAAAATGCTGATGATTTAATAATCAAAGACACATTTATGTATTTTGCTATGGAAGTATAAATATTAAAAACTGACCTCCTGAATATAGAATAATACATTATACTTGCATAAGCAATAGATCACAGAAACAGATTATCAGTAGTTACGGCTCTATAGAATTTAGTTTCAGATGATAAATATATTTTAAGCACAGTATTTATTTAACTTGATATTTTAAAGAAAGTTATAGGAAAAACAACTGCACATAGGCTGGCTTTCCTGAAAGGTCTAATGGTTCTTTTATTTCTTAAGAACATCTTAAAATGAAGTGAAACAGTTGGAAAATGTCAAAAATCTAAAATAGGTATAATTCCAGTTTTATTAAAAATATGATAATGTAGTAGATAAATCAAGATCCTCTCCTTCTCCCTATAAAGTAAGCTTTCTCTCACATCAAGAGGTAGAATTCATGGGGCCTCATCTCGAGTCTGGAACTGCCTTGACTGAAGTTCTGTTCTAGACCTCTGAGCCCATATCTGAAGAGGGACTGGCAGCTTTCACTTGCCACCTCTTGGAACCTAGTTACCACTGATGAAAAGCCCAAGCCATTGGAGAGGCCACGTGCAGGATACCTGAAGTACTCTAAATGATGGCTCCAGATCCACATCTAGCCATGTAAGTAAGTCCCCATGGACTCCAGTTAACATTACATGGAACAGAAGGACTGCCCTGTTGAGCCAATCACCCTGTAGATAATAAACTTCTGGTTTCTTTTTCTTTTTAAACTCCCAAATTTAGGGTTGTTTTATGACACACAGTCCACATGTATATGTAAAAGTGAATTAGATTCTAGTTTCATACAGATATGAATGAGTTTTTCATCTATTTGAAAATTTGGCAGGACATTGAAAGCCTTGCAAGACAAGGGATAGTTAGTTCATTATGAGGGACTCCCCCCATTTAGTGCAGTATGTTTATCATTTTTAGTCCATACCCTAAATGTCAGAAGAATTTGATTATTATGACATCCAAGAACATGTCTGCACATTTCCAAAATGCTCTTAAAGTGATATTGACTCTGCTAAAAACAATTAACTATAATAATTCTTTAGTGACTGCAGTAGCAGGTATTGGGAAAGGCAGAAATGAGATATAGTCTGTGCATTCAACAAACTCACAGTTCAATTGACAAAATGAACAAATGAAATTACAACAAAATGATAAGCATAATGGCAATGTGTTCCTAGGACTGTGGTAGCAAAGGGAATCAGTAGTTAAGAAGCCTTAGGAAACATTTTAGGATATTTCCTGGAGGGGTTCATTGTTGATCTAATTTTTGAAGGAAATACAGGAGTTATCCAAGTGGAGAAGGGAAAATGGAAACTCAGGCAGAAAAACAGCTCTTGCAAAGTCATAGTATGTGGCACTAGCAGCCATAAAGACAGTAAGGTAGTCTGGGGCTGGATGGTGATGTACATTTTATCCCTTGCTAAAAGGATTCATTAAAACCTGAGGGCATTCTTGTAGCCAGAGCCAATGTCATATATTCACCACATCTCTCTCCCAGCCTCCCATGTAGTTAGCTCTGGACCCTGTGACTTGTTCTAGTCAATGAATGATGGTGGAAGTGATGTAAGCTGCTTCCAGGCCTGGCTCTTGTTATCCCATGAAGTCTTTCAACTCACTCTTCCCTTGCCTTCATGTTTGAGGCCATGTATTCCAGAAGACAAAGTTACAAGAACAAAGAGGGCTATCTGACCTGTACCAGACTGTGATATATGTAAGTAAGCTTGTATTAAATCACTGAGATAGGCGGTATAACAGTCAGAATTCCACCAGGAAACAAATTGCTCCAGATAATTCAAATGAATAGACTTTAATGAAGGGATACTTTAAGAGATATAAATAGGACAAGAAAAGAAATGTGGGAGACCAGAAGCTGTCATCACCTCTGTGACTAAAAAGAATAGAGGAAATAGTTATCAGAATTCTGATAGTGGAATTCAGAAGGAGCCCTAGTCAAGAAGGGACATAGAGGTTCCAAAGCAGGGAAGAGCTGGAAAGAAATACCATGACTTGCCTTTTCTCCAATCCTTCAATCTCCTGAGACGGCATCCCTATTAGCTACATTCGATCAAAATGCAGCCTTAAGGGGTCCCAGATCCACAGGAGCCAACCTTGTGGGGCATATACAGCAGTTTAGTGATGGGAAGAAAGTGGCTCTGGGAAGTACAGATGATAAGCATTCCAGGTTTGTCTACTGTAGCAACTAGCTTTAATTACTCTAATAAAAAAAATCAAGGAAGTATTTTAAGCAAATTTTTAAAATAAGCCCTCCCCCAACCCTGTGCTAGGGATTGAACCCAGGGTCCCTTGAATACTAGACAAGTGCTCTATCACTGAACTACATATCCAGCCCTAAAACAAAGTTTAAAAGAAGAAATATAGTTCACCCAACACAAACTTTTGAAGTATGCAGTTCAGTGAGTTTTTTAGTATATTCACATATTCACACAGTTGTGCAGGCATCCACAATGATTGTAGGGCATTTTCATCACTTCACCCACTAACCCACCAGTCTTATATCCATCAGTCACTTCCCATCCTCTTTTCTCCTATTGCCACAGACAACCATCAAACTACTTAATGTCTTGGTGGATTTGTCTATTCTGAATGTCTCATATAAATGGAACCACATGATATACATCCTCTTGTGTTTGCCTTCTTTCACTTAGCATAATATTTTCAAGGTTCATTCATAGTGTAGACTGCATGTTTTTCATTCCTTTTTATTGACAAATAATATCTCTTTGCATATGGTATAGTTTTAAGAGGACCACAACAATGTGGAGAATAGGTTAAAGTGAGTCAAAATCAGTAGCAGCGGTAGGTGTGAGAGTGGGGAACAGATTGTATTCTCTAACTGTATTTTCTCAAATTCTCTTTAGGCCAGGAAACAATCTGGGGGAACAGAGATAAACAGCATTCTTCTTCACCCATCTGGAAACCCTCTTCCCAAGTTCCCCATTATCCATCCAGAATCTTGAGTCATACTAGGATCCTCCATATTCCCCTACACTTCCACATTGTATCAGTCACTTTTTGCTGTGCTCCTGACCTCTGGAAGGCCCTTCTCTTTTTGTTGCTGACTTCCTTAGGAGAGGCTTTCATGAACTATAGTAGTAACTGCCTAACCAGAGTTCTTTGATCAGCTACATTCTATTGTCAGGGGATGACAGATGGATGGGAGAAATGCCATAACATATCTCCTCATCCAGTTAGGAAGAAGAAATCAAGCATCAGTAGCCTGGGCACTTCCTTTTTTCATCCAACTAGGCATTAGTTATGTTTAGGGAGCATGCAATCTCTTCCCTAAAGCTTAGAGAGAAGACTGTCTTGCCAGAACTAGTTAGTGGATGGATAAAATTTTTAATATTTGGGGTTCCAAGGAAATAACTTTAAGCTCTGTCCTCCCAGTTTAATTATTATTGTAATAAGTGATATTTTGTTTCTGTTTGCTATATTATAATTTTTTTAGGACTTGGGAAAGGATTGTAACAAATATCAAAGTTACTATTTTTCAGTAGCCAAAGGTAACAGAAATCATGAAAATTATGTATTTATTAATAAAGAAGAAAAAGGCCAGGTATGGTGGTGCATGCCTATAATCCAAGCTACTTGGGATTTTGAAGCAGTAGGATGACAAGTTTGAGGTCAGCCTGGATAACTTAGCAAGACTCTGTCTCAAAATACAATAAAAAACAAATAAAAAAGACTCTGTCTCAAAATACAATAATATAGGGTTTCCAGATGGGTGAAGAAGAATGCTGTTTATCTCTGTTTTCCCAGATTGTTTCCTGGCCTAAAATACAATAAAATACAATAAAAAAGCTAGGGATATTGCTCAGTGGCAGAGCACTTGCCTAGTATTTGGCATGTGTAAGGCCCTGGGTTCTGGTATGGGGAGGAAGTGAGGGCGGGGGGCAAAGTGGCAATAGGAGCCAGGAATGTGGCTACCAGACCACAGATTCCAATGTCATCTGCTCCTCCTCCAGCAACAGGACTGAGGCTGCTGGTGCCAAAATCCCTGGCATCACTTGTGCTTGTTCCTTGGGACCTGGAGAAGGTCCCATCCATGTCCCAAACCTCCAGGAATGTAGATGCTAGAGCCAAAAGCCTCAGTACCAGTATGTGACTAAGGACCTAGGGAAGGTCCTTTTTGTATCCTACTTTGCAAGTCTGTAGTTACCAGTACCATAGATACCAGTATCATCTGTACTCATCCTACAGGCTCTGGGGAAGGCTCATCCCATCTTAAAGCTCCAGAACTTTGGCTGCTGGTGCCATGGACCTAGGCATTTCTCATTTTCATCCTGATGGATCCTGTGACTCTGGGACCATGGATGCTAGCACCATAGCCTTTGATATCATGTGTGCTTGCCCAATGGAACCTAGTGACAGTCCTCTCCACATTCTGTACCACAAAGATCACAGCAGCTTCCCCAGCACCATCAGTGCTTGACTCTGTGGGACCTGGGAACATACACCTTTGGAAGCCTTCATCCACTGCAAAGTCATACAACTACTTCCATGAACTGCTGCAGGTGTAGACAGTTGTACTCTTCAAAGATCTGGTGACATCAGTCATAGCCAAAGAAGTCACACAGAGGCTATACTTTAGAGCTCACCTATCAAAGCCAGAGTGCCTACTCAACTGAGACTCCATGTCCCATCTAAATGAACAAGGCTTTTCTTACAAAAAAGCTACTTTATAAAATTGGAAAAAGCAACTGTTAACCCAGATACACAGACATCAATGTGGGGACAAGAAACATAAATGGAAGCACAACATCTCCAAAGGAAAATAACAATTCTAGAGAAATAGACCCTAATTTAAAGGAAAACTATGAAATGCTTGAAAAAGAATTCAAAATAATGATCCTAAGGAAACTCAGTGATAGCAAGAGAATACAAATAGACAACACAAAGAAATAAGTAAAACAATCCAGGATATGATGAGAAATTCACCAAAGAGATAGAAACCATAAAAAAGAAAGAGAAATCTTGGAGCTAACTTCAATCAATGAAATAAATACAACTGAGAGCTTTCACAACAGAATGAATTTCTGAACTCAAGGACAGGTTTTATGAATTATCCCAGATTAAAAAGAAAAAAGAAGCAAGAAGAATGAAGAAAGCCTATGAGACATGTAGGACATCATTGGGTAAAAAAAGAAATCACATTATACAAATTCCAAAAGGAAAAAAGGGGACAAGGCACTGAAAATCTAATTTCATGAAATAATAGCCCAAACTTCTCAAATCACAAAAATCATCTCAAAATAAATACAAGAACTAAATGTAAACCTGAAACTATAAATTGCTATGAGAAAACACAGGGAAACACTCCACAACATTGGTGTGGGTAATGATTTTTAGCTAAGACCCCAAAAGCACAGGCAATTAAAGTAAAAATAGACAAATGGAATTATATCAAACTAAGAAGATTCTGTACAGCAAAAGAAACAAAGTGAAGAGACAACTTACAACCTTCAGAAAGGGAGAAGATATTTACAAAATCTTCATCTTAAGAGGGATTAATATCCAAAATATCTGAGGAACTCAAAAAATGGACCATCAAAAACACAATCCAATTTAAAAATGGGCTAAAGAGCTGAAGAGACACTTCTCAAAAGACATATGGATGGCCAACAAGTATATGGAAAAATGTTTAATATCATTAATCATTAGGGAAATCAAAACCACAATGAGAAATCACCTTATCTCAGTTAGAATGGCTATCATAAAAAGATAAAAAAAATAATAAGTGCCAGTGCGTATTCAGAGAAAAAGGAACTCTTTGTACGCTGTTGGTGGGAGTAGGGCCATTATGGAAAACGGCATGGAGATTCCTTTAAAAACTAAAAATACATCTTGCATATGAGCCAGCGATTCTACTGGGTGTATATCCAATGGAGATGAAATCATTATAGCAAAGACATACTTGCACTCCCATGTTAAAGGCAGCAGTGTTCCCAATAGCTAAGACAAGGAATCAACCTAGATGCTCATTAGTGGATGAATGGATTAAAAAGTGGTACATATCTGCAACAAAATATTATTCAGCCTTGAAAAGAGTGAAGTCCTCTTATTTGCAGCAACATGGATGCAACAGGGGATTATCATGTTAAGTGAAATAAACCAAGCACAGAAAGACAAATAACACACGTTCTTGCTCATTTGTGGAAATGAAAAAGTCTGTCTCATAGAATGGCGAGAAATACTGGCACTAGGGAGTGAGAAGGGTAGACAAAATGGAAAGAAGTTAAATAAAGGCACCAGAACATAGAAAGGACAAATTAATTCTGTTTCCCATAGTAGGGAAACTATTGGCTAAACTGATTTATAGTATATTTCAAAATGATTACAGTATGAAATTCCCAAAACATAAAAATGATTAACATTTGAAGAGATGAAAATGCTTTTAACCAGGGGTGGTGGCACATGCCTGTAATCTCAGCTCTTTGGGAGGCTGAAACAGGAGAATTGCAAGTTCAAAGCCAGCCTCAGCAACTGCGAGGCACTAAGCAACTCAGTGAGACCCTGTCTCTACATAAAACACAAAATAGGGCTGGGGATGTGGCTCAGTGGTCAAGTGCTCCTGAGTTCAGTCCCTGGTACAAAAAAAAAAATGCTTTTTACCCTGATTTAATTATTACATAGTATATACACGTTTCCAATTACCATAATACATCTTGCAAAGATGTATAATATTATGTGTCAATAAAAAGATTAATATAAAGTAAAATCACAAAATATTTAAACACCATGAAAATACTTGGCAATAAATATAGTACTAAATAACTAATTTTACAGCACAAACAGAAATAACTAAAATATACATCCATTTAACCTGGGTTGAATCTTTTATAATATAACTATAAATCATGTTTTTTAAAAAAAGAACAGGTTTTAGGGAAAGCAAAGTCTTTCTGAGTACCTCTTGTAAAATGAAAATTTCAGGCAGGAAATTTGAAGCATAGTATGTCATGAATAATGTCATCAATATTTTTAAGCAAATGTAATGACTAACATGTCTTTTAATCAGAATAACCATTATAGATTAAGTTCTCCAGAAAACCAGTTGTGAAACAAAAACCTATTAAGTTTATTAGGAAGCACACTAGTAATAAAACTGGTAAAGAAGTGAGGAAAGCAGGATTAGATAGCAGGACAAGTTGAGCTGAGGACCAATCAATATAAGAGGCATCAGCCAAACCTCCATGAAGCTCTGGAATTGGGCTGGTCCTTGGAGTTGTTCCCAAATTAATACACTGGGACTAAGCATTTGTACCACTGCAATGTTAAGTTACTAACTTGAAGTGGACTATGCCTTAGGGAGGTGACATCACCACAGGCCAGGCAGCAACCATCAGCCAAGGACAAGGCTTAGCATAGGGCTCAGGTGTGAACTGTCAGCAGCCAATACTTTTGACATTTGGGAGATGAACCATCCAATCTTGACGGGGGAATTTGATAATACACTACAGAATCCATTGCAGTCCAACCTTAGCATTGCTAAGATCCATTTTCTTCTCTAGAGAGTTTACTCCATGTCCAGGATTCTAGAGAGTTCTTTCCTGTAGAAACCTGAAATAGGAAGATAATTGGGATGAACTGCCACCTTTGTTGCTATGTATGGTTCCAGTTCTACAGCTGAAACTCATAATGCCTCTCTTTCATGCCTGGATTAGATCACCTCCACATTCAATGAGAATCTTTGCTAGTCTGAGTGGCCTACCCTAGCAGGATCATCCACACCATTACCCTTGAGAGACCTGAACCCATCCTCAGGCCACGGGGACTTAACTTGTTCATTTCACATCAAAATTGAGTAAGAAGCACTAACAGACACAGCCATGTATCACTTAAGTGCTATACATATTTTCTCTGTTCCCATATTTAACAGCAGTCCCATTTATTCCTCAAGACAGAGGTCAGTTATTTTTACCAGAATAGAGACTCCTTTCTTTTTCAGCTGATTTCTTGGACTGAGGAATCTAAAGTGATGGAAAGCAACCATGATTTAAAGTGCAATGTGGCTCTTATTGTTCTTCCAGTAGAAGCATTAAACCTTTGGGATCCAGGTTCCCAAGCAAGCACAAAATACAAATTCTCTAAAGGGGTCACTGGAGACAGGGTTATATCACTATTTGCACTCTGGGTTCCTGAACTCATATATTATGTTAAGGACACAGCTTCATATCATACTTGTTAAACTGTACTATGTGTAGCTGTGCCCCAATTTCACCTTCAAAAGGCCACAGAACCATTCTATAAACAGCAGCTTCTAGGTGGTGTTTGATGTAATAGAATAGTGGATCCAAAGGATGTTTTATTAGTTTCCTGATGCTGCTGAAACAAATTTACTTGAAACAGATTTGCCATCTCACATTTTGGGTGGTCCTAAAATCAAGGTGTTATCAGGGTTACATTTCTTCTAGAGACTAGAAAGAAGAATTAAAAAAATAATTTTCCAGTATTTAGAGGCCACTTGCACTTCTTAACTCTTGTTTTTTCTTAAAGCCAGAAGCATAACATCTTCAAATCTTTTTCTCTCCTGCCTCTGATTCTGTAGTCACATAGCCTTCTCTCCCTCTTACCTTCCTACCTCCCTCTTGTAAGAATTCTTGAAATTACCCCAGGATCATTGGGGGAATTCAGGATACTTTCCTCATTTGAAAGTCTTTAACTTCACCACATCTGTAAAACCCCTTTTGCCAAGTGATGTTGAAACCAGAGTTTTGAGATGAAACTCAAGTCACTACTTCTACTGGCAGGTGGGGTCTGCAGAAGCTTGCAGGCCTCTGCATCCCAGAAGTGTTGTAGCTCTTAATGGTGGACCATGCCTTCCAGCATTGCAGCAGAGCTCAGCATTTCCCTGTCATTTAATTCTTCTTTCAGGGTTCTTGTCTTATGAATTCCAATAATGAAATCCACAGACCAGGATAAGTGAGCGTAACAATAGGATTTATAAAAGAATAGGAATGAAACTCTTGTATAGTGCAAGAGGGGACCAGATAGCAGGTTTTCCCCAACTTACTGTGTTTGTCTAGGGGTTTATATAGGATTTGGTTCACTGCTATTGGTCCAAATTTATGCCAGTTAGGGTTTGGAAATGTACTGTTATTGGTCAATTCTTTTTTTTTTAATTTTTAAAATTTGTTCTAATTAGTTATACATGACAATAGAATGCATTTTGACACAATGTACACAAATGGAGCACAATTTCTCATTTCTCTGGGTGTACATGGTGCAGTCACACCAGTAGTGTAATCATACACACGTGCATAGAGTAATAATGTCTATCTCATTCTACCATCCTTCCCATCCCCACAGACCCACTCCTCCCCTCACTTCCCTCTGCACAATCCAAAGTTCCTTCATTCTTCTCTACTTCATCCCCCACTATGGATCAGCATCCGCTTATCAGAGAAAACATTCAGCCTTTGGTTTGGGGGGATTGGCTTATTTCACTTAGCATGATATTCTCTAGTTCCCAAGGATGACAGGTCAGCCACTTTGACTCAACTAGGTGCTGGCTTACCATGCCTGCCTGATGGGCTCCACATCACCACAGGGCATGCTTGGCACCCATGCTTGGACCCACCGGGGGTGTTACTCTGCTGCTCCATTGCTCCACCACTCCACTGCTGCTTCTCTTCAGGGGCCAGTAGGCTTGGCAACCAGGGAGCCATGTCAAGATAACATATTCACAGGTTAATATGGGCATCTTTGATGGGGTGTGATTTAGCCTACCACAGACATATATCCACTATCAAACATTGTTTACTACAAAGTGGGCCCCTTGGTTGGATATAATTTTTTTCCCCAGGATCCTATGTTTGTGTAAGTCTTCAGATAATGATGTGAGCCAATGAATGCCTTGTGGGCAGGAAATACAACCCCATACCAGAATATATATCAACCTCAGCCAAGTTGAATCACTGACCCTGTTAGAGTGTAATGTAATCAGCTGTCCAGTAAGCGGTTGATCTCCTTGAGGGATCATGCTATCTTAAGGGCTTACTGTTGTTCTCTTTTGCTGGCATTTTGTACATTTGGCAATAAACCATACCATCATTGTTCAGTGAAAGCCTTGGCTATAAATTCCATGCATAACCTCTGTCCTTGATACCAAGCATAACCTTCATCATTACACCACGGTTACTCCATCCATGTGCCTTTGTGCCACTGTTGGGTGGATAAAACAGAGACTAGCTGACATCAACTGATGGAATCTTTCTGTGTGGCTGTTTACTGTCTTTTCCAGGAGGGATGCTCGCTAATGGACATCACTATGTGATTCAAAGATATTCACACTTCATACCCACTCCCATAGGTCTGTCCATTCACATATCTGTTTCAAAGACCTCCTTTCCACATCCAGGACCTTAACCAACAAAAACATGTGCTATGCCCCACAAGTCTTACATACTCTTCCTTCAGGCCACATCTCTTTATCTGCAAAATGGGTGATGATGTGCACTGAAGGATTTGAACCACTGCAAGATTTTGCCTCATCACCATGTATCAGGATCATAGTCTAGTAGCAGTCCATTTTCAGCTTGCACACACTTACTAAGTCAATTTATGCATGAACCAAGATCAATCTTTTTCTTCTTCCACCAGTTAGTCATAAGTCACCCTGTACAACCATATGTCTGAGCTTAGGGACAGGCACTAGAGCAATAGTGGTGGATGACATGTGAGTCTTGCCACAAAAACATGCTACTTACTTTTATTCTGACTCTGCTCATGTTCAGTTCTGACCCTGCTTATGCCAAGTCCTCCATTTTTACCATAAATGGATGCCTATTGGAATTTCAGAGTTGGTGGGTCTCACAAAATCCAGCTCTTGATGCAAATGTAAATGTAATGTAAATGTCCTAACCACTTTATATTTCACGGTGATCACTTGAAATGTCATGGTGAGGTGCTCTGTCTCTACAGGGCCCCAGTAGTATGCCAAGGGCCATTTTTAAAAATAGTAGATGATTTTTCCCTCTAAAGATCATGTGGTCTTGCTCCAGAGCTGTGGGCTCTTTTTTATGATTGTCCCATTGAAACTCTCCATTCATTTCACAGCATTTTTTCTCCTCCCCTAATACAACTAATTTCCTAGGCTCTGACACATTGTGGTCCAAAAAGCAAGACTGCCTGCCCCGCAGCCCATAGATAATATGCGCCATTTCCCACTCTGGACACAACTTAAAGCTGGCAGCCATCTGTGTCTTTCAGTAAATGTGTCATAGCTACATTCCTAAGTAAATATTATGACTTCAGAACCCAAAGAAGTTCAGCAAGTATTGTCCATCCTTTGCTGTAGAAAGCGTGAGATGTAGTAATTTATCCTTGACTTTGTAGAAGATACCTGACAGGCCTCAGACCACTGGACCTGTTAAAGCTCAGCCCTTCATTTCTCCACAGCATGTATATCTTGGGCTATATTGCACCTGTAAGTGCATTGTCATCTGCAGGGAACACATTGTAGCTCATCTCCAGTGAAAAGTTTAGCAACTGCACTACACCTACCATGTCAGAACTATCAAAGCTCTGTCTGTCATAACTGATGGTCTATTAGTGCCCTATTTTTGCATTAACAGTGGCACCACAAACTTAGGGCCTTAAAATGATACTTTATTACCTTACAGTTTCTGCACCTCAGGAGTCTGGGTATGACTTTAACTTTGTTGTCTGCAAGGATGTAGTCAAGATGTTGTTTGGGGCTGGGTGTAGTGGTGCACACCTGTAATCCCAGCAGTATGGGAAGCTGAGGCAGGAGGATCATCAAATTCAAAGCCAGCCTCAGCAACGTAGCGAGGCCCTGTCTCAAAAAATTAAAAAAATAAAAAAGGGCTGGAGATGTGGCTAAGTAGTTAAGCATCTCTAGGTTCAATCCCTGGTACAAAACAAATATGCAAAAAGAAAAGAATAAAAGATGTCATCTAGGGCTACAGTCTCATCTGAGACTCACTCAGAAGGTAACCACTTCCAGACTCTTCTTGTTTTTGACAGAATTCATTTCTTTGCAGACTGCTGGACTGAAGGACTCGTTTCCTTATCAGCTATTGGTCAGAGGCTACTATAAGCTCCTTGCCAGGTGGCTTAAACATAGCAGTTTGCTTCTTCAAAGCCAGCAAGAGAGAAAGGGTTTCAGTCAGACAGGATTTATAATAGTATAAAACTTAATAATAAAATTATATAATAGTATGTGACTGAATCAAGTATAATCATGTAAATTCTGACACCTTGCCATATTCTGTTGGTTGGGAGGGATTTTTAGATCCTTCCCATTCGCAAGGGGGAGAGTTTATACAGGTTAGAGATATTTACAAATGAAGATCATGTATGTTACCTTAGACACTGTCCATTATAGATGGGGTCCTCATTGCCACCAGACCAATAAATAATCCAGCTCCCAAGTCCCATTTTAGAATCTGTTTCTTTAGATTAACTCCCCAAACTCACTAACTCAAATTGGATTCCCCTAGAGATAGACTCAGAGATGGAGACTTATATGTAGAAAGTTTATTATAAAGTGTTTTCAACGATATTACCTGTGAAAGAGCAATGAAAACATGAGCAGCGGGGACATGGGGCAGGGAGAAAGAGAGAGAAATTGAAAAGCAATGCAAAGGCCTTGGCTTATTCTAGTTCTAGGAGCTGGAATGGCTCTTTAGAATCATCCTGAATCAAAGTCAGAGTGCCAGGTCTTTGTACAACACATTCAGCTGTACAAAGAGTTGTCTGATGTAGCTCCTCTGGAGAGAGGTTGTAACCTTGAGTAAAAGAGCTTCCTAAGGTCAAGAGCAATTTATAATAGAGGCTTATCCATGAGCAGCCAGCAGTCAAAATTTGCAGCAGCTGGGAACTTACCTTAAACCTGGAAGGGGTTGTTTGGGAGGCACAACACTGTAATAATAATAAAATCCAAAGGCATAATATAAAATACTATATATACAGTGAACTTTCTGATCTTTTGACTTGATGAGAGGAAGAAAATTTAGGACCTGGGGGATGAGTGGATGTTTATGCTTTAAATTACTTTCCATAATTTTTTTATACTACTGATAGATTCTAGATAGGGAGTGCATGCTGATAAGATGCTGGAGTTGTTATATTAGGCAGGAACATTTTAACCATAAGTAACAGAATAACTCATTAACACACCTGAGACAATTAGGAGTTGATTTTGCTCGTATAAACATAAGTTGTTCAATGGCTTTGCAACCTCACATCAATATCAGTGATGTTCTTGGCCCTTATCTCAGGGCTAAAAACATCAGCCATTCTGTCTATCTTTGAGGTGAAAAGGAAGGGAGAGAGAGAAAAGTAGTACCAACAGATTTTCCCTCTTCTTGCTGGCTTGAATTATGTCACGAAGCCAACTTAGCAGAGATTTCCAGACAGACTATTTCACTTTTCCCAGTGTCTAGCATGGAAGAAGACCAAAAAAAGAAGGGAATTTTAAATAGAATGGATATGGAAAATCCACCAATACTGTTTTCAAAGCAGGTTCCTGTCTGGCTAATTGAAGTCAGATCCTCAAGCTTTAAAGTCCAGTTCCCATCATTTGGCTGAGAAGCTATATATGGTTTATTATTTGGATGGAAGAGCATCTGTATCATTTAAGGACCAGTCAGGAAAACAGGCAAGTGAATGCCAGGTCATAAAGGTAGAGAATGGAATATGGGAACAAATTATAATGGTATTGAAGGAATTAAAAAGACAAACAAAGTACATCTCATGGATTAATTTTATCATGAATATCTTACAATCCCTTGGACTGGATGACCAAGGGAAGAAATGCTGATTCTATAGCAATAAGTTTCCTGGTTGCCCCTGGACCATGAAGAAGCTGCTAAGCAGGAGCTGGAACCACAAAGATGCTGCCCAAAGCAGTGAGGGGCAAGGGAAGAGGAGGAGGAGAAAGAGAAAAAGAGATGGGGAAGGGAGTGGGAGAGAAGGATCTGGGAGAAAGGAGAGAAGAGAGAGATTAATTCTTTCCTCTACCAACTTTCCAATCACCCATTTCACTTCACTGGGGAGTGGCTGAGTGAAAAATAGGGCTGGGGATGTGGCTGAGTGAACCCCTGAGTTCAATCCCCAGTACCAAAAAAAAAAAAAGTGAATTAGGGCTGGGGATGTAGCTCAGTTGACAGAGAGCTTACCTTGCATACCCAAGGCCATGGGTTCAATCCGCAACACACACACACACACACACAAGTGAATTACTTACTAATTAGTTAATTAATGAGTTAAGTGGCAATTAATTCAGTTCTTAACATTTGACATCACATAAGTAATATTATTTTGTCTGAGCTAAGAAAACACTGTCAGTTACCACAAATTAATTTAGGAACAATATGAAATATTTTTCATGATTATATATTCTAAAAACCTTTTTCAGTAGCTTCTGGCCTAGTCTGAAGACAAACCTAACATGGTATCAAAAAAGAGGCAACCTATTTTTAAGAGACTACATATAGAGAACGAGTAAGGTGGCTCCTTTTTACTTTCAAAATATAGAAGTAAAAATACTTGTTAAAATAGTCAAACTAAGCAGAAGTAAGATTTGATGTTGATTATAGATTAAGTAACAGAGCTATGAACTATGGATGATTTGTAATTTATATATGAGCCTATACATGTACTATAGCCACTAGCAATATGAGAAGAAACTATAATCTGTTTTAATTATTATGTGTCAAAATGTAACCATCAGTTAAAATTCTAAAAATTCACGGAACTGATGAAAGGAAGCAATGTGTTTTGTGAATTAATGTTACCCAAGAGGAGGTATTTCAGGGAAATAAGTGTTTTCTTTGAATTCTACTCTTCTTGTCATGTCAAAATATAGTAAATCTGTATTTGTTGACAGGACGTTATTAAAATAAATACACTTACACTCCTCAATAAAAAGAACTCCGGGCTGGGGTTGTGGCTCAGTGGTAGAGCACTTGCACTACATGTGTGAGGCTCTGGGTTTGATTCTTAGTACCACATATAAATAAATGAATAAAATTAAGGTCCATCAATAACTAAAAAAAAATTTTAAAAAAAGAACCTCAATTTTCAAATTCAAGTCTATATAGTTTAAACTGTATAACTGTTTTTTTTTTTTTGTTTTACTTCCTCTAGCACAGGATTGGGACACATCTCAAATAAAGGACAATTAATATATTCAAACAATATTAATTATATTGCTGCCAGAGTGTGCCAAGCAAGCAATTCATATATATTACTTAATTCTTCAATAATCTAATGAAGTACATATTATTATTATCCTCTTTACTGATGAGAACATGTAATTTGAGAAAGGTTAAATGTCTTTATAGAGAAATCAAAAACAAAATTCATGCCTAGTATAATCAGTTTAGATCCATTTATATATAATCTGCTAACTGGATTTGCCAAAAACCTTATTAAACATATTTCAAGAAAACTCTGATATGATAAAATTGCTGTTTTTTTAAAATATATATTTTAGTTGTAGATGGACACAATGTCTTTATTTTATTGCTTTATATGTGGTGCTGAGGATCAAACCCAGAGCCTCATGCATGCAAGGCAAGCACTCTACCACAGAGCTACAATCCCAGCCCCAAAATTGCTGTTTTATATATGAATTCCAATGATCCTTTAGTGTTTGAAGGTATACAATTTAAACTAATCTTCGTAATAAACAACAACCTAATAATTACTTAGAAACTATACTGAAGGTTTCAAATTTGAAATTCTGTGATTCTTTAACTTCTCTCCTTGGGAGAGTTACACTTTCTATGACTTTATCAGCTGTGAAAGCATGCTCTGCTCTAAATGCATCACGAGATTTTCAAAAAATGTTGTTTTATGTCCACATATATATTATGGACACGTCCAGGCATGTACTCACTAAGAATATTTTTAAATGAAAACTCAGGGATAAAAATATTCATATGTAACTCAGCCCCTGAGAACCTAAATTTTTTATTTGTAGGAAAATTTGGACATGTAATTTGCATCTTTTAAAACTAACATGAATAAAAAGGAAAAAGCATTAATTATTCATGGCTACTGGCCAAGATAGCTGAGGGAAGCAATGTGTAATTTATATTTAAAAGAATTTCAATCTAGGTATAGTGGAGGCTGAGACAGAAGAATTGCTTGAGCCAGGGAGTTCAAGGCCAGCCTGGGCAAAAGAGTGAGACCCTGTCTCTGAAGAAATAGATAATTACAAATAGGAGAATTTTAATTGTCATGGTCAATTTTCATATTCACTGTGGAGTAATCAATATATTATATAAAAATATTTATTTTAAATTTCAATATATCCCATGACTCTTAAAAAAGTAAAGGTCACTTAACAGTGTGCCTTTTTCACCCTTCAATTCTGAGCTCTAACCTTCAGTTACCACACTTGTTTTAAAATGCTCTCAGCTCTCTATTTTGTTTTTAAATGTTCCAGTATGTTATTGTACAAATCAGGGAAACAAACTCATTTGAACACAATGTTTTTCAGCAGTCTTTATGTGCCTGACAATATACATGCTTCCTGTCTTTGTAAGAGTGTAGCATTAGTATATTAACCTTTTAAATGAAATTTATTAACATTGATGTGTACATACACTTTATGGCCCCTGCCACGTTGTTTATTACACCAGCTCTGGCTTCTTTTTAAAAAAGATCTTTTTTAAAAAAGATGATATAGAGTATAAAAAAAATAAATCGTGATAAAAGTTAAAAAATTGTGGTCCATACTGGCAATGTCAAATGGAAAAGAACGACAAAAATCTATGATCCTAGGAGTGAAGGATGATGCCAGTCTTGTGACATGATCACAGGCAAGAGTCCTTTAAAAAATGAGCATATCAACCACAAAGACTGAAAAATAGCTACGCCCCTAATAAAATAGGTAAAGGCAGGATTTGCCTTGGTTCCATGCTATTCTTTGAGGGTAACTGCGTCATGCACTCCGGTCTGGCCCATTCTGACACCCAAGGTTGTTAAGCGCGGCCCTCACGCCCGCTCTCCACTTACCCCGCGCGCTTAATACGAACGCACTGGCGCCCAGCCCCGCCAGCATAAAGCTAAGATGGCAGCGCGGAAAGAGCACGAGCCGCGCTCAATGGGGCTGGGAAAATACAAGCAAAGCCCTCTGTATTCTTTCATTTTGCACAGTTCTTTAACAAGCTTCTCCCCCCACCCTCACCCCCCCCCCCACACACTTGGACTGCGTAATGCAATTTAGTAGTAGTGCTTGCAGAAGTGGCGGGAGGGGACGCTGGCTTTACAAATTGCCAGAAACCCATATGGGCCACCTGTAGGGATGGCTCAGTTGATCCTCGCGGCTTGCCTTGGGGTCCACCCTGCCCTTCACGTCTCCTTGACCATGGAATTAAGGGTCACTCCAAACACCATTTTCTGCCTGGCACGCGCCCCATTCTCCGCTATCCCAGGGGAGCCTTCCAAGGTGGCCAACAGCCACAGCACTAGCTGTGGCAGTTGCAGGAACCAAGGAGCACACAGTGCGGAGGAAGAAAGAGTAGGGCGGAGGTAGGTGGAAAGGCAGAAAACAAGAACAAAAACAAAAACAAAAAAAACCCCGCTGCATTGGCTACCAATTCAGAGTGGAGCGACCACTGCCGCTGCCGTGGAAGGAAACGCTGCCAACCGCAACAGAAACGCCACCCTCGGATACCTAAGTGAGCATGTGTGGACTTTGCGCACGCCTAGTGGTGCTGCTCAATGACGTCGGGTTTCTTAGGAAATTATCCAGTTACCGGGTTTTGCATGTACCCAGGAGGCTCAGGAAGGGGCTTGTTTGGGACTGAAAAGTAGTTATAAAGACTGAAGCGAAATGAAAAGATGGGAGGAACCTGGAGACCATTGCAGCCACAAGGGGTCATTTTCCACTAGAAACTCTACGGGGGTCACAGTTCTTTAGAAACTAAATGGGCAACGAATGCACATGACATCACCTAAGCCTGCCCTGGAAATGCTTCTCTGTGCAGGCAATATTCATTCATTCACTTAACCCATATGTATTTCTGTGCTAGGAGCAGGGAATGAAACGGTGAATAGACACAGACCTCATTCCTACCTTTATGGAAAAGTCTAGTGTGTTTTGTTTAATGTATATTACAGTTTTCAAAAAGCCATCTGTCGAGGTGGACATCCTAGAAGCTTTAAATCCTCCCTCCTATAGTAGTTATCATTTTGACCATTACTCAAAGTAGAAACTTGTCCAAAGATATACAAATAGTAAGTAGCAGAGTCCAGGTCCAAGTCCAAGGTTATCTATTTCAGAGTCTTTTAGCTGTCCTGTCCTATCCACTTTTGCAATAGTAATGCACCTTTGCAGTGCCTACTTGTCTGGACTTGAACTCCACCTTTAAGAGTTTGAGCCAGACTCTTGGTTTTCCTCCAAGGTGGTAGTGGGGTGTGGGAACTTCCTATTCTACAGTAGGATTTGTAACTATGCTGAAGCATCAGGATAGAAATTTAGCTTAACAAATATGTACTGCATACTTACTATATGTGAAATTCCAGACATGGGGCTAAGGAAAACAAAAATAAACATAAACTGAGGGTACTTAGAGCTGAGGAAACAAAAAGTGCAACATTTTTTTAATAGGTACTTAAAATACTGATTCTCCATGTCTGCTCTTTGTTCCTGTATTTTCATTATCCCATTTCTAGCTATCTTTAAAAAAATTCTAAATGACATACATCTATCATTTGAAGCTCCAGATAAAATTCACTTTTTAGCACCCTTCCTCCTCCAAAGTTAGAATTAACTTATTTCTCTGCTTCTTTTTTGAATTTTCAAAAATTAAGCAAGACTGTTTTTTTTTTCCTTAAAGAGAAAGCCATTTAGAGAAGAGGAACAAATAAGAACCAGTAAGCAGATGAAAGATACTGTGATGACAACACTTAGAAATTATTTTGTCAGAACTGTAAATTAATTAGGCACACTCTTGAAATTGAGTTAAAAAGAAAAAAAACAGATATTGGACATTGGCACATGTTTCTAGAGCATTTACATAGATGACATTAGTAGAATAACTTGGAACAGAAGACTCAGCAAATGATACATTTTTATAGATAACAAGGATAAGATCATTGGTAGCTCTGACATTTACAGATGTTATACAGTCTTAGTTTACAATTATAGTTTTAAGCCATATTCAAGAACCATATTTAATGTAAGTACAGGCAGAAAAAGATGGTGACCACTGTCAAGAAATAAAAGTGCACCCTCAGGGTAAATGAGAAATGAACAAAAGAATATTTAGGAAAAAAATATTATTGCATTAAGGTTTATTTAGCTTTGATATAAACGTCGAGAACAAGAATTTGGGAAAGACTCTGTATTGAGAATGCCAGTCTATTAACTATACTTTCACAGAAAAAAGAATATAACTGATTAATACCTCTTTGTAAGTGATGCTATTTAAAGAGACTTAAATCCTAATGATAAAAAGTCCAAAATGAAAAGGCCGACAGGACTTCTAATTGGACGGTTGTCTCTACCTTGAATTCTGAATTAACCAGCACCATTCACAAGGAATCTTCCTGTTGGCAGCACCGACTCAGGGAAAAGGAAGCAGGAGAGCGTAGTCCTCTGGTGATGGGCACGTTCCCTCTTTCAGGTTTTTGTTCTTCCACCTGGAGAGAACAGTACCTAAAGGCAAGCGCCCGTATCTGACAGCCTTCCCAGCACCATCTCCTTGCAGTTGCTCATGCTGCTAGTAAAACATGGAGAGGTGGAGTTTTCGGTAGATTCCGCACCACCCGACCGCCTTCACACCCCAAGCCCTGAGGCTGAGGGAGCGGTGTCAGGGGCTGGCGGGGTGGGAGGGAATGGGCTCGAGTTACTGAACATGCGCAAGACCTGGCGCATGCTCAGTGCGGCCAGCAGCTTCCCATTGCGGGTACCCCCGGCGGTGGCAGCGGTGGCGGCGGCGGCAGCGGCGGCACCGCCTCCTCCTCACACTCCCGGGGTGGCGGGGTTAGATGAGCGGCCCCAGTAGCGGCGAGGGCGGTGCGGGAGGGAGGAGGAGGAGGAGGAGGAGGAGGAGGAGGTCGCTGTCTTTGTAGTCTCCCTGCTGCGGGAGCCAGAGGCCGCCGCCAGAGCCATCGTCGTTGGAAAGGGCTGTGAGTGCGCGCGCGTGTCTGCCCGCCCGGCCCGCGGGGACGAGGCGGCGGCGGCGAGGATGATGATGTGCGCAGCTACTGCCTCCCCCGCCGCCGCCTCCACGGGGCCCGGCGGGGACGGATTTTTCCCAGCCGCCACAATCTCTAACTCCCCGGCGCCGGGGGCGCTGTTCATGTCGGTTCCCGAGGGCTCCGTGTCTGCAGCGGGGCTGGGGCTGGGGCTGCCCGCCGCCGACTCCCGGGGTCACTACCAGCTGCTGCTGTCAGGACGGGCCCTGGCCGACCGCTACCGGAGGATCTACACAGCTGCGCTCAGTGACAGGGACCTGGGGGGCAGCAGCGCTGGACACCCGGCCTCTAGGTACGTTTCTAGAGTGCCTTTCCTTGTGCCACATGTCGCGTGTGCACCCGTGTGTGTGCACCCGTGTGTGTATCCATGTATGTGTGTACTGAGCTTTCAGTGATAGCTTGATGCTGCTGGTAGAGCACTTACCGAGATAAGAGGGTGCGGTGGCTGTAGTGTCAGCTCCGTGTGTGTGTATGTCTGTGCCTATGCCTGTCTTTCTGTGTGGGGATTTATGGAGGGTGGGAGCGTAGCCTGGTCATTTATGACACGTGTGTGTATTGTTGAGGAAGGAGGAGGCATAGGTAGAGGATAAGAGGGTAACACGAATAGAAATTCCAAGAGTGGTAAGGGAAGTGGCGTTTCTAGTGTCTCTGCGGCAATGTTATTTGCACCCCCCCCCCATATGACATTCTTTTCTCTCTTTTCTACCCTCTATAGAAGAAATCTGCCTTTTTCTAAGGGGAGCAATGGTATAGGTTAAGGTTAGTGTCATTATTTGTAGGATGAGTTTTGGATTATCAGGCTAGACGTTTTGTTTTAAGAGATTTATGAATAAGGGTTGCAGATGGAGATTTATGTAGATATGTAGATGAGAAAGTGTCTAATGGAGATTTTCAGAACTGTAGTTAAATAACTGGGCCTTTTGGCCTTCAAGAAATGTGTTTGTAGCTGCTCTTGTGTTCTCATGTCCCATCGGCCATTTCCCTTCATTTTCTATTTTCTCCGTTACTTACAGAGTAGAGGGGGTTTTGTGGGAAAAAGGAAAGCTGAAGAACTTCAAATTATGACAGCTGGTATAGTGTACAACTACCACCAGTTAGAAAATTTGATTAGCTCCTAGATGTCTTTCATTTAGACCGCCTGCAACTTCAGCTTCCTTGATGTAGATGCTCACTTTCATTTTCTGTTTCTTAAAATGTGGGTGCTTTTTTATTTTTTTTTTGCCAAGGGCCCTCCCATTGTTTTCTTTCCCATGCCCTTACATGCCACAAACCCTGAAGGATGGTGACTGACTTGTTTTACCAGCTTTGACAGTGATAATTGGGAGTTGCCTTCATCTCTTCCCACAGCTTCTTGCAGTGCATTAGGAAAGCATAGTAGGGTTTTGTCAAATGAGTTAAAGAGTTTACTGTATTTACTGAATGTGCATTTTATTAGGCAATAACCAGATGTCTTTTTTCTCCCATTATGGAAAGGGTTAGGTTCTTAAGTCAGGTATTTGTAGTTTTATCAGTATGTATTGTGCTTCTCCATAGAGACAGTTGTGAAGATGGAGCTTTGTTCACACCCTTTCTGGGCAAACCAATTTTCTTATGTGTACGATTGTTTATGGAATTGAGCACATGAATAATTTTATCATATGTATATAAAGGTGTGTAACTGCCCTTTGCTATCTAAACTGAAAGCCAGAATGGTGCAAATCTGTTTCTTGCTAATGTTTTTGAAAATAACACAAAACCACAGTAGTTTGCTCTGATAATTAGGTATACTTTTGAGTTTCAAGCCTCTAAATGATGACGCTCTAAATTATTATATCTGTATAAACACCACTCAAAGATTTAAAATTATTTTGTGTGTTTTTTTGCATTTAAAATTATTTTGTACGTTTTTTTCCAGATATATGCAATAATTTGTGAGTGGTATATTCTTGTTTTGACTTTCAGCTACTTGTACAATAATGAAATTTCATTAGATCTAGGAATTATTAACAGTATTAGACAAAATTAATATCGGTTAATCATGTACATAAAATTTTTGAAGGATCTTTAGTCTTTGGTCTATTTTGGTACAAATGGTCCAAGTAATGAGAAATTGGTTCAAGTATTTCAAGAAATACTCAGTGAAGCCAGCCTTATGATATTGATATTATCTACTAATGCTTGTTTACAACATTATTATTTATGATAGTTTGCCTTATTTTTCTAAGTTTTAGCTTGTAGCTACTCTTTATTGAATATTTGATTAAGGATTCAGTCCCATTTCTTATTAAAGATGATGGGTAAAGAAGAGCTGGGATTTGGGCTCTTAATGCGTGATATCATTATTTGTTTAAAGCATTAGTTGAGTTAGAGGATGATAGAGAATGGAATGAGAATAGATGGAGCTTTAGTGATCAAAAAGTTTGAAGGTGTGAAAGAAAGGAGATAAGGAAACAAAGAGATCAGAAATTAAAAAGAGAATCAAGAGACTGTAACATCTTGGGCCCTAGGAAACTAGATGGAAAGTTTTTTTTTTTTTTTTTTTTCAAAAGTGTTAAGTGCTGAAAAAGTTAATCACACATTCTAGGTCGCTGAGAAGTTTTAGGAAGAGGTTATAGTAGAGGGATGGGGTGAGGAGTAAATGGGAATTGCCTGGGGGAGATCAGGATTGCAGAAAGAATAAGCAAGTATGGGAGGCAGTTAGGGTATTAAAGGGTATGTGGAAAGGGGGAGATTAAAGAATTGAGTGGGGGATAATTGATGGAAACATGTCAGTGGAATATCTCAGGAGAAAGTTTAAGATGACAGTAAGATGACAGGTGGAAAGTTAGTCTTTGAGAAAAGTTAAGGGCTGGTCTTTATTTAGACAGGGAGGATTTATTTGTAAATATACAGACTGGGAGTTTGTTGAGGATGGGAACCATATCATTACCCATTCATTTTGGTAATCTGAATGTCTAACACATTTTTGTGGCGTTCATTCTGTAAATATGAAGTGCCTACTGTGTGCCTGGCACCATTGTAGGTGCTGAGGATAAAGCAGTGAGCTCTCTACTGTCTTAGAACTTCCACTCTAGTGGGATAAATAGACAACTGGTAATTTCAGTTAGTGATATGTAACTATGTAAGAAATGCAGCCAATTTCTTGTAATAGAGCATTTGTTGTTGGGTTGTTTTAACTAACATGGTTGTGAAAGTTCTCTGAGAGTTGGTATTTAAGTTGAAATGCAGACATGAGGAGGCAGATCTAGAGGAAGAATGTTTTAGGAAATTATAAAGGTCCTGAGATGAGAACAAGCATGTTCTCATCTCAAGGAACAAAAACATGGGGAGTGAATTTCCAACCACGGTTGAATGAATTAATCACTATAGATTATACCTCAGTAGCGTAGCATTGAAAAACTGAGTGATTCAAACCTAATGGAGTGTCTGTGACCTTGATGGCATACTAACAAAGCCGTTAAGAACTTGGACTCTGATGCTGACTGGTTTTAAATCCTGGCTCTGTCATTTGCTAGTTGTGAAACTTTTGAGTACATTGTGTAACTTCCATGTAAAATGCAAATACTAGTTTTGATTTGTTTGCTGAGACTGAGGGCTTTGAGGACTTAAAGAGAAGACAAGGATCTTTTTTACTCTTACTTTTGGTCTCAATGACTGCATTGAATGTGGGAATAACTCATTCAGTGACTGAGTAAATACATTTTTGAACCAACGAGATGTATCAAAATTGGAACATTCTTTTGGGGAAAGTGTTGGACAGGAGAGGAATGTTGGATCAGTTCAGAGTGTGAATGATATAACCTTGCATTTGGGAAGCATCATAGCTCAATGGCTGGATGTTAGAACTATGGAGGCTGACTGCCTTAGTTCAAATGCCAGTTTTACTTTTTTTAATGTGTTGAATTGGGCAAGTTAAGAGATTTTCTTTGTCTGTTTCTTTACATGTAACATCATAGGGTTTTGCAAAGGACATTGTGCCCACACATGGTAAGTGTCTATAAAATGTTAAAATTTCAATCATCCTATTATAAACTTTTCCACTCAAAGGAGACATGGAGATAACTTCTAATTGATTGTTTCAGGGTTAAAGTGTGACCGGAGGTCAAAGAAAAATAGAAATTGAAGGTTTTTGGTAACAGTGTTTGACCATTTGGTGAAAAGGGAGTAATGCCAGGAAGAAACTGATAGACTTTGAGATAAAGAGGAGTCAGGATATCTGGGTCTTGCGGTGGTAGAACAATGTTGGTGGAAACAGTAAAGGAGATTGTTACCAAAATGGGGAATTGCTTTTCTTGTCTAAGCTATTTAAACCAACATAGTTCCTTCAACTATTTTTTTTTTGTTAGAAATGGTATTTGAGCCCGTCCTACAGGCACGTGGGATTCTAGTTGTAAGAAGTCAAATGGTCAGTTAATCTAACAAATATTCAGGGATTACTACTTAGCCCTAATTGTTGGTCTTGTAAAGATTTATAGTTGCTGTTCCTAGACTCGAGTGTATTTTCTGTCTAGGAGTGAAAGACACAAAGGCAGATACTTTTGAAAGTGTTAAACGAAGTAGCTAAGAAAGCATAACCTATTATGACAAAGAGGTGGCACTCTGGGCCTGACCAAATATATGAGTAGAGTTGAGAAAGCAGTTTGTGGGTAGGTAATGGTGAGATTTTTGTTAGTGCTAGAATGTAGGTATCAAGAGGGAGAGGAGTAGGAATTCATTCTGAAAATGAAGGTTTTGGCCAAAAGTGCAGGACTGCAGGGCATCTTGAAGAGTAAGTAAGAATTAGATTTTACTCTGGAAGTATTTATTAACCCTGACTTTTTTTTTTTTTTTTTTGTACTGGGAGCACTTGACTGCTGAGCCACATCCCCAGCCCTATTTTGTATTTTATTTGGAGACAGGGTCTCACTGAGTTACTTAGCACATTGCTTTTGCTGAGTCTGGCTTTGAACTCGTGATCTTCCTGCCTCAGGCTCCCAAGCCGCTGGCATTACAGGCATGTGCCACCAAGCTGGCTAACCCTGATGGTTTTGAGCTAGGAAAATCTATTGCTGTAGGAATGTGTTTTCTTTTTTTTTAATTTTTTTTTTTTTTTTTAGTTGTAGATGGACACAATGCCTTTATTTTGTTCACTTATTTTTATGTGGTGCTGAGGATCGAACCCAGTGCCTCACACATGCTAGGCAAGCGCTTTACCACTGAGCCACAACCCCAGCCTCGTGTTTATTTTTTATTTGTTCTTTTTAGTTATACATGACAGTAGAATATATTTTGACAATATGTGGAGTATAACTTCCCATTCTTGTGGTTATACATGATGTGGAATATAGGAGTATATTAAGAAGTGATGTAGAATGTATTTGTGAATAGGTAGTAATTTTCTTCATGTAGTTGTTACATCTTTGGAATCCTGTATAATGTATAAACACATGTTAAGTCAAAGACTGCTCTGTTGGTATACGGTAGGTAGAAATGTGAAATGAATTAGTTTCTCATCTCAAGAGAAGAGAACAGACTTATTTGGGGTTTAAAAAGAAAATAAAAATGTTATTTTAAAAATAATTTCACATTTTACAATATATGTTTAAAAATTAACAGAATGAGCCCAGTGTGGTGGCACATGCCTATAATTCCAGTGACTTGCGAGGCTGAGACAGGAGTATCACAAGTCCAAAGCCAACCTCAGCAATTTAGTGAGGCCCTAAGCAATTTAGTAAGACACTGCCTCAAAATCAAAAATAAAAAGTACTGGGGATGTGACTCAGTGGTTAAGGGCCCTTGGGTTTAATCCCTGACACTAAAAACAAACAAACAAACAAAAAACCAGAATGGTCTCATGTTTTTCTCAAAAACAGATTAAACATGTAGGATTTGGGGGGAGGGGTTAGGTTAACTGAGGTTTAATTTATACACAATAAAGTACACTCTCTTTAAATATTCATTTGAAGAATCCTGGAACCATCACTATAGTCAAGTGTAGAACATTTCCATTACTTCCGAATGTTTCTTTAGGCCCTCCCTCTCCTACGCCCTGGCCAGCATGATCACTTTCTGTCACTAATATTTTACCTTTTCTATAATGTCATATAAATTTAGCTCCCAGCTACTGTTCATCTAAGGCTTTACTAGATTTTATTTAGACATTTTAGCAAGGATATTTTGTATATAATGCTGAATACTGAGTGTTGCTTCCCATCAGAGGTCATCAGTTTGTCTCACTGTTAAATGGTGCTGAGTCTGAATACTTGGGTAACATGGTACTCACTAGACCTTACCTCTGTAGATGTACGCTTTTTCCATATGTAATGATCATATAATCATGAGCTAATGACTTTGGCATACTGAATATCTTTCACCTAATGGTTTTAGCATCCTTTAATAATCCTTGCCTGAGTCAGTAATTTCATTAGGGATTTCAAAATGATGAATTTTCCCTATAATTCTGTTATTCCTCATATTTGTTAGCTAGAACTTTTCTGTAAAGAAGAATTTACTCTTATCACTGTAGTTTTTCCTAAAAAAGCAGAGCAAATGCTTAACTCCCTTCCCTCATTAACCAAATTGGTGTCATAGTCCAGTGGCCTGTGTGGCAGGTGCTGTTAGGCCCCAGATCTCTCTCCATACCCAGTTTAGCACATTTTTCTCTAGCTTTATGGGAATATTAGTAGCTAAAACTAATTATAGCTGAGTTCCTCCCCAGGCATTGCCTTGAGCTAACAGAGCAGCCTCTCCCAAAGACATGCCTTCTCTTCAGGGGCAGCCAGTGTCTTTTCTGTGTAGGTGTACAAATGCCTGGCCCTTTTGTCCTAAGGCAAGGTAACTTTGAATGCCCATCCCTTCACCTTAGTTCCCCTGGGACTTGTCAAGATCTTCCTTGACTGCATCATAGTTCATCTCATTTGACTGCTCTGTCCTACACCATTCATTGACTCACAGCTGTTGATTCAGAGAGCACTCCACAATATAATTCTGGTGTGCACATCTTCATTTCAGTCTTTCCTGAGGGTCTCTACCCAGAACAGGTGGTACCAGAAACATTCTGAGGAAGTTGATTTCAAAATAACACTTTGCAGCACAGTGGCACATACCTGTCATCCTAACGATTGAGGCAGAAGGATTGCAAGTTTGAGGCCAGCCTGGGCAACTTAGCAAGTCCTTGTCTTGAAATAAAAAAATGAAAAGGGCTAGGATGTAGCTCAGTGGTAGAATACTCCTGAATTCAATCCCTAGTACTACCAGAGAGAGACAGACAGACAGACAGATTTTGGAGCTAGCTTTATGTACTGGCTGGCAGTGTGAACCCCATTTTGAAGTATCAATGGAGACCTGATGCTGATAATCCTTGGCATGTACTGTGGTTGTTCCACTGTTAAAATTTTCACTGGTGTGAATTGGAATGTGGTTCCTGTGGAAGGTAATGCATTGGTGGAACACTATCTTGGGCTTTTGAGAGATTCAGGGAAGTTATTTATTATTAGGACAATGTGATAAGAGGGCTATTGGTGAGCAACATTGGTGGGTTGGAGAAAGATGATGAAAGGCTGAAGATAATTCAGGGAAAAATGTAAAAAGAAAAATTTTTTATTAGCAGCATGTAAAGGAACACCTCCAGGAGGAGGAAAGAGGCTAAATTGTAAGGATAGCAGAGCTCCAGATTATGTTTAATTCACAACACTGATCCTCTGCTAATGCCTGCGTCACCCTTCTCGTTAGGAAAGGATGGAACCCTCGCCCTTAGGCTGAGATATCTAAATTGATGCACTTGAAAACTGTGAACCCCCAAATCTACCTGAACCCTGTGGGCCTGTAAATTGACCTACTTCTGCTGGCTAAAGGGTGCTTGTGTGAAGACTAACCAGTAACTAGAGTAAATTTTCAACAAATCTACTTGGAGGTGCTAGACCCAAGGAGGAAGGGACTGTACACACACAAAGACACACACATACACTGATTCCCAAACTGCACCATGGCACCCCAAAGCACAACAGCAAATGCACTGGAATGCCATGTACTATTTCAGAATTTCAAAAGAAACAAGGCAACATCTGTCATAAACTACTAGCTTGAGATAGTAAATGTTTTTGACATTCGATCATACTACATTCCTTTCAATACTGTCATATTTTTGTAAAGTTGGATTTTTGGTGGTTGCTATGATACAGATGATGCACAGAAATGTGGAACAGCAAAAGAGGATGGCATGTTCGATCTCATTATAAGTTTGAGAAGTTTTTACAGTGCCCAACAGGTGTAAATGTCCTATAATTAAGTAGTTGTCATTATCTAAGAATGAAAAGGTATTTTTTTCTTTCAATTTATGTATCTTTCAAAGAACTACTAAATTGATAGCACATAAATTACTATTAATTATTTGTATCTAACTACTTTGTAAATGCTACTGTTAGGTAATTGTTTTGGTCTGTGAGTATGGGAGAAATTATTGATGATGGTTGTGCATGAGTTCAATAGAGGGTTTCTCTTTGTCAGTTTTGGTCTAGTAACTGCTGCTACTATTGAATGTCTAGCCTAACAGCAGCAGAGAATAGCCTTCAAGGAGACCAACCAGTTCTTATACCTTGGAAAGGACTGTGGTGCATTTTGACTGGACTTGACATATTATCTGGGTATGAATTTGCCTTTCTAGCTTGCAGGAGCTCATCTAGCACCACTAGCTAAGCACATGGGTCATTTGAGACTAATGATCCACTTTAGAGCAAAGGAGGATCCATGAGATCCACTTGTCTCATCATGTACCATACCAACCAGAAGCTGCTGACCTGATAGATTATTAAAACATCTTTTGATGGCAAAACTGATAATGATACCCTGGAGCTTTGAGCCGATACCCTGCAAGGATGGAGTGCTATTCTCTCATGCTTCCAGGCTTAAGAACACATGAAGAGTAGGAGTGGCTCCACTTAGCATCACTCTCCATGATACACCTGGGGAAGAGAAACATTTCCAATAGAAGATGCTATAAGAATCTTGTTATACTTGAAGCTACTGCTTCTGCAAAGACTGAGTCCTCTTCTACAGAAAGAAGTCTCTGGGTAAGGATGATGTGCCTGTTTATCTGGAGGAGGAAGAACTGCTATTACACACTGGAGCATAGATGTTTGGTATGTAGGTGATCTGAGGGGTGTCTCTTGATACCTCCTGTCCAATGATGATGGTAAATTGACATGAGAAGGTCCTGATGACCATTACATGAGGTCAATCAAATGGATTGGACTAGCGGGAATGCTAGCCAAAGATAAAGAGAATTTTCCATAATGTTGGAAAAATTGTCAGAGAAATTGTCAGTATCATTTTGGTCTTGAAATGATCTTTGGGGAGCAGAACGTGTCCCACTTAACTTCCTCTGGAGTTTTCCCTAGGAAATGACACTAACTAAAGTCCTAGAGAAACTTTTTTCAGTATTTATTTGAAATAAGCAAATCCTAGTAGGTGGATTGTAGTGAATACTGTGTAGTGGAACCCAGATCTCCTCTCCAGAACTCATTCCCTTTTCCTAAGGGAGCTTTGGTTGATTGAAGACTCCCATTTGAGTTCTTTCTGGGTATGGCCTTTGGCTGAAGAGAGTTGCCTTGCACTCTGTGAACTGATTGGTGGGGACATTTTTATAGCTTTTTAGTGCTTCTATAACTTTTCTCCCTATTTTTTAGTTGTTGATACTAGCCTATAAACTTTTGTAAATTAATCTTGTGTTTGTGACCTTGCAAAACTTATTTATTAATTTTAATAGTTTTGTAGATTCTCTGGGATGTTCTGTATAAATAATTGTATCTTTTTGATCTTTAGCCTATTAGTTTTCCATCTTTCATCATTAAGTATGATGTTAGCTGTAGGTGTTTTGAAGGTTTTTATCAGTTCTAAGAAGTTCTGTACTGTTCTAACTTTGCTCATGGTTTTTATTGTAAATGCCCATGGGATTTTGTAAATGTTTTTCCTTCATGCATTGAAGTGATCATATATTAAAGGAATAAAAAGAAAATTGAATTATATTAATTTTTGAACATTAATTTAGGCTTGTATTCCTGGGTCAAACTTATTTGTATAGGTGTATTCTTAAATTTGATGTGCTAACATTTCATTAAGAATTTTCATGTTTGTATTTATAAGGGGTATCTGTCATAATCTTTTTATTTTCTTTTAGTATTTTTTTTAAACAATACTGGAAACTGAACCCAGGGCCTTGTGCATGTTAAACAAGTATTTTACCACTGAGTTAAATTCTGAGACCTTTAAAAATTCGTCTGAGACAGGGTCTTGCTAAGCTGCCTGACTGGTCTTGAACTTGTGAACCTTCTTCCTTAGCTTCCTGAGTAACTTTCTGGTAATGTTTGTCAAATTTTAGTATTACAGTTATCTCATAAAATGAATTGGGCCAGATGTGGTGGTGCACAACTATAATTCCAGCAACTCAGGATGCTGAGGCAGGAGCATTGCAAGTTCAAGGCTAGCCTCAGCAACTTAGCGAGGCCCTAAGCAAATTAGTGAGACCCTGTCTCAAAAAAAAGGAAAGGAAAGGTTGGGGATATAGGTCAGTGGGAAAGTATTCCTGGGTTCAACCCCCAGTGCAAAAGAAATTAAATAAATTGACTAATAATTCCTTCTGTATTGTTAAAATGTTTGCATAGGTTTGGTGTTATTTCTTCTTCTTGAATAGTTGATAGAATACACCAAGGGCATCTTCTGGTCCTGGATTTTTCTTTTGGAGAAGCTTGACAACCGACTTTGATAGATACCGGGATATTCAAATTTTTTGTTATTTCTCATATCAACTTTGATAATTTGTGTGTGTGTTGAAATATTTGCCCATTTCATCTAAATTTTTGAAATATTTGGCATAAAGATGTTCATAGCGTTATTTTATTTTCATTAATGTCTGTGAGTTTTATGATAATAATTCCATTTCTACTGAAGACTATTTATTTTAGAGCCGTTTTAGGTTCATAGCAAACTTGAGAGGAAGGCACACAGATTTCCCACCTACTCCCTGACTGCACACATGCATAGTGTTTCCCATTATCAACATCTCTTACCAAAGTCATAATACATATTTTTACCATTGATGAATGTACATTGACACGTTATAATCACTAAGGTCAATAATTTACATTGGGGTTTACTGTTGGTGTTGTATGTTCTGTGTATTTGGACAAATATATAATGATATGTATCCATCATTATAGTATCATACAGACTATTTAGCCTGCTCAGGTTATTATTTGACCACATCTTACTCTTCCTTCAAGATCAGACAACCACTGATTTTTTTTTTTGTACTGGAGATTGAACCCAGGGATGCTTAACTACTGAGCCACATCCCCAATTTCCTTTGAGGCAGGGTCTCACTGAGTTGCTTAGGTCCTTAATTTATTGCTACTGCTGAGGCTGGCTTGGACTTTGCGATCCTCCTGCCTCAGCATTCCAAGTTCCTGGGATTACAGGCCTGCATCACCATACCTGGCTGATTAAAAAAAAATTTTTTTTTAAACTGTCTCCATAGTTTAGCTTTTTCCAGGATGTCATGTTTGGAGTCACATGAATATTCCATTTTACAGTTTGTTCTGTTAATTTTTGGGAAGAGTCTAAGATCAGACTTAGAAAAGATTAGACTCATTTAATCATCTTAAAAGATTAGACTCATTTCTTTGCATTTGGATGTGAGTTGTTACACTGTCATTTGTTGAAAAGATTAATTTACAACACCCACAAAATTGAATTGCCTTTGCTCCTTTGTCAAATGTCAGTTGACTGTATTTATGTGGGTCTCTTTCTGGGTTCTCTACTCTGTTCCATTCATTGATCTATTTGTCACTTTTTTTTTTTAAATTTTAAAATACTCTTTATTTTGGCTCAGATATTGTGTAAAACTGTATATAAACTATATAACTGTATATAAACAGCTGTGTTAAAACTTTTTTTTTTTACTTTATTTTTTTTTCCCAAGAGTTGCATTTTCATACATGTTATCGA
>CM053404.1:82607537-82731550 GCA_028644305.1 Xerus rutilus
AACCTTGTATCATGCAACTTCCCTATAATCTCTTATTAGTTACTCGAGTTTTTATCTCTTCTTTCGGATTTTCTACAGAGACAGTCAATTGTGTTATTTTCAAACAGCTTATTTTTTTCCTTCCCAATCTGTGTATTTTTCATTTCCTTTTCTTCTTTTTTCTCTGTTAGTCTGATGTTGATAAAGAACGGAGAGAGAATACATCCATTATTATGATGTATTAGCCTTCATTGTTCCTAATCTTACTGAAAAGTGTCTAATTTGTCACTATGAAGTATGATGTAGCAGTAAGGTTATTTTTGTTGTAATCTTAGTGGGGATTAAACCCTGTGGTGCTCTACTGCCTACCTACTCTAGCCCTTTTATTTTTTATTTTTTAATTTTGCAACAAGGTCTCAATAAGTTGTCCAGGCTAGCCTTGAACAGGAGAGCCTCCTCCTTCAGTCTTCCAAGAAGCTGGAATTATAGGCATGTACCACTAGCAGTAGAGTTTTTCATAGTTATTCTTTATCACATTGAAGCATTGCTCCTTGATTTCCAGTTGCTGAGAGTTTTTATCACCAATGAGAGGCTGGCTTTTGTCAAATCCTTTTTCTGCATCTATTGATATGAGCCTATGACTTACCATTTTTAGCCTGTTGATGTGATAGGTTATATTAATTTTTTTTCAGACTTTGTATACCTGGTTAAATATCATTTGGTTGTGACATATAATTTTTTTTATATACTGTTGGATTTGATTTGCCAACATTTTCCTGAGGACTTTTTGGAACTGTTCTCATGAGAGATACCTACCGGCTTATAGTCTTTGATGTTGTAATGTCTTTGATTTTAATGTTAGAGTTATGCTGGCTTTGTAAAATGAATTGGAGAGTATTCCTTCCTATTCTGTTCTCTGAAAGATATTGTAGAGAACTTATATGATTTCTTCCTTAAAAGTCTGATAAAATTCACCAGTGAATTTTTCTTTCTGTTTTGGAAGATTATTTGTTATTGTTTCACTGTCTTCAAATAGTATAGACAATTAAGCTTATTTATTCTTGTGTGAGTATTGACAGATTGTGTCTTTCAAGGAATTATTCCATTTCATCTAGATTATACAGTTTGTGAGCCCAGAGTTGTTTATAGTTTTCCTTTATTTTTCTTTTAATGTCCATAGGATCTGTAGTGGTGGCTTCTTTTTTATTTGTGATAATTTTTTTTGTTATTGTTTTTCCTCTACTTGGTCAGTCTAGCTGGCAGTTAGTTAATTTTATTTATAACTCCAGAGAACCAGGTTTTGACTTTATATTTTATCTTTTATTGATCTGTTTTCTTTTTTTATTGACTTTCTTTTTGTTGTTACAGTTTACTTCTTTCCACTTTAAGTTTACTTAGCTTTTTTTTTCCCCCTAGTTTCGTAAGACAGAGTCTTAGGTCACTGATTTTAGATTTTTCTTTCTTACTATAGTTAAAGCTATTAATTTTATCAAAGCTCTACTTCAGAAGCATACCAACCACTTTTCTTGCTATGTATTTTTAATGTAGTTCAAAATATTGTACAATTTTATTTGTGATCTTAATTGATTTACATAGTATTTAGAATTATTTAATGTTTAGATATTTGGTGTTTTCTTATATATATTTGTATGTTGTGTATATGTACATATATAACTTTCTAATGCACATTTTGATGATTTTTACCTTTTAACATTAACATTTTATCTGTTAACATTAATTGGGATATGTTGGTTCCCCAGGATATGATATCTTGGTGTTTGTACTATAGGCACTTGAAAAGAATGTATGTTCTGCCATTTTTGGACTTAGAGTTCTATAAATATTAGTTACTTAAAGTTGGATGATAGTGTTGTTTGGATATTTTCTTTGTCTAATTGTATAAGTTACTGTAGAGAGAAACATTAAAAACTCTATGAATTTGTGGCCTTTTAATTTTGTCAATTTTTGCTTTTGTCTTTGCTGTTAGCTTTGTATAGAGGCATGCGCCACTGTGCCCTGCTCCTACCTGTATTTTTATATTTACAATTTCTATCTTGTGGGTAGCATGTATAATATCTTGCCCATCCTCTTATAAAACAAAATATTCTGCAATCTCTTATTAAATAGAAGTACAGCTGGGCATGGTGGCACACGCCTGTAATCCCAGCACTTTGGGAGGCTGAGACAGGAGAATCGCGAGTTCAGAGCCAGCCTCAGCAATGGCGAGGCTGTGTGTTTATGGACAGGATTAATATATCTATTTATCTATCTCTTTATCTCTTTTCCTTCACATTCTCCAGCCTGCAGGAGCCCCTTTTCCCACTGCCTCTGGCCAGAAAGAGAAGATTTCTCTTGGATTTTTAGCTACTGGAGTGTTGCCTTGTAGGGCAGTGATTATTTCCTGGCCTTTAGGCAAAACTTTAGAGAAAAGAGAAAAAATAAAATTTGGAAATTCATGCTCCTGTGGGTTGATTTTTCAAGTTTGATTCCTATCCATAATCTGTTTTTGTTTTCAGAGTCCCCAAATAAGTTTTTTCTCCTTTCTCTCCCCCTCTCTTTCTTTTTGTATTTTGCCCAAATTATCAGTTATAAACAGTGGTGAAGATAAGCTGTCTTTTGTTTATGCCACCATGCTGGAATGAAAATATTCTTTTCTAGCTCCTTTTGTGAGTCTTTGTTTTCTCTTTGATTTTTAGCAATTTGACCACATTGGCAGAATATGGGATTTGTGTGTGTGTGTATGTGATTGTGTGTGCTTATCCTACTTGGTATTCATTAAGCTACTTAAATCTGTGTGATGATATTTAATTTGGCAAGTTTCGGTCTTTATTTCCTCATGTTATTTTGACCCAATCTCTTGTTTTCTTCTGAGGATCTATTTAGACACATCTGATACTGTTTGATATCATGTGTATATATAATCATATGTTAATGGCACGTAAGTACTCTTTATGCTATATACGTATGGCATGTATACAATGACATATATATACACACATATATACCATCTCCGTTTTCTTATTGAATTATGAAATAAATGTTTTATTTTACATGTTATATTCACCCTAATTAAAAATAGTTTCCTTCATTGAGAACGTCTTTCCATGCACTTCAGTTGTCTGCCTGAAGCATCTGATTATATGTATGTATATATAATCAGATACTTTAGGTTTTGTGGCCATGTAGTCTCTGTTTTAACTATTTTACTCTATTCATTTGAAAGCATTGGTAGACAGTATGTAAACAGGTGAGCACGGCTGTGTCTAACTTTGTTTGCAGAAAGAGGTGACAGGCTAGATTTGTGCTGTGGACCATAATTTGCTGGACCTTGAGGTAAATGGAGATAGATACTAGAGTGACATTGTGGATTTGGGTAAAATCAACACAAATATTGGCAATAACCAAAGTTTTGGGGAACTAGTAAATGAGAATTAAGGGGATAGGAGATGAGACTAGAATGATATGTTAGGACCAGATTATTTTATTCTAGATATTGCTTTATATGATAACAGTATAGAACCATCATAGATTTTTAGGTAATATAATATAATTAAACTTTCAGTTTGTACAGATCCCTGGTAGCATTGTAGAAGAATCAAAAGGAGCAGATCCCTGAAGCAGGGCACTTTCAAAGAAGCAATTGAAGTAAAAATAAACACAGAAAAGGCATTAGGTATAGATGGAGTAGAGTGGATTTTAGAGACATTATGGTGTTAGAAAATGAAGAAGGAATTATAGGTGTAATAGGTAACTAGATTTCAAGTATAGAAATAAAAATGCCTTTCTTGTAGATGCAAAGGAAGAAGGAACTTGTTTCTTAATATACATTCTTGGTATTTTTGTGGTTTGGATGTGAGATATTCCCCAAAAGCTTGTATGTGAGACAAAGCAGCAATGTTCAGAGGTGAAATGATCAGATTTTGAGAACTTTAACTTAACCAGTAGATTGATCCATTTGATGGATTAATAATTTGAATGGATTATGGAGTGGTTACTATAGGCAGGTGGGATGTGATGAGAAGAAGTCATTGAGGGCATGCCCTTGAACTGTATCTTATGCCTGGATCCTTGCTTTCTTTCTCTCTCTGCTTCATGGATGTCACGAACTGAGTAGCTTTCCTTTGCCACACTTCTGCCATCAAGTTCTGCCTCACTTCATACCCAGAGTGGTGAAGTAAACTGACCATGGACTGAAACCTGAAATCAAGAGCCAAAATAAACTTTTCTTCCTCTAAGTTGTTCTTCTCAGGTACTTTGGTCACAGTGACAAAAAATGGACTAACAGTGTCCCAAATTTTATTCATTGGTTAGTTCAGTCTTGTGATTTCAAATATTAACTAGTTGCATTTGATATCCCAGACTGCAGTTTGTTGCTAAACCTCTTCCTCTTAACCTCTAGATGGTATTTTGAAAAGTATTCTGCTTGAGTTCTCCCAATCTTATCTCAGATACATTATGTTCATTATACTCAAGGGCTCTTTATGATCATACTGGCACTTACAAACTCTCTTTTCCTGCAGGTCAGTTAAACGGAGGTTGAGGCATGATCACAAAGTTGGCATTAAGAGATCATTTATGAATTAACACCAACTTACCCTTACTTTCTTTTTCAGAATGCTGAAGAAGTCATATTTCAGTGTGACAATAAGGTTAGACGGAGAATGGAGTAGGGTATTTAGAAATCATGTTGGAAGGGAAAGGAGAGTGGTAGCTTAGAGAAGGGGATAAGTGATTAATTTATCTTTTGGATTAGAGATAACTATAGCACATGTTCTTAGTGTCCTAGTTAATATCCCTTTGGTATTCATCTCCATACCATCTACTGTAAATATCTGTGACTTTCTGTCAGAGAAGAACTATGCTTGGTGTCTGTGCAGGGCAATCCAGAAATGCTGGAGAGTCCATGTTTTCAGAGAAGCTTTCAACAAATAGTGGATACAAAATTGATAGGTAAACACTTCCTATTCTCACCAAAAATTGGGGTAACTCTGAGCCATTTTCTATACCATTCATGAGAGTGTGCTGTAGAAACAAGCATCTTTTACATCTGGGTATAAGGTTTTATAATGTAACCTTTCTTGACTTCGTTCCCTTTGCTGTTTAACTTGTTATTTGCCTTTCCTGAAGAATCTTCTCTCAGAATAGCTACTGCACGTGAATCTTTGACTCAAAGTCTTCTTTTTGGGGAATAATGATAAATAAAATTTATTTAACACTTACTAAATACTTGGTATAAGTCTTTTTAAAATGATTATCTTTTTATGTTATTGTATTTTGCATACCTTTATTTTATTTGTTTATATTTGTGTGGTGCCGAGGATCTAACCCAGTGCTTCACGCATGCTAGGCAAGCACTCTACCACTGAGCTACAGCCCCAGCCCCTTGGTATAAGTCTTTTTGGATTTTTTCCCACTTTTTAAAAAAAATATATTTTTTAGCTGTCAGTGGACCTTTATTTTATTTTTTTATATGTGGTGCTGAAAATCGAACCTAGTGCCTCACACATGCAAGTGATTTACCATTGAGCCACAACCCAGCCCCATTTCCCACTTTTTAAAAAAATTGGTGCATTATATAGTTGTACCTACTGATGAAATTGGTGTTACATATTCATACATGTACATAACACACAATATAACGATAAAATTTGCCTAAAGCACTCCTAGGTACAACTTTTAAGTGCCTTATCCAATGAAAGAAGTACTATTTTCGTCCTGTTTTACATATGAAAGAACTGAGACAGAAAGTGTAAGTAACTTTCCCAAGATCACAGAGCTAGTAAATGACAGAGGCTACATCTGAACCAGGCCATTTGTAAATTCTGTGTTTTTCCAGTAGGCTGAAAGAAGCCAGAAATTGGAGGGAGAGTGGGAGGGAGGAAGGGAGAGAATATGAATGAATGATTGGATGACTGAATGAATAAGAATAGGGGAAAGACAGGATAATTAATAAAGTCCTAGTAGGGATAATGTCAAGATGGATGGAAGGAAAGTAAACATTCATGATGATATCCCCATTTTATCAAATAAGTTGATAGTTAAATCTGTTGCGAGTTGATGAGTCCGGATTGAAGTGGCTAGAAAACTTGTAGATTTTTTATGGTGGGCATACCTTTATTATTAGAGAACATAACTGGTTCTAGACTAGTATTCTGATGATGGTCATGGATTGCAATACAGTGTAAAGAAAGAGAATATAAGTAGTTGGGCAAATCTGAAGGTTGGTAACTGAGATATGCAGTCTAGTGAATGAGAGTAAGTTGTAATTGAATTAGTTGTAAGGACTGTCTCTTCTTGGGTGGAGGGATGAGTAGGAGGAGGAAAGTAGTAGTAGTAGTAGTAGGAAAAAGTCCAGAGTCATATTTTTAGTCTTTTTTCTTTCTGAGAGGAATTGTAGATTAAAAAAATGTTTTTTCTACATTTTGAACTCTCTGTTTAGCTGTGTCTAGTATGCTTTAAACCCACCTATTGAGTTTTTAGTTTCAGTTATTATATGTTTCATTTCCAGAAGTTTGATTTCTTTTTCAAATGAACTCTCTTCCTTGGAGATTTTTAGTGTTTTATTTCTTTAAATGTGGTAAGCATAGTGTTGTTATAAACATCTGAAAATTCCACCATCTGAAGTCTGTTTATATCTTTTTATTTTCTGTTTCTTCTGTTCTCACTCATGGTACCTTTTGTGAACTTGTCTGTAGTTGTTTGTTAGCTCTCATTATCCTGGGGGTTTTTCTGAGACCTGGGATGAAATGTTTTACAGTTGCTTCATGGTTTGTGTTTTTCTGGCTTGTCTAGGCTGTGTGTATTTAGCATATAATCTGCATGGGACATGGTCTATAGTCACAACTGTTCAGAGACTTCTTTCCTCATTTTCTACTCTCTTCCCATTCTCCCCCGCTCTTATTTTTCATCTGCTGCTTTGACCACTGCCAAAGTATCTTTATTTATATCCTTTCCCCATGTGAAGACTTCCAAATAAGGTGAAGAGTGTTTTAGTCAGCTTTTTAGCTGCTAAAAAAATTTAACAAGAACACTTTTAAACGAGGGAAAAGTCTATTTGGCACTCAGAGTTTCAGAGGTCAAGTCCTTAGAGAGCTAGGTCCGTTGCTCTGAGCCTAAGATGAGGCAGAACATCATGGCGGAAGGAGGACAAAAGCAGCTCAGGACGGGTCACTGGGAAGCAAAGAGAAAGAGAGCTCCCCTCCATGGACACAAGATAAATCCCAAGGGCACACCCTAGTGACCTACCTTCTCCAGCCACACCTTACCTGCCTATGGTTACCACCAGTTAATACTTATCAATGGATTGACTATTGATGAGATTAAGGCTGTCATACATAACCCAATCATTTTACCTCTGAACTTTCTTGAATTATCTCACATGAGATTTTGGGAGACACCTCATATCTAAACCATAACAGAGACTGAACTATATATAGGAAATCTGTTTGCATCTATTTCCTAAATCAATTTGAATTGTTGAAATCTCTTTTCTTACTACAAATTAGCATGCTCGGTTTAGTAAATAAAAAAGTTTTCTGGATAGTAATCAGACTATGGTTCCCTCTTGTTTATTCAGTTATGATTGAACAAAGTGATAAGGTATCATTACATTAATTACATGGGAGAATAAGTATGGCATCTACAGAAAAATTTCAGTATATAAAATGGTTGATTTTTAAAAATTGTTTTTTGACTCCAGTGACCTTGATAATTCTCTTATTTGTGAATTATTTTGCATTATCTCTTTATTTGTGAATTCTTTTGCATTTTCTATAAATATAATTATGTACAAATGAAAATGCTTTACTTTTTCCTTTTCCTTTTTTTTTTTGTACTGAGCACTGGACCCAGAGGTGCTTTACCACTGAGTCATATCTCTAGCCCTTTTGTTTTTATTTTGAGACAGGGTTTTGCTAAGTTGCTCAGGGTCTCTGTAAGTTGCTGAGGCTGGCTTTGAACTCAGTCCTCCTGCCTCAGTCTCCCAAGTTGCTGGGATTATAGGTGTGCGCCGTTGCGCCCAGCTTACTTTTTACCTTTCAACCATTAAGACTTTTGTTTCTTTTGCTTTATTTATTGGCCCCCCAGTACAGTGTTAAATAGAAGTGATGACAGTATAAATACATCCATTTCCCCTGTATTTTGTGGGAGTATTTAATTTTCATAATTAAACATAACTAAATATAGTATTAAATATAGGGTTTTTTTGTAGATAATCTTTGATTAAATTTTCTTCTGTTTCTAGTTTACTGAGGAATTTCATCATCAGTGGTTTTTGGATTTTATGAAATACTTTTTCTGCTTCTATTGAAATGATGTTTGTTCTGTTATTATGTTTAATTACTCTGAATTTGTATCATGTATTTTTTTATATTACTGGATATTAAAATTGTTTTTAGGTTAAATTAATTTTTTCCTTGTATTTTCTTTAGAGAGATAATTCATATACCATAAAATTCAACCTTTTAAAATATATATACATATATATACAACTCTGTAATTTTTAATATATTTAACAAAGTTGTGCAACTAGAACCTTTTTGTTATCCCCAAAAGAAATTTCATAGATATTGGTAGTCACTCCCTTTTCTCATTTTAGCTTCTGGCAATTACTAATTTCCTTCTTGATTTTATAGATTTACCTATATAAACATTTTACATAAATGGAAATTTACAGTTTTGACCTTTTGTAACCTTTGTTTCTTTCATGTTGCATAATGTTTTTAAGTGTCTTTCATGTTGTAGCATGAGTCACTACTTCATTTTTATAGCTGAATCATATTCTGTTCCGAAGATATTGTTTATACATTTATTATTTGATGAATATTTGGATTGCTTCCTCTTTTTGGCTATGTAGTGTTTTTGCTTCTATGTTTATTGGAGACATTGGCTCAAACTTTCACATTTTGAAAATCTCCTTTACAAATTTTGGTTTCAGAGTTATGCTAGTCTCAAAAAAAGAGCTGGGAAATGTTTTTTCTTTTTATAGTTTCTAGAAAAATTAGCCTAAGATTGATATTGTTTGAAAAAACATGCCAGGAAATTCTTTTATGTGTTTGGAAGAATTCACCAGTGAAGCCACAAGTGTAGGAATTTTGTTTGTGAATAAGATTTTGATCAGAGATTTAATTGCTTTAATATTTAAAAAAGATTTAATACTGTTCAGATATTGCATTATTTTTCCTTACTTAGTGTTGAAAATTTATATTTTTCAAGCAGTTTGTCTGTTTTTTAAATATTGTCAAATTTATAGGCAACATTTGTATTGTCTTATTTCACACATTGATAATTTATGCTTTAAAAAATTTTTTTCCTGTGAATGTTGCTAGAGGTTTATTATATTTACTACTTTTCTTTTATTTTTTTTCTGTTGAATCTTTGCTTTCTATTTCACTGGTGTCTATTATTATTATTTTTCTTCTTTTTATATTCTTTGCATTTAATGTGCTGTTCTCTTTCTACCTTCTTGTGTTGTAAGCCTCGGTAATTTACTTTCAAACTCTTCCTTTTAGTATATACATTTGGGTATATACAAAAAGCTGTGCCTTTTGTCTAAGCATTGCTTTAGCTGCATTCTTTCCACAAGTTTAGATGTCATATTTAATTTTCATGTAAGTGAAAATATTTTCTAATTTTCATTATGACTAGTTCTTTGAACCACAGGTTTTTGGAGATGTTTTTGTTTGCCAAACATTTGAGAATTTCTTAGTTTTCTTTCTGTCGTTGATCTCTAGTTTAAACTTTTGTGATCAAGAATTACCTTATGTTCAAGTCTCAGATTTGCTGAGACTTGATCTGTGGGTCCAGCAAATCATCTATTTTGATAAATGTTGTGTGTGCATTTTAAGAGAAGATGCATTCTGCAGTTGTTGGATTTGGTTTTTCTACGTATAGTCAATTAAGTCAAGTTGATTGATCTTGTTTTAAAATTTTCCTGTATTTATTTTATTTTGTACTTATTCTGTCAATTACAGAGAAAGATATATTAAAACATACCCTTCAGTTGTGAATTTGTATTTTCTCTTTTTACTTTTGTCAGTTTGCTTCATATTATTTTGAAGCTGTATGTTATTAGGTGCATTCACATTTTGGATTATGTTTCTGTTGAATTGACCCTTTCTGCATTATGAAATGCTCTTCTCATTTCTTAGAATACTGTAGCCTCAAAGGTTATTTTGCCAAATATTGATACAGCCACACTAGCTCTTTTGAGAACTTGGAGAGTATATTTGAAATGCATCTTTTTCTATTGCTTTTCTTAAAATTTGTCCTTTTATTGAAAATTGTGTCATACCAATTATTAAAGATATACCTTTCTTTTAATATTTCATGTGATAATGATCATTTGAGAGTTTTTTGTTTTTTAGCTTTTGTGGGTCTAAAAGCATCTATTTTTATGTTCATTTTAAAGTATATTTTTGGTAGGCTATATAATTCTAAGTACCTAGGTGCCCCTGTTCACCATACTTTTTAATAAAAAAATGAACATTTTAAATTGTGTTGTTTCTCTAAGTGTATCTCTTTTCTCTGACACTTTTGAGATTTTCCCTTTATCTTTTAGCAGTTTTAGCAGTTTGATTATTGTGTGCTGAGATGTGATTTTCTTTTGCATTTTTCTGTTGGAAGTTCTCTGAGTTTCCTAAATCTCTGAGTTAATTTTTTCACTTTTGGAAAATTATCAGTAATCATCTCTTCATATATTGCTTTTGTTCTAGTAATTTTTCTTTCTCTTGAGATTCCAATTATATGAATATAAGACTATTTCTGTCCCACATGTCTTATACTGTTTCATTTCCCTTATTCTTTTTTTCTCTTGTGACTAAAGTTGGATATTTTTCTTTTGGCCTGTCTGCAAATCCGTGAAATGTATCTTCTTGTGTCCACATTATGCTCTTAAAACTGTCTGACAAGTTCATAATTTTAAATATAGTGGTTCCTTCTCTGCAACTTCACTTTCTGTGGTTATAGTTACCTGTGGTCAATTATAGTCATTAAATGGGGGTTCAATCCCTAGAATCCCCCCACCCCCTGTGGAAAATTCCAGAAATAAACAACTTTTGAGTTTTAAATTGCATCCTGTTCTGAATAACATGATGAACTCTTGCACTGTCCAGCTCCATCCTGCCTGGGTTGTGAATCATTCCTTTGTCAAGCATACCCACACTGTCTGTTAGTCACTTAGCTGTCTCAGTTAGCAGATAGACTGGTGTGGTATTACAATACTTGTGTTCAGGTAGCATGTAAGGTTTGGTACTATCAGAGTTTTAGGCCTCCACTAGAGGTCTTGGAATCAACCCCCTGGGGTAAGGGAGGACTATTCCATTTATAGTTCTGGAATGTCTATCTTGTTTCTTTTTTAATAGAATATAATGAAGATTGCCTTGTTTGATTCATTTTGTTCATCTCTACATCTATTTGAAGTCATTGTCTCCTAACTTTAATATCTGGATTATCTGTGAGTCTGCCTAATTTTCTGGTTTTCTCTTTTTTTTTTTTTTTTTTAAATATATTTTTAGTTGTAGATGGACACAATGTCTTTATTTTATTGCTTTGTATGTGGTGCTGAGGATCGAACCCAGTGCCTCACGCAAGCGAGGCAGGCGCTCTACCACTGAGCCACAATCCCAGCCCCCTGGTTTTCTCTTAATTGTCTACCATATTGTTTTGCTTTTTTGGCTGTCCCTCAATATGTTTATATTGTGCCCCAAATAAGACTAATATTATATGCAAAAACCAGTTATTTTCTTTCAGATAATGTTACTTTCTTCCAGAAAGTTTTCTCTTTTCTTTCAGAAAGTTTTCTTCCAGAAAGGTTAGACAGATAGCATGAGGTATTGATTATTTCTGCCCATTCAGGGATTAAGTAGACCTCTTTCTGTGCTGGAATTCAGTCTTCTAAACACAGGAAGACAATGAAAAATTTACTTTTGATCGGGCTCCCTATCCTCCTTCATTGTTCCCATGACTGAGGAGATGTACCGCTGAGAAAACCAGTCATGTTTCTGGACCTTTTCTAAATTCTAATCTGTCATTCCAGATCATGTGGACATCCAAAGCACCACTAGTTTTTGTTTGCTTTAGTCAAGTTTCTTCGCCTACACCACGCTCAGTTTTACGCATGCTCAAACTCTCTGCCTCATGGAAAAAATGCTGGTGGTCTCAGCTCACCTTGGAAGTACTCTTCTGTCTGTGGATCTTTAGTTTGTCTAGTCCTCATTGCTTCCACAGCTCTCTTACGTTAGGCTAGTACTTGAAGGAAGAGCAATGTCTTGTTCCTCTTTAGTATCTTACATTAAGGAAGTGGAGGTCAGGAGTGTTTCTTTACAAAAAGGAAAGGCACATGATTTTTTTTTTTTTGATACCAGGGATTGAACTCAGGGGTTCTTGACCACTGAGCCACATCCCCAGCCCTATTTTGTATTTTATTTAGAGATAGGGTCTCACTTAGTTGCTTAGTGCCTCGCCATTGATGAGGCTGGCTTTGAACCCACAATCTCCTGTGTCAGCCTCCCAAAGTGCTGGGATTACAAGCCTGTGCTACCACGCCTGGCTAGGAAAGGCACATAATTTTATTTGTATAAGCATAGTATTGAGTAGTCTTATCTGTGTTTCATACTAATAAATATATATGTATATTTTTTTGATACGAATCTTTCTGATTCAGTATTATCAAGTATAACTTGGACCAGGGGTCAGTGAACAATGACCCATGGACTAAATCCTGCCATGTTCCTTCTTCTTTTGTGTGGCCTGTGAGCTGAGAATTTTTAAAAACATTTTTAGAAGGTTGAGTAGAGGAGAAAAGAGAAATAAAGAAAACTTTGTGACACGTGGAAAAATTAAATGAGTTACAGATTTCAGTATTCAGAAACAAAGCTTTTTTGCCACACTCATCTGTTTATGTGCTGTCTATGGCTGCTTTCATGCTATAGTGGTTGAGTAGTTGCTGCAGAGAGCCTATGCCCATAAAGTATAAAAATAGTATACTCTTAGCTCTTTGCAGAACAGTTTCACCTATCCTGCTTTAGAACATTGACAGAGGAATTTTTTAGTTTTCATTACTAAGTAAAATTAAGTAAAAGATTGAAGACTTTATTCCAGAACTTGTGTAAATTTGAATTCATCAAAATCCTAGTATTTTAGAGTTAAAGGGAACCTCAGAGATAATCTCCTTCATCTCTTTATTTGACAAAGGAACAAATAGATTTGAATGAGAGAAATTTTAAAATTACATTATAACTAATTTTTTGTTGGAAAACAGACTCTGACAGAGAAACTAATGATCTATACCACTGAACAATGTGTGAAATCCATTTGTTCTTACAGTGCAGAAGCATTTGGTTTTCCTTCAAGAGTGTAGCTGTTATGATCTTCCTTGGAATTTTTGAAGTAAATATTTAATGATAAATAAGGCATTTTACCTTTTACCTTTCGTTTTTAGCTACAGTTCTTTCAGATCTCATGGGTATGAGGTTTTTTGTGAAATGACTAAAAGTCTTACAGGACCAGTTCCAGACACTCTTCATTAAACTTCCTATTGATTTAGAATTTAAAGTCCTAAGTAATAAAATTAGAGATTCCAAGGTCAGTTGTTAGTGTGTAAGGATGAGTCCTAGAATTTTCTGTATTCATCCTCACATGTGAAAAATTTATTCATTCTCAGTTATAATCGTATAATGAAATGTTATATTTATTACTATGTTATATATATTACTAGCAAATAGTATTATTTTTCAATGTTGAGTATATATATCCTTTATATAATTTTCTGTTTATTTCTGGTCTTTTTTCTTTCTTCCTTCCTTCCTTTTTTGGGAGGGGAATACCAGGGATTGAACCCAGGGGCACTTAACCACTGAGCCACATCCATAGCCCTTTTTATATTTTATTTAGAGACAGGTTCTCACTAAGTTGCTGAGGTTGGATTTGAACTTGTGATCCTTCTGCCTCAGCTCTTAAGCTGCTGGGATTACAGGCATGTACCACCACACTTGGCTGAATCTTTTTAATAACTCTGTACTTATAAAAAACTCAAATCAATAAACACATTAAAATCAATTGATTCTTCAGATGGCCTGTATGCAAGAGTTAGTTGGTTCAGACTCATGAGAACTGTTGAATCAATTAAAAGCTACCACAATGTTTAGAAGGTGGATAGATTATATAAGCAGGTGTATCTATTCATGTTTAGCATTCAACACGGTCAGCCACCCTTTTTCTTTAATTTGTCTTATTCTGGGGAATTGTCAGCCATATACATTGATTATATTACATTCTTTGCATCAAAATTTATGTAAAATAATCCCATGTATGTAAAATAACTCCTTAATAGACATTTCTGGCCAGATATTCTTTAAATGCTTTGTTGTACCTATGAATTTAATCTTAGTCCTCTACTTGTTTTGCTCTCTGAGTAATACTTTGTCTAAAAGTAAGGCTTATTCTATTTCTCTGAACTTCCTCATTTTCTCCCCCTTCTTTCTCCTTCCTTTCTATTTTCACTTTCTCTCAAAATACCATTGAGTACTCTGTTCCTGGTGCCTTTCTGGACAGAGAGGATAAACAGTGAACAAGATGCACATGGGGCCTGGGGTTGTGGCTCAGTGGTAGAGCACTTGCCTAGCATGCATGAGGCACTGGGTTCGATTTTTAGCACCACATACAAATAAATAAAAAAAAGGTCCATCAACAATTAAAAAAAGATGCACATGGCCTCTGTATTGTTGGAGCTCATAGTTTGGTGAGGGAATGATGAATTAAACAGTAATCTCATGTAAAATTGCAGGTTACAGGACAAATTATAAAACAAATTTTGAAACAAAAATGTAAAACGAATTGAATGTTCATGTTAGGGAAATTTACCCAGTCTGTAGAGTTAGAAAGATTTTCCTAAGTAAGTGACACTTAGGCTGGGGCCTCAAATATGAGTAGTGGGTAACAGGAGATGTGGAAGAAAATTTCAGGCAAAGGAGAAGCTTTTGTGAAAGCACCAAAGGAGCCCAACAGGTTCAGACAACTGAAGAAATGTCATTGTAGCTGGAGGATGTTGAACAAGGTAGAGAGGAATGTGGAATGAAACTGGAGAGGTTGGCAAGATTGGTTACTGAAAGATCTTTTTAATCAGTGTCAGTGCTTTTAGATTTTATGTTAAGAGAAGTGAGAATATACTGAGTTTTAAATGGAGGGAAGTAGCCACTTAGATTTGTGATTTTAAAAGGTGACCTAGTTCCTATGTGAAGAATGGACTGAAGAGGGATAAATGTATATGTGCAGAAGTAATTTAAGAAGCTTTGTCAGTGGTCCAGGCAAAAGATTTTAAGAACTATTTTATTAGTGTAACCACAGTAGAGATGCTGTGGACAGAAAGAATCAAGAACTATTACAAGATATAATTGACAAGATTTTGTGATTATTTTGATTTGAGGAAGGAAGCCTAAGAAATTGTTAAGTATAAAATTTTCTTAAGCTGGTTGCTTTTGACATTTTAATATCTTAAACTCAAATGTGTTCAAAGTGGGCTTTAGCAAATATTCTTCCACCTGACTTCCCTATTTCAGGGTGCAGGGCATCCCTAACCCCAAATGACCTAGGTTTAAAAAACTCTTTTTGTTTGATCATTGCTTCTACAGGTTATCAGGTCTAAGGACTGAACTTCTTCAGTCATCTAGAATTTTCCTCCTCCTCCCCTTCCTTCTCCTCCTCATCACCTTGTCTTCTCATAGTTATCCTACTCTCACCTCTTGCTTCCTCTTAACCCCTTCTGTTTTTGTCTTTTTAACAGCTGTTTTATCCTCTTGCTAGATTATTATACTGTGCTTTCTATTCAGGTCTCTGAGCTTCTCCTGGGCAAGAACTGTCTTTTTCATTTTGTGTCTTTACTACCTAGCAATGTGCATCTCAGAGTGGTGAACATAAAAATATTAAATGCAATGAAAATAAAATGTTTGCCTTGCCTCTTCTTTCTTCACTGTAATCCTTATTCTTTGCTACATTTTCCCCTCTCTTTCTTAGAGTCATTCAGAGACCTCCTTGTTCTCAAAAAATATTTTAATCTTAGGGCTGTGAGGTAATGAAAAACTAGTTGCTGGATATACAAAGTGTATGAGTTCGGGATTTTTCCTATACTAATTAAGTAAAAAGTACTGGAATGTTTTTTGCAGTGTAACCCTCATTGCCACAGAAAGCAGGTTTTTTGGGGGGTGGGTAGGGGGAGGGGACATGGCTGATGTTTATTAGCAATCCCCACTGTTTAATAAAGTTCTAAAAAGCTTGATTTGATACCTTTTTCATGTTTTACTTTTTGTAAATTTTTTTTGTAGAATTCAAAAATTTTTTTTTTTTCGTACTAGAGAGTGAACTCAGGGGCACTCAACCACTGAGCCACATCCCCAGCCCTATTTTGTGTTTTATGTAGAGACAGAGTTTCACTGAGTTGCTTAGCACCTTGCCATTGCTGAAGCTGGCTTTGAACTCGAGATTCTCCTGTTTCAGCCTCCCTAAGTGCTGGGATTATAGGCAGAATTCAAATTTTATAATTGTTTATAATTTAATATATTTCCTAGCTGTCCAGTATTGTAGACAGCTCAAGAGTTACCTTATTTATTTTGTGGTAGTATCTTAATGTATATAAAGTGTCCTGTTTCATGGAAAGTTTGTGAGAGAAATATTCAAGTGTCTGTTTTGGTGATACCTGTTTTTAATAGCTTTGTATGTCCTTATATGAATATTCATAATTATTTTTTCCACTTTTTCAATTTTTAGGAATAAGAAAATTTTAAATAAGAAGAAATTGAAAAGAAAACAGAAGAGCAAATCAAAAGTGAAGACAAGAAGCAAGGTAAAGTTGCTGGCAATTTATAGGGAATAAGACTTTTTCATATAGCAATTTGAATAAAAATGTCAAGATTTTAAAAATATAATTAGCAAAACATTCTGTTTCTATGTGCTGAAGTAATTTTGTGAAAACTTTTTATTATTTGGTTCTACTTTTAGCTTCATCTTTACTTTAGTAGACTGGAGGTTAATATCTGGATGTTGAAAAATATTATTCTCATTATTTAATCAGTCCTTTGGGGAGCATATCTGTTGCTCTTCTCTATATTTCACTTAGACTACATGTACTTGAAATAGTGAAATTGACTTGTTAGTTGGGACTTGGATTTGGATTCATTGTATTATGCCTTTCCTGACATGAATTAAGGAGACGCTTGGTGTGTTTATATTGTTCCGACCGTCTTTTGACTGTTGATGGTTGTGCAAAAGAAGAGGCAATGTGAATATTTGTTTTAGGGGGAACGTTAGAGACCAGGGATCTATTTTTCCATCTGATACTGAAATCTTGTCTATAAAATCTGTCCAGAGCCAACTTTCTATTTTTTAAAGAGTGTTTTCTATTAAATAGTTGTACTAAGAAACCTAGACAAGAAGAAGAATTTTAACTATGGTTTACTGAACAGTTCCATATTGAGTTAGAGAAACAGTAGCTTAGTTGGGTTTGTATAACATATTTAAGTTCCAGAGGTAAGTGTTTCTTGTTTTTTAAAATTGACATTCTTGCTATTGTAATTGAACAAAATCTACTTTGAAGTAGTAAATCAAATAAAATAATAGTGGAGGATGGAATTTATTTGGTTCCTCTATCTTAAAACACAGCTGGATGCAAAAAATAATGTCATCAAATCTGTGCCTTCATCTCTTGTCTATGCTTTCCTCTGATGTGTGCTTATGCTGGTGGCTGAGGGCTAAAGCTGCTGTCAGCTCCGACTTCACTTTCTTTTAGAAAGAAACATCTCTTTTACTGGATCTAGCAGAAAGTTGGGTAGGACTTTTGATTGACTTATATCACTCATTTTGACCAGGGAGATGGGGTACATTGGTTAGACTGAGTTAAGTTAGACTGAGTTAACCCTGTGACAACTGTAGTGAGCAGACCATGTGGAATGAGGGAATGGTGGTTACCCCAAGGAAAATATGGTTGGGCAGGCAGATACATAATAGTTGTTCACTTTTATCACCTTTCATTACCTCTCCTTTTGAAATACAAGAGGGAGGCAAAGAGCTCTCTTAATATATAAAAATTCTGACAAATATATAGTCATTCAGATTTCAACCTCTATCCCTTTTCCACTTTTAGTATTGTGTGCAAAGTCAGAGAGTAATAATCTTTAACATCTTTTTAAGTTTTTTCAAGGCTTCATTTGGTAATTTTCCTAAAGTGACCATTGATATCCAGGAAGAGATGGAAAATCAAAGTGTTTTATCCCCTCTTACTACTTTTGTGCCTATAGTAATTCAAGTTGCTTTTCTTGCCCTCAGTGTTGGATCTTCTTTTTAAGAGCAGCTTTTAATAAGAGTGATATAAATAAATTCATTCATTTATTCTTCAAACATCAATTGTGCACTCTGTGCAAGCATTAGGCTAGGTATTGGGATACAAAAATGGTAAGGAGCATTTCCTGATCACCACAAGCATATGTAAAATTGTGTCTTGCCTTCTGTTACTTTCCAGATCATTTTTCAGTTACCTCGTTTTTGTGAAACTTGTTTTTAAAATGCCATTTAGCTATACAACTTTTACCTTTTGTTATTGCTGTCATTGATCCCTTTTTGTCTCCTTGTCCATCTGCCATTTTATTTTTCTCTTATAAGCTTAGATAATACGGACTTCCTTTTCAGAAAAACCCTTGCTAAATTTACTGTATTATTCCCTGTCCCTGCTGAAACAAATTATACAAACTTGGTTGCTTAAAACAACACAAGTTATATTAATAGTCCTGGAAGTATGAAGTGCAGAATGGATCTCACTGGGCTAACATCAAGGTGTTAGGTAGGCTGCATTCCTTTTGGAGGCTTGAGGGAGGGCATCTGTTCCTTGCCTTTTCCAGCTTCCAGAGGCTACTGGCATTCCTTGGGTTGTGACCCTTTGGTGAAAGCCAGCAACAGTTTGTTGAGTTTTCTCATGCTTATCACTATGACACCTTTCTGTTGTTAATATCTCCTTCTTTGACTAACTTGTTCCTCTTTTTGACTTACAAGGGCCTTTGTGATCACATGCAGCCAACCCAAAATAATCTCCTTACAAGAGAGACCCTTAATCACAAACTGTTTAATTTAGTCACATCTGCAGAGTTCCTTTTGCCATGTAGTGTATCAAATTCATAGGTTCTGGGTATCAGGGTGTAGATATTTTTTTGAAGACCATTATTCTATCTCCCACACTCCTCTTGTGTATTTCTTGCACTTAGTTGACAAAGCTCAATCCTATATAAATCCAGTATTTTCTCTTTCCCTGAAGATGAGTTCTATATTCTGCTGAAGGGAATTCAAGACTAAATTGTTAACAGCAGACATTGATGATCACCCATCTGAAATGGACCTTTCATATCCAGACTGTTTTATTGCTTTTTATAAAATAGTTCTCCCATTTTCAACTGTAATTGGTATGTTTGCCATTTTCCTCAAACCTCTGATAAATTCTGTCTTCCAGCATGTCTTCTCTTTCTTACAGGAGAAATGAAATGTATAACACAGGAAGCTTCCTTACCATCCTGATAACAAATGTGTTTATGGTAGGTCAGGTTTCTTAACAGCAGAGCTTGAGACAGGGATTTAAAGTGCACAGTTTAGGGGGTTTTGAAAGTTAACATATATGCACAAAACTACTCCAATCAAGGTTCAGAACATTTCCATCATCTCCAAGAATTTTCTCGTGTTATGCTGCATTTCATTCCTTCCTGCAACCCTGGCTCTATGTAACTACAGACATATTTTCTGTCACCGTAGAGTAGTCCCCATTTTCTAGAATTTAATATAAATGTGATCATACAGTTGTTCTCTTTTGTAAATGACTTCTTTCCACAAATACAGTGATTTGTGTTCATATTATTGTTCATGTCAGTGGTTCATTCCTTTTTGCTTTGTTTACTAGTATCTCATTGTGTGATTATATCACATTTTGTTGATGTGGTCACCTGTTGATGGACATTTTGGTGGTGTTTTCTAGTTTTTGGTCATTGCAAAGTGCTATGAACCTTCATGAACTAGTCTTAGTGTAGATATATATTTCCATTTTTCTTAGATGAATACCAGGAGTGGAATATTAAGGTGGAATTTCCTTTGAGAATTTGCCAGAGGGATTCATAACACTCAAAAGCTTTTATACTCATAGCTAAGTTTTATTACAAGGGATTCAGCATAGGCATTAGAAAAAAAGACATGTCTTGGTGTCTGAGAGTTTATGGCCACAAGCTTCCTAGTTCTTTCTTGTCTGGGCACACAGGATATCCTTTCTCTCTGGCAGTGAACTATAATGAAATGTGTGGAATCTCTCTGCACAAGGGAGTCTTAGGAACTCAGACTTTTTGTGGGTCTTGTCCCATTGACACATTCCGCTAAGCAGCCAGCCATGGCAAGTGAAACTCAGGTTTCATCATCAGTTTTGATGTTTATGCAAAGAAGTCCGACAGGCCAGCAGTCATGGTCCATTGCTCCAGGTGTTTATAACAAAATCATCTATCACTACTATAAAGAAAAGTTGAAACATTCACATTCCCAAGGGTTAGCCAAGAGTCAGTATGGTTTTCTTAGAAAAACACAGGACTAAGTGATCATACCTACAGTTCTTTCCTCACAGGTGGCACAGTAAATGTAGTTCTTTAAGAAACTAAAAAACTGCTAAGTTCGGTGGCACATGCCTGTAATCCCAGCTACTGAGGAATCTGAGGCAAGAACATCACAAGTTCAAGGTGAGCCTTGGCAACTTAGGGAGACCCTATCTCAAAATTTTGAAAAAGCAGGGAGGGCTGGAGATGTAGTGCAATGGGTTCAATCCCCAGTACTGGAAAAAAAAAAAGAAACTGAAAATCACTCCAAAATGGTGGTTCATTTTACAGTCTCAAGGCAGTATATGACAAATCCAGCGGCTTCACTGTTTTGCAAAAACATGGTAATAAGTTTTAAAATTTTAGTAATTATAATTAGCATATAGGGATTTCTCACTGTAGTTTTAGCTTTTTTCTGATGACTAATAACATGAACATCTCTTCGTATGCTTTTGGCTATTTGTGAATTATCTGTTGAGATCTTGCTCCTTTTTATAATTGTCTTCTTGCTAAATTGTCAGAGTTCTTTATATATCCTAGATACAAGTACTTTGTCAGATATCTGTATTCCAGAATCTGTTCTGATTTGCCTTTTTTCTTCCTTATGGTACTTGAGGAAAAAAAAAAAGTTTTTAAGTTTTATAAATCCAATTAATTGATTTTTTTTTCCTTTTTATGATCCATGTATTTTGTGTCCTATGAAATCTTTGTCTATCCTAAGGTAAAGATTTTCTTCTTTACATTGCTGGTAGAAAATTTATAATTTTGTCTAGTATACTTAGGTTTGTGGTCTGTCTCAAGTTAATTTTGGTTCTAAGTATCCCTGTTCATTTTTTCCCCCCTCACATTGGTATTCAGTTGATTCAGCACCATTTATTAAAGTTTCCAGTGAATTGTCTTGGCATTTTTATAAAAAATCAGTTTGCCATATTTGTTTGTGTCTATTTCTTGAATCTGTTTTGTTTAGTTGAGCTATGTTTGTCTTTATATAATAAGTCTGGAAATCAGATAGTATGTATGTCTTTCAACTTTGTTTTTTTTTCCGAATTGCTTTAGCTATTGCTATAGTTGAGATGCTAGATGTCCTTCAAAGACCCAGAAAAGGCTTGGTTTCCAGGGTGTTGCTACAAGGAGTTATTGGAAATTTTGAGAGCTGGGGCTTGATAGGGGAAGTCCTTAGGTCATCAGGGATGTCTTTGGAGATGTTTGTGGGAACCTGGCTCCTTCCTCTTTCTCCTTTGGCTCCTTGGCCATGAGGTGTGCAGTTTTGCTCTACTACTTGCTCCCACCATATTGTACTTACTGCCTTGCCAGAGGCACAGAAATAATGGGGCCAGTGTATCATGGACTTGAACCTCCCAAATGGGAGTTAAAAATAAACTTTTCTATTTATAAGTTGATTATCTATAGTGATGGAAGTAGGCTAAAACAGTTACTTTAGGGCCTTTACATTTGTATATATTAGGATCACCTTGTCAATTTCCATTTAAAAATGTCTCTTATCATTTATAAAAATGTTTTTATTAGTGCATTATGGTTATAAATTGTAGTAAGATTTATTTTGACATAATCATATGTGCATGGAATTTGCTCCATTTCAATCTCCAGTGCCTCTTCTCCCCCCACTTCTCCTTTCCCTTACTCTGCTGATCTTTGTATTTATTTATTTATTTTTAATTGGTGCATAGGTATACATAAAGGTGGAATTCACTGTGGTATATTTATGCATGCACATAACATAATTTTGTCAAATTCATTCCTCATTTCCTCCTCTTTCCAGTCCTTTCACCCTTCTCCTCAGTTTCTGTCTTCTGCCCCACTGATCTTCCCTCTATTCTTAATGGTATTCAACTCCCAAGCCCTTTCTTTTTTCCCTTACTTTGCTCTAGTTTCCACATCAAAGAGAGAACATGCAACCCTTAATTTTCTGAGTCTGGCTGATTTCACTTAACATGATATTCTCCACTTCCATCCATGTACCAGCAAATGCAAGAATTTCATTCTTATTTATAGCTGAGTAAAACTCCATTGTGTATATATATCACATTTTCTTAATCCATTCATCTATTGACAGACACTTGGATTTGTTCCTTAACTTGGCTGTTGTGAATTGTGTTGCTGTACATTGATGTGGCTGTATTACTATACTATGCTGATTTTAGTTCTTTTGTATAAATCCTGAAGAGTGGGATAGCTGAGTCATATGAGTGGTTCCATTTCTAGTTTTTTGAGGAATCTCCGTACTCCCTTTCCGAGTGGTTGTAATAATTTGCAGTCTTATCAACAGTATATCAGTTTACTTTCCTCCTGACATTCTCACCAGCATTTATTATTTATATTCTTGATAATTGCCATTCTGACTGGAGTGAGATTTCATTGTAGTTTTAATTAGTTTTCCCCTGATTGCTAGGGATGTGGAACATTTTTAAGAAAATATATTTATTGGCCATTTGTATTTCTTTTTTGAGAAATGTCTGTTTAGATGATCTGTTTGCCCATTTATTAATTGGATTACTTGGGGGGTTTTTTGGGGGGTGTTAAACTTTTTGAGTTCATTATATATTCTGGATATTAATTCCCTGTCAGAGGAGTAACTGGCAAAGATTTTCTCCCCTTCTGTAGGCTATCTTTTCATGCAGTTATTTTATTAGCTGTGAAGACTTTTTTTTCTTTACTTTTTATTTATTTTTTTAACGTGGTGCTGAGGATCAAATCCAAGGCCTCCTACATGTGAGGCAAGTGCTCAACCACTGAGCTACAACACCAGCCCCTAGCTGTGAAGACTTTTAATTTTATGCCATACTACTTATTGATTCCTGGTTTTATTTCTTGAGCTTTGTTTTGTTAAGGAAGTCGATGTCTGCTCCAATATGTTGGGAGTGTTGACCTTATGTTTTCTTATAGCAGTTGCAGTGTTTCTAGTCTAATTCCAGGTCTTTGGTCCACTTTGAGTTGACTTTCATGCAGGGTGAGAGATGTGGATTTTGTTTCATTCTTCTACATATAAATATCTAGTTTTCCCAGCACCATTTCTTATAAAGGCTGTTTTTTCTCCAACATATATTTTTGGCACCTTTGTCAAGTATCAGATGACCATAACCATGTGGGTTTGTCTCTGTGTCTTCTATTCTGTTCCACTAGTCTTTATGTCTGTTTTGATGTTGATACCATGCTATTTTTGTTAGTGTATCTCTGTCGTGTAATTTCAGATGAGGTATCATTATGCCTCCAGCATCAGTCTTGTTGCCCAGGATTACTTTAGCTATTCTGGGTCTTTTATTCTTCCAAATGAATTTTAGGACTGCCCCCCCCCCCTAATTCTATGAAACATGTTATTGGTATTTTGATGGGGATTGCATGGAATCTATAGATGGCTTTTAGTAATATTGCCATTTTGACCATATTAATTCTGCCTATCCAAGAACATGGGAGGTCTTTTCATCTTTTAAAGTCTTCTTCAATTTGTTTCTTCATTGTAGAGATCTTTCACCTCCTTGGTTAGTTCCCAGATTTATTTTAATTAATCTCCTTGATTAATTCCCAGATTTAATTTAATTAATGCCCATATTTTATTTTTTTGAGGTTTTTATGAATAGAATGGTTTTATGTTTCTCAGCAGAATCACTATTGGAGTATAGGAAAAATATTGATTTATGAATGTGGATATTGTATCATGTTACTTTGCTGAATACATTTATGAGTTCTAGAACTCCTCTGGTGAAATTTTCGAGTCTTCTAGATATAGGATCATGTCATCAGCAAACAGATAATTTAACTTCTTTTCCAATTTGTATCTCTTTAATTTCCTTCTCTTGCCTGATTGCTCTGGTTAGAGTTTCAAGAACTATATTGAGGGACTGGGATTGGGACTCAGTGGTTATAGTGCTTGCCTAGCATGTGTGAGGCCCTCGGTTCGATTCTCAGTACCACATAAAAAATGAATAAATAAAAATAAAGGTTCATCCACAACTAAAAAATACATATTTAAAAAAAAAACTATATTGAATAGGAGTGGGGAGAGTGGCCATCCCTGTCTTGTTCTGGATTTTAGAGGAAAAGCTTTGGTTTTCTCCATTTAATATGATGCTGGCTTTGGGTTTGTCACATATAGCCTTTATAATGTTGAGGTAAGTTACTTCTGTCCCTCATCTCTCCAGTGTTTTTAACATGAACAAGTGCTGAGTTTTATTAAAGACTTTTTCTGTATCTCTTGAGATGATATGATCCTTGTCCTTAATTATATTTATGTGGTGAATTACATATATTGATTTGTGCATGTTGAACCAACCTTGCATCCCTGAATGAAACTCACTTGATTATGGTGTACTATCTTCTTGATATATCTTTGAATGTGATTCACTAACATTTTGTTAAGGATTTGTGCATCTGTGTTATCAGAGATGTTGGTCTGTAGTTTTCTTTCTTGATGTATCTTTGGTTTTGGTATCAGGGTTATATACTGGCTTCATTGAATGTATTTGAGAGTATTCCTTTCCTTTCTATTTCATGGAATAATTTGAGAAGATTGTGTTTGTTCTTTAAAGGTATGGTAGAATTTTGCTGAAAATCTGTTGGTGTTGGGCTTTTCTTTGTTGGAAAGTTTTTAATTGCTTATTCAATTCCATTGCATGGTATTGGTTGTTCAGGTTTCCTGTATCTTCCTGGTTCAACTTGGGCAGGTCATGTGTCTAGAAATTTGTTGACATCTTCTAGATCTTCCAGTTTGTCAGAGTATAAATTTTCAAAATAATTTCTATTGATCTTCTGAATTTTGGAAGTGTTTGGTGATATCTCTTTTTTTTATCTCTAATTTTGGTCTTATCTCTTTCATTTATTTAGCTAAATTTATCCATTTTGTTTATCTTTTCAAAGAACCAACCTGTTGTTGCATTGATCCTTTGTATTTTTATTTTTTATTATTCTCAATGTCATTAGTTTTGGCTCTGACCTTAATTATCTCCTGTCTTCTACTTATTTTGGCATTAGTTTGTTCTTCCTTTTCTAAGGCCTTAGGCCTAACATGAAATTATTGTTTTGGGATTTTTCTGGTTTTTTTTTAGCATGGACATTCAGTGCCATAAATTTTCCTTTTAAAATACTTTCGTACTATGCCAGAGATTTTGGTATGTTGCATTTCTGTTCTCATTTGTTTCTAAGAACTTCTTGATTTCTTCTATGGTCCATTCCTCCTTTAAAAGAGTATTGTTTAATCTCCATGTATTTATGTGTTTTCTGTACTTTTTCTTATTTTTTATAAATGCTTCCCAAGTGCTAGTATAGCACTTGGTTTCTGGTTCTAGTTCTCGTTCTTTAAAAACTCAGGGTAAGATTTCTGAATAAACCTGGTGTATTAACCACTTTCACCTCCATTTCCATGAAGTGAGGTTTGCTGTTACTTGGCTAAGTTGTATTTTTCAGCAGCAGGATCTCTACTCTGTAAACTTGAAGTGTCCCAATCACTTCCCAGCCTGTCTTAGAGAAATGGGGAGCAAGGAATAGCAATAGTGTTAGCAGCTGATGTATAGCCTTAAAATGAGTGTCTACTTTAACATCCATAATACTAATTATCACTTGTAGAAGAATTGGTGAAGTCAGTATTTAACATCAGCACTGGCAGTAAATTAGCTCTTTCCATGAGCTAATTTGTGTACTCTGTATCTTTGGTAACTGTTCATGTGTTTTGTCCACTTTCTAACTGGATTCCTTGTTTGTTTTTACTGTTGAATTTCAAGAATTCATTATGTATTCTGAGTACTAATTCTTTATTAGATATATGCTTGCAGATATTTTCTCCTTGTCTGTGACTTAATGCTATTATTTTTTAAATGACATTTTCAATTGTTCCTTCATTGTATACAGATGTACTACATGTTTTTATATACTGATTTTGTATCCTGTGACTTTGCCTAATCCACATATTACTTCTAGTAGCTTTTTTTTTTTTTTTAACAGATTCTTTAAGAGTTTCTACATGTCTTCCAGAAATAAAGACATTTCTGGAAGGTAATTGTTTTCTGATTATGTTTTTTGTTTGTTTGTTTTTGTTTTCTTGGTTTATTGCATTGGATAGGGTATCTCACACAAGATTGAATTGAGTTACTGAGAGTAGGTATGTTTGCCTTGTCCACAATCTTAGGAAGGTGACATTCAGTCTGTTATCATATTGGGTGTATGTTTTTTAGTTATCCTTTATTAATTTGAGGAAATTTTCTTCTACTCCTAATTTGTTTAGATATTTTATTTTGAATTGGTATTATATTTTTGTCAAATATTTTTTCATGTTTATTTGTAGTATCTTATGTTTTTTGCTCTCTTTTATTTGATGAGAAATTACTCTAATTTCTTTTCCATTGTTGTATCAACATTGTTCCTGGGTTATAAATACCAGTTGGTTGTGCCGTTTTACATTTTTATATATTGTTAAATTGGAGTTGTTGATATTTGCTTGTTTTTGATCTCTCTCAAATATATGCCCACAAGTTATGTGCCAATTTAACTTTAATATATTTCTTATTCAATGAGATATTTCCTTTTCTCCAAATTCTTTTTGGAAGAATGGCAAAATTTGAGGACCAAGTATATTTGTTACTTGAGTTATCATTTTATTTATCTTAGATACTTCCTGGACATACTCTAAGAACTTGCGTTTGTAAAATATAACACTTTTTTATACTTAAAATGTACATATTGATATCAAAAGTATAGTGTTATCTGATGTGTGAAATTCTGGGCACTTTTGTTTACATGTTTAAATAAGTAAATTGTTTTATTTTAACAAATTACCAACCATGTGGTTTTTAGCCTTTATCCAAACTGATAGCTAAGATAGAATAGGGAAACATAATGGCAGTTTTTTTGGCATTAGTGTTATTTGAATGAGAATGGAATTAAGGAATTGATGAAAATTATCTCTTGTTGAGTCCTAATTTCTACATAAATTCCTATGTTGACTTTTAACAGAAGTCAAAATGTAATTCAGCATTTTTAGTAGTTCATTGAGATACTGCAGCATGTTTGGTATCCCTTAAAAAGGCATTAAATTGATGTCCTTCTATATGATATCCTACTAGTTAAACTTTGTTGAGTTTATTCAGTCATGAGGATGAAAGGATATTTTTGTTAAGTTCTTTGACCCTTTCCGGCTTTGTCAGTTTTGTTACTATTTTATTACTCGAAAAGTAGTGAAGATAGTGGAAAGAGTACTAGAAGTTGAGTGAATAGATTTAAAATTTCTTTATTATGTCACTGATGTGGCTTTTGCATATCAGTGTAGCTTGTCTATTCTTTACACTTTTATTTAAAGTGGAAATTAATGATGATGGAAAAGAATGTGATATTGAAATGTTCTGTCTTGTATTTCAGTCTGAAAACCTGGAGAATACTGTAATCATACCAGATATCAAACTACATAGCAATCCTTCTGCTTTCAATATTTATTGCAATGTACGCCATTGCGTTCTGGAATGGCAAAAAAAGGAAACATCATTGGCAGCTGCTTCTAAGAACTCTGTGCAGAGTGGAGAATCAGATAGTGATGAAGAGGAGGAATCCAAAGAGCCCCCTATCAAGCTTCCAAAGGTAAGCCACTGAATTCTATTTAGATGCATGACCTGAGGTGTTCTGGCTATAATACATATATATGTATGGCTAAAAGATAATACTTTTTGTAAAATGGTGGCTTAAAAATAACCTGACTTATGGATAAAAATAGATTTGGAGCAGACCAGGAAAACTGTGCAACTTTTTAACTAGACCTTCAAGAAAGTTAATAGGTTGGTAACACAATGGGGAGTACTTGGAAAGCCCAGGCAGGAAGATCAGTGGGCTGGCGGATGTTAACAGGGACTATTACAATGGTACAAAAGCAGTAGAAAAGATGGAGATGCTGGCAGGCAGGCAGTGAGCCACGGCAGATGGAAGTAGAGCTCTGAACTGGTGGGCTGCCAGTAAGGTGGACACAAGAATAAGTACAAATTGCCATAAGCCAAGAGCCATAGAAAGCTGAGAGAGTGCCCCATCAGGGAGTGATCTCTAGTGCAAGTATATATTTTATTTTATTTTTCCTGGCTGAGCAGCAGCTAAGCTGAAAGCTTTTTTCTTTTCTACCTAAGCTTATTATTATATTCTTGCTATTCTGGCTTCCCTTGCCTAGGGAAAATAATCAGTGTATACACCATTTTGATACTGCTCTCTATTACTAGATGCGTATAAGGTACTTGGCATTATAGAAACATGTATTTAGTAGAACAAATTATTATTAATGAATTCTGTTTAAGTATTGGTATATTTTAAGACTAATGTTATTTTATACGTAAAATAGTTTTTCAATATAGTAAGTGTAATTAATATTTATAACAAGAATAGATGAAAATATGAACATTTTTAAAATGGTAGATTATGTGATTCATGCATATTACTGTTTTCTAAATATAGACATTTTAAAATGATTCCTGTCACAAATGTTCATATATTGCCTTTTTTACTAAATTGATATTTTAAAACTATGTCTTGAAAATTTGCTTCTTGATATGCCTATATACATGAGATACCATGTAAATGTTTTCTACTACTTAGAAATAGCAGCACAAATGGAAGCTGTGCTTCTGATCTGATTTCTCTTGCCCATTTCATGGTAGCTTTTCCTAAGTATGCCACTGTCCTTAATCATGTTGTCAGGTTCTTCTTACCTGATTTTCATATGACTTGCTTTCTTTCTCATATGGTAGTAAGGTTTTTGTCAACTTCTTTGACTTCTTAATCAGCCATCTTCTAATATCTATGTCTTCTCCTGTTTCAGGATCCTTCTCCTTTACTTTTTACCTGTCTCTAGTGTGTCAGCTGCACTGACTCTTGCTAGCTTCTTTCTTTAATCCCATTAAGCCTCTCCAAGTAGAGATCATGGTCTCTAATTATACTTTCTTATGCTTATTTAGGAGAGGTTTAGGGAAAAAAATAAGTTAGGATCCAAGACTGCAGGACTTGTGTGGTATTCTTTTTGTAAGAATATGATTCTGTATGTGAGCAGGTCACACTGTACTATGGTAATCAGTGTTTAAGTTCAGAACAGTATTAGAAGGGGGAAGTGCAGAGAAATCTTTTGCAACAGGAATGCAGATGTTAAAAAATAAACTGTGGTACAGATTAAAAGATACTGTATGGCTAAGTACAATGGATTATTAGTTTTAAAGCATCAGGATAAATGAATATTAAAGATACAAAGTATTGGGAATTCTTACAAATTTTCAGCATGATTAACAGAGTCAAAAGGTATCTTTGAAAGAAAATTAAAAGTCCAAGTTTTTAATTTTTTTTTTATGGACACAATACCTTTATTTTATTTATTTATTTTTATGTAGTGCTGAGAATCACACCCAGTGTCTCACACATGCTGGGCAAGTGCTCTACCACTGAGCCACAACCACAGTCCCAAAAGCTCAAGTTTTTAAAATTTTATTTTGATATATAGTTTTTATTCTAATTAGGTTTACATGACAGCAGAATGCATTTTGATTCATTGAACACAAATAGAGCACAACTTTTCATTTCTCTGGTTGTACACAATGTAGAGTTAAACCATATGTGCAGTGATACATGAACTTAGGGCATTGTTGTCCATCACATTCCACCATCTTTCCTGCCCCCAGGACCCATCCTTTGCCTCCTCCTCCCATTGACCAAAGTTTCTCCATTCATCCCATGCTCCCTCCCACATTATGGATCAGCATCCATTTATTAGAGAGAACATTTGGCCTTTGGTTTTTTTGGGATTGTCTTACTTTGCTTAGTATGATGTTCTCCAACTCCATCCATTTACCTGCAAATGCCATAATTTTATTCTCTTTTATTGCTGAGTAATATTCCATTATGTGTATATACCATAGTTTCTTTATCCATTCATCTATTGAAGGACATCTAGATTGGTTCCACAGTTTAGCTATTGTGAATTGTGCTGCTATAAACATTGAAGTGGCTGCATTACTGTAGTATGCTGTTTTTAAGTCCTTTGGGTGTAGACCAAGGAGTGGGATGGCTGGGTCAAATGGTGGTTCCATTCCAAGTTTTCTAAGGAGTTGCCATACTACTTTCCAGATTGGTTGCACCAATTTACAGTCCCACCGGCAATGTATGAGTATGCCTTTTCCTCCACATCTTTGCCAACAAATACTGAGTTTTTCACCATGTACTGACCTGTCTGGAAGTGTATTGCTTAGGGAACATGGCTTATGGAGCCAAACTGTTTGGATTCAAACACTTCCCATTAAAGTACTAGTTATGTGATACTAGGAAAGTTATTTGACTTATCTGTGCATTAGCTTTGTCATGTGTAAATTTAAGACTATTATTTACTCATAGAATTGTAGTGAAGATTACATGAGTTAATGGATGTTGAGTGCTTGAGAGAATAAGTACTTGGAATATAGTAAGTGCTTAATAAATAACAACTGTAGTTAAAAATATCAGATTGGGGCAAATGATTTTCAATTACATCCTAATGAACTCTGCAGTTTATTAAGAAATGGTTACTATCCAAAGAAATTAAAGGGCTGGGGATATAGCTCAGTTGGTAGAGTGCTTGCCTCGTGTACACAAGGCCCTAGTTTCAATCCCCAGCACCACACACACACACACACACACACACACACACACACAAAACAAAACAAAAACAAAGAATTAAGCTTCTAGATAATCAATGTGTTCATGTAATAAATGAGATATGAAGAGAGAAGAAGTGCGCGCTCTCTGCAGTGGTAGTCAGCATGCTGCCAGGGTAGTGCTTGAGTGGAGAGTGAAACTTTCAGGTGATGTTTTTTGGCAGTCCTTTGCATCACTTGAGGGATTATGGTTTGAATTAATAGGAAATTGAAGGCAGGCAAGAAATATGGGAATTTTTCTTTTCCTTTTGACTTTCTTTCACCCCAAATGCTGCTTATCTCAGGTTTTTCCTTTTCCATTCATTTCTTGTTTTCCTTTTCCTTCTCTCCTGAGATTTTTCTCTTACTTCTTTTTTTTTCCTCACATGGTTAAATGCAAGTTTTATTTGTTGTTGAAATGTCATTGGAATATAGTTTTATTTTCCCCCTTATTTTTTATTTGTTTTAATTATACATGACAATGTATTTTGACACATACATCAATAGAGTATAACTTCTCATTCTTCTGGTTGTACATGATGTAGAAACACAGGTTGTGTAATCCTATATTCACATAGGGTAATAAGATCTGATTCATTCTACTGTTCTTCCTACCCTTATACCTCCTCCCCTCCCTTTACTCCCCTCTGTCTGATCCAAAGTACCTCTGTTCTTCTCTAGCCACCCTCCCCATTGTGAATTAGCATCTGCATATCAGAGAAGGCATTTGGCCTTTGGTTTTTTGGGATTGGCTTATTTTGCTTAGCATAATATTCGCTAGCTTCATCCTTTTACCTGTAAATGCCATAATTTCATTCTTCTTTAAGGCTGAGTAATATTCCGTTTCTTTATCCATTCAGCATCTCTAGCAATTAGACAAATGCAAATCAAAACTATTTTGAGATTTCATCTCACTCCAGTCAGAATGGCAACTATCAAGAATATAAGCAACAATAAATGTTGGTGAGGATGTGGGGAAAAATGCACACTCATACATTGCTGGTGGGACTGCAAATTGGTGCAACCACTATGGAAAGCAGTATGGAGATTCCAGAAAACTTGGAATGGAACTACCATTTGACCCAACTATCCCACTCCTCAGTTTATACCGAAAGGACTTAAAATCAGCATACTACAGAGACGTAACCATATCAATGTTTATAGTAGCTCCACATTTTAAAAGTTCAACTGAATTTATAGTAGCTCCACCTTAAAAGTTAAATTGAATTTGTTACTAGATTTTGTCATCTCTTTTTGTGTTTTATGAGTCAATGATCATTGATGTTCTAAAAAAAGCTTTCTTACCCTTACCTTATTGCTTTAATGTTAAGTTTTTTATCTAGCTCAAAATTTCACTGATAAATCAGATCTTCTAAAGCTTTGCAAATTTTACGGCTGCATAATTTTTTGATAGTAATACGTAAGAGTCATACTTTTAACTAACACTGAACATATTTGAAGGTAGTCCTACCACATATATTTTTAAAAAGATGTAGACTTACATATACTTATTTATTTAGTTCATACTTCAGTAAATCTTATGTGTGTATATATGTGTGTTTGTAGCCAACATTGTATTAGACCTTGAGAACAAAACAGATAAGACACAATCCCTGCTCTCAAGAAAGCGTGCTCTAGTAGATATAATAAGCAAATCAATTAATAACTGCCCTCTGGACCTTTAATGATTGATAGGTATCGTGGAACACATGGGAATGAAGATGCAACACTGGCTAAGATAGGGCTAGAGGCCGAGAGCAGAAGCTAGATCATACAGGACCTTATGTATCACGTGACCAGTTTAGTTGTCTTGTTAATAAGAAAGCATTGAAGATCTTAAGCCAAGGAGTCTGATTAGACTTGCCTTTCAGCAGTGTTATTCAGGTGGTAGCAAGGCATATGCACTTCTTTGTGTTCTGATTTTAAGGTAGATGTGAGGTGTCAAGTGTGTATTATGTGGAGCTGAAGCTCAAAGGAAAGATGCTAGCTAGTATTGATTTGGGAGTTATTTATTTCTGTGAGCACAAGTAGAAACAAAATTCTATGACATGGGAGGTGTGGGATCAAGAACATTTTTGAAAAAACAAATTAGCTTTGAAAAGTTGAAAGGATGATTTTTCCTCCAGATGTGAAGAGAAGATAGTATTACTTGTAGATAAATTTGCGTTAGGGGATAGGAACTTAGACATTTCACACTCCCAAGAAGCAGAATTCTTCTCCTCCATCTCTTTCACCTTCCTTCTTCCTCCTCCTCTTTCTGGTTTTTCCTCCTCCTATTTTTCTCTTCCCTTGTAGATTGTATTATTTATTATTTGTAAATATTGTCTCTACTATTTATTGCTTTATATGAACATAAAAGAGGCAGTATGCTTACTGTATAGTGATATATAAACCTACTCTTAACTCTTTTTTAAGCCTTATCAAACTATTCTGTTAGAACTGATTCTAGGACTTTTTAATAATAGAACAGTGTTCAGTTTATAGTGGCAAAGAATTATTAAAACTAAAAGTGATGTAACTAAACTTTTATGTTTTCACTTATCAGTGAATGAAAGGTCTCTTTTGGAAATATATGAGTTGTGGAGAACACAATAGAATGCTCAAAGGCTCATTATGGCATATTTCTTTGGCTGAGTATATTTTTATTCCACTTTTCCTAGCATTGATGTTAAATTGCCTATATTAGCTATTTTTTTAGGCTTTGTGTTCCTTCATCTTTCAAGCGTAATAGAGAGCCTTCAAAATTTAATTATTTGAAAACACTAGTAAAGGCAAAATTCAGTAAATTTCCCAAAGACTATTTTCTAAGAGAAGTAGAAGACCATGTTTTAGGTGGTGAGTGATGGTTTATCATCAAAAGTATTAAAGCTTAGTGTATCTTATCAGTATACTTAATCTTTTCAAAAGTTACATGTTTTGCTAATTATAAAGTTGTGTGTAATCATTCTAGACAATTTGGAAAATGCAGAACATTTTGTATAAAGAGGACATGGAAATTACAAATAATTTCTGAAATACCATTAACTCAAAAAAGCCCAATGGAAACATTTCTTTTGCCTTTTTTCTATGCACACATTAAAATGTATTTGTTTCTACACAAATGAAATAATACTGTATCTGCAGTATTATATTTTTGTTTCTTATGTTCTTTCTAGAATTGAGGGAGGAGGAAGTATAATTTGATTTTAATGATTAAGATAGACTTTGAAGTGTAAAGTCCAATTTCAGAATTTGTACTTTTAAAATAAAATACTCTATACTCAGCCAAACTGCTGCAGAGACATACTTTAAAGAACATATTTGACAACTCTACTCAATAATTCGGAGCTAAATACTAATTTTTAATGATTGGAAAACTTGAGATTGGTTTTTATATTGCCATATATCAGATACCTATTAGTATTTGTTTTCCCGTTTATAATGAGCCTGCATTGAACCAAGGTATGGATGATTAGTGAGGATCTATTGCCCACGTCCTGCAATATTTCTCTGGTGGAACGGGCTGGCTGAGCAATAAAAGCTAAGAGAAATATAACGTGAAATAACCACAGAACACAGAAAGTAGTTTCAAAAGGAGGGTCAGGATGGGCAAGCTGACCAGATGGGTCTAGCTTCTGACACAGAGGAGCCTGCCTCTACTTTATTTATGTTGGGAAACTTCAAAGGCCTTTCATTGAATATTCTTCACCAAAATAGGAAAAAGGTGGAGGTAGGTTGCTCAGTTCCTAATAGGTTACACCCATTTCTGGTACTGCAACAGGACCCTCCTAGCAAAGCAAGAGAAAGGCACGTGCATTGGGCGGTCTTTCGCTGTACAAGTGCTATAGGAAGTTTGCAGTGCCAGCCCTATCTCCTCCCTGGCTGCCATGCCCAGAGAAGATCCTCATGCATTCCATGGATGGCTTCCTGCAAGAATCCACAGTGTTTAATCTAGACAGATGGAAAATTCTCCGCCACTGTTCTTGTACCTCAAGTTTTGTGGGTATTGCTCACTATCTCCCTCTCCCTGCCTGAGTTGCCTATTGTCATACCTTTGTTATCATACCTTAAATTTACCAGAAGGACAATTCAAGAACCTGTTTGATGAGCAGTCTTTACTGTTTTTGGCAAGATTCAATAATTTCTGTTACCATGGGAAACTTATTTATACAGATGAGCCTTAGTAAAAAAATGTCATCAATGAAGAAACTTCTTAGATTTATGAAAAGTCATAGTAGTAGAATAAGCAATCTTAAAGAATGATAGAATGTTAAGGTCTCAACACTGGCTTGATAATAGAGTCCCCCCCATGTTTTATACTTTAGAGTGGTTCCCTGTATTACAAAAGCAGATGGAAATCTTAGTGTGTTTTTATTTTCTTGTCCATTTTAGGAAAATAAACGATATCAAATGGAAATTTCTATCATTTAGTGCATTTAATCAATTGAAATTCTAAGCAAATACTTACATATTCTTAGTTGTAATCAAGCCTGCTAGGATTTTAGATAACTTCTCTAAAACAATCCTACTAGTTGTGTTTATATTCTTCAGAAACCTTGAGAATGATAATTAGAACTAGAATTGACATGCCTACAACTGATTTGATTGTGTCTGGAAAATATATTTCTGACTTGCAATGCTTTTTAGCACACAAAATGGTAGATAATCAAATTAGTATTTATTTTGTGCCCACCACGCGGCAGTTTTAATTGAGAAATGGAAACAAAAATAGTAACACTTTAATATAATAATTGCTCTAATAGAAGTCCGAAATAGGTCAGCATTATGTACATGGTTTATTTACTCTATTAGATTATAAACTCTTAGAAGACAGAGCCCAATATAGCTTCATTTCTTCTATAGTGAGTTGCAAAAAATAAGTCCTTAGAAGATATTTATGAAATATATGAACTAGTGTAAAAATCTCAACAGAGAAATTCTTCCACTATTATGTCCAATAGATTTTATCTTTGAGGCATTTATATAAATTACTCTCATTTTAACTTGCTTCTGTAAATAATTTAAATATTCTCAAAATGTTGATGTTGACTGAGAAATGGAATTTCATTGTCAATTGTTCAGCAGTCCTTTGAAGGTATGTTCTTATACACTTCATTACAGTTTTCTTAGTCTTTTAATTACAGATTTATCTTTTGCTAAATAGAGTCAGATTTTTCTTGGTCCCAGTGAGGACTAATATAATTAAAAGTATCCGGGATATTTTTGGCTAAGCAATTTTTAGTTGTTTGTGATAATTTTCAAGAATAAGGGACACTACCTATAAATAATAATATGGTGATTATATTATTATAGGAAGGGCTAAGATGAAAGATTAAAAATGTTGGGGCTATATGTTGTTTATGGTTATAAGAAGTAATTAGCATGACTTAACATACAAGAGTGCTGAGTTTTATTTGAGTACAACCAAATGAACTTTGTAAATTAATAAAGTTTATTTCTTCTGAGTGAATATAATCCACTCTCCAGTTCACTATTACAAGCTGTTTTCATGCTTGTCATATTATGGCTTCATGATACTAAAACTACTTTTTAAACAGTGCCACTAGTATTTAGCCTTCCACATAACCAGATGTTTTGTCAGAATCTTTGCATTAAATACACTAGATTTTTTTTTCTAAATATGTTGTTTTTGCTTTGCCTTTTAAATATTACAACAGTTTTTCATTTGGTGTAGAAGTAACTTTTACCAACTAGACTGTGGAAAGTGTCATTAGCTTACATGGTATAAAGTGTAATGTCTTTTCATCTTAAATAGATTATTGAAGTTGGACTTTGTGAAGTTTTTGAGTTAATCAAGGAGACACGATTTTCTCACCCATCCCTGTGTCTGAGGAGTCTCCAAGCTCTGCTGAATGTGCTTCAAGGACAGCAGCCAGAGGGCCTTCAGTCAGAGCCACCCGAGGTCCTAGGTAAGAACTGATTCAGCTATTTTTTTTCTTCTTCCATTTTTATATAAAATATTTAATTTTTAAAACACAGGCTATTCATGTCATATAAATATCTTCAATTTAGATTAGCTGTTTATGGTTAGCAGAACCATCAAGTGTGACTGTTAAGAATGACTTAGATACTGTCACTTATAGGAAAGTCTAAAGCTCTAAGACTCGCCATATTAAAATTTCAGAGACTTGAATACTGTAGCTATTCTGCTAAATTTTAAAATATTTCTTCACTTTCTGTAATGTAGATTTATTTTAAGCTGTTAGTACTCCTCCAGTATTCAAATAGATACGAAATAGCTTTTCTTTCATTTTTTCTCCCCAACAACAAAAATTCTGCCAAAAAATAAAATGGTCACCTGACATCAACTCATTTTATAATAGTAAAATGGTAAATTATCCTCTTTAAAATATACTTACTGTTACCAAACTGTTTCCCATATCCTCTTTTGAAATTCAGGTTCACAAGTCAGAGAGCACAGGGTTAACTGACTTTAGAACTGGAACAATTTTCATTCTGTAACAGTTGTTCCAATTTAAGACTCCACTCAAAAGGTTAAACAATTAAAGCAAAATGGTGAATTGTCACAACTTTGATTTGAAACATTGTGAATTAGTTCTCTTAGGAAGTACATGCAATATGCTCCTATAACATGTCCTCTATTTGATTATGTACTGAAATGGCAGGGATATAAATTTTCAGATATTTTGCTGTGTTTGACTAAAGTTATGGTTTAAAAGTTATAGTTCATGCACAGACATTTCCTGATTATAGTGATGATGGGGAAAAAGCAAAACAAAAATTTTTGGAATCCAGAAATAATTCCCAAATCTTAAAATCACCATTAAATTAAATTATTTTTACTAAGCATTTGGCCAAAATGGGTAACATTTCACCTTTCATAACTTTACTTGTTACTAAAAAAGTAAAGAAAAAGAATAAAACAGTTTCTAAAAAAATGGGCATTTCTTTTGTAGTCATCATAAATAAAAATATGGAGAAAGCTTGTGACTTCCTAGCAGCTTTCATTGAGTAAAAATGTTGTTTGTCCTTAAAGTGTTTAAATTTTATGGATGCTTGTCTTACATGCCAGAGACCTAGGCTCGACATAATCCTATAAACAAGATAGGAACTTGGACTTTCTTAACACTAGAGTGTTAAGGAATTATGGAAGCATAATTTTTGATGGGCTAATTGCTTTAATACTAACTCTGGGCCTCAGTCTAGAATTTTTCTAGATCATTCAGGTATTATAAGAACGTTCTCACAAGTACTAAAGCTGTAATTCTCAAGTGTTAGCCTGTGTCTGAGTCATCAGGGCCCTTCCTGTGGTGTTTCTCACTCAGTAGAATTGGAATGGGCCCCAAGAATTTGTATTTGGAATAAGTTTCTGGGTGATGTTTATCATGTTGGTCAGGGGACTGCACTCTTAGTCTGGAGTAGAATTTAGTTCTTTTTTTCTCTACATGGCTATTTGGATTTTATTAGATACACAGGTTGAGAACCTAATTGCATGAACTTAATTACATGTCAGATTTTTCTTTTTTCTTTTTTTTCACATGGGATATTTTAGTTTTTGTGTTGATTTTGTTGTTTTATGTTGATGGGAGAGGGGAATGCTGACCATGTAAACAAACTGAGAATTTTTAAAAATACCACTACCCCATCTTCTCATACACACAGTTATTAAATGCTCTTACCAAGTAAAAGCTGTCAAAGGCTAAGAAGCAGACACCTTGTTGGTGATTGTTACAGTAGCATCAAGTGATCACAATAATATTGTGATATGCTATTTGACTTAACAGCATTTTACTGAAGATTTGATTTATTTTAAGAATAATGTTCTAGTCTGGTCTAGTCTGTTCTTTTTCTGTTGAACCCAGAGGCACTCTGTCACTGACCTGCATCCCTCCCTAGCACTTAATTTTAATTTTGAGATAGGATCTCCCTAAGTTGCCCAAGGCTGGCCCTTCAAACTTGTGATCCTCCTCCCTCAGCCACCTGCATAGCTGGGACTAAAAGCACACCCACTGAGCCCTGCCTTGTACTAAGTTTTTCTTAGCTCTGATTTGTCAGTCACTAAATAATTCAAGTATTTAAAATAACCACTAAAACCAGGGAATCGTCATTCTTACTTTGAACACCATGCCATTCATTTCTTTCCCCTTGGGTCTTCTTCTATTCTCTTGTCTTCCATACACTTTGCTTTGTATTTATTCTTTACACAAATACTTCCTTTATTCTTTTTAAAATCTTGTTCTTAATACTAGTTTTTAAAATTATGACATATGCTAATCACCTTCTCTCTATTAAGACTTTCACCTTATTTATTGATTCTTTTTTATTTCCTTGTTAGCAGTTTCAAATGGTTTCAAATGGTCTTTGGCCTTCTATCTTTTCAATGCTTGTTTCTGATCTCACCACTTCATACATTAATTTTATTTAACCAGCTCCAAGATATAAGTAGTATTTTGTTTCTTTACTACTAAACTTTTGTTAAAACTTGTCTCTGCTTTTTTCCTTTGATCTCATACCACAACTCCATTAATTACCTACACCCTTACCCCATATTTGTTTATTTTCATTATTCATGAATATTTGAGTATATTTGTAATATTCTTATTGTTAGAGTATCTTGAGTATCTTGAGAATTCAGTGTATGCCAAGCTTCTTTTTACAAATGAATTTTTATTTTTAAAACACAATAAAACTTTTCCTTATATCTATCTTTTTGTTCAATCTAAGGTCAGGATATACGTTCTGAAGTATTCACTTAAATGTAATATAATAGTACCTTCAATATTCTGTACTAAGTGTTTGATACCACTGCTGTTACTATGGAATTTAGTATCAGAGATTTGGACACATGTATAATTCCAAATATGGCTAAGTAGAATGGAGGAAAGTAGAGGGAGTTCTGAGATTCATCTTTCCTGAAGGTATGACATTTGAGATTTGGAGAAGGAATAAGAAGGGATGAACCAGGTTATAAATATACCAGACAAAAAGGACAATATGTATTCAGGCTAAGGCAGAAAGAATGACTGAAGAAAGACCAATATGACTAATGTGGAGAATAAAAGGAGAAAGAATCATTTTATTTTTTTATTTTGAGATAGGGTCTCCCTAAATTGCTTAGGGTCTCACCAAGTTGCTGACACTGACCTTGAACTTGCAATCTTCCTTAGAATCCTGAGTCTCTGGGATTATAGGCATGCACCACCACACCCAGCCAAAATAGGAGGGAAGGTCTTGTGGTAGAGGGGCAAGGACATGTGGAGCTTTATAGGCCATGTTAAGAAGATTGATTACGGTGCTAGGAGGACTGGAGAATCATTTTCTTTCTCATTACATTTTTTAAAATCTGTTTATTTTATAGCACTTATTTGCTTAAATTATTGATGGTTTTCTTCTATTTGAATCTTAACTTTTCTGAAGGTGGAGATGTTCTTTGTCTTGTTTGTTGGTGTACTATCCTGGCCTAGAGTAGTTCTTAGAGGGCAGAAAGAGTTCATTAAATATTTGCTGAATAATTAAAAGATGGAATTGCTGAAGGATAATATCAGGAGAAAGGATAGGCAAATAGAGGAGAGATATATTAAAGGCTGGAGAGAAGAAAGTATACTTGAGGGGAAAGATGGAGGGAAGGATAGGTTGGAAATAGACAAGTGAAGAGAAGGAGGAGAAATGGGAAGAAGAAGGGAAAGGAAGGGAACATAATTAATACAAGGAGTGAGTGGATTTAGGCCAACAGAGTTTTGTTTTGAGAAATCTCTGTAGCTATAAGTGGGAAAAGTGAATGGTAGAAGAGAATTTGTGAACATGTTTTCTAGTTGTAAGAGATACATAGATTGGGATGATGGATTGAAATAGAGATGGACTCTGTCTTGTTTGCAACCAGAAAAATGGAAAATTGAGCTCTATATATGTACTATGACTTGAAATGCATTTAAAAAAATAAAGTTTAAAAAAAGATGGAGGTATTAATTAGAAAATAAATAGGGCTTTATTTGGGATTTGATATGAAAGAAGATTGGTAAGGAACACTTAAATTTCTGTGAGTTACTAAGTAAACCACGGGTGTCCTTTCTGTCCTTTCTACTTAGCAAATACCCAGATGTCTGTTGATTTAATCTTGGATGGAGTTCTTTTAGGGAATTTTGTGTAGAGACCTCTGCTGGTCATAACAACATTCTTGTGTTAGTTTTCCATCTTTGTTACCAAGTGGCTTCATGAATTACGGAAAGTCTTCTAACCTCATTGTGTCTTTGTTTCATTATTCATTAAAGGAGTAGGATATCTGTCCTATTGGCTTAGAGGTTTTTCTAGGATATAAGTGAATTATATACCACTCCTATTAGTGTGAATTGCTGTTATATTAATTATAAAGCAGTTTTATATTAAAAATTATAGTATATGTTTTGTGGATTTTGCAAATATATAAATAATTTTCTAGTCACTTAACAATTTAAGAAGCCCATACTCCTCCAATCTAAAAGGTAAAAATTAATTCAATGAGTAGTCTATTACTTGATAAGATGAATTTCTTAAATATGTGAATGCCTGCAGGCAAGTTTGTTTTTTATGACCTTAGATTTCATTTCATTTGTAAAAATTAGACATTGAACCAAAAATGTTCTCTAGGACCCTTGTTATATAAATATTTTCACTTACGGGGAAAAGGGGGTAAATAGAAAGGAACTGATGCAAAGTAAGTGATTTAGCTGCTTTAAATTTTGTGTTTAGTGAGACAAAGTATATATAAATAAATATACCCATATAATGTTTTATTTGTGAGATGAATGTAATTGAATCCAATTATTTTATCCACAGAGTCTCTCTTCCAGCTCCTTTTGGAAATCACTGTTCGGAGTACTGGGATGAATGACAGCACAGGACAGTCCCTGACAGCACTTTCCTGTGCTTGCCTCTTTAGTCTAGTGGCTTCTTGGGGAGAAACAGGAAGGACACTTCAGGCCATCTCTGCTATCCTCACCAACAATGGTAGTCATGCTTGCCAAACTATTCAGGTATTTCATATTTATAGCTGCTTAGACATTTTATAAGATGCTACATTGTAGTTTTATCTCTGTTTCTGTCTATAGGAATTTCCTGATTTTTCTCCTTCATGGTATGAGAGTTTGATCTATCCAAGGTTGATATATAAGCAATCTACAGTATTTGCGTTAAATTACATGTGTATTTGACTCTGTAGCATTAAATATAATTAAACGAGTTTTTGCAAAAATTCTTGAATCTAGAACCTAGTTTTTATGTAAGCACCATGAGCCTCTCTTTCTTTGCATTATCTCTGCCTTCCCCTTAGATTCCATCTTGCCCTGAATTTTCAAGCATAGAATTCTTTCATAGTTTTAAATATCTTTTTTATACTGAAAGAAAAGGATGTGCCATTACTCTGCTATTTTTTTTATTGATTATGATTTATCATGAGTTGATTTGTTTCTGATTTACTTCAATTGTGCATCTAACATTTTTTGAACTTTTAATGTCTTAAATAAATAAACTTTTCATCATTGTTAGTAGTGGAAAATACAATCCTACCTATAGGCAAACTTGATTTACTTCTTTCAGATGGTTCTTAAAATTGAGAAATAAGTTGTAGTTTTAAGGCCCAGTTATCTGCTTTTCTCTGGCCCCTTGGACAACTGCCAGGACAGGTGGAAGAGCTCACTCAATCCTGTTAGCATTGTTCTTTATTATTTCAACTCTTTCCTTCTGCCAACTTCATTTCACAAAATTTTCTTGGGCCTGTGTGTTGAGCCAGAAAAGTCTTCCATTAGAATGTGTAACTCATAACATCTCAAATTGTTTGGGCACCCAAATGCATATTACCTACCTATTCCGAAAAACTTAACAGAGTGTTTAAAGTATGGTAAGGTTGTAATGTACTGCAAATTGCCTTATCAAAGGCATTTAAGAAATCCTTTATTTGAGGTATGAACTCCAGACAGAAGCAGCTTCCTACAGAGAAAACACTATTGAATTTAAGCTTGCCAACTGACAAGCAAATGGAAAAAGTGCACCATCACTGAGAGTTAGAGGAAACACATACAGTTGAATCAGTCCTGCCAAGTTTTTAGATGTTGAAATTATTTTATATTTAAGAAAAAATATTTAAATTATGACTAAGGAATGAGAATATAAAGAGTAGTCAGGTTGAACTTTTGGAAATGAAAAAATCAAATATATTACAAGTAGATAATTAAGGGATGGGTTAACTAGTAGATAATACAGTGGAAGATAGAAATTGTCCAGAATGCAGAATAGAGATATAGAAAAAATATGAAATATACTGTATTGATACAATCTGAGCTCCATAAAGCAATGATAAATTTGTGGGTATGGAGAACTTGAAATAATGGTCAACATTTACAGAACTGGTAAAAAGACATAGGATCCTCAGATTAAGTAAGTCAACAACTAAAAAAATATTTAAAAAAAACAAAACAAAACAAAACAAAAACATATCTTTTATTTTGTCTTTTTTGTATTTGGAACATTTTAAAATGTGTTTTCTTTTTTCATTTTTTTCTGTTTGAATAGGTGCCAACTATACTGAATTCACTGCAGAGAAGTGTACAGGCTGTTTTGGTGGGGAAAATTCAAATTCAGGACTGGTTCAGTAATGGCATTAAGAAAGCAGCTTTAATGCACAAGTGGCCATTAAAAGAAATATCTGTTGATGAGGATGACCAGTGTCTACTTCAGAATGATGGATTTTTTCTTTATCTGTTATGCAAGGATGGATTATACAAAATAGGCTCTGGATACAGTGGAACAGTCAGGGTAATGTGATTCCCTACAGTTCTTAGTCATAGAGTTACAACTGTACTGAATTGGGTTCTGTTTGTTTCTGGCTTCATTTTTAGAGTACTGTCTGATTTTGTTGTTACAATTTTTCTTTGATAATTGTAACTAAAATATATGTTTTAAATGTCATTTATTCATTTGTATTTTTATTCATTCATTCCATTGATTATTGATTTTGAAACTGTAAATAACTAATTTTTGTTATTTTGCAGGGCCATATATATAATTCTACATCCCGCATCAGAAACAGGAGAGAAAAAAAGTCTTGGTTAGGGTATGCTCAGGTAGGAGAATATCCTCTATAAAGCAAACTGTCCTTATCTTTTAAAACATGGAGTTCATACTTGTTAAATCAATAAAAATTTTCCTTATGTTTAAACAGAAATGGTGTATTTTTAATAATATGGCTATAACAGTGGTATAGTATAGAGTAAAGAATATTGGCTCAGAATTCAAAAGAGGTTTAATTTTAGGTTAGGCCCTGCTTCTTACTAGTTGTGCAACTGTGGGCAGTCAGTTAACTCATTTAATCCTGTGTTGATTAGCTGTTAAAAGATAATAAAACATCTTCATTGGAGTTCTTGCTAAAGTGAGAATGTGAGTAAAAATCAAGGCCTCTTTTATCATTAGCACATCTGAGTTGAGAATGCATATGTGACCTGAGGTCAGATTAAGGCTTCTTGTCCCAGACTTTTCCATTCAAAGTCTAGATCAACTGTTCTAGGGAACAGTGTTTGGTCTGCCCAGTGGACATCCAACTGCATAAGGATCATGCAAAGAATCATCCTTTCCTAATGATATGACCTCATCCCCTGACAGAGATAGATGGGTATCTCTTCTTAGATCAGCAGCCAGATACATTACTTTTCCTAACATAGAGAAAAGCAAATTGAAAGATGGACAAAAGGGTCAGAAATATTTATTTCTTGACTGTACCCTCCTGATAGACATGTTTTCTTATGGAAAGATGAAGAATAAAGATTTCTTTGTACTTCTTGCCTTGCTAATAAGCTCACAAGATCTATTACCACATGAAATTATAAAAGATACTTGAAAGTGTTTTAAAAACTAAGGAAAGAACCATCTTGCCATAGAAACTGTTGGGAATATTTTGAAATTAAATTTTATATACCAAATTAACTATTCAGTAATTGTCCTTTAAAAACAACCTGGTTTATGGGCTGGGGCTGTGGCTCAGCGGTAGAGTGCTTGCCTCACATGCGTGAGGCCCTGGGTTCGATCCTCAGCACCACATACAAAGTAATAAAATAAAGACATTGTGTCCATCTACAACTAAAAAAAATTTTAAAAAAAAACAAAAAAAAACAAAAAAAAAAACAACCTGGTTTATAATGTCTCATCAGATTTTTTATTTGCCAAGTTTCTGTTTTATCTAAGAAATAAAGCCATAGAAAGTATATTATTATGGCATGCATTCAATGTCACATCACTGCATTTAAGTATTTTTGAAATAGCAGCCTAAATATTTTAGTTATTTTTCCTTCAAATATTTATAAAAGAAACAGTGATCAATTTCTATTATTTGCATGACCAGTGATATAATCATTTTGAACAAAATGTCCTGTGTGGTTCCTATTTAGTATGCCTTACCTATTTATCTGAAAATATAACATGTTTTTAAATTGATTCTTTATAGTGTACAGTTCCTTCTAGTTAAAGTATACTCATGTTCTTTTATTTTTAATATGTAATATCTTTTATATAGCAATACTGATTGATTCTACCTTAAAAATTGTAATATTGAGCTGGCTGCTTTTTGTGCTGAAGTTGGTAATGAAAAACTATTTTAACACAGGAAAATTTTCTGTTATCAGGGTTATTTATTATATAGAGATGTGAATAACCACAGCATGACAGCCATAAGAATAAGCCCTGAAACACTGGAACAAGATGGTACTGTAATATTACCAGGTATGCTTTAACTGGTCATTTTTTTCTTAACAAGTGACTTAAAGAAATGTGCATGTTAGGCTGTTTAGATAGGTAAAGAATGATTAGCAAGGAATTGTGCTTGCTTACAAATGGGTTTAAAAATTTTTGACATGCAAAATGTTTTATAGTCTATATAGAGTTAATACATATGAGGACAGTAGATATCAGAAATGTAGTATAATGAGGCCCAATATTTGTTTTCAAATTTTTGCCTGTGTGGCTTAATCCCTTATCCTTACCACACCAAGATTTTTTCAGCTGCTAAATTAGTGGGGTGATATTATTTTATCACTCTTAATAAAACTGCAACTTTATCACATGGCCCAGTACTAAGAACACTTAATTTTGCTTTAATAATAGTGCATTTGAGTTTTCCTTTTTTTCTTTTTGAGGACTTTCAGTGACAGACAGGTAGGGTAGTTGAGAATTTCTTTTAAGTTCATCATTAATATTATTCTTGTATTTATTTTTTTCTTTTGGTACTAGGAATTAAACTCAGGGGCACTTTACTACTGAATCTCAGCCCCAGCCCCTTTTTATTTTTTATTTTGAGACGAAGTTTCACTAAGGTGCTTAGGGCCTTGATAAAATGCTGAGGCTGGTCTGGATCCTCCTTTCTCAGCCTCCTGAGTTGCTGTGATTACAGGTGTGTACCACCACACTCGGCTAATATTATTATTTTTAATAGTGCTCTGATAAAGCAATTTGGACGTAATTTATTTTATGATTGTACATATATATTCATCTTTCAAATCACTGCTGTCTAAATTCTGAGGCAGTAGGTGTCAGGTTTTAGGAAACACTAGGCAAATGCATAAAATATTTTCCATTGTAAGATCTTTGAATTTGCTTATACCTTTTATACTTTCAAAGTTATTTACATTAAAATCTTCAATTTTAATATTTAATGTGTTTTAATGTGTTTAATTTGTCAATAATTTTATGGCAAGCTAATATTACTTCTAGGTACTTGACCATCTGAATATGAGACCACTTTGAAAGAACACATTGAGAAAGATAATTGCTCCCAGGCTTTTTGTTAATTTTAAAAACATTATTACATTTTCCTCAGACATTTATTTGAACTTTGATATCTATGCATTTATCCAAATCAGTGTACAGACACAATGTTAAAGCAAAGGAAACATTTCATGTCCATTTCATAGTTAGGACAGCTTTGGAAAACAGAAGACTTAACAAAGTCATTTTGTAAATAACTGTTCTTAGATAGGTTTACAGAGGCAACTTCATCCCCTTTCATTACAAGTCCTGGGCCATGTCTTTTGACTTATTAATAGTAATAACAGTAATTTCAAAAAATATTTTTAATAATGACAGGCATACTCACCCTACATATATTAAAATAATCATATTTATTGTATAAAAATTAGCATGATACATACTTATACAAATGTGATCATAGGCTACATATTGTTTTTTAATTATTACTTTCACTTAATATTCTGAATACATTTCCAGCCATTAAGTAGCCTTTACAATATCATTTTAATATTGCAAAATACATTATGTTGATAAATATGTTGGAATGGGAGCTTTCCTTATTTTTTTTGGCTATATAAATTACATTGTAACGAGCATCCTTGTCACTCTGGCAAGGCATTTTTTTTGTTTTGTTTTGTTTTTGGTACTGGAGATTGAACTCAGGGGCCCTCGACCGTTGAGCTACATCCCCAACCTTATTTTGTGTTTTATGTAGAGACAGGGTCTCACTGAGTTGCTTAGCGCCTTGCCATTGCTGAGGCTGGCTTTGAACTCCTGATTCTCCTGTCTCAGCCTCCCTAAGTGCTGGGATTACAGGCTTGCGCCACTGCGCCCGGCTTGGCAAGGCATTTTTAGGATAATGTCATAGAAGAAAAATTTGAACTGACAAATGCTGCTCCCCCAAACAGATGGATACATGTGTAAAGAATTTACTTTTACTGTGCTCACTTATGGAGATTGTAACCAAGAGGAAAATTTGAAATTATTTACCTAGAGCTGTTTTATTTATTCAACCATAAAACAAAATTACTTGTTAATGTCTTTATTTGGTTTAAATTTCTCTGCATCATTTAACATATGAAATGCAACTTTTAACAATACAAGCGTGGCTTTCTGTGTTTCATAAATATGTGCTGTATTCATGGTGAAGAATGAAACATTGGGAGCATAGTCCCAATATTGTGTGTCTTCCAAGCTTGCAGATGTTCCTTGATATATTCCTGAAGATACTGTCTTATTATATTACACGACGCATAAAGAAAGGATAAAGAGAAAATCTTGGAATCATATGGCAGGAAGACTCAGCCTCAAGCCTGAAGAAGCCATTGTCATTTTCTCATTTCTTTGAGCTGGACTACGTGTTCTTCAATAGTACCTTGTGTTTTTTTATGTAGGGACAACTCTGCTCTGTAGCTTTCTCAAGAAGAGCAGAAGTGAATTGTCAGGTTTTATGTAGTAATGAATACCGTGTTTAAAATTGACGTAAACCAAGTAATTCATTGATCTTCGTGTTGCAACTTGTCTTACAGTCTAATTTACAGAAAAAATTATTTCAAACTAGTATGAATGAACTTAAAACCTGCTCTCCCCACCCATGATTGTCATTTTGTTCTTTATATCTTGCCTTACCTTTCAGATTGTGTCCTCATGTCATATGTTCTCCATGTCTGGTGACAGGTTGCCTCAGATTATGAGGATTTTTGCTACACTTCTTGCGCCGCTTCATTCCTCAAGCCTGCATTTATCTGAAATTATAATGAGTTTTTCTTCTTTGCTTTTTAGTTTAAAAATCTTACTGCTTAGAGCTTGAGAAGCATCTTTCTTGCGCCTCTTTGTATTCTGTACAGTGGACTAGGAACTCTTTCTTTCGATTTCTCCTCTCTTTGATTACCAAGTCTCTTGGGCTACCAGTGGGCCTTGTCTCCCAGTTTCTATTTCCAGTTTGTGATCACTGAATTCTCTATTTGGTAAGGGTCTGCCTGTGTTTTGCATATTTATAATAAGGAAGTATGCTAGTATGAAGCTCCTGGGCAAAGATATAGAGTAATCCAGTTTATTTGGGTGGGCTCAATTACTGCATTCCAAAAATCAGAATTTTATATTTTGTTGATTCAGGTGCAACTAGAAATGAAATATTACTTTTTTTGGTATTGTGATTTATGGAGAGATTCATCCTAGTTCTCTGCAATTATTTTGGAAAATGTGTGTGCTTTTATACTTGCTTGCTGAACATTTGTTTTTCCAAATGGATACAATTTATACTAAAGATATTGATTTTGCTTGTAGATTTGTGTTATTTAGAGGCAATCACTAACACTTGTTCTAGTGGTCCTTCTGTAATACTGATATCCCTTGTTACCAATGAGCTTGTGCATTATTTGGATCAAAGTATGTGGTGCACTGCTCTACTGAGATCTATACAGTATTGACAAAATATGGTATGCTAGTCAAAAGATTTGACCATTAATGACAAAAAGAAATAAATGAGCGTGAATTTGTCTCTGTGAAAAATGAATGTTGCTGGGCGCAGTGGTGCATGCCTCTAATCCTAGAGGCTCAGGAGGCTGAGGCAGGAGGATTGCGAGTTCAAAGCCAGCCTTAGCAAAAGTGAGGTGCTAAGCAACTCAATGAGACCCTGTCTCTAAATAAAATACAAAATAGGGCTGGGGATGTGGTTCAGTGGTTGAGTGCCCCTGAGTTCAATCCCTGGTACGCCCTCAAAAATAAAAAATAGAAAAATAAAAAAGAATGTTAAAAAAATTTCAAGCATTCTAAAACCTAAGTATGCCAGGAATAAACATTGAGTTACTAAGTGGGAAATGTTTAACTAGTTATGAATATCATCTGTTTTATAAAGCAAGGGATATCTGTAGTTGGGCACTATAGACCTCAAATACAGAAGCTTTAGGTCTATCTGTATTTCTCTGTGACACTAATGACTCTGATGTATGTCTGAGGGTAGAGTGTTGCCTACATCGCATGTGATTGTATTGAAATGATTATAACCAACATTGTAGTTTTATTCATTGTGGTGCATGTTTGCTATCAGACTATATCTAATACTAATTCATTTTGAAATTAGGTGGGCTCTCAGGTCTTTGTTTATGGAAGATTTATAGATGTAGGCACAAGATGTGATACGTATTATTAGTCAAATTATTTAATTTCTGCTAATTTGTAATTCTTTATTAAAAAGCAGTCTCCTTTTGAGTTTAAGTCTGTCCTTATTGCCTGGAAAACTCTCATTCTGACTTCAACAGAGGAGTAAAGCCGTTCTGTGAGTTGTTTGTTTATATTGTAATACAATTACTTTTTCTTCCTTTTGTACAGATTGTCACACTGAAGGTCAAAATATTTTATTCACTGATGGAGAATATATTAATCAGATAGCTGCCTCAAGAGATGTAAGTATTTTGTATAAATGAAATACCTTTCTCTTATTAAATTATTTTTTATTAGATAAAATACAGAGCCTTAAAGACAGATTTATGTAATGTAATATTGTGGGTGTTTTATTTCTTTTAGGATGGCTTTGTTGTCAGAATATTTGCCACAAGCACTGAACCTGTGCTCCAACAAGAATTGCAACTTAAACTGGCTAGAAAATGCTTGCATGCCTGTGGTATTTCATTATTTGATCTGGAAAAGGACTTGCATATTATAAGTAAGATGGAAAAATAAGTTTTTTCCCCATATTTAATAGCTATTTTGTGTCTTATTACTATAAAACACACTTTTGAGTTAATATGTAGAAGTAACTAGGAAATATGACTTCTAAATAGAGCGTAATATTGGACAACTATGTTAAGGAAGTGACTAATACTAGTGCTTTTCCATTATCATTTTAAATAGAGCATAAGAAAATAAACTTAACATGTAATAAAAATTATGGATGGGCATTGGTGGGCTTATTTTTTCATACTCTTTTTCAATTAATTTGAGAACTTTTTTGTTAAAGATTCTACAGTGGCATACCTACTTCTCTCATTTGAACTTGTGATTTTCATTTGAGCAGATTTTTCAGATATCTAGAGAGTGACCCTCTGGATTGTAAAAATAATAATTAATCTGCCAAATTAATCAGTAATCTTCTTCTGGATACAGAAATATAACCGGAGTTTATTTCTTGGACTTAATATACTTACTCTCGGAATGTGGAAGTAATTGTGATCACTAGTTTCTACAAGGGTCTTGATTTTTGTTTTCCATGCCATTTGAGTTTTAATAGTGGTGTTCTTTAACTTGTGGGTCTACTTGCAAGACTTACCTTAATTGTTGCCTCACAAAATTTAATAAACTTGACATTAGTGCTTTACCTTTCATATCCTTATTATGTGGTATTTTTGTAATTCTTCCATAGGAAAATATATTGAATTGGAATTATAAAGTTTAAAAAGCCCACAGAGGAGTTTGCATGATTGGACAAAATCATAAAGTGCTATAATATAAAGTTATAATTACTTATTTATGGTTTTAAAATTTGAAATATGCATAAGGATACACACACAAATTTATGGAGAAGCTACATAGAATGTGCTGCAGAAAAAAGCATGGGTCAGGGAATCCGAAATACTTTAAATTCAAATATCTTCATGGTGTCACTAAACCCTAAATGACTATCTAGATGAATCTCCCCATGTTTTATAATTGCTTATATGTAACTGGGCAGTATAATTGTAAGAATTAAACTAGATAAGTTTCATAAACTCACAAATGCCTAATACCTAAAAGATACTTAATTAAAATTTATTCATTTATACCTTAATCCAAGGAATATTGTTGACATTAACATTTTAATTTTTTCAATGTGTATTAAAAAATTTGACAATAGTTTGGAATATATTAAGATTATGATAAATTTATCTTTTCTTGGAGTACTGTTATCTCTTACCATTAATTTAAAAAAAAATAAGGTGTGTTATGTTTCGTCTTTTTTCCTTTGAGTGGTATTAATTGAATTGACTTAAATTACTCTAAAGAGTGCATGGTCAACTTGGAATTATTCATATTAAAAATGCAGTAGTATTTATTAGTCTTATGGTTTTGTAGGTACAGGATTTGATGAGGAGTCAGCAATTCTTGGTGCAGGACGAGAGTTTGCACTAATGAAAACAGCAAATGGAAAGGTACTCTTTTGTAGTAAAAATTAATCACCTCTGCTTTAAGAAAATGGATATAATTTTTTGATTAGTGTATATAGCTTTTTAAAAAACAAAATCATCTCTTTTTATGTGATAAAAATTTAATTCATGTTTAAAATAGTATTGTGAAGCATTTGTAATATTTAAGACTCTAAAAATATTAACTATACAGTGTTACATTTTTATGACTATTTAATTTTAATTATGCAACTAATTTTTGGAAGTAGGAGCTTGCATAATTAAGGTATACATCATGAAGATCAATCTATAGGGTGGAAGGTTGTTTCCTATGTAGTAAATGTGAAGAGAAAGTAAGGTAATTAAAAGAATGCTTAAAATTAAAATTATTAGGCAAGTGTGCTATATTTATATGTTGCTTCTTACAGCTTGGAAAAATGAATTGAGAAGTGAATTCCTCCTGCTGTGAGTTTGGAGTATATTTATAGAAATAAATATAAATATGAAAACTTTCAAATATCCTGCATACATATGAAAAAGATATCTTGAACTGTGTCTTTTTGGCAAAATATGTCTACTTCTGACTTAACAGTCACAGAATTTGAGTAATATAAAAAAATAGTTTGGGTTATTAGTATTTTTGTTTTTCAATAAAATATTAAAGCTTTTTTGTTTTCTCATGTGAAACCTGGTGCACTATTCCAAAAGGCACTGTAATTCCTGTTTTGTTTTGTTTTTTTTTCCTTCTAATATATAAGATATATTACACTGGCAAATACCAGAGTCTTGGAATCAAACAAGGTGGTCCTTCAGCAGGAAAATGGGTTGAATTACCAATTACAAAATCTCCAAAGATTGTGCACTTCTCAGTTGGACATGATGGCTCTCATGCCCTTTTAGTTGCAGAAGACGGAAGCATATTCTTTACAGGATCTGCTAGTAAAGGAGAAGATGGAGAGTCAAGTAAGTTGACAGATTAACTGTGCATTTGGTAAAGATAATGTGGAATTTGTTAACATAAAATTTATCAATTTGAGTAGCACCTCAACAAGTTATAGGGAATTTTACATTGAAGCATATATTCAGTAAATGGTGGGGTGTACTATACATTAAAAAACATGATTGCTGATTTCAGTCTAGAGCTTAGATTGATGAGTTTTTATGCTTTATGGATACATGGCTATTCCTTTCACAGTATTATGTTCATTCTTTTGCATCAATTGGTGTTATTTTTAAAACTTACTTATTCCAGTAGAACATTTTAGAAAGCCGAAAACTTTGGAAGGCATATATATTTCAGAATGAAGGTAAATCTTTTGCAAGCTCGTTCAATAGTGTTGATTATGGATTACTGTTTTCTAATTTCTTTTAAACATTTATTTTTTAGTTGTAGGTGGACAGAATATCTTTATTTTATTTTTATGTGGTGCTGAGGATCGAACCCAGTGTCTCACACATGCTAGGCGAGGACGCTACCACTGCGCCATAACCCCAATCCTTCTAATGTTTTTATTAGTGCATTATAACTACATATAATAGGTTTATTTTGACATATTCATACATGTGTATAACATAATTTGCTCCATTTCAGTCCCTAGTGTTTCCCCCTTTCCCATCCATCCTCTGCCTCCCTTATCCCTTTTTTCTCCTCTACTGGTCTTCTATTTATACATTATTTTTTAGTAGTTATACATAAAAGTGAAACTGATTGTAATATATCAATACATGCACGTAACATAATTTGCTCATTTTCATTCTACATTTCTACCCTTTTCCCTCCCACCCCACCAGTCCCTTTCCTCAATTCCACTTTTTTCTCTTCTATTTTCATGAGATCCCCCTTTGAGATATATATATATATATCTCAAATATATATATAATACATGTATTTTTTTTTTCTTTTCTAGCTTCTACGTATGAGAGAGAACACTCAACCCTTGACTTTCTGAGTCTGGTTTATTTCATTTAGTACAATGTTTCCCAGTTCTGTCCTTTTACCAGCAAATGACATAATTTCATTTTTCTTTGTAGATGAGTAAAATTCCATTGTGTATATATGCCACATTTTTGTTATCCATCCATCTTGACAAGGGGTTACTGTTTTTAGTGCTCTTTCTCTATGACACAGTCACTCAGCAATGAAAAAATATATAATCTCCTGTATTTTCTATTTTTCTATTTAGAGTCTTCCTGAAGGTATTATTTTTCTGGACTTCTCTTTTGTATATTATTGTACATTGGCGTAACAACTTATAAGGATTAGGTTTTGAAGTTAGCACATAATGTAAAAATTATGTGAAAATAAAAATTCCCCTGGAAAAATCACTTGATATAGCTATAAAATATATTACCACCTCTCAGAAACTTTAGCATAGACAGTTTTTCCTTTTTAATATTTGAGAACATTTTCTTTTCTTGAGTCACCAGGTTAAGTAGTTACTGTACATATGTAGATGGATCATGTCATATAAAAATGCAATGATATTTATAGATGATTATAGAATGGAGTTGATAATGTAAAAGCTAAGGCAGAAATTGGGCACACCTGAAGTTTGGTGGAAAACTGGTATTTCTCGTTGGAAATTTTCGTGTGTTACAAAGGAGGAGGATCTGACAGTGATAGCCTAAATATTAATTGACAGATGAAGCTGGCAAGTTGACTCATTTTAATTAAAAAAATGCTGGAGAACCCAGACCTTTTTGAAAATAGATAAAGTATATCATAAATGCATATAATATGCTCTATTTATTTGGGCTTTGTGTACAAGCTGCTGCTGTTATTGTTTATACATAGATGCCTTAAATAATTTTATTTTCATTTTTAAAGCTAAGAGCAGACGGCAATCAAAACCTTATAAACCTAAAAAGATAATTAAAATGGAAGGAAAGATTGTGGTGTATACAGCTTGCAATAATGGAAGTAGTTCTGTTATTTCTAAAGATGGAGAACTATACATGTTTGGAAAAGATGCCATTTACTCCGATAGTTCAAGTAAGTTAAAATAAAAACTTAATTGTCATTTCACTTTTATACAAAGCAGGTCCAATCCTGGTCATTAGGTGTTATAAAGATATGTTTAGAAAATTTACATTTATAGCATGCTTTCTCTACATTTTCACATTTTATTCTAAATGTTAAACATTTCAGAAGAAATTTTCTTTTGTCACTAGAAACTGTCCCTAGTTTCATGCAGAGCTAGTCATAGGGCTTCTTAGTGACACTTTAGTTGTTATGTAAACAGAGCTTTCCCAGACTCAATTGCTCATGTGCCCTGGCCCTTGGGTAATGGTAGTGCCCTGAAGGAAATGATTTTCATAACAAAGCAAATTGGTGATTGAATTATTTATCTCTCAATTAGGTCATTAAGGTGGGATTCTTTCTCTGCTCACTCTACTATTATATCCCTAACCCAGCACAGTGTCTGGCACATGGTAGGGTCTCAAGAAATTACTTGTCAAGTGACTAATCTTTTTTTAACTGATAAACAAAAAGATTAAAAAGTGGATGGGAAGGATAGCATTAGCTAAATAGTTTTATAATTATTAAACTCATCTCAAAAACTCTTTGCATTTGATTTATTATATTTTCTTTCTAGCAATTACAAATGAGTATAATGAATGAGTCATCTACTTAGGATTTTATGTGAGATATATGTGTAAAGCCTTTGAATTTTGTTGTAATAAGGAAACTGGAATTAATAAGTTTATGATTAGAAGTTTAAGTGATGATTTCATGCTAGAAAAATGATACACATATAACATTTATAGCAATTAAGTTGAGTTGTACCCAGCTGGTATGTAAGCTGGCGTAGTATGGTAATATGTAGATTCTCAATTGGCTGCAACTGTCATTGAATCAGACTTTTGGTCTAGTACATGTACAGTTTAAAAATAATGTTCAAGCAACAGTTATCACTTGCTAAAATCCTCTTGGCTAGGACTGATGGAAAATATACATTTATTCAGTATATATTTTTTGAACATTGACAGTATGTAAGGGATGGTGGACCACCAATGTGGTTCCTTCCTGCCCTTTTGAGGATCTGAGAAACAATTGAGTAAGACAAAATTTACTTAAGTATTCAAGGGATATGGCTTAATGGTTGTAGACATGGGCTCTGATTCTGGCACCAGCATGTTTTAGTTGTTTAACAGTTTACTTAACCTTTCAGGGTTCTCTCTTTCCCGGTCCTCCACCCCCAGCCTTTAAAAGGGGGCTAGTGATAGTACCTGCTTCTTATAGTTGTTATGAAAATTATAGTTGATACTTAAGAAGTCCTTCTCACAGAGCCTAAAACATGTGAGGTCTCAAAATATGTCAGCTAGTACTGTTAATAAGTACTTCTGTTAAATCTATATGGCACATATCTTTTTCAAGTATGATAAATACTGAAAGTAGGAATTTTTGAGGTGAACTTCATTAAAAGGCATAAACTAGTATAAAAGAAAAGAAAAGCCAACTTAGGAAGAGTTACTGTTTTGGATATTGGAGTTAATAGTGTAGACTAATTTTCCTGGCTTGTGATACAAGATTGGTAATATTTGCAATTCAAATAAAAATTGTTTAAAAATTGTTTTTATTTTAAAGTACATTAGAAAAATATTTGTCTTTGAATTTTATTGATATTACTTCCTGATAAAGTTAGACATGCTTCTTTCAGTTGATGTAAATATACTAAATAGGCAATGTGGGTGGCACTTGGATGTGACAAATTTAATAAAACTAATATGTGAATAGAAGAAGTTTAAGAAATAGCTGTATAATAGATGGTAGGAGGAAGTATTGTAGATGGAAGAGAATTGAAAACTACTGTTTTAGAAAATCTTATGGGTTTCTATAAAACCAATGTCATTTCAGTGTACAGTGGCAAGTGTTTTACTTTGTTTTGTTGAGGTAGAGCAAAACAGGTAAAGTAAATGATTTACAGGTTCCTTAGTGCCTGACCAGGAAAGTTTGAGAACTCTTGATTCTTCTAAGTACTGTTGAGGTATTGGTATTTGGAGCAGGCAGGCATTCAGGAGGAAAGTTGAGATAATGTTAGATAGTATAAATGTTTGTCCCAAGTCTGATTTTTAAGGTCCATTGAAATTACATCACAAAATAAATGAATTTAATGATACCCTCCTACTCTCTTGGTCACTCATTTTCCATTTTGGTGAATTTTTGTGCCCCAGAGATTAAGAGTTCTACATTGAATTAGTTCTTTTAATAGGCCCAGAAGGGCTTTTTTTTTTTTTTTTAAGTTTTTACCATATTTGTATCTTTTATAGGTTTGGTAACTGATTTGAAGGGCCATTTTGTAACTCAGGTAGCTATGGGCAAAGCTCACACATGTGTTTTAATGAAGAATGGAGAAGTTTGGACATTTGGTGTAAATAATAAAGGACAGTGTGGACGAGACACTGGTGCCATGAACCAAGGAGGCAAAGGTAGGTGTTTAATTTTTGAACATTAAAATTTGTGTTACCTTTTTGTCAGTTGTTCAGGACATACTGAAGAAACTCACTCTTATTCAGAATGATTTTGATTTCTTATTTAAGAATTAGGAAAATACATGAATTTCTTATTTATTTGATTATAGTTACTGAAAAAAAGTGTATCACTAAAAAATTGAAGAGATGTAATTTCTGAGCAAATGAGCTTGCTTACTAAATGGTTTTTAAAAGTCTCCATAAATTTGTGCCTCTTTGATTTGGCATTTTGATGACTAAATTATTCTGGAAAAATCAACTTCCTAAACTCTTTGTAATTAGCTCCTTTTATACTATGTCTTCAGTTTTAACTATTTAGGTTAAAGAAGAGAATCAGTTTCGTTTTCTATATATGACATAAATATATATTTATCTCTGTGGTAAATATTATTCTCCTATTTAACAGCATGTGTGATCTGTAATTTAATCTTTACTTGGCAACTAAGAATGATTTTTATGAATATTTGAGCTTTTGTCAAGAAAAGGCTAACTTATAGATGGTAACTTTATTACAATGTTCTCTGTAACAACCCTCAGACTTCTCAAGGAAAAAGAGGAATTTTTCCTTTGGTTGCCCTGCTTTGTGGTCATATGTGAGTGTGGGTGTTGCAGGGAGGTGTTGCTGTGCATCAAACCCAGGGACTTGAAGATGCTTAGCAAGCTCTCCACTACTGAACTATGTTCCAGCCCTGAGCTCTTTTTTTTTTTTTAAATGGTATATCTACTTCATTTTTGCCCTCAATTTTATTTCTAGATGCTATTAGCATGTGCATACCCCTTCACTATAATTTTTTGCTTTCTGTTTTTGATTTTGTATCAGCTGGAGAGAAAAAGGACAATACATATGTAGTATTAGAAGTGAGCAGTGAACTGTGCTTAAAATACCAATACTTTGAGGATTTGGCTTTATATAAATTAAAACCTTGTTTGTCTCTTTTGGGACTTGCTTGATAGTAGCTTTATCTGGATCTAAGGAACCCATCATTTTATTGGATTTTTTTTTTTTTGGCCTTATTTGTGTGTATGTCTGTATTTAAAATACATTAGTTTCAAAAGGACAGTCTGTTAGAAGTATATTGATTTTAAAAAAGAATAAAGAACAATTTAGAAAAAAATGGGTTATTTCACAATGGAAATATTTTATCTTTTTGCTAAACTATTGAAGCATAGTTTTGGATAAAACTACTAGGTCAAAGAAGAGAATCCATTTCGTTTTCTATATATGATATAAATATATATACAAATTGTTTTATGAGAGATTTTGAGCTGAACAAAATTGTTCATTATTCTGAAACTTTTATGAACATTGGCATAAATTTTTATTGATGTTCTGGATCCATAGGGGAAGTTCTATAATAATCAAAATGAAATTAAAATATTTTTCCTCAATAGGAATCTCACCCACTCTCAGTAGTGAATTAGAAAGCAGATGAGTAAAGTATAACACATAAAATAAATATGGATTGCAAAGTCAAAAAGAAAATATAGAGATTTTTAAAAGATTTTTAGATAGGGAAAGTGCAGAAAATAATATTGAAATTTAAAAATTTTTATCTATGACCATATCTTGTCATTTTCTACTAAGAGTAGAAAATTACAGATAAAATTTAAATGCTCTGTATTTCCTTTCAAGGCCTATTATCCTATTCTGTTTCTCTCTAGAACTCGCCGCTGTCTGACATGACTTTGATAAATAAGCTTTCAGACATTATCTAATTTCTCAACCTGCCCATAGATTAGACATGGCAAAGTCAAAACCAGCTAATATATATTATGAGTTTATTTCTTGATTAGTAAACCTGTATTGAGTGGTGGCTCTGTTAGGTGTCTGTTACTGGCATAAGAAATAAGAGCCAGGCATGGTGGTGCACACCTGTAATCCCAGCAGCTCTGGAGGCCAAGGCAGGAGAATCTCAAGTTCAAGGCCAGCCTCAGCCACTTAGCAAGGTCCTAAGCAACTCCGTGAGACCCTGTCTCTAAATAAAATACAAAAAAGGGCTGAGGATGTGGCTCAGTGATTAAGAACCCTGAGTTCAATTCCCAATACAAATAAAAATAAATAAGATAATAAGACTGACTAAGAATAAAGAAGATCAAGTAAGTAAAACAAACCCTTGTCTTTGAAGGTCTCAATCTAGTGGGAAAGAGAAACATAAAAAATAATTACTTGGTTCCCACAGATTTGCTGTGCTGCTATACTATGTATTTCTTCATAACCTTATCAGAATTGTGTTTTTATACTTTTTTGTTTGATTATTTGATTAATATCTATCTTTCTCACTAGATGTTAAATATCATAGTCTTTAGTGCCTATAGGGAAGGTCTGTAAACTATATTCTGATGTATTATTTGCTCACTGTCATTTTTTATATAGCCCTTCAAGCTAAAAATGGATTTTATAATTGTAAAGGGTTACAAAAAAGGGTGGCATAGATTTATATTGCCCACAGAGCCTAGATAATTTATAATCCAGCCCTTTATAAAAAGTTTGCTAACATTTCCATAATGAAATCCCTGGAATGTAATTGACATTCAAATTAAAAAAATAGTTGCATGAATTATAACATAATTTAAAAAGTTGCAGTTGAGGTATAAACAGGCTTTGAGAAGTAGTGACTGACTCCCTGGAAGAGGTGGTAAATACTTTCTTAGGAAATGACTTCTGAGCAGAATTTTTTTTTTAAATATTTGTTTTAGTTGTAGATGGACACAATATCTTTATTTTATTTATTTTTATGTGGTGCTGAGGATCGAACCTAGTACCTCACGCATGAGAGGCAAGCGCTCTACCACTGAGCCACAATCCCAGCCCCCTGAGCAGAATTTTTGAAGGCTAAAAAATTCTCTGGTAGGTAAGGTAGTGAGAAGCATCTTATAAATATGGAAGGGTGAGGTAGAGAGAACAAGAATGAGCAAAGGCCCTCAGCATGTGAAAAGACCAGTATGTTTGAAAAGCAGTTGGAATGTAATTCACGTGGAAGAAATGAGATTGGAGAAAATTGGGAGCCATGTTGTGATTGTTTTTTGCTCAGGAATTTTGTTCTTCTGAAGATCTTGAAGGACATTGAAATTTTGTACATTGTGAAGTCATACATATTTAAATATGTATTTTAAAAACTGACAGTAGGAGGGTATTCTAGAGAGGAGTGATCTTAGCTTAGTGCAGTTAGGTTTTCTTTGATCTGTTGAATGTAGGTGTTGGTTGTGAGAATGGAAAAGAGGGACTAAAGTCAGAAAAGGTTTAAAAATATGATTGATAGTGAAGATGTATTTAACAATAGCCTTCCCTGCCTCCTTTTGCAGAAAGGAAATGGGGAGAGAATTTATTAGCAAATCCTAAATTAAAAGTTATTTTTATTACACTTACATTTTAGCAATCCTTGTATAATTACTTGGACTAGCATGGTATCTTGTATTTTTTAAATTGGGAACTATTATGTTCAAATTTTTAGAGATGGTCATAATCCACACAAAAATTATGAATTGATCTGTCAAATAGGGTTTGGTGTTGAAAATATGGCAACAGCAATGGATGAAGACTTGGAAGAAGAACTAGATGAAAAAGATGAGAAATCCATGATGTGCCCTCCTGGCATGCATAAGTGGAAGCTGGAGCAGTGCATGGTATGCACTGTGTGTGGAGACTGCACGGGTTATGGAGCCAGCTGTGTTAGCAGTGGGCGTCCAGACAGAGTCCCTGGAGGGTAAGATAAGGATTCCTACTGAAGAAAACCTGCAGAAAACATTTCTTTTTGAATGACTACAGAGTATATTTACTGTGTTGTTTCTTAAAGGCACATTAATGTTTAGTTATGGTTCTCATACTTGTTTTTTATTATGACAACTTATAATTTGGTGTTATGTTTAAGTTTGCCTTTCATTTGATTCATTTAAACCATGTTTATTAATACATTATAGTGATACAGAATATTGGGGTTCATTTTGACATAATTATACAAGCATGGAATATAATTTGCTCTAGTTCAATTCCCAGTACTTTGTAGATTTAGTGGAATTGCTGGATTATATGTTAAGTTTTATTTTTAATCTTTTGAGGGACCACCATTCTGTTTTCCGCAGCTTGTACCAATTTGCATTCCTAATAGTACCCAGGTGTTCTAGTTTCTCTAAAATCCTTATCAACACTTGTTATTTTCTGATTTATCTCTTTTTGATTAGTAGCCATCCTGATGATAGATTTTTTTTTTTTTTTTTTTTGGTACCGAGGATGTAACTCAGGGGTGCCCAACCACTGAGCCACATCCCAGCCCTATTTTGTATTTTTTTATTTAGAGACAGGGTCTCACTGAGTTGCTTAGCACCTCGCCCATTTCTGAGGCTGGCTTAAGTCTTTTGCCTGTTTTTGAATTGGGTTGCTTATTTTGCATTGAGTTTTAAAAGCTCTCCATATATTCTGCATGTTAATTCCTTGTCAGAGTTACAATTTGCAAATAAATTGTGTCTGTAGGTTGCCTTTTTACCCTGTTGATATTGCTTTTTGTTTCACAAAAGTTTTAATTTTCATGAATCAGTTTGTCTATTTTGTTGTTGTTGTTGTTGCCTAAGCCTTCGGTATTACAGCCAAGAAATCATTACCAAATCCATGCTGTGAAGTGTTTGCCTGATAATTTATTCTAAGAGTTTTTATATTTTTAAGCCTTCCATTTAGGTCTTTGATGCATTTTGAGTTAATTTTTCTATATGATGTTAGGTAAAGATGCAGTTTCATTTTTATGTATGTGAATATCCAGTTTTCTCACACCATTTGTTGAAAAGGCTGTCCTTCTCTCCATTTAATAGTCTTAGCAACCTTCTTAAAAACACATTTGAGGCTACATGTGAGGGTTTACTTATGGGCTGTTGGTTCTTCCGTTGGTCTGAGGTTCTCTTACGCCAGGATCACACTTTTGATTACTGTTGGACTTGTAGTAAGTTTTGAAATTAGGACATGTGAGTAATTTGTTGTTCTTTGTCAAGATTTTTTGACCATATAAGGTCCCTAGGAATTCTGTATGAATTTTCGGATAGATTTTTCTATTATCTTTTGATGATGATAGGAATTACATTGAATCTGCAGATGGCTTGGGGTAGTATATATATCTTAGCAATATTAAAGTTATTCAGTACTTGAACATGGTATGTGTTTCCATTTGTTTCTGTCTTTAATGTCTTTCCACTGTGTTTTGTAGTTTTTATTGTACAGATCTTTCACCTCCTTAAGTTCATTACAAAATATTTTATTTTGATGTTATTGGAATTATTGCGTAATTTTCTTTACAGATTATTTATTGTCAGTGTCAAGAAGTGTAAGCGATTTTTTTTGTGTTGACTTTGCTGGATTTGTTCTTCAGAGCTCTGTATGATATAATATCTTTGAACAAAGATAATTTTACTTCTTTTAAACTTGGATGCTTTTTTTTTTTTTTTTTTTTTTTTTATATTGGAGATTGAACTTAGGGGCACTCGACCACTGAGCCACATCCCCAGCCCTACTTTGTGTTTTATGTAGAGACAGGGTCTCACTGAGTTGCTTAGTGCCTCCCCGTTGCTGAGGCTGGCTTTGAACTCGCGATTCTCCTGTCTCAACCTCCCTAAGTGCTGGGATTACAGGCTTGCGCACCGTGCCTGACTTTGGATACCTTTTGTTTTTCATTCTTACCTAATTGTTCTGGCTAGACTTTCCAGTACTATATTGAATGGAAGTGGTGAAACTGAGCATCCACGTCTGAGATCTTAGAGGAAAAGCAATTTTTCTCCATTGAGTATGATGCTCGTTGTGTGTTTTTCATATATGGCTTTTATTTTGTTGAGGTAGTTCCATCTATTCCTAGTATCCTGAATTTTTTCAAAATCATAATTATTGATTATGATTGGTACTTTTTCTGTATCAATTGAGATAATCATGTGGATTTTTTCCCCCTTATTCTGTTAATGTGGAGTATTACATTGATTTTCTTATGTTGTAGTCCAGAAATGAATGGACTTTGTCATGGAATGTTTTTCTTTTAATATGATGCTGAATTTGGTTTGTTAGCATATTGTTGAGTATTTTTGCATCAGTGTTCATGAGGGATATTTCTGTTTTTTTATTTTTAATTTTCTTGTGTCTTTGAGTAAGTGTTCTCTCCTCTTCAGTCTTTTAGAAAAGTTTGAAAAGGATTAGTTTTATGAACACTATTTTAAAAATAATGTCCTTGGACAGTTCTATAGGGCATATTATTTTATCACAGTTTTTATAGTGATCCTCCAAATTGTCAGTAATGCTTGCTTTTAAAAGCTAAAAGTTTTGCAGAGTACCTCGGTATGTGTTTCCAAGTGCTGTCAGGTAGACTCTTGTTCTTGTAGCTCTACAAATCTGTGTAATTATGGTCTCAATAAAGCTGTTAAAAGTTTTTAAGGACTGATCCAACAAATAATGTTAAAGGTATGACAAAATGTGTGACTAAGAAGTTAGTTCTTCACTTGCCCTCTAGCCAACTTCTGGGAGTATTATTTTGTTAGAAACACATGCATATAGTTCACAGTTTATATGAAAGGGACAAAGAAGTAGGAAAAGAACAGATAACTGTACACAGTGAGCAGAGAGAATGGCAGATGATGGTGTATAAAGAAGAGAGGGAAAACTTATGTATGAAGCTGACAAGTTGGGCTCACTCACCGACTGCCACCATCACCTCTCTTAACTTAGGGTAGATAACAGTGCCATTTGCTTACTAGCCACTGACCCTTCTAGGCCACTTAATACAAAAGCTACTGCTGTTTTACTAACTGAAAACACTTGCAAAAGATTGTTTTTGTTAATAGTGACTTTAGTAATGGCAGAATCTTTTTTCTTCTATTGAAAAAAAAATGCCTGTTAGGAGTTCAATAATTGTTTATAATTCTTGTTTATAATTCTTATTTTTAAAAATTTATTATTAATTATGGGAGATATTGAGGATTGAGCTCAGAGGTATCTTACTACGGAGTTACATCATCCCTAGCCCTTTTATTTTTATTTGTTTATTTGTTTGTTTGTTTTGAGACAGGACCTTGCTAAGTTGCTGCGACAGGCCTCAAACTTGCAGTCCTCCTGCCTAAGTCTTCTGAGTCTCTGGGATTATAGGCGTGCACCACTGCACCTGGCTAAACTCTTGTTTTAAATTATTCATCTTTTCATGCCTTTTCTTTCAAATTAACTTCATTTCAGAAACATGGAAAAGAAGTTATAGAAAAGAATTTTAAGGAGCCAGGTGTGGTGGTGCATGTCTGTAATCCCAGTGGCTCTGGAGGCTGATAAAGGAAGATCTTGAATTCAAAGTCAGCCTCAGCAATGTGAGGCACTGAGCAACTCTGTACACCCTGTTGCTAAATAAAATGCAAAATAGGTCTGGGGATGTGGCTCAGTGGTTGAGAGCTGCTGAGTTCAATCTCCGGGACCAAAAAATCAATCAATCAATCAGAAAGAAAAGAAATTTAAGGAAAGATGAAAAGATTTCAGTTAAGCCTGCTTTATTGTTGTTTGTCTGTTTTCAAATAGGATCTGTGGTTGTGGTTCCGGAGAATCTGGCTGTGCTGTGTGTGGATGTTGCAAGGCTTGTGCAAGAGAGTTGGATGGTCAAGAGGCAAGGCAAAGAGGGATTCTTGATGCAGTGAAAGAAATGATACCTTTAGATCTTCTTTTAGGTAATTGGATTTATTATACTGAACATCTTATTCTCTACTCAATAATTCTGATGTTTTAAATAATTTCTGTTAGATACATGTGTAAAAATTAGGGTAATAATTAATAATATAGCAATATTGCTCTTTTGGTAACTGACATTATGAAATTAAGTGATGAGATTCTTTTTCCCTTTTTTGCTAAGAATTCTTACAGTAAAACTAACGTTTTAGATAATGTTTTTGTTATCTTTTACTTTCTTGAATTTTGTGTAGTCTGTTTTACCTATTATATAACGTATGTTGTTGCTGTTGTTGTTGTTATTATTATTTTGGTCAACCATCTAGCTGTCCCAGTACCTGGGGTTAATATTGAAGAACACCTACAGTTACGACAAGAAGAAAAACGGCAGCGTGTAATCAGAAGACATAGATTAGAAGAAGGAAGAGGTAAGATGTTGCCACAGAGAAAAAGCTATAGGAAGACTTTCTTACCCTGTACTAGAGACCACTGAGAAATTTAGAAAATTGTATGATTTGGTAAGAAATCAGTAAAATTAATAACATTCTAGTAACTTATGAAAATATTCAGGGTATTTATAATTGTGTTAATAACAGATTAATTCAATAGAGCATTTTATAGAATAAGTCAACAATGCTATGAAATTGTACCATCTGCCATGTATCAGTAACTACTACTGATGGTACTTTTTTAAAAAGAATTGTCTTTGACTCAGGCTTTGGACTTACATATGTAACCATGGTACAAAATTCATATTAATCTAGTCTTTTTCTTTCTCTTTTCGTAGTCATTCATGATCATTGTCATTTGGGCATAAATGCACCATGCTTCTTATTAGTCCAGTGCATAATTATGCTTTTGTGTCTTTTTAGAAAAAAATTTATATACATACAAAAAGAATAAATTGAAAAGTTTTCAGGTTTTATTTACAAAGAGGTTGATTTTTCTTCTTCATTGTTTATGACCGTTTCTTGACCCCAAAATACAGTTAACACTGGATATATATATTTGGCATTTAAATATACATCCAGTAGGCAGAGATGAATTATTAAAAGTATTGTTGCATACAGCATTTTTAAAGGTATTGTTATTATTAAAGGTATTGTTGCATACAGAATTTTTTTTGTAGGATTAAGATAAATTGTTTCAGAAAACTGTTACTTTATTCCTCTGTTAGGCAAAAATCTTGATTAGAAATATTTATTGATATTGCATATTAAATTTTTATCAGAAGTGGCATGATATTTGATACATGAAATAAAGCTGTTACCATTTAGCCATAATTATACATTTTTTCCTAGCTGTTTTTTAATGAAAAATGGAATAAGTAATAAAAAATATATAATACCTTATAAATTCTATTTTTAATAAAATTAAATTGTGCAACACATGCTTAGAACATGCAGATTTTTCTTTATAGCATCTGATAAAAAATGTTACTTGATCAGTGCAGTGAATATTTGCTATTTAGTTTAGCTTTGTTTGCAGTCATTTTATCTCAAATATTTTTATGAGATTAATATATATACTGTTATTACTTAAAACATGTAAATATGTAAAAAAATTTCACCTTAAATATTTCTTAGAAAATAGGGCATAATTTATGTTTTGAGTCTTTACCACATATGATAATTACAGAGGTCGTTCCTTTTATGATACTGTTTGCATAAGGTTATCAATAAGTCTCTTTACTACCTGTTTTTCCTTTCTATGGGAATATTAGGTTGAATCATATTAACTGACCTATAAAACCCAACAATTTCTTAGATTTCCATCAAAATATAGCAAATCCTTATAATAACATTAAATTACTTGCCAAATGCTATGTATCTTGCCACTCTTTTTTCCTCACTTTTAAAAAGATAGTCTTCTCTAGGTATAGTAAATTTCAAAATATTAGAAGTAAAGAAACATATTGAATTATACATTGGTATATCAACAAAACTTAGTGATTGCAGAATTTTCTTTTGCCATTTATTTTAAAAGGTATTATAGACCTTTAAAATATTATGAACTCTGACCACTTAAAAGTTTCAAAAACTGTTCCACTAGTTAAATATTTAAACAGATTAATTTTTTGTATATGAATTGACAAATACAGGCTTAGGTTATGGGCATTTGGTGTACATTTTGTTACAAATAGGTTTTTCATTACAATCCTATTATATGAAAACACTTATATAGAAATACTTCGTTGAGATTATTGGTGCACAAAAATTTTGTCATGTCTTTGTATTTTGGTCGATCTCTTTCTTAACACATAAAACCTTCTTAGGTTTGTTAAAACAGAATATATTGTAAATATCTTTTCTTGATGAGTTAAGATCTTCATTATGGACCTCAGTTATTAGCAATTGTGCCTTTAAAGGATATTGAATTAACCAAAATTCATATATTTGGAACCATGCCCTCCTGTTGCATAGTCACCACAGAATCATGCAAAGACATTCTCGTGTGTGATTCCTTTAACACACCACTGTGCGGGGTGACACTTGCTAATATATTTTGTTTATTTATAAAAATACTTTTATGCAACAATCACAACTGTACATCTGGTTTTAAAAGATCAAACATCAAGAAATATGTTCAATGACTTTGGACATGATATGTTATATATGAACTAAATAAAGTGTTCTGATGCAGCATTTTAAAAAAATCTTCATATTCCTTTTCAGCATTCCATTAATTTTATAAGAAAACAATTTTTATAAGAACACTTTAAATGTTCACAGATATATACATATATCTCAGTGTTTTTTCCTGAGGAGTGAGAGATTATAGGTGATTTTTATTTTCTTCCAAAGTCTGTTTTTCTAAATATTTTCTCACAAGCATGTTACTTTATAAACAGATTAAGAGTTATGTTTTAAAATGTAAGCCATTCCTTCTCCTAAAATATAGATCAGTTTTAAGGCATTTACACTTTCCTTTTGTTTTTTAAGAAACGTCTTTAATTGGATGCAGGAATCTCTTTCAAGTACTGTTTTCACTAATTTAGGGCAGTAGTTCTCAAAGTGGTCTAAAAGGGACCAGCATCACTTGGGCACTTGTTAGAAATATCAGTTCTCAGGCTCCACCCTAGACCTACTATATCTAAAATTTAGAAAGTAGGGCCCATCAAATTGTGCTTTAGTAAGCCTTCCAGATGACTCTAATGGTGCCAAAGTGTGAGAACTAGGGCTCAAGGTCAGTGTTGTTCTGTTTGTCCCATTGACCTTCTCTATCAAAATCCTTGAGCCTAATGAATCAAATTCTAAGTCTGTGGTCCTGGAAATACAGATTTGAGACACATACACAGTGTTCTAGGTTCTTCTCTAGCATGTGCTATAGAAAGTTAATCTTAGTTTGTTGTTAATGAAGAACAGTAATGTCAAATTTTTAAGTTTCCAGCTGCCACACATAATTGTTTTTTGTTTTCTTGGGTTTCCGAGACTAACAGTTTAGTAACATATTAGTAATTGTGTTTATTAGTAAATTGGCTCTTGCCTGTGTTAACATTTCTGAGCTTCAAAATTTGATTACATTAAATCATTTTTACTTGACTTGTCTATCTCATTGTATTTATCCAGTCTGTGTGCTGTTTCAAAGTTGATCAGCAATTTAGGACCCCTAGCTCTTCAATGAAAGCCTTGCTTAGTCTGCCTCAGGTCTATTGATGTAATTTAGTTACTGTTTATGACAGAATGTGCTATTGAAACCCAAACAACAGTGTTATTACTGCTCTTTGATACATTTAGACTTTGTCTTTAATTTAAATTTTTGGCACTATTAATCTTCCAGATGACATTTTTTTCTTAAATCTTTTTAGGGGACTGGAGTTGTAACTCTGTGGTAGAATGCTTGCCTACCACATGTGAGGTACTAGGTTCAAAACGCAGCACCACATAAATAAACAAACAAACAAAGAAATAAATAATATAAAGGTATTGTGTCCATTTACAAAAAAAAATGTTTTTAGGTATCACTAGTATTCATGTATAGATTTTAGTTCTTTGGTGTTTGTGATAATTTTCAGTTTTTTAGATTACATGCAGTTGATTAATATATCATTTCTCTGGTAACTCTGTAAGTGAAGTGCTTCTTCCTAGGAATTCTTGAGTAGAACTCTCTAAGCTATCAGAACTAATGGATTGTTGTATAAATGATCTTATCTTTGCATTCCTTTTCAGCACTCTATTGTCAAGAAAATTAATCTTTTTCCCATTAGTGTCAAATTGGTTTTATAAGTATGAGATGTGGGTGGAGTGGGCCTATGTTCTGGCTTGTTGGGGACAGTCCCATTTTATGCCTATTGTCCAGGCAGATTTCTTTTTATTTTTTTTGGTACTGGAGATTGAACTCAGGGGCACTGGACCACTGAGCCACATCCCAGCCCTATTTTGTGTAGAGACAGTGTCTCACTAAGTTGCTTAGCGCCACACCTTGCGGTTGCTGAGGCTGGCTTTGAATTCACGATTATCCTGTCTCAGCCTCCCTAAGTGCTGGGATTACAGGCTTGCGCCATCGCACCTAGCCCAGGCAGATTTCTTAATAGGCCCTCTTACTCTCAGGAGAGTCTCAATTTGGTAAGTAACACAGCTAGCCTAGCTATAGAACTTAGTAGCTAAGAGCTTTGGTTTTGAAACTAGGCTTTGGCTCAGATCAGGGCTACTTAACTTTTACCAGCCTCAGTTTCCTCTGCAAAATGAGAATGACAACTGCCCTTACCTAATTGGTAATGTTAATGAGGATTAGTGATATGTATGAAAATGCCTAGCTGTACTAAGCCCTAAGTAAATGTTTGATGATGATGGTGGTAGACTAGTGAGTAGACTTCTTTTGTCTTTGAGCTTGATTCTTTTCCAGCTCTGGCCTTGACTTAATTGCTTTTTTTAACAACATTGTGTTACAAATCACAAAATTGATTGTTACTAAGAAAAGTTCACAACAACTTCTCTAGAACAAAACAGATTCCATTTTAATACAAAATTAGTTTTCTGTTATAAATTATTAATGAATTTATTATAGTCTAATTGCAAAGTAATTGTCAAGTTGATGTTGCTAATCATTTGTAAGCCTCTAATAACCATTAAATTTTCTTGACTTGACATATCAAATACAGTATGAACTGATATTCCAATATGACACAAAACTTGAAATTTTTATGTGAAGCATTTAGAAAATATGAGTAAAAATCACTTTACTTATTCATGGAAAGATACAATTGGTATAATTTCTTATAACTTTTATGTGTGCTTTTTTGTTTACTTATTTTATATAATTTTACACTGTGATACATATTGGTGTCTTTTTCCTTTAATATTACATCATACATTTTTTAATGTGCTTTATTGCCTGTATGGTAATTAAAGTAATAACAGGAATTTACATTAAGACTTTTCACAAACCTGTCCTTTAATTAAATCACTGCTTTTATTTCATTATCATCTTCTAAGCAAGTTTTATATATTTCATTATTTCATTGACTTAATTTTGTTTTATATATTTGCTTTATTGCTATGACATATGAATTTTTATATTCTGTTAGGGTTTTTGTTTGCCTTGGGGGACATGGCCTTTCCATTCTCTCTACCATGCTAATGAAGTTAATAGTATAATAGGTATACTTTCATATCTTATTCTATTAAGATATAGTCATATGCAGACATCTACATGTATGTTAAAGTTTAGGAATGTTTACAAAAGTCTCATAGTATGATATATACATTTTTAGCATGCTTTTCTCATTTTAAAGTATAACATGAATACAAACTAGGTCAGTAAATAGGATCTACCACATTCTACTTAGTAGCTACATAACATTTCATAGTATGATTATGCCACAGTTTATGCAACCTTCTTTTACTGGTAGGCATTCATGTTACTTTTAATTTAATAGACATTTCACATTGTTTTTAAATATAAGAATTTATATTCTTCAGACCAAAGAATAATAGTGGTGTTTTATTCTGTAGTACCTATATTACTCTTTTTAATTTTTGCAAAATGGTGGTGAACAGTATTTTCTCATTATCTTAAATAGCACAAAAGAATTTTCTGTGTAAAAATCCTGCATAAGGGGCTAAGACTGTGGCTCATTGGTAGAGTACTTGCCTGGCACATGTGAGGCACTGGGTTTGTTCCTCCGCACCACATAAAAATAAATAAATAAATAAATAAATAAAAGGTATTGTGTCCATTTACAACTAAAAGAAAAAAAAATTTTTTTAATCCTACATAAAATAATGGCTGACCACTGTTCCATTGAGTGGACATACCATAGTTTTTCATTAATTTTTCTCCTATTTGGGTTTTTAAATTTTTTTTATACAATTAATAGTAAACACCTTTGAGCTGAAATACTTTAAAAAATATTTTAGTTTTCCTTAGGATAGATTTGTATAGGTGCAAGATACTGGTTCAGAGGATATTAATTTTTAAGGTCTTGAAATGCATCACCAATAGCTTTCTGAAAGTCTTACCTTATTTTGTGCTGCCTTTATTGCACTTTCTTCTCACTTGCCTTTGGGGTGGTCTCCAAGTAACCCTTTGCTACAAGTGAATGGTAGAGGCTTTTAAATACCTAAATCTGATCATTTCATTATGTTCACTCTAGTCCTAGTGAAACAAAGAAACCAACAAGTCCTATTAACTCAGACTTCTTAAATCTTTAATAGTTTTGGAATATATTTGCTTTTCAAAATTCCACTTCTCTTTCCTTGGCTCAGGCCACTTCTTTTTTTGCCTGAATTTTATGCACAAGACCATTTTAAACTGGTCTTTCTGTCCATTCTTATCTCTTTCTGAGCTTTTAGGCACTCTTTATCCAGAATGATGTTTTTGCAATGCAGGTCTGATTGGCAGCACTTTTCTGTTTAAAACCAAAAGGCTATTCATAGGCCTTAGAATGAATCCTACATTCTTTTCTCTATAACCTCATCTCTCTTGGTTCTTATTCCTGTTTCCTACCCGCCTTTTCCTTTTTTCATCATGGATCCTTTATAGTACTGATAATCTACTTTGATTAGGTCTCAGTTCCTGTGGTGGTCTCTACCTAATACCTCTACTCTTCCTACTTTGCCACCCTCATTTGTGCTAGGTGCCCTCCCAGTGTGCTTCCTTTTGTCAAATCTGTTTCAGAATTTCTTGTTGAATTATGTGCACACCTTTCCTCCCCCAGTTAGACTGTGCTTCTTGAAGCAGGTATTATATCTTGTTCACCAAGTGTTCCTAGGACATAGCATGCTGCCTGAATCTGAGTATGTCTTTGGACTAATTGAAAGCGTTTTGGGGACTGACTTTTCATCACTTTTACAGTCAAGTTTTATGATATCAAAAGATTTTAATTATCTGTCATTTTGTATCTCCCCATGCTAATTTTCCACCACTTTCTATTCCATAACCTGTTCTTCATTCATTTCAACTGTTTTTAAAGACTGTACAATGTTGTTTAACATCTTCGTGTTTTTATAAATCCTGTTTCTTTTAACTGGAATGCCCTGTTTTCCTTCTCTTTCATTAAACTTTTCACGTTCTTTGAAACCTCTGATTCACCCAAGTTGATTTGATCACTTCTTTCTTCAGTGTACAATCACATATTTCTTTAGTAGCCTTTGTTCACAATATGTGTGGTTCTTTGTTTTTATTTCTGTTTCCCTTAGTGGACTGAGTTCCAATGAGATCTGAGTTTTCGTTGTTATAGCCGTGACATTAGATGTCATGTGTGTACTGTGTAAAAGATAATACAAAATGTTTAGTTAAAAAATGAATTATTGAACTATGTTCATAAGAAAACTTATTTTAGTCCAGTGGATACAAAGTATTCTAAAGACTGATTGTGTTAATTTCTAGGCATGATTGCCCATGGGCCTTTTAGATATATATATCAAAAGATTCTAAAAACATTGAATTTAGTGAGAAGCTAATTACTGAATATAATAGGTTTAATACATTTTTATGGGGAGAAATAATATCCCAGTCAGACCATAGAAATCAGAAGAGGGAAATACAACTTACTGTTTTTATTTTAATATTTACTTCTCTAATATTTAATATTTTGTGTAGTTGGAAAGTACTTTTCAGAGTAATTCATATTTTCTGCAGTCAATTGAAATATAATTCATGTTGAGCAAATAAGACATTGTATTTCAAATACATCAGTTTTTGCTTTCTTTTAGATATGGAGCTCAATTTATGTAATCTAAGCTTAAAAATAATTGGCGCTGTTACTGGAAAATAATATTTAATTCTTCTAATAGCATTAAATTGGCATGTTTCCATCTATAGAATAACAGTTAATCATATAACATAATATTCTTGGTTTTTCATAGGGTCAGAACTTTTTTTTTTTTTTTTTAGTACCGGGAATTGAACTCAGGGGCACTCAACCACTGAGCCACATTCCCAGCCCTATTTTGTATTTTATTTAGAGACAGGGACTTACTGAATTGCTTAGTACCTTGGTTTTGCTGCGGCTGGCTTTGAAGTCGCGTTCTACTGCCTCAGCCTCCTGATCTGCTGGGATCACAGGCATGCGCCACCATGACTGGCAACTATTTTGTTTTTGTCAGTATCTAGAAATATAATTGAAATATGTTTCCTGTACCCATCTTTTCTATACCTGTCTAATGAAGGATAATTTGTATTTTAGACTGCTTTTCAAATTTATTATAGGATGGCAGTTTCAGTTTGTTCCATCAATAGAAAATTTAATGGAAGTATGAAGATCAATGGTCATGAAAAAAACTTGTTTGATTAAAAACTTCCAGTATTTATGTACTTTAATAATTTCATTTCAAATACTGTTAACTGTCATATTTAGAAAGTTTTGAAATTTGAATGCATTTTTGAAGTTGCTAAAACTCTGTAGTTCTATTAAAAAACTTAAGGTATAACTCGGATTTTTGTTTTCAAGCAAAGTATTAATAGGGAAAATTAGTTTTAAATCTTATTGAAATTATTGTGACTATTGATTTTTTTCCTTAAATATCATAAAAGTAGCAATAACTATAATCTGTGTGGATTTGTTTCATATATATGCACACATAGTATCACTTCATAAAGAAATGATTTAGGTAAACATGGTTAATATTTCTAAAATGTTACTTAGGTTATAATCCTATCAATGTAAAGCTCAGGTTATTCTTTATTATATGTGTGTATGCTTATGTGCGTGCGTGCACACACACATGCATACATATAAGATTATAGAAATTTTTTGGTTTTCTTTTTGATCATTTGGTTTTCTTAACCTCTATCACAAAATGTGGAAAATTCAGTAACATTTTTATCTTGGTTTTGTAGCAAGACTGTTGCAGACATTAAATCTCAAAGACCTTATGAAACTGAAGAATTAAATTAAAAGTTGATTTGTGGTTTTTCAATAGAAAAGATATTTGTTTTTAATGAATAAATTATTTATTAAGTTCTAATATATGATATTGAAAAATATTTGTAAAGTTATTTTCATAGAACTTTCTGATTATCTGAGACTTAGTAACTACCAGTAATTTTATAAGATAACACATGGGAGTTGTACTTTGTAAACTATATTTAAGATATTAACTTGTGTGTGAAATGATGATTAGTGTATGGTTGGGGGAAGGGGGTTGGAGTGGGGAAATTGGGAGAAAAGTACAATGTCCAAAACAGTTAAGAATATATTTTCATGCATTTTAGTTTGACTTACTTTTGTTCGTTACAGTGTTTTCATTTTGTGAGCTTTTCTATGCACATACAAAATGTTTCTCCTCAGGCCCCCTTGTATTTGCTGGTCCTATTTTTATGAACCACCGAGAACAGGCTCTAGCCAGACTCAGATCCCATCCAGCACAGCTAAAGCATAAACGGGACAAGCACAAAGGTATTTGGTCTTCCTTATCAACTAGGTGGGATACTCTCCCAATTTCTTCCACTCATTTGAATTTTGTCTCTGGGAAAATGCACAAACCTGATTCTTCTACTTTCTTCTGTCATGTTATATAGCCTGAGGAGAAAAAACATGCTGAAAGTGGAACATGAAAGTGTCTGTTACGCTTCTGTTTTCTCTTGTTGTTAACTTTAATAAAGACATCTTACAGTGTATCTTCATTTCTTTTCAAATTTCATTTAAAAAAAGTGGAAAAATTTTGTTTCTTTCTAATTTTAATCCTTTATTATCTATTTTCAGATGACTGTGATATAGCATTTTATAGTCCTTTTTTGAGTGCTGTCTGTATGACTTAGAATTAACAAAATTATTAAATGTAATGAAGTGGTAAGTTAAGACTGCCATTATATTTTTCTACCGTTTTAATATTAAAGTTTACAATATACATGCATATACAAATAATGGGTATTTGAGGTTTAAGTAGAGGTAGATGTAAGTAGTAAGTGAGCCTTAATTAGATCTAAGTCTGACAAGGAGTAGAAATTTATCTCTGAATTATTCTTTGAGGTCTCAGAGTTCTGAGTTAATTAAAAATTTTCCAAAAGCATGCTTATTTTTATTTTAAACAATAAACAGTGGGTCAGTTAATATCAGGAATGAATTTAATGCAGAGAATTTTAAAATTTATGTATAAATTATGCCTTGAATCCTGGCATGTAAACCAAGGGCTCTTCACTGGTTAGTCCAACTTATTACAGTTGCTGTCTTAAATGCCTAAGATAAGTCCTGAAAAATAAAATATAGGAAGTTTTAAAAACATATTCTATATAGACAGATTAATAGTTTAATTAATGTTTGTGCCTTATTTTTTCCTTGCTGCAAACCTTAAGAGTTGAATTTTTAAAAATACATATAATTTAGCATTATCATCTTTATTTTCATTTGCCTTTCTCAGTCTGTTTGCTGCTCAGCAAAATTAGAAAACAAAAAAGACAAAACAACTGTTTTTGGTAAAGCACAAATAGCTCAAAACTTAAGAAATAGTCTGAAGAAATGAAAATTGAATGATTATGTAATTAATTATTGAATGCTCAACAATGCCATTAATACTTAAATCTAAGGAACAATATTTGGAGTGTGAATTATTTTAGTTATTGTCAGAACTTTGATCTCTCATGCCACTATTAGAACAAGATTGTTTCAATTATATGAAACAATTGTCCCCTCAATTATATGAAAGTGGAATTTTTCCAAGACTTTATCTAAAGTTAAATACTCATATTTCATGAAATAGTTTAAAATGTTAATATCTTAGAGATAATACTCTTTAATTTTTCTAGATATTTTAATTAAATGCTAAATGAAGAGTAATGTTACAGATTTAAAGAAGACTTTTTCCAAGGTCATATAATTATTAGCTATAGAAACTTTTAAATGATAACTAGCATTATATTAATTTTGTCTGCCACAGGGCTAATTTTTGTTTAGTTTTAGAAACCTCTTTGGCAAGATCTACTTTGTAGTATTACAGTGTAGGACAAAGGTTTTTGTTTTTGTCTTTTTTCTTTTTTCTGGTTTTATAGAATGAGAGTGCTTTATATTTTTACTCCTTAAAATGAATATAGAATGTAAATAACACCATCATATGATACCCTGTTTGCATAGAGTATTAATTTACTACTTACTGGTTCCCATCCACACACTAATCCTTCAAATTCGCTGTCCTGTCATTTATTCATCTCTCCACCCACGGCTTTCCTTACATATTTTCATTGTCTTTTACTATTTTTTCCTATATATCTCTTTATTTTAACCATGTTTTCCATTTTATGCACTGAGAAGTTCACTATGCTAATTGTTATAATCTGTCTTAATTATGTTGTTGGTACAAATTATAGGGTGATAAGGATTAAAATTTTCTAGACTGTAACTTTTTTGTGGGGTAAGAGCTTTGGATTTATTTTTAACAGGAGTGATCTCTAACTCGGAAGCTGGAGAGCTTCTGGCCAATTGGAGAACTCAGAAGGTCATGGAATGGCAAATTTTGACTAGAGGCAAAATAGACAATAGAAAGCTGAATTCATGAGTAGAATTGCATGTAACATAATAAGTTATTCCAAAATTTGATCACAAACCATATTTCAAACAGAGACCTGGGTTGACATTTGTTTCAGCTATTTAGTGCCTTACATAGAAAGATTTCAATTTAGTATATTTAATTATGAACATCTGACTGATTCCAGAGTTAATCTTGAAATGTCTCTTAAAGTGACTGATATGTAGTTCTAAAGGCATGCTGCTAAACACCTGGGTTATGTTACACCTATTTTCTGTTTGGAAGTGGTATGGTGCAATTGAAATATTATAGCATTTGGAATTAGGATTCAGCTTTAATCCTAAATTTGTCATTTATAAGAATTTCATCGCTGTTTATAAATTTTTTAGTCTCTTTGACTTCAGTTTCTTTATAAAAATAAGAATGATAATCCATAACTCTTGCTATGAAAATTAAATTCATCTACATATATATACACATATACATATATATGCTTAAACTTAGTCTTAGCACATGGAAATTCTCTATTAATACTAGCTTTAATTCATTAAATTAAGTTCTTTGCTTTCCCTTTTAGAATTCTCCTGAGGGTACAAAGTTTGCAATTTCATTAAATTTGTAGTTAGTTTATATTTATGAAAGATTCAAAATGTCAACTGTTTGGTGTATGAGCCTTATATATGTTCATATTCCAAATCTGCTCTACCATTTATGAACATTGAGCTAGTTACTTAACCCCTTGAACAACTTAGTTTAGTCACAACCTCTATAGGCTTAGTTTTCTTATTTGTAAAACAATACCTGTATTATTGAATTTCTGGATTAAAGAAAAGGAACAATAGTGAATATTGATTACTTCTCTTACTTTATTACATTTAATCCTCGTAAGAACCTGTAGGTGTGTATCATTGATACTGTTTAATAGGTGGGAACTAAGACTTAAAACAGTCCAGTGTCCAGTGTCATGCCACTAGCAAATGGTGGAGCCAGGATTCTAATCCAAGTCCTAAGGCTCTAGAACCCACAAGGACTTACCCACTGTGGTATTTAAATTTTTACACAGAGCAAGTGCTTAGTGAATTGCAGCAGCTTCTGCTCTTACCATTTTAAATACACACTGTGTTCTCTGGTAGTTTTTGTAGTATGTATGACCAAGAGTGCCCCTCCAAAATGTAGCTTTACATAAAAATTAAAAATTTTTTTTTTTGGTACCGGAGATTGAACTCAGGGGCACTTGACCACTGAGCCATATCCCCAGCCCGATTTTGTGGTTTTTTAATGTAGAGACAGGGTCTCACTGAGTTGCTTAGCGCCTCGCTGTTGCTGAGGCTAGCTTTGAACTTGTGATTCTCCTGTCTCAGCCTCCCTAAGTAAAAATTAAAATTTAAAGTGCTTCAGATACTGACTTTTTTCTCCTGTGTACAAAAATATGTCTAAACAGTATATACACATTATTTTAGATACATATCTGTCAAAATGTTATAGCTGTTTTAGTATTAATATCACATGATATATACCTGTGAACATATATTAAGGAAAATACAGATATTTATACTTAAATGGCCAGTTACATGACTATTAAATAGATTGTTTTTCCTACAAACCTGAGGTTAAGTCTTCTTGCTGCTCATTAACACTTTTCTGAATAATGAGCTTGGACAAAAATAATCTTGCTGAATTTCACTTGTTGAAATTTCACTTCTTGAATCTGCACTCAATTTTAGTTTACTTATTAAGTACCTTTTTTCTTTGGCCAACTTTTATGTATTTCTCAATTATTAGAATTGTGTATGATTTTTGACTTCAAATGCCATATACATAAACACACACATATATATAACATTTTAAGTATATATTTAAATTGTCACTACTGCTATTGCTAATTAATAATCTCATCCCCCCGTCTTTTACTTATAATATTTTTGTCATCTATAATAATTGAGAAATTATTTTATATAGACGCAGATTGTTTAGATGAGCTTTAACAGATTGTTCTTGTTGAGTTTTAACCTCTCAATAATAGCAATTACTCTTTTTAGTCATTATGGTTTTATTCAGTAAAATGCTAGGTTTCCCCTTTCTCCCCTTCCCTTCCCTGATGCTATGCCTCTATTGTGGGATTTGTGTCTATATTTAGGCTCCAAATCAAGAGTGAGGACAAATGCTAAATTCAAAGGTAAAAGCTTCTAACCAGACATTAGTTCATGTACATAAAGTGGAATGAAACACAGCTTGTTTTTTATTGTAAATCAGATTTGGTTCTAATAATTAGATATTTTAACCAATTCAGAGAAAGTTGTAAATTTCTTTACATCTAATGGCTGATTTAAATAGTCTTTGGAAGGTGTGTATTTCTTTTTGTGTAAGATGTTACCTATGACAACCATTCCACTGTCTTTCCAAGATGAGGAAACTTTGAACTAAGAGTATATTTCATTTGGAATGAAACAAATGTGATTTTTTGTTGTTGATTCTTTGATTTAATTTGGCGAACCCACATTAGATGATTTAGCAGAAGAGGAAGAATATTCTTTATCCTATTATAGTAAAACCTCTCACTAATTCAGAATTTATGATACTTCAGATACAGTATTTGTGATTTTTTTTTGAATAAAAAATTCAAAGTAATTTCTTCCTCTGAATTTTCAGGGTCATACTTTTAAGGGGAAACCTGTCTAAAATCACTAGCTTTTCAAACCAAGGGCTCAAGAAATGAAGGATTCCTTCAACGTGCCTTCAACCTCTGGGTCCAGCAGTTAATTCTTGTATGTTAAAGGACTTTTATGTTTATGGTACATTTTAATGTAATGTTGGCCTATTTTGAAGTATGATATAGGTGAAAACATTTATTGTAGCTTTTAGTTTAATCTATGATCTGTACTACTTGAAAGTAATAAAACTGAATTTTTACTTAAATGTTCTATTAATATTTTTTGGTAAGTCACTTGGGACTACCAATTATGTCATTCCGAATTAGTGAGGTTTTACTGTCCTAGTGTTATAAAGAGTTTAAAGCTTTTTGAAATGATAATCATTTAGTTATAGAAAATTAGGTCATAATTGAGGTCAAATTTGTCTTACTTGAATATTATTGAAAATAAGGTTAAAAGAAAGGATGAAATGAAAATACATTAATTTGGTGTTGTTCTGTTCAGCATTCTGAAATGGGTAATGAATTAAAAGTTGGTGTCTGTAGTTTCACATATGTGTCTGCGTATTATATACACTTCTTTAGAATTGCTATGCCAGTGGTTTAGACTAGTTGACCTTTTGAAATTCCTTCCAAATTTTTGTTTATTTTGTGTGTAAGGAATTTGAATCTCAATGGCATAAAGGTCATATTTTAATATTATAAACATATAGGTTTTTTTTTAATTATGAAAAGCAAATTGTAGCATGTATTTACACATTCCAAACTAAAATTTTTGTATTCTGGAATGTAGGTTTTGACGCTGTGGTTAGAATGCTGGAAAATTTAAAGTCAGAGTAAATTCCAGTGGTGGAGAAAAGGCCTAAAGCAAGCTTAGTAGAGGAAACTGTGAAAAGAATAGAGGAGGAAAAAAAGCAATGAAAGCAGAAAGGTTTGGTTGAGGGTACTGACGGGGGGCAGGAAAAAGACCACAAAGCAGAATGGCTGGGGGACTATGGTGAGACAGGAGATATGAATGAGAGTAGGTCATGAAATACCGTGCATTATTGAAGAAAGCTCTTTGATCTTCATACATTTTTCAAAATGAAGTTGAGTTTAGCAATACTGGACAATGGAAACTTTTTGAAATCTGTTTGGGAAAGCTGTGTCACTTGGGACTCAATTTAAAGATGACAAGTACTAACAATATCACTAAGTAAAATAATTGTTAAATGATTTTGCATGCAGTTTTTTTTAATACAAACTAAATTTTCCAGTGTAAAATTTAAATTTTACATTTAAAATTTTAGTTTTATAACTTACTATCCATTTTCATGACATAACTGGCTAGCTTAATAGGTTTTATCCATAACCAGATCTTTTCTCTGTTTTTATTGATTTAGTGATATTTGCAAACAGAAGTGTACAATGAATCTTTTCAAATTTGCTTCTTTGCAGGTAGATTCTTGATCTATCACTTCTAACAGCTGCAGATTCTTCTTGCTTGTCCCTTTTAACATTTTTATCATTCTTCCATAGTAAACTGATATTAAATTTTATTGTGAAGATAATAATGGCTTAATTACAAATTATAACACTTACAGATGGAAGTGGAGAAAGAGGAGAAAAGGATGCAAGCAAAATTACAACGTATCCTCCAGGCTCTGTGCGATTTGACTGTGAGCTCCGAGCAGTACAAGTTAGCTGTGGATTTCACCACTCAGGTAGCAGCTGGAACGTTAGGGTATAACTGCATTTTTACAATTGTGCTCAATAACTTGTTTAATTTTGATGAAAGCAGCCTGTTAACTTTGAAAATATGACAGTATCTCTTAAGTCTATAAGACCTTTGTATTAATTACAGAATATATTTTTAAAACTATAGCATGATGAACAGGTACTGCACTTGTTCAGAGATCTGTCTTCTGGTCTGTCTTTTGAAGGACTTATTTTATAATTCATGAAATTACCAAAGATGGATTAATTCCCCTAATCCATTTCAGCTCTTATAAAGCATTGTAGTTTTTATAATATAGTCCTGTATTTTCTTAATGTTCAATAAGAAAAGTGTATCATCAAAGGTATTATCTTAAAATGTAGAAAACAATCACATTCTTAGTAAATATTGACATTTGGGTTAGATAGCTGAGGTTGTACTATTCATCCTTTATAAAAATTAAAAATATTAAATTTCTTCTTTGAAATGAAATATATTTTCTTATTTGATCAGGTATTGATAATCACTAAAGCTCTGCCAATTCATTTATGTTGTACATAATTGTGTAGCATGCCAACCATCTACTTTCTATACTTAGCCTAGGTGTTAGCGTATTTTATATGGAATTACCCGTTATTCAGATTTTATAGTTGATCTGAACCAATGTTATTAAACATTAATGTTATTAAATATTAATGTTACTAAGTGGCATTTCTAAGAATTCGTAAATATATATTATGAAAAGCATGTATTTTAGTGACCCACAAAAATATTTTGCAAAACTAAAATTTATAGAATCTCATTAAATAGAAATTTGTATCAGCTTCCATTATTTTAATGAATTTTAGACAATGAAAATTACAGTTTTCTGTATAGTTATAACAGAAATATAAAATGCATATAATGAAAAAATAAAGTCATATATTTTGGTTTCAGTGGTTTTAATGGAAAATGGAGATGTGTATACTTTCGGATATGGGCAGCATGGGCAGCTAGGACATGGAGATGTCAATTCCAGGTACTCACTGACTTTTTGTTTGAAGATGCTGGATTCTTTCTCCTGACCGCCTTTTCTTTTTAACCCTTAGTGTTTCTTTTCATCTCTCTTCTTAAATATACATTCCCAAAATTTAAATATTCATACCACTGTTGCAAAATATGGACCTTGAATTATTGTGGTTCCTGATTTTTGTGGTAGAGTGCTTCTGTGTGGTAGATAATCATATAGTATAAGGGAAAAAGTTGATTTACATTTATTCATTTTAAATATAAAATAATTATGTTTATCACAAAATTCAGCCGTGTTCTTAGTGATTATTCTTTTTTTAAAGTTTTTTGAATATGGGATAGACAAGACGGTGAATATCCTCATTGCATTTTTTTAAATAGCAGCATTAGGGTTAGCATTGTAGCTCAGTGGTAATAGCATGTGTGAGGTCCTGAGTTCCATCCCTGGCACTGCACATACACACAAAAAAAGGTAAAGAAAAATAAATAAATAAATAAGTAAATAAATAAATATCAGCAGTGGATTCAATCATGTTCCTTAATGTTGTCTGTTTTGAAATATTTGTCTAATATTATCATAAGGTCATTAAACTTATGAATAATTTTCAACAAAACCTTTTGGTTTCAATAACAAACTATTTTGACTTATCTCCCAAATAGCAAAGAACTTTCTAGAGGAAACCTCTACTAGTTAATCTCCTAATATTTATTCTTCTGTTGGTAGTAAGACTGTTGGTCTGTTGGTGACATGACCATAGAGCTGAAGACCACCCTTCTCAACCTCCACTGCAGCACAGTGTGGCCATGTGAACTAAAATGATATGTGCAACTTTGGAATCATGCTGTTAAAGGAAAGGGGGTGTATCTCCCCATTCCCCCTTCTCTCCTTGCAGCTTGCTAGCTAGAATGCATGCATGGTGGCAGGAATGGGCTAAGTCGTCATGTAGTTCAACTGGAGACCATGTATTGAGAATGAGAGAACTACGAGTTAGAAATAACTTGGTTCCCTGACACGATAAATTGCCACATCAGCTCTTTACAATTAGGTGCTACTTGAGTGAGAAGTAAACTTCTTCTATCTTAAGTGTTTGTACTTTGGCCTTCATTACAACAGCCAAGTTCATATCCTACTTAGTACAGAGTGCTTTGGGTAAAAAAAAAACAAAATTTATCTTTCTTAGTTCAGATCTTCCCAAAAGAAGATACCAAGACAGGATTAAATGTGCAAAGTATTTATTAGGGGGAAACTATAAAAGATAAAAAAGGAAAACAGCAGACATGGAAAAGGAGATCATTCAAATACAGTTCTCACAGGTTTGAGATGCTTGTGAAAAGAGAGGGAAGAATAGATTACAGTGCAGTTTTGAGAGCATTTCAGTCAAGCCAGCAGAGTGTCTCCAGACTGAGGATGCCTTGGAAAGAGCCCTGCATTGGGCAGGAATGGTCCTGTAATCATGCCTTCACCATGCTTAGTCATCGGCTGGAAGCATCCCAGAAAAGATAAATGACCTCATGGATCCAAAGAGACAACACCTGGGCCTGGCAGTCAGCTTTGTTTCCTCCAGAAGTTTGTCTTAAAGGAGATATAAATGATTTGTGCCTGTAGCAACCAGACTTATTTTTCAAGTCTGGAGAGGCACAGGGCAGCTTCAGGTCAGACTTGATCTAGCAGTTTACCTCTCTTGTGCTGACAAGCACTCTCCACTAAGCCATACCCACAACCTTTGACTTAGCAGTTCATTGTGCTCAAGAAGCCACTTGTTGACTCTCCATTCCCCCTAATTCTTCTTTGTACCCTAATTATGTTATTCCATCCCTGCCAGAATCACAGGGACATCTATAGTTTCTCATTTACATTCACATATTAAGTAAAACCACATTTACTTTCATTTAAACTTGAACTCAACACACTGCTCTGACAGGGATGCAATTAGGCCATTTGTATGATAGAGACCAGTGATTCCATAATTAATGTGTGTGAAGAAGTTAGTGACTTTGTTCTGTTTCACATGACTGTTTCACACTCGTGGCACAAAAGAAGGTTTATCATCATGTTCACCATTATTGTTTTTGTTTAACTGGAAATTGTGAGCCATTTAAATTGGAAAAGATGTGCTCTACTTAGCCATGATGGAATCTCAGTTATGTGTACAGCACAGAGGGGCACTTTTTCACAAATCAGACTTGGGCCTTGATGTTATTTCACAGAAAATAAATCATCAGCTGTAATTTGTGGTCTTGAATAGGTGGGAAGGGAAATAGTAAAAATCATAGCTATGCCCAACTCATAGGCCTCCGGTTATATTTTTTTACTGTGCACTGTAAACGATGAGCAGCATAAGCCAAGATCCTGCCACACCACACTGAGCTGTGATGGCTGTGAAGAGGTTACCTAAAAACTTTGCTTTTTTAAGTCCTGATAATACCAGCAAGCACCATTCCTTAATTTATAATGACTCCCTGAGGTGATAGTATCACAGCAATATGCTCAGTATTTTGAAGATCTTGAATTTATCAGCTTTATGAAATAAGATAGATTTTAATGTTAAAATAAGTTACCAGGGTTTTTATAAAAGACTTAACTCTGGTAGGATCTGCTTTAACTGCCCACAGTTGTTCTTTTCCAACATGGGAGGTTTCACTCCTACTTTCTTGAAGTGACTTGTTACTGGAAGGCTGGTGACATGAAGCCTGGGCAGAGCTAGGTGGGATAATGCAATATACTACCTACCTGACGTTCCCAGTGGACTAGCAGTTCATTAAAACTGCTTCTGTCTCATCCACTCTAGTTACCCTATTGGTCTCCATCAGTGTGGAACTTGAAAGGCAGGAACTAAGAACTGTATTATTTATTTGGAAAGGAGTTCAGAACTTCAATGAAGGAGTAATCACAGGCAAAACAAAGTACCATTAGTTCTCAGAAAACAAAACATTGGTGGATATTTGGTTAAAATAAAGTATATAGTTGGAAAGTATTCTTGAAAAGTTTCTAGCAATTAAGTGCTCTTAGTTGGAAATTATTATATAGCACACAGCAGTATGTTGATTAATGTACTATAAATATTGTATGCATGATGATGAATGTAGAAAAATGCTATTGATAGTCTTTTTAATTGTTTCCCTGTCAAAATGGCTAAGTTCAGTCTCCAGATTGGGTCCTGACTCCATCATTTGGTGTAGCTTTATGATCTTGACCAAGTTACTTAGCCTTCTTGTGCCTCAGTATTTTTCCTTTATTAAATGGGAATAAGGTAAATGGGAGCGAGTATATCGCCCTGTGAAGATTATCTAAGAATTAGAAGAGATGCTACTGTGTGTTACGTAAACACTTAAGTGCTCAGTAAATGTTAATCATTAGCATTGCTACTTACTAAAGTGAATGTCAAAAGACTTGTGAGGACTTTTCTTTTTTTATACCTTTATTTTATTCATTTGTTTATGTGGTGCCGAGAATCGAACCCAGTGCCTCACGCATACTAGGCAAGCAGTCTACTACTGAGCCACCACCCCAGCCCCTTGTGAGGAATTTTATACGTTCACTCATGACAAGCGTTTTTTACTTTGTGTTGATCAGTTTGTTTAAATTTTTGAATTCCAAATTCTTTTACCATTTTCAGTAAACTTACACCTGAATATTGGGAAATGCTTTTATTCCCCTTTTTTTCAATAGGATAATGTTTTGGGTTTTTTATTTGTTTTGTTTTGTTTTGTTTTGTTTTTGGTACTGGAGATTGAACTCAGGAGCACTCGAGTCGAGACAGGGTCTCACTGAGTTGCTTAGCGCCTCGCCGTTGCTGAGGCTGGCTTTGAAGTCACGATTCTCCTGTCTCAGCCTCCCTAAGTGCTGGGTTTACAGGCTTGTGCCACCGTGCCCGGCTAGGATAATGTTTTTGAGTTTCATTTTTTTCTTATTCTCCTGTTGTTTTGCACTGTTATATTACACAATCATAGTGTCTGGAACCATTTTGGAAAGGTTTGCATCTTTGTTTCACTACTTCTTATTAACTATGTGACTATGATTTCTAAGTTTTCATTTTCATATCCCATAGCATTGTGGTAAAATTAATGTAATATATGTAAAGTGCCTGTCATAGACACACAGATCTATTTTTTCTCTTGTTCTTTCTTTGCTAAATAATGTAATAATATAATAATCTATTAATATTTGGAAAGAATTCAAAAAAAGGTCATAGACTAGAAGACCTGCAACTAACTTTGGGATATATCTTTTAAGCTGTTCAGATCTACTCATAGCATTACTTTGATAATCAGTAATGCCATTTTAAATGAAAATGTTCTATAAATTGCAGAAAATAAACAATTATAGGAACTCTCCTTTCTTTTCCTTGTTTAAATTGAACTAGATGCTTCTGTGAGGGCATACAGCCCTTTGAAGTGGTAATTGCTCATTTGCTAAAACTTACTATACCTCAGAATTGAGAACTGCTTCTTTTTCACTGCTGTTCCTACCCATATTACTCCAACCTCAAGCAAAAACAACAAAAAAACAAAACTGCTGTTTTGAGGCATGGCCATTCTTTTATTACATACCTACCTGTCATTCATTGTCTTCTATTAACTGAAAATTTAGCGCCTGATTCCCAGTATATTCTTATTCTGGTCTTATTACAGTTGTGACTTCAGCATAACATGAATAGTCTCATTCAATATTCTTATCTTGACACTCTTATATAGGTATATAGTGAACTTCATTTCTGCCTTTCTGGAAGTATTTCCCATGGCTCCAGGCTGGATCCAGCACAGTTACAACTTAATTCTTATTAAGTTTAAACACTTACAATCTGAGGCCATTTTCATCTTTTGTTATATAGGTCTACTGTACTTGCCTTTATCAGTACTTTATTCCCTACAACTCTACTTTTTAACTCTTTCATCCTTATCACTCTCTTCCTAGCCAAGTTAAGATTTTTTTTCATCTCTTCATTTATTAACAGTATCCTCTATTTTTCACCGTCCTGGTCCTGTTATTAGGACATCGCTGTTTCATGCCTACCCTCAGGCTTCTGGAAAGAAAGGAATCACCATGCCTGTGAAGATTATTACGTGATTTTCAGATTTAACCAATTCCGTCACAGTGGATAGTAATCCTTCTGTTTTGAACTATTAAGATCTTTTGAGAATTTGATGCAACATATTAGCTCTCTCTTAAGTAAATTAGAAGAACATACACATGAAAGTTTGCTTACAATTTTAGGTAGTTCCCAGATCTCTTGAGGCTAACTCATGGTTTCCTAGAAATCCTGTCAGTCAAGTTTAAAAGCTCTTGATCTGGTTATTTATCTGTACCAAGTACACAGATTTTCTCTAATTTTGAAGTTCTGTGCTCACCCACTTTCTTTCTTTCAGCATAGGATGTCCACTCACATCACAACAAAAATTAAAATTGTTAGGAAATTCTTCAGCCCACCAACTCTTACCTGCTTCTGTATCATTTCTCTACTCCTTTCCTCAAGTTACAATGAAGGAGGAATTTGCCTGGTTCATGCTGTGAAATCTGTCTGACTTTTCCTTAGGAATGTGGTTCTGTTTTCTGTCTTTTTTCTGATTTCTGTCTGTCTGATCTCCATTTTCACTCACACTTTTTTTTCTTATTTTGCAGGGGGAGGTAACAGGGATTGAACTCAGGGGCACTCACTACTGAGCCACATTCCCAGCCCTATTTTGTGTTTTATTTAGAGACAAGGTCTCACTGAGTTGCTTAGCACCTTGCTTTTGCTGAGTCTGGCTTTGAACTCTCAATCCTCCTGACTTAGCCTCCCAAGCCACTGGGATTACAGGCATGCACCACCGCACCTGGCCTTCACTCACACTTTTAAACTTCCTTAAATCTCTGTTATCTCAAAAAGAACAAACTTCTGCGAGGCCCTGTGACACATGCCTATAATCCCAGCATCTAAGGAGGCTGAGACAGGAGGATCGCAGGTTCAAAGCCAGCCTTACCAACTTAAAGAGACTCTAAACAATTTAGCAAGACCCTGTCTCAAAATAAAAAAATTTTTAAAAAGGGTTAAGATGTGGCTTAGTGGCTAAGCACTCTTGGTAGCTTTTCCCGCCACCTCCCCATAAAAAAAGAACAGATTTCTCCTTCAGCTTCATTTTTATTTTTATTTGCTGGTTCTCCTTTCTTTTTCTCTTTTCTGCTGGGATACTTCCAGGGCCTTTGCCTGTGCTCTGTTTACTCTTTTCTGCTATGGTGTGGCTCCTGCTTCCACCAGTCTTCTGCTAAATCAAGTAGTCGCTTCTGTGTCTCTCCAGAGTATTGGGCATGTGCTTTATTTCCCTCTTTTAAAACTTTCTCTTTCAGTGACTCTCCTTGCCTGATATGTCCTGGACATATGTGAACTTTTCTTTATCTATCTATACCTGAAGTGTTAGAAGAGAATCTTCCTAGAGAATCCTAGGATCTCTTTTCTCTTTCTAGTAGCCTTCCTAGATCTCATTCTTTCTCATGGCACAAGTGAATGTAACCACCATCTACCTTGTTGCTTAAGTAGAAAACCTTTCTTGCCCCATATCAATCATTTATCAAGTCTGGCCAGTCCTGATCCTTATATAGCTGTCAAATTCATCCATTTCTTTTCACTCCATACTGTTCGTAGGTCAGGCCTTCATCATAACTCACTCAGACTCTAGTAAATTTTCTTAATTAGGTTTCCAGCTGCTAATCTTGCCCCTTTTCAATTTATTTTTTATTGTAGTCTGAATAAAAATTATTTTTAGGTAATTTTTTAAAATTTAAAGTGTCATATTTACATTGTCTCAAAGCAAAGTTCTCCTCTTATGTGTGAACTATTTCTAGTTACAGATAATGGTTATTCTAATTACAAATAATGGTTAATAAAATAATTATTAAAAGTAGGAAAGAATATTAGGATGTCATTTATTATTATAGTTACCATTTTATTAAATATTAAATATTTATTGTGTGCCAAACACTGATTTAAGTACTTGACATGTATGAACTTCTTTATTGTTTACAGAATGATATGGACTAGTTACTGTTTATTATTATTCTCTGTGTTATAGAGGAGAAAACTGAAACACAAGAAGTATAAGTAACTTATTTAAAGTCCTGGTCTCATTGTTCTTGAGTGGCAGAGCAGGATTTACCCATAGCCAATTGGGCTGTAGAGCCTGAGCTCCTAGCTACTGCTGTGATTGATACCTCTCAGGATGCTGTAATAGCTGACTCAGTAGCTACTGTGTTAAAATCTGAGATTATAGCTTAGTGACAAAAGTTAGAAAAGAGGATTATAAGATTTATTATTTAATCTAGTTCCTAGGTTGAATTCCTATTAAAGCATCACATAACTTTCATTTTGTTTAACAAAGATCTTTGACATGCCATTCAGAGTATAATGTATCAGATTCTTTCCTTTTAAGATCAAATCAGCACTAATATTTCAGAAAAATTAAACATTATGTGTTCATAATTAGGGTAGTAATTTCTGAATATCTCATTATGAACACATCAACATTATGTGCTAATAATTTCTAAATAATGTCCTCAAAGATAGTATTTTCATCTTTATTTACCTGGCATATAGCATGGACACAGATATAGCACCTAAATAAGTATTAACTGAATATCTTTATTAGTAGCTTTTTCTATTCCTTATTGCACTGTTTATTTCTTTTGTTTTTTGTTTTTAATCTCAGTTGGATCATGTAAGAAATTGACTTAATTTTTATTTTATGTTTTTTAACCTAGGGGATGCCCCACACTTGTTCAAGCCTTGCCAGGCCCTAGCACACAAGTCACTGCAGGCAGCAACCACACGGCAGTTCTTTTAATGGATGGACAGGTCTTCACATTTGGAAGTTTTTCTGTAAGGAATTTTTAAAAGTATTAATATTGCATCAAACCATTGTCTTATAATTTATCTACCTTATCTATTTTTTTAAGGTTTTGGTGAAATTCTTATTTTATAATAATTGCATATGCATATTTCCTGCCTCCGTCTCTAACACACAAAAAACCTAAATGGCATTCTTTGAAAGAATTTTTGTCTCTAGCTCAACACTAGAATTTATTAAATATAACAGATGTGTTAGGATTGGACATGAGTATTCCAGATCAAAAAACTTTAATCATTCAGTAGAGCTAATTCTGTCATTTTGAAAGTTATTTCTCACTTAATTTTTAAAGATTCATTTTTCATAATGTATAGAGCTGTTTCTATTTTAGAACTTTTTAAAAGCCTAGTTTTTTAAAATTACATTTGCTTAAAATTATGCTTCCATTTTCCCTCCCCTTTTCTGTGTTTGCCTATTTCTGTCTGCCTCTCTACCAAAGCTTGAACAGTGAAAATGCTCTGAGAGTTATGTAAAGTTTAGACATAGTATATATTAAATAAAATCTTCCTAAGACCTGCTAATAAATCTGTACCATCTCTGACATGAGTCACAGTTCAGACAGTACTGTAGAACTTAAAGTCTTCAGGATGTAATTTATAACTCTTGATTTAGAAAACAAACACAGAAATGTGAACTTTAAAAATACATTTTGTTTGGAAATGATTTCAGAAACTTAGAAAGGCTGCAAAAATAAGAATAATATATAAAGTGCCATACACTCTTTAACCAGATTGGTTAAAGGGCGTGTGGCATTTTACATGCTATTCTTATTTATTTAATAGGTGAATAGATTTATCTATTGTTATTATTTCAATCAGTTTAGTTCACACATGGGCACAGAATTACTCTGTGTGTGCTCAGGTGTGTTTGTGTGTGTGTATGTATTATAGAAAATTTTCTTAAGAATCTTTTAACAATAATTTATGTGCACTCTAGCCCTTTACTCATAAATATTTTAGTTCATATTTGGTCAGTGGACTCAGTTAATACATATATATATTATGGTATTTTTTTCTCTCCATTCCAGGATCAGGCATTGCATTTGCTTTTCTCTTTAGTCTGTAACATTCCCATAGTTTTTCTTTGTCTGCTATGACATTTTTGAAGAGTATGATACTTTTTCTTGTTCAATAAAGTGTTTCTCATTTTTGTACCTCTGGTATGTGCAAAAGTGGTGAACTCAAACAGGTGTCGCTCCATCCCATTTCCCTGCATCCCTGCTTCCCTTTTCCTTTACTCTACTTCTGTAGGTAATGAATGCCATTGTTTTCTAGTTTATCCTTCTTTTGTTTTTTTCTCATAAAGATAAATTAATAAGTGCACACATACACAAATACACCACTTAGGTATATGTGTATATACATATATATAATTATTTCCATCTCTGTTTTTCAAAAGATGATTTTCTCTGTATATGTTCTTTTGTACCTTGCTCCTTGCACTTAATATACCTCCTAGAAATAACTCCATATCAGTTAATAGAGATCTTTTTCTTTTTTAAACTTCTGCATAGCTTTCTAGTATATGTATATACTATAGTTCATTTTGTCAATTTCTTTCTTTCTTTGTGTTCTTTTATGGTGCTGAGGTTCTAACCCAGGGCCCCACACATTGCTGACAAGTACTCTGCCACTGAGATACATCCCCAGCACCTTTATTAAATTTTTTTTTGAATTTTGAGCTAAGGTCTTGCTAAGTTGCCCAAGCTGGCCTTGAATTTGCAATCCTTCTGCCTAAGCCTCCCAAGGAGCTGGGATTATAGACTTGTGCCACCATACCTGGTTAACTCTGTCAATTTCTTATGCTTAGAAATTTCTTATGATTATTACAAGGTTTAAGATTTAAGACCTTGTAATATTTTACAGTGATAATAATGAATACTGTTAAAAGTGTATCTTTGAGGTAAATTCTAAGAAGTGAGATTGCTGGGTTGAAGGTTAGTGCCTGTATAGGTTTGGGAGATATTAACAGTTCTGCTTTGCTTTCACGTCAGCAAGGATGAAAATCCCTGTTTCTCTCTAGGCTTGCCACACAATGTGTTGTCATGCCTTTTAATTCATGCCAGGTTGATAGGTGAGAACCATCAAGTCTTGACCTACTTAATGTTTTGGAATTAAGGGTTGGACTGTCTTTTGGAGGATTAGTTTGTGCTTTTTCAAAGTCTTCTGCATTCCTCTGTTCCCCCTTCCTACCCTTCTTTCATGCTGTCATAGTAGTTGAGCTACAGGGTCAGGTAGGCATAGAGAACTCTGTTGGAATTTGGTTTCTTTCTCTGGTTATTGCTAACTTAAAGATTCTGATATCTGCTCTCATAATAGTGCTAAACATTTAAGTCGTGTATGAATTCATTTGTGATTCATGTTGGCTTTGTGTTTTGGGGGAGGAGGAATGTGAGTGACAAGATCTGAGATCAGTTAATCATCATTACATAGCCCCAGAAGTCCTAGTTGCAAACTTTTGTGAATTTAAATGTGGGTTATTTATAACTAAATTCTGAGTCCCCGTGGGACTGTTGCGGCATCTTACATTTTTTTGATTTTTTTTTTTCACATGAGTTCATTGATAGAAAGGGAATGCATGTTTAGTTCAATAGTCAATGTGATTTCTTCTCCCTTTCCAAGCAGAATATATCCCTGTATAAGATATAATTCTCTTACTGTTCACATTTTTATACTTCTTCACTTTTGTCCAAAAATAAAGATAGACACTGAAAAAGATGACAATGAACATGGAATGATTTGGCTGTTTCTCTAGTCTTGTGCTTGCCACTTTCCTTCCCCTGATTCTTATGTATTGAAGCTCAGTTGCTTCTGCAGTTGTGGCTATTTGCTTACTGTGATGTTAAAGGACAATGGAACTTGATAGAAACTGGTAGTTGAGTGAGAATTTGACCAGTGTTCGAACTGCTTTAGGCTCTCTTGTTCTTCAGGTTTTTGACATGGTTGGTTAATCATTCCTGTCGCTGAAATGCTTGTAAATATTTTGAGGGCCACATGCACCATTTTCTGCCTTCTAGAAGTTTTAGGAAAGGAATGCTATGGGGAGAGAGAGATTCTCAGCCCATATGAATGAATAATGTGATCTGATCCAACATCAGCATTATTTTTTAGGTACTGGCATAGTAGTGAAAAACTTTGTTACTTTTTAAACTCTTTCCTAACCAGGTACCTATAGACATCCATTGTTAAGTAATATTAAATATTCAGTATTTATTCGAGACATCACACCCTATCATTGGGATGCTCTTGTTTATCTTAAAACAGAAATGACTACCAGGTTCAGTGGTACATGCCAGCAATCCCAGTAGCTTGGGAGACTGAGGCGGGAGGATTGCGAGTTCAAAGCCAGCCTCAACAACTTAGCAAGGCTTTAAGCAACTTAGTGAGACCCTGTCTCTAAATAAAATATATTTTAACAAAAGGCTTCGGACGTGGCTTAGTGGTTAAGAGTCCCTGGGTTCAGTCTCTGGTATTGCATGACAACCCCCACCCCAAGTAAAACCAGAAATGAAATAACTTACTAACACATCATGTGAAAATTACATTATGGATTTTTCTAATTGTATTAATAGTTCTAGTATTTATTATTTTGATATTTACCCAAATATTCTCACATGTGTGTTTAATAGTCATGTTCTTTTGTACGTTGAACTTATAACATCAAAGATATTTTTTAAATGAACCATTTATAATACTGAGTTTTAAATATACTTACATTAAAAATATTTAAACATATTTATGGTTCTTTTAAATGTAGGTGAAGACAATGTATTTTGGGAACATTTACTTTTCTTTTTTATTTTTTGAGAAAAGAGTTTATTGCTTTGCCAGCAACAGAGAAACACAGGGGACTCCTGTCCCAGAGACTGTGATTTCTGCCCATCAGTATGAACAAGGGGCTTTTATAGAGGTGATTCAAAGGTTACATTTCATTTGTTCTCTTGGAGTTATAATTCACTTGTTAATTTGGGAAACAGTCATTTCTGATATCTTCTGGTACCATTGGGGAACATTTGTTGCATGGGAAAGTATCTCAATTTTTTTTTTCAAATGCACTTTGTGGTTTATTAGGGAAAGACTTCGCAGGAAAAATAGAAATTACTTAATTACTTTGTTTTTGGTCCATATTTTATATGTATTTCATCTATTAAGACAAATAATTGATGAAGAGTAAGGTCTCATAGTGCTATTTTTTAATCTACTTAACTTTATAAAAATTATAGTTTATCCAATAATATTATTAACATGGTTTATTTAATTTTTTAGAAAGGCCAACTGGGAAGACCCATTTTGGATGTGCCATACTGGAATGCAAAGCCAGCTCCCATGCCTAACATTGGATCAAAATATGGAAGAAAAGCCACTTGGATAGGTGCCAGTGGGGACCAAACTTTTTTGCGAATTGATGAAGCACTTATTAATTCTCATGTACTTGCTACATCAGAAATTTTTGCCAGTAAACACATAATAGGTAATACCAACAACATATAAATGCCCTCCCCAAAAACCTTGTCTGGATTAATAAATTGTTTATTGTTCCCTATAATAATGAAATATAGTCTTAGAGCCAGCCTGCCTGCTTGCTTGCTTGCTTGCTTTCTTTCCAAAGAAATTTAAATAAAACCTCTAAGTGGCTGTGTTTATATGTGTGTCTGTGCTGGAATAATTGGGAGAGCTAGAAATCAGAATATTCCTAGGTTAGCAGTAGAAATATATGATAAATTGTAATAGGATAAAATTTACATTAAAGTGAGCAACTTCCTGCATGGTTTCTTGTTAGTAAATAATAGATATTAATTTTATGGGAAGATATAATGATCAGTTTTGAAGTTACATTAAAACAAAGGTATCACTTCATACTTGTCCATGATACCATGAATAATTACATAATAGAGTAGTATAGCTTGGAAGTTAGGAGGATGTGTTGTAGATTTAGATAGCTGAAAGTTGTAATACTAATTCTGCCACTTAAAGATTTTCTGCTTAAGGTTATGTGTTTCAGCTTTTTCATCTGTGAATTGGTGATAATCTACTTACCTGGTGGGTTTGGGATAATACAAAAAGGTAATATTAAAATTACATATATATATTTTCTCCTAAGGCCTGGTACCTGCTTCTATATCAGAACCTCCTCCATTTAAATGTCTTTTGATAAATAAAGTAGATGGGAGCTGTAAAACTTTCAATGACTCTGAGCAAGAGGATCTTCAAGGATTTGGTGTATGTCTTGATCCTGTATATGATGTAATTTGGAGGTAAGCATATTATATAGTAAACAAGTTTTGATCAAATTATACTCTTTTGATAACACAAAATTCATTTATAGGCACACTTTTCACACATGGGAACACTCCTCTTTAGTAACTAGAGTTTTATTATAGTGATACACAAGCACCTTCATAGTACAGTGTAATGGTTAAGAGCACATATTCTGAGCCTTGCTGCCTAGTTTTATTCCAGCTCCATAATGCTGCTCTGGGTGTCACCTTAGAGAAGATACTTTGTGTGCCTCATTTTTCTCATTTATAAAAATGAGTATGATAGTACAAAAGCACATAAAGGTAGTGTAGTAGTATTTGCTACTCTATTATTATAATTGTTAGTTTTACTTTTAAGAGTTCTATTGTTAATAATTTTTAGTCTGTCAGCAATCCTGTCTTACTGCATAGAATTCATTCTATTTATTTCTTTTTCCCATAAACATCTGTTACCATCTATGTAGAAAAAATTATGCCAGTAATAATACAAAATAAAAAAATATTTAAGCCTGCCCTTTAGGAATATACATAATAAAATACCTGTATTGGCAGAGGAATCTATAGGATTCTATAAACCTAGTAAAATATAAAAATGTAATGATAAAGTTATGTAAGAGTACAAGAAAGAGTTTACATTGTACTTGTTTAAAATATATATTGGTGATTTATATACATAATAAATAAAGAAAAGAGTTTGCATTCTCAGTGTTTCTAGTTTTGCGTACTAGTGGGTGGGAGATGTACCCCTACCATACCAGAGTGGCTTATCACTCTAAGCACTTTTTTCTTTTCCCTTGCTGTGTTTATTTGGCTGGTCATAGTAGTCAGTAATTCCAATAAGTTGAAAGTCTGAAGTAGTATATGTGAGAAGAGAGAGACTTTTTTTTTCTTCTTCCAGCAGCCCAGTCCTGCTTGCATTTTCATCAGCTGCCATGTCTGAAGAGGTCATAGTTTCTTTTGGAAGGAATCCTTACTATCTTATCTGGGCATTTTGTGAGAAGGCATGGAAACAAGAATTGGGTTGAGTAGTACTTTTAGGTGTCTGTGGCCTCATTGTGCAAGATAGATTAAATAAGGAGAGACTCCAAGCGAGTAGTCTTTTGTTGTCATTCTTAGTAAGACAATGAAGTACTGAGAACCAGAGTTAATTAAAGTGGTACAGTGAGATAGAATGGAGGGGATAAAGAAAGGGGTAAGTGTTAATATAGAATTGTTTATAGTTACTTACTGAAGAGATATCAATGTAGAGAGATTCAGTTACCAAGGAACAGACTCTGATTTGGACTTAAATGTAAGTTGCTTCACTTGCTTCCTGCCTTCCTTCTTAAATGTTTTATTTTTAAATGAAGTAAATTCACATTAGCAAGACAAAAATAAAAATGAACAACATGAAATTTATTTCTGGATACATTCCTTAAGTTAGAGATAAAAGTATAAATACTGGGAGGTGGGAATGAACTCTTAAACTAGATCCCTTTGCCTGGGGTCTCAACAAAACTCTGAAATATATCTGTCTAGTTAACCCTTATCTTTTTCACATATGGTAGTAGTAACGAATGGGACAAATGATCTTAAGTGCCTTGCCAGCTTCTACATTATTTTCTCCATTGTTGCAAAATAGATTAAAAGATGAAGAGCGGTCTCCTATGTTTCTCAGTAAAACAGCTGGGAGATATTTTCCCTTCAATCAAGATCACAGTTTCTTTTCATATCCTGACTTCTAGGTGCTTTGTGTCCTTTGTGTATTTCAGTAGGGTCCCTTTATTTTATAGCTGTCACAGGTATTGCACACCCAGTATTAGCTTACTTTAACTTTTCTTCTGATCTCCATCTGCTTCCTTTTGTATTCTTTAGAAATTGACTTCTCATAGATAATCAGAACTTAACATGTGTAAAAGGTAGACAAGCATTAAGAATAGCAATTTTATTTCCCACTCAAAAGTTTGCATGGATAATGTGTGAATTAGTGTTATGAGTGTTTACAAAAACAAAGCAAAACCACATGAAGGAAAAAGTGTAGTCATTCTTCAGATCTTTTTCTTACCCCATACTAAATCTCAATAACATTTCCTACAGATCAAAAGTGTTATGGTCTCTGTTATTTGATACCATTTCAAATGCATGTAGTTTGCTTCCTCCGTAAGAATATAATAACTCAAAAAAAATGTGTTTTTTTTCCTCAGCAATAATTTTGCCCTATGTCCTAGTCAGTAAAGAATGATGTCATTATTAAAACTGTTAAAATTCTATACTCAGGACATACCAGATATACCTGTTTCCCCATCAATGAATGTTTTAGATTGTTTTCTAAAATTACGATATTACCTACATTGCTACAGCAACATATATACATACATGTTCACTCAGTTTTTTTTTTAATTTTTTTTTTTTTAGTTGTAGATGGACACAATGTCTTTATTTTATTGCTTTGTATGTGGTGCTGAGGATCGAACCCAGGGCCTCACGCATGTGAGGCAAGCGCTCTACCACTGAGCTACAATCCTAGCCCTTTTTTTTTTTTTTAACATATGTGAGGGTATTTCTACGACATAGCTTTCAGGAATCAGAATTGTTCAGTTAAAAGATAGGCTCATAGAATGTGGATGTAGACTGCAAAACTGACCTTTAGCACTCTCAGTTTGTAAGAGAATTTATATTTCCCTATATTCTCAGCATCAATAATTAGTTATGATTTTCAGCTTTTGCTATTTTAATTTCATTATTCAATAAATGTATATTAAGTTTTTACTATATGATAAGTAAAGAATGATATGAAATACAGAAGATAGTAAATGCCTTGCTATTATGGAACTTACTTTGTTAGTGAAGACAAAAATTATGTGAAGGCTAATAAATAATATACTGTGTAGATCTTGCCCAGGAAAAAGAGAATGCTGTGATTGAGAATATAATACTGTCCTGTCTTCCATATAATGGAGAAAATATAAGTTAAGACCTTGAAGTATGAGAAATAGGCATTGGAAGAGTCAGAAGTTTTTTAGGAAGGGAGAGATTAGTAGGCCTAAATGCTTTAATGTAAATAAGAATTTGACAATATTTTAAGAATTTGAAGAGAGTTACTATAGCCAAAGCATATTGCGTGGCATGAAATAAAATCAGAAACCATTTGTGGTAGTGTATGTCTGTAATACGAGCTACTTGGGAGGCTAAGGCGGGAGGATTGGAAGTTCTAGGCCAACCTCAGTAACTTAGCTAGACTGTCTCAGAATAAAAAAGGGCTGTGGATATATCTCAGTGATAGCGCATGCCTGGGTTCAGTCCCTAGTATAGCAGAATGAATGAATGAATGAATGCATAAATAAATAAATAAATGGCAAAGGGATAGGCAGGGTAAGGACTTTTATGACTTTGTAAGCTAGATTAAGGAATTTGCATTTTATTCAAAATAGGAAATACGCCTTTCTAGGAATGTGAGTTTAGAAGTGACATTGAGATTATACTTTGTGTGGAAAAAGGATTGAAATAAAGTAAGATAGAGACTAGTGTAGTAGTGCAAGGGAAAGATAATGGCTTGAACTAGGTTAGGTAGCTTAAACTAGGGTGGGTAGTAGGAAAATGAAAAGTAGTTGTAATTGTGTCTTATGTGTGCTTCACATATCTTCTTTTGCCTTGTCGTCTTTAAATTTTTTAATGGGGTTTTTGTTGTACAAAGGCTTTATGTTTACATATATGCATAAATTTTTAAGTGTATAGTTGCATTTTTTGTGAAGCATTGTGATCTACTTTTCTGATTATTTTCTGTAATGATACAAATTGCTTTAAATATTTAGCTTAGTTAAGGAAAATAATGAGTTTATTTTTTACTGTTTAAGCTGACTATTATTTATTTTTTATTGAAAGGTTCCGTCCAAATACCAGAGAACTGTGGTGCTACAATGCAGTGGTTGCTGATGCCAGACTTCCCTCTGGAACAGATATGCAGTCCAGATGTAGTATTCTAAGTCCTGAACTTGCCCTACCAACAGGATCCAGGGCTCTTACTACTCGATCTCATGCAGCTTTGCACATTCTAGGTAGAGTTACTATTTGATGTGTAGCTAATTTGCATTAATGTGTGCTGTGCTGAGGATTAAGGTTCCTTTCAGAGTATTTAAATTTGTATATCATTCTTCTGTAGTTTGTTAAATGTTATGATATGTTAGGTACAAAGTAATTTAAATCCTCTAAGAAGCTTATTCTGTGCAAAGCAATACATAAGACCTGTACCAACTTTCTTTTTTTAAAATATTTTTTTAGTTGTAGATGGACACAATACCTTTATTTTATCTTATTTATTTTTATGTGGTGCTGAGGATCAAACCCAGTGCCTCACATATGCTAAGCAAGCACTCTACCACTGAGCTACAACATCTTTCCTGTACCAGCTTTATTATAAAAGTTTTATGTATGCCCAGGATCAGTCCTGAATATAATTTTTCACAGTAGGTAAATCATAAAAAGTAGTATTTTTGCTTAACTTGAATATAAAAACTTTTAGAGATATAAAATACTTAAATATGTATTATAGTATTTAACTTATTTTTAAATAACAGTTTACAAAAAGGTTATACTGTATAGTTCTGTCTCTTATATAAGTTTCCCACAGAACATCAATTTGACACCCTATTGAATTACTTTGAGATATAGTACTTTTGCAATATATATATATATATATTCTGTTGCTAGAAATGTGTGTCAATCCACATAGCTACATATTTTGTTGCCTTTAAAAAATGATTCTTAAAAAGGACTCATTTATATTTACCTAGTTTTTGCAATTATGAAATCATAATTCTTTTTTACTTTTTTCTCAGATTTCATTGGGAGCCATTGTAAACATTTAAAACTAGCATCAGTTAATGTTATTTCAGGCTAATGTATTTTCCTCAAATAGTACTTTAGGAATCAAAGTAATTCAGAGTTTCATAAAAGAAAGAACCTTGGTAAAAGGCTAAGTGATTCCAACTTTTCAGAGATTGAGTTTTGTGCAAAATTTTGTCATCAAGCATATGTTTAAATATGATAATTACACACACAAAGGGGACTTTTTGTTTGTAAATATTCTATGAAACTGTATAAAGCTTGGAATAATTCTGTTGATTACATTTAGAGTTCACTTACTTATTTTAATGTAACCCTGGTAGTATTTAATATCATCAGTGCTATAGGAAACTTTAATTTCAAGGAGTTGAATTTTATTTATTTGTTGTTTTAGGTTGTCTTGATACCTTGGCTACTATGCAAGACTTAAAAATGGGCATTGCAAATACAGAGGAGGAAACTCAGGCAGTCATGAAGGTTTATTCCAAAGAAGATTATAGTATAGTAAACAGGTTTGAAAGTATGTATACTTAGTTTTAGGAAATATTACCTTGTAAGTGAAATACATATGGATATTTTAAAATATAAGATTTCTATCTTTTAGGTCATGGAGGTGGCTGGGGTTACTCTGCCCATTCAGTAGAAGCTATACGTTTTAGTGCCGACACTGATATTTTACTTGGTGGTCTTGGTCTCTTTGGAGGTAGAGGAGAATATACTGCTAAAATTAAGGTAAAGTTCATAGATATCAAGCCCTGTTTTGTTTGAAGATGTTGGTTGGACTTGATTTATTATTCAGTGATTTCTCTTATTTTGTTTTTTACTTGGTTTGTTTTTGTTAATGCTCCTTTTTATAAAAAGATAGAGGAAACACTGCTAAAATCTTAAGCAATAATCCAAACTTGGTTTATTTGTTGTTGTTAATGCCTCCTTTTAGAAAGAGATAGAGGAACTTTGCTAAAATCAGTATTTCACTAAAAAATAAAAACTCAAGGAAGGAAAGGAAAGGAAAATGATTTTTTAGTAGTTTAGGAATGAAAAAGAGACTGGCAGTCTCAGTCCTTTGTGCCAGTGGTCTAGGAATAGCAGACCTTTTTATGTGACTGCCTGGAACTTCTACTGTTATTTGAGGAATAACAGTACCTTTTTATGTGGCTGCCTTTTATAGCTGTTTTAATAACAGGCATCACAATTATTGTGATGCAGGAACATTTTGATATAGCTAAAAAATCTTTAGCATTTTTAGTGCCAAATAGTATGCAAACAGACATGGTCATCCCAAGGGTAGAGACCAGGGATAAAATAAAGAGATAAAGCAGAAGGGATGGATTCTGTCAAGTGAACTAAAAATAATTTAGAGTCATTAGCTTATCCCACCTTTTCATCTCCAAGAAAACTGATAATTATCCTAAGTAAAATATGTCTATTCTTTGAAAATTCACCACTAGCTTGAATATTCTGCTTCTCAAATTATCTGATTTTGCTTTTAAAACAAAAGAAAAAACTTAATAGTTTGCACCTTAATTTCACTATCAGGCTTCACAAAAAATACGTTAAATCTCTTCTGTTCAGGAAGTATTTTCTTAGTTTTCTCAATATTATCTAAAAATTATATTAATATGTTAAAAGTCACAGTGATGTTTTTTTAAAATATTTTTAAAGTTGTAGATGGACACAATATCTTTATTTATTTTTTATGTGGTGCTGAGGATCAAACCCAGTGCTTCATGCATGTGAGGCAAGCGTTCCACCACTGAGCTACAACCCCAGCCTTACAGTGAGGATACTTTCCATAGAGGCCAACCAGAACTGATAAACTTTTTAAAATATTTGCTTATTTCTAAGTTACAATTATATATGCTAAAATTGCAGGTAATATAAGAGTGGAATAAGTAAATATTTAAAATACTCTATAGTTACATGAATTATAGAAATAGAATAATGATTAATGGTACCTATAGTACATTGATACTAATAAAACCAGTAGCTTTAGTGTTTGGATCATTTCAGCACAACTCTGTCACAATGGTTATTTTAGGATGACTTAATTCATTGTCAAGATAGAGAAGCAAACTGAGTGAGTTATATAGTTCTATTTGGCAATATATAATAAGATCATCAAAAGGATAAATATTTTTTTCCTTTTCCTAGCCATGGGAGATTTTATTTGTTTGTTTCTCTAGTATTAAACACCATAGTGGACTTCATCTTCAGTAGTGACCTTCCATATGTATTGTTTTAGATTGGCCCTACTTTTTTTTCAACTCAAATCCTATCTCACTGCTCTCTTCTTTGGAAGTAATCTTGCCTTTGTGTTGGTGTTAGTATAAGACTGTGGCCTTCTAATAGAATTTAGCCCTTTTGTTTTTCTTTACCTCCCTTTACCTCTCTGAGGTATACATTTTCTTTCTAGTCTTTCTTTGTTTTGTTTTCATCCCCTTACTGTTTCTTCTGTCCCTCTGTAGGTTCATTCTCTTCCATGTGAATGTGGTTCAGCCCAAGGCCTTTTTTCTTCATTCTGTATTTTCTTGTAGCTATTCTCTTCTAAACCCAAGGTTTCAATAGCCATCAGCATTCCATGATGCCCAAATTTATATCTCCAGCTCAGACTTCTTTGTTGACCTATTTTCATGTCAGATATCAGTCATTATATCTTGACTGAATTTGTGCTTTTCCCCCTGGCTCTTTCAGGAATCCCTATCTCATGAATAGTACGATTCACCATATGCTTGCTACATAAGCCAGAGACCTAGATATCTTTCTTAGTAGGGTCTTTGTCATCTCTTTCCTCCTCCCAAAAAAGTCTCTTCTGTCACTATCCCAGGCCAAAAGCATTTGTCTTAGATTAGCCATCTAGCTGGTCCCTGTATATATTCCTTATTTTCTATATTTTGTCTTCATTTTCTCTTCCTAGTCTTTCTTAAACCCATTCCAGTCAGGTTTATGCCCCAACTACTCCAGTGAAATTACTATTTTTTTTTTTTTTTTTTGGCACTGATGATTAAACTCAGGGGTACTTCACCACTAAGACACATCCCCAGCCCTATTTTGTGTTTTGTGTAGGGACAGGGTCTCACTGAGTTGCTTAATGCCTTGCGGTTGCTGAGGCTGGCTTTGAACTTGAGATTCTCCTGTCTCAACCTCCCAAAGTGCTAAGATTACAGGCATGTGCCACAGCACCCAGCAAAATTACTCTTGTCAAGGACAATGATAACTCTTATTGATGATGATGATGATGATGTTGTTGTTGTAGTAGTAGTAGTAGTGGTAGTAGTAGTAGTAGTAGTAGTAGTAGTAGTAGTAGTAGTAATAGTAGTACTGGGGATTGAACCCAGGGATGCTGAACTACATCCTCATTCTTTTTTATGTTTTATTTTGAGACAGTCTCATTAAGTTCCTAAGGGTCTCACTAACTTACTGAGGCTAGCCTCGAATTTGTGATCCTCCTACCTTAGCCTCCTGAGTCACTGGGATTACAGGTGTGCATAACCACTCCTGGCTCACTGATGCCTTTTATATTGCTAAAGCCGGTGATCAAGACTCAGTCTTCACTTTCCTTAACAAGTCAGCCAAATTTTATCTGATTGAACCCTTCGAAATACTTTATTCTTTTAGCTCCCAGAACACCATACTTCATTTTTATTCTGTTCTACTGCTTACTTTCCTTAGTCTCCTGCTGGTCATTCATCGTTCAGACATTTTTAAAAATCATCCTGGACAGGCATGGCGGTGCATTCTTATAGTCCCTGCTACTCAGGAGGCTGAGGCAAGAAAATGGATTGAGCCCATGATTTCCAGACTAGCCTGAACAGCACAGAAAGACCCTGTCAAAAAATGAATGAATAAAACAGGGAGACAGAAAGGGGAAGAACTGAGGACTGAATTAGAGCAAATTATATTCCATGCTTTTATACTTATGTCAAAGTGAATCCTAATGCTATGTATAATGAAAAAGAACCAATAAAATACAATAAAATATGAATGAATGAATGAGAGAATAAATAGAAGCAGGAAGAATAGTCATCCCCATACTGATCTAGCCTCATGGCTCTAAATATTTTTTCTTTGGTGACTTCCATACTTAAAGACTTCTCTCCTGATCTCCAGAGTGATAAACACACAAACACACACACACAACTGTCTACTGTAAGTCTTCACTTAATGTCTAATAGACATTTTATAGGTAATATGTCCAAAACTATGTTTCTGATGTTACTTCTTAACTTACTATTCCCAATTCTTCTCCTCTTAGTTAACTGACTCAGAATGGCATTAACATGATTTTTCCAGCTGCTCAGGCCAAAAACCCTACAGTCATCCTCAGTTTCTCTTTTCATTTTACTCTCTACATTCACTTGAACAGTATATATTGTTGGCTTCACTTTCAAAATAAATCTAGAATCTAACCACTTATTAATACTGCCACCAAGTTGCTCCATGACATAACCATGCTCACCAGGATTATTAAATACCCTTCTCATTTTATCCTGCTTCTGTCCTTGCCCCATTCAATGTATTATCAGCCTAGCAGAGTAAGTCTCTTAAAATGCACACCCAAGTGTGCCACTACTCTGTAGTGTCTTCCTGTATTAGAGTAAAAGTCAAAGGCTGTGTAAGGATCAAAAAGATCTCATCAGAAGTGACTGGCAGCTCCTGTTTCACTTTATGTTTTGCTGGCTGCTTCACTGTAATCTGGTATACTGGCCTACTTATTCCTCAGGCAGGCCAAGCACAGTCAAGCCTCACGACCTTTGCTGTTCTTGTTGCCTCTATTAGCTGTCTTCAACACCAGCCTAATTCACTTCCTTATCACCTTTATGTCTTGACTCCCTGTTCAGCCTATTAAAATATAATCCTTTTCCCTTCCACAAACTTACTCTTGGTAGTTTTCATTGTTTGTATTGTTTACCACTGTATGCCCAGTTCTTAGAACTGTGCCTGGCACACAGTTTATGTTCAGAAATACTTGTTGAGGATAAGCAGAAGAGCCAAGTTAGAGGCAAGTCATAAGGACCTTTTTATCATGCTGCAAAGATGAGAAACCACTGAAATTTTAGATTTAAGAAAGTTTTCAGCTTAAATACTCATTTTTTAAGAGCACTAAAAATTCTAGTAAGGAGCTATTCAGGTCATTAAATAAAAATGAAAACTTTCACCATGTGGAACATGGGTTAGAGCCAGGAGAGAATAGAAATGAGAAGACTAATTAGTCATTCTGGAAGTAGTCCAGCCAATAAGAGGAAATATGGTTAAATTGATAAGATTTGATGCCTGCAATAGAATAGATACAGTGATGGCAGAGAAATACGGAAAAGAAGATTATTCTAGGTTTTTTCAGTCTGAGTGACTGGTTTGATGAAAGTGCTATTAATCAGAACAAGTGAAGATTTTGTTAGTACTAGTAAGAGCAAGCCACTTGGGGGATTCAGCGACTTTTGAGAATCATATTCAGGCTAGAGACAGATTTCCAGGTCATTAGTATAAAATTAAAAGGTTTAGACATCTAGGACTGTACCTGCCCAGTAAATTTTAATGTTTTGCTGCCTTTGTTGCAGTTCACCTGCTATGATTCTCCAGAGTAAAAAAGATTTTTGTTTTTCGGTCCGTTTGTTTTTGTTTTTGTTTTTTTATACTCTTCCCTCCTGATTCTCCTTTATTTTCACTTACTCTCAGAACCACTTCTCGGTTGGTATCTTTTTCTCATTATTCTTACCCATATTCTGTGGTCTTTTCTATAACTATTTTTTTTAATGTGGTATGTCTCTCCTTGTCCCATGCCATATTACTTCTCTCTCTCTCTCTTGATTTTTTTGTTTGTTTGTTTGCTGTGCTGGAGTGGAGCCTGGTGCCTCAGATATGCTAGGCAAGTGTTCCACCACTGAGCTATATCATATCCCAGCCTGCCATATTACTTTTAACTATTTTTTATGACTTAATTTTTCTTTTTTTAAAGTATCGTGTCAGGTCTTATTACTCCCTCTCTCTACAGCTAATATTCTTATAGGCCTTTTGCTAGGTATTTTTTGAGTGTTTTTAAGTACTATTTTATTTAATTTTCTCACATTTAGTATAAGGTGCATAATATTGTTTACTATGCAACCTCTTTTTATGGGTGAGGAAACTAGGTCCCAGGGTCTTATAGCTAGTAACTGTTCATAAGAGTCTACTCATTTAGAAACTCTCTGAGATAAAATTCTTTGGTCAAGTTCTATCACCTCTCCTTCAGATGTTTATATTCTTACTTTATTATATCAGGTATAAAATTTCTAGTATAGAGCTATTTAGAGCATTTGATATAATAAATAGATATATTAGGAATACAGATTAATATAGGCCATAAAATGTTGTATATGTTTCTTAACTTAAATGTGTTCGTATATTTCAGTAAATAATTAAACACTTAAAAAGTAGGTGTGAGTTTTTTTATATTCTGTATATTAGTTCAGTGTGTGGTGGACACACAAAATTATGAACACATTAATCAGTAGATTTATACAATAAAATGATTGGGAAAAATATATTTTTCTTTTTTCCTTAGCTGTTTGAGTTGGGTCCTGATGGAGGAGATCATGAAACTGATGGAGACCTTCTTGCAGAAACCGATGTGTTGGCTTATGACTGTGCTGCTAGGTAAATGATTTGTTCATTATTCAGTGTAATCCTTACCTGCTTAAAATTTAAAATTTATTATAAACAAGTAAATATAACTTTAAAAATTTTTAACTAATCTGCTATGAATATGCTTTTACACATTGAATTATATGTAGTCATATCCCACTTAGTGATGAGGGTACTCCTGAGAAATGCATTGTCAGGCAATTTTGTCCTTGTATGAATATTAAAGAGTGCATCTGCATCAACCTAGATGTGTAGCCTGCTTCACACATTGGCCATATCATATAGCCATGGTCCTATATGCAGTCTGTGTGTTGACTGAAATGCCATTAGGCAGCAGATGACTGCATGTGAGTATCTCTTTTAATGATACATCATTAAACATAATAATATTCTTTGCAACTTTATTTTACAAGATAAATTGGTTCAAAAAGTAGAAATATACATATATTTTGCACCCTTTTGTTTTCATGCATCTCTTAGAGAACACCTAGTATGCTAGTGTTTTAGTAACTGATACCGTCATTTATTACATTATATATAGTGTCAAGTAGTCACACTAGGCCATAATTTAGATGGCCTGTGTACTCTGATGTCATGCCAGTAGAATGTGCTTGACAGTAACATATTTTGTAAGGTGATCAGCTTTACTTGAAGGTTCTTGGGAGCTTGCCACAGCAGTAGGTTTATTTATGAAGGTTCATAAATAGGGAACTTAGGTTTTATCTGTCCCCCATGTAATCCTAAGAATTATCTCAACACTATACTATGACAAGTCAGTGGTTTGAGTCTGGGAATATTATGATGGGAAAAAAATATATCCAGAGCTTTGTAATAATAATACTATTCTATACTTCACAACAGTAGCTGTGCTAAGAAAACCTTGTGAGGCGTTTATAGGCTTTTTGCTATTGAAAATGTATGTTTTCTGAAATAAGGATGATAGTAACACATTGATTTTGCTTTTACCAGATATATACTTTTGACAACCTAAAGAGTGAATCTGAAGAAAACTGACTATTTCTTCCTTTTAGGTATTAGCCAATATGAACACATCATTTTCAGTAATTCTTAATGTTTTATACAAATGATCATGAGAGGAAATTTCAGGAAAGCTTGGCAGTTAACTAAATTTTGCAAGCTTTAATTATGCCATTGTCATTTACAGTTTTCAGTATATGATTATGAGCCAAGATAAGAGCGTGTACTTCTTGTGTAAGAAATCATCTGGATTTTCTTCATTAGCCTTTTAATGAAGCCCAGACTCTCAAGGGTAGCATTAACATACTTTTTTGACCTTCTGCCTATTGCTCTTCTCCCATCTGTCATAACGCAGTAATGAAACAGACACCCTGCCTTTTCCCAAACCTTTCTTAAACGTTCTTACCTCTACAGATTTGTTCATGGCATACTCCCACTTGCTTCAAGGCTTTTTATTCTTAATCCTAGCTGCAAATAGTTCCTTCTACTCTGTTACATAGAACTTTGTAATTTGCTATGTCCTTTAGCAGATGTCCTTATTTATATACAAGTCTTTTCTCTCCTCTAAAATCAGTATACTTTTGTGTGTAGTTACTGTGTGACATGTTCATTTCCATATACTTTATGAATTCAGTCCTCAGAACAGCTCAATGAACTAGACATTATTTTCACCCCAATTCTCAGATAAAGAAACTGAGGTACAAAGAGGATATAGTAACTTGCCCAGAGTCTCCCAGTTGGCAAGTCAACAAGCCATGCTTTGAATGCTGGACTTGACTTCAGAGCTATTTTCCCAGCTTGCTGTCTCTCAGAACACTGTAGCTGAATGAATAAACTTTAAAACTAAAGTCCAGATTTTCATTTTCTGCAAAATGTTTGTCTTATTTTAATAGGAAAGTTTTATAAGCATGTTGTAGAAACCAAGAAAAGGAGATCTATCAACATAACACAAGTAACTTTTAACTTCTTTGTCATCATGTCTAGGCTTTTCATACGGAGGGTTTTTAATGCTAACAAGAATCCTACAATATGACTATTTTTATGATTTTATTATGAAGAATTTAAAAAATAAATATATGTGACAGGGAAGTACAAAGGCATTGTCTTTGACTCATTAATCTTTCTCAGAGAAAAATATGCAATGATGTTTGATGAACCAGTTCTCCTGCAAGCAGGATGGTGGTATGTAGCATGGGCTCGAGTGTCAGGACCCAGCAGTGATTGTGGTTCTCATGGACAAGCATCTATTACAACAGATGATGGGTAAGCAGAATATTGAAGTCTTGCTTAAACATTTCTCATTTTCATCTGTGAAATATTCTGTCAAAGACTCAGAGTTCTTTCAGCAGGATAAAAAAACTTCATATGATCAGAACATATAATATGATTGCTAAAAATTAAGTTGATGTAACATCATATGCCAATAAGCACATATTCCAAATTAAAGTCTAGACAGGACAGAAAGGTAATAAGACTACTGTTGTTGCTCTTATAAGACAGCATTTGTATGTATTTATGAGTATTAAATTGCTTGAAAGCTTTATTACTAAATTAGAAATTATATGGAGGAGTTTGGAACCATAAAAAATAAACAGATAATTACAATTAAACTTGACAGTGTACGTGTAAACACTTTATAAATTGCAAAGTTTCTAAGGTGTGAGATGATAGTTTTCATGAAATTTTCCTTCTTAAAAATAACTTTCATCTACAGAGTGGTTTTTAGTTTATAAAACATTTCATATATGTTATCTCATTTGGTACCCTTAGGAAATTTGGGAGCAGTGATTAGCCTCATTTTGTATTTGGGACTAGAGAAACAAGGAAATGATTTACTTAGAGTTCTGTGGTTATCGTGGCAGAGCCAGATCTGGACCTGGAATCTGTTAACTTTAAATCCAGCATTCTTCATACTCTTACTCTGATTTATGAGTAAGTTAGGAATAACTATCATTTGTAAGAGAAATTCATTTTATTTCTTATTGCACTTAGCATAAACTATTTGAAATGGGTACAAGTTATATGTTGGTATTTTTCAGTTTACTTCTACTCAAAATCAGAGCTGACCAAAAAAAAAAAAAAAAATCCAGGTTAATATTATTAAGTGAACTCTAGGTTGCTGAATATTCAAAGAACCTGTTGTAGGAAAATTAAATCTGTTGTATGTATCTCTTTCAACTTATGCTAAGATTGTATGCTAGAACTGAGGAGACTGTTCTGATCCTCGACTGTATGGTTCCCATTTACAGTTCAGTCAAACTTGGAATATCTTGGAACTTTAAGGCTAAAGCCTATGCATATAGTCAAACAGATTTTATACTGTTTGTAAGTGGAAATCTTTTGTTAGTTTACTGCTGTCCAGAAAGCTGAGCTGGAGGGCTAGGACTGAGCAGAACAACTATTTACTTAAGAGTTCCTAATTAAGTTCAGTTCCTTCATTTTGCTGATTCAGTCATTCATAGTTAAAATCAGGATAGTACTTATAGTTTTCTTTTTTCTGAAAGGAATGAATAATTTTCACTAATATAAGATTTGAAAGTGTGATTATTAATTCCTTAGTTCCTTTAATGAATCTTAGATCATGTTGTTTAGGCATCATTATTTTTTCTCTTCTTAGGGTTGTTTTCCAGTTTAAGAGTTCAAAGAAATCAAATAATGGTACAGATGTTAATGCTGGTCAGATACCTCAATTATTGTACAGGTATTTAGCATATTTATAGTTAATCAATGTGGTTTATTCATTTGCTATACTGAAGTAGAAAAATGGATAATGTAAAAATTTTACATTATAAAATATGTAGCATAATAAAGGAGAATTTATTGAAGCATTCTAGAAATTACAATACACTGGTAAAAATGTGGCTGATTAAACAAAAACAGTTAATAATTTGCATATTTTTAAACATTTTCTGTATCAAACTTAATTTTAAGCTTTTTTCTAAAGATTCAAATTAATAGCATTATGCCTATAATCATTTTAATAACTTATTTTTAACATTTGTCTTTTTTCTTACCAAATTCATCCAAATTGGTCTTAAATAAATGTAATTGGGTGTGAGGGAGAGTACGTTAGATGTAGGCTTGATCCATTTACCTTAATGTTATGTTTTTTATCTTGTGGAAGGAGCTGGAAAATCTCTTATAGTGATAAATTTCCATGCTTAGTTGAAATATTAAATAACACTTTGTTTGACATTTTTAATATTAAGAATTTTAATTAGTCAATGGTTATTTAGACATTTGGAGGCATATGCCTATGTGTTTATATTTCTACATTGCTGCAGTACTAGAATAAAAAATTAAATGTTCTTTAAGCAATTATTTGGAAGGAAGATATGGGAGAAAGAGAATTCCTGTTCTAAAGGCATTTCTTCTGATTTTTTACTACATAAAGTAAGATTATATCCATTTCAATTTTTTCATTTTTTCCAAGAAGGGAGTTTTCTGGTTTGTTTGTTTTGTGCACTCCTAAGTACTAAAAATTGTTTTCTAATGTAATCTGTTATAGTCATTGTAATATATAGCTTTATGAAAATAACAAGTTACATTGGACTATTCCTAATTACTATTGGTTGAATAATTTTTGATAATAACATTAAATAGTGGTGTTACTGCAGAACTTAAGTTACATATGTTCTGTACTAAGAGGAGAAAGCCTCTGCTCCACAGTCTTAACCAGGTAGAATTTAAAGAAAGTGTTTGACCTCCTAAAAACTTAGTTAAATTTTAGAAAGTGTTTTCAAAAAGCTCCCTATTGGCATTTTACCTGCCCTCCAACATTAAATTTAATTTAATTATTTCACTATTACAAAAATGTATGTTTTAAAAAAGAAAAATGTTGGATTTTTCAACATTACTGTATGTGTATCTATTGCCTTCAGACTTCCAACCAGTGATGGCAGTGCTTCAAAAGGCAAACAACAAACCAGTGAACCTGTACACATTTTAAAGAGATCTTTTGCAAGAACTGTCTCAGTGGTAAGCCATTTTTTTAAATTTCAACTTTTCTATGCAGCATTGTTTAATTTTGACATTTAGTATTTATCTGCTGTCCTAGGAATTTAATCTATAGCTTTCTGAACTCAGATATGCTTCTGTACTAGCCTTTATCTTCTAGGCCAAAGATAACACATAACTGTAAATGGAATAATGGAGATATTGCCTATGATGCCCAGTTGACATGTTCTTCTCATTTCTGAAATAAATGGTAGCTTTTCTGTTAAGTCATGTATGAATGCATATATGAAGGAATTAGGTGAAGAGAAAGTTAAGGATAGTGCTGGCCCAGAAAACAATACTTGAAGAGATAAGTAGAAGATTTGCTTGTCCAAGTAGGAATTTTGTTAAATTGCTTGAGCATTCCCACTCTATATTTAAAGTTGTATTATGCTCTTGGGGTTACCATGGCAGAATGGAAAGTCACTTAATGCAATTCAGAGATCATAATGTGTCTACTCAGGAAGTCTGAGTTAATATCTTGCTCTTCCATCTATTAACTGAGGATTCTTGTGCAAGTTATGTATAAATAAGTTACATCATAGCATTATTGTGAATTCCTAATAAATGAGATATATAAAATGCTTTTTGATCTGTAAGGAATGATATGAATGATATGATTTATTAACATAGCTTGTAGTTTCTCTATTGATAAAATGCTTAGGAAGAATGTTTTTTGCTCTTTTTTCATTTAAACCTCAAAGTTAATACATGGACTTTGTAGGAATGAAGTATAAAAGGGATAAAACAATACTAAAAAGTAAAACGTTCTTTCCCAATTCCTTGTTATTACCATAAACCTACTACTACTACCTATATTTTCAAGTATATTCTTGCAGACCTTGTTTTTGTTTTTGCAGTGCCAAGAATTGAGCCTTGTGCATGGTAGGCAAGTGCAACCACTGAACCACACCCCCTGCCTGAGCACAAAAGGGGTGTGGTTCAGTTTTTTATATACACAAAAACGTACATTAGTGGTGTGTATCTAGTATGATATGGACCTTTTTTTTTTTCATTTGTTATGATACAGTTTTCATCTTCCTTTTTAAAAACTTCATAGTATAAGCTGTGGACAGTTTTCTTTTTTTTTTTTTTAAATGTTTCATTTTTCTCCATTTACTGTTTGCATAGTATTCAGTGGAATAATTGTGTTGTAATTTGTTTCAGCCTATTCATATCAGAAAAAGTTTCTCATTTTTTGACTCTTGCAATTTCTTCATAGAAACTCCATACATATATCGTTGATTACCAATGTATTTATGTGCATATTTCTGTTGAAATGTGCCCATTTAAATTTTGATATATCTTTGGCCCAAAAAGGCTTGACAATTTAAGAGAATGCTTTGAAAAAGAGACCACAAGCATGTGACTCCCTGGTTTCTTTGCATACTTTTAATATAAACCGAGTTTGGTATGTTTCGATTCGTATAAGGATCTTTGTTTTGTTTTATTTTTTAGTAATCTTTTTTCTCTGTTTGATAAATCTTTTTGTATTTATATCTAAGTGAGTTAGTGGTCAGAGCTAATTGTAATATTTATTATCTTATTCTGTTATCTTTATTGAATAAGACATTTGTTGAGGCATTTCTTTATACTATAAACTATCAACTCTCCTTTTTTGGTATTATTACCCTTTGGGATTTGGGAGGGATGGGGAAGTAAACTACTCCCTTTTCATCATGTAAGCATAAGAAACGTGCAGACTTGCCAGAACTGCAGGGAAAGTCTACCCTAATCCATATTCTAGAATTTCAAAAATTCCAAATAAGAATTTTTCAGTGTTTTCTGGTAAACTTTTTCTTCTGTTAATTTGTTTGTTAAGAATTGCCTGTAGTTTGTGTCATAAATTTTAATATACAGACCTAAAATAAGCTATTGATACTGTCAGTGGTGCCTAACACTAAAACACTTGTATTTTTAGTTTAATTTTTTATACAGTAGCTATATAGAATTTAATTTTCCTTGCAATTAAACATGTACTTATATGTCATTTTCCCCTTGTTCATGTGATAAACTATATAGGTTGAGAGCAGGGAATCTTAAGAATGTATTTTTTAAAATACATAAATACTTGTTCATGTGATAAACTATATAGGTTGAGAGCAGGGAATCTTAAGAATGTATTTTTTAAAATACATAAATACTGAAGAATGTTTATAAATATCTGCTTTACTTTTTTTGTCAAACTTCAAAGATGAACTCTTAATGGTAATTTAGTAAGTGAACTATAATCGTGTCTATTATTTGGGCTGACAAATTTAGTAAAACAGTTCAAGATAAAGAGGTTTTGAAGTTACATGTAATTATCTTCTCATTTGATTCACCCTCTGGTCTCATAATTGTCTATTTTTTCATATTCTGGATTAGGAATGTTTTGAGTCATTGCTGAGTATTCTTCATTGGAGTTGGACCACCTTAGTCTTAGGAGTTGAAGAACTTAGAGGATTAAAAGGATTCCAGTTCACAGCTACACTTCTAGATTTAGAGAGACTGCGCTTTGTGGGTACCTGTTGTCTGAGGTTATTGCGTGTCTATACCTGTGAAATTTACCCAGTGTCAGGTATGATGTATTTTTTAAATGACTTTAGGGAGAAAACATCTGAGACCTTGAGAGATGATTCTTTTAAGGATTACCAGGAGTTAAAGATCTTCAGCTGCTTTTAAGCTGCTCCAGAAATGAGGGGAGACAGCTTACTGTGATGCTTGTATGTTTGCTTATAAAAATAAAATAGATTTTATATAATTCTGATAACAAAAAGCCATCATAGGCTGATTAAATACTCTTAATAAAAGAGTTATTTTATACATATTTGTCCAGTAGAAATACTTTCTCAACAAATGGTTTGATATCAAAACCAGTTTATTTTTTTCCATTTAGATTTTTTTAAAGTAATAATTTTGGACCACACTCAATCTCTATGTTGTTTGATTTCTAGGTTATTTGTGATTTTTAGCTATGTAGTTAATTATGGAATTATATTGATTATTTTAATGCCTATTTAGTATTTGTATTGACTAGTATTTAATTAGTAGTATTAACTAGCAATTTACTTTTTTCCCCTCATAGCTACAGGAAAAGCAGTTGTAGAAGAAACTAGCAAATTAGCAGAGTGTATTGGAAAAACCAGAACTTTATTAAGAAAAATTTTATCAGAAGGAGTTGACCATTGCATGGTGAAGTTGGATAATGATCCTCAAGGATATCTCAGTCAACCCTTGAGTCTTCTAGAGGCTGTCCTCCAGGAGTGTCACAATACTTTTACTGCCTGTTTTCATTCTTTCTACCCAACTCCTGCATTACAGTGGGCTTGCCTTTGTGATCTCTTGAATTGTTTGGATCAGGTAATTTAAGTTTATAAAATCATAGTTGAAAATATGATACATTATTTAGTTTGCTTCCAGAAAATAAATTTCAGTTGCCTCCATCTTTTTAACTTTTTAAAAGGTAAATTAGAAAGCAATTTGGTAACTATGACTTACATAATACAAGTTTATGTTTTTTGTTTTTTTTTTTTTTTTCTGGTACTGGGAATTGAACTCAGGGGTACTTGACCACTGAGCCACATCCCCAGCCCTATTTTGTGTTTTATGTAGAGACAGGGTCTCACTGAGTTGCTTAGCACCTCGCTGTTGCTGAGGCTGGCTTTGAACTCGCGATTCTCCTGTCTCAGCCTCCCTAAAGTGCTGGGATTACAGGCTTGAGCCACCGCGCCCAGCTCATAATACAAGTTTAAAAACTTGTTTTCTGTTTATCATCTTTTAGTTGACACATTTGTGTACCTGCTGATTTACTCTTGGAATCTCTTAGTGACCGTCTGTGTAAGAGGTAATAGAGCAATAGAGAGTGTGTGAGGAGGAGGACAGTACCAAACAGTGGCTCTGGATACCTCCATGTCTGTAAGAACAGGAAGGAGAGAGGCCCTGAGTGAAAAGACATGCTTACATCATTCACTCATTCTTGAGGAAACCATAACCTTCATAGATGTTTATGCACCAGATCACAGTTGCCAAACACAAGGAGCAAAAACCTGACAGATGTTCAATGAGAAACAGATTCACTTAATATTTGGAAACCTCAGTGCTCCTCATGTTCAATGAGAAACAGATTCACTTAATATTTGGAAACCTCAGTGCTCCTCTTTCAGTAATTAAAAGACAAACTAAACAAAAAAAATCAGAGATACAGAAGATTGGAACAGTGTTATCAACTACCTTGATCAGGTTGTCATTTATAAACTAGAAATATACAAATGCAGAATGCATTTTCTTTTCAAGTACACATGGAATATTCACCAAGATAGATCCTGTGTTAGGGCATAAAATAAGTTGACTGAGTTTGAAAAGATTAAAAGTGTAAAGAATGTGCTTTCAGATCACAACAGAATTAAAATTAGAAATCCATAGCAAAAGCTGTTGAGTAAAGTGCCCAAGTATTTGGAAAATTTTGACAATACGTTTAAGTAACCAGTGGACGAAAGAAGAAATAATAAAAGAAGCTTTAAAATACCAGTGAAAGATGAAAATCTAATATCTGAATTTGTGAGATGTTGCTAATGCATTACTCAGAGTAATACATACTTTTTAAATGGTTAGACTAGCAAAGAAGAAATGTTTAGAACTAATGTCTAAAATTCCACTTTAAGAAGGCCAGAAGAAATTGAGCGTCTGGCGCACGCCTGTGACCCCAATGGTTTGAGAAGCTGAGGCAGGAGGATCACTAGTTTAAAGAGCCTCAGCAACTCAGAAAAAAAAAAAAGAGTAAAGATGTGGCTCAGTGGTTGAGCACCCCTGCGTTCAATCCCCAGTCCCAAATAAAAAAAAAAGGAAGCCAGAAGGTAAGCAAATCAAACCCCAATTAAGAAAGAAGAAAACAATAAGGAGAGAACTCAGTGAAATAGAAAACAGAGAAAATTAAGAAGCCAAAATTTGTTTCTTTCAAAAGAAAAATTAATAAATATCTAGCAAGCCTGTTTGAGAGAGACAAGATAAAAGAGAAAGAAAAAACATAAAATACTATTATCAGAAATATAACAAGGAATATCACTATAGATCCAACTAGTGTTAAAGTGATAAGAATGTAATAGATAAACTAATGAATTTTACAATTTCAGAGGAAGTTGACAATTTCACAACAACCAAAACTGATAAAATTTTAAAAATTTTAAAAATCTGAATTGCATTATATCCATCTAAAAAATGGAATTCATTTTTTAAAAATTTCCCATAAAATAAATTCCAGGCCCAGATGTTGTCCTTCATGGATTCTGTTAGACAATTAGAAAGAAATAATGCCAATCTTATAGAAATTCTTCCAGAAAATATAGGGGACAACCCTTTGCAAGTGGTTTTATGGAATTAGTCTTATCCTGCCTGACACTAAAATCTAACAAAAGTATAAAAACAACAACACAAAAGTTACAGATAAATATCACTGAAAAACATGGAGCTTATTTAAATTTTTATTAAGTCAAATGCCAAAATATATCATGAGTTTTCTCTTAGGTAAATTAAACAATTCAAAAATCAATATAATCCATCATTTTAACTAAACAGAACAAATTATATGATCCTCTCAATTGCTAAAGGGAAAACATTTGGCAAAATTAAGTCATTCAATGATGAAAACTTCTTGGCAAACTAGGATATAATGAAACTCTTTGTTTTATAGATAAAGATTATCTTTAAAAAATCAACAGTTGACATCCAACTTAGTGGCTAAATATTGAATGCTGCCCTAAGTTTGGAAAGAAGGTACAAGTGCTCTTACCCTTCCTATTCAACATTATACTGGAAGTCCTACTCTACCTCTTCACCTCCTCCCAATTCAGTGTCATTACCAGGGTATCCCGGGCAACTTGGGATCCATGTGGCAAGATATTTTACCACTTAAGTAGTAACATAGTGGATAGCATATTTCCTGGAGCAAAATTATTACCTGCACTAGTGTGTAACTTAATTCCACTCTCACTTTCAACCATACCACTCTAATGTGGTTATTTCTTTCTTTGTTACTCAACAGGTAACGTTTAGTAAGCATTGGTTCAACCTACAGAATATGACCTTACATTGTGCTTGACTTTGTAACACAAATATTTGATGCACTAAATAATATGTACACAATTTTTGTGAATTAAGATATCTTATGTGGATAAGTTTTTAATATTTTGGTGTAAAATTTTATAAATATTCTACTAATTTTGTGGATAAAATGTGATAACGTAATTTTGTGACCTTAGTGAAATGTTACTATAGTAGTATAGAATTATAATTTATATAATTTATTATTTGAGAAAAATAGTCTCAATGCTTACTGGAAAATGCCTTAGATACTAATTGGGACCTTTACGACATCTCCCTTTGAAAATAACGCTGAAGAGAACATTGATTATGGGGATATATAAACAAACTTTCATTTACTAGAGACCTAGATGCTTGTTTTTGTTGCTTGTTTCTGTTGACCATAACTTTTTCATCTTCATTGGATAGTCACATTGTATTTTAAGATATTGGTGTGATATTATCTCATAACAACACAATTTAAGTTATTGATAGAAAATTTTGGTATGATTTTAAAAATTACTTACCTTTTATGTGTCCAGGAATTTGGCTTATATTGATGCAGTATTTCTTAGCAGGGTTTTTTTGTTTTGTTTTGTTTTTAAAGGATATCCAAGAAGCAAACTTCAAGACCTCAAGTAGCCGACTCCTTGCAGCTGTTATGTCAGCTTTGTGTCACACTTCTGTAAAGCTGACTTCTATTTTTCCTATTGCATATGATGGAGAAGTACTACTGAGATCAATTGTTAAACAAGTTAGCACCGAGAATGACTCAACACTAGTTCATCGTTTTCCCCTTTTGGTAGCACATATGGAAAAACTCAGCCAAGTAGGTCTTTTCTGAAATTTCTTTTATAATGAAGCAGTACAACTGCTTGTTCTTCTGTGTTAGCAAATATGTTTTACCAACTGTTTGACAAATGATTATCTGTTTCATAATATCAGCCAGATTTAAATTTTAAAAATTCTCATTCACTTATAAAGTAAGTTATACAATGAATAGCTATGTTTGTTTTTTTGCTGTATCATTTAAAGCTCCAAATACCATAAACAGTCTTTTCTATTCTAATGTAATATTTTACATTTTCAAGATAGAATGATATGGAAATAAAGAACTTTTAAGACTTCTTCTGTAAAATATTTTAGTATGCTAAAATAAGCAGAGTAAAATAAAAGGCAAAAATAGTAAAAAAAATTAACAACTTCTGTTTTAGTAGAAACTGCTATAGAGAAAAATTAATTTAAAGACATGCCTATATATTTACTTTCTAGATGGGAATTAGTCAATAAAAGTGCAAAAAAAGAAGTAGAAGCCAGGTGCAGTGGTACACACCTGTAATCCAGTGACTTGGGAAGCAAGAAATAGAATATAGAAAAGTTTTCCTAATTATTATATAGTAACCATTTTCCATTGACTAATGCAACAGAAAAAGTTGATGAAAAGCCTGGCACAGTGGCGCATACCTGTAATCCTAGCATTTAGGGAGGCTGAGACAGAAGAATCACGAGTTCAAAGCCAGCCTCAGCAACCGCAAGGCACTAAGCAACTCAGTGAGACCCTGTCTCTACATAAAACACAAAATAGGGCTGGGGATGTGGCTCAGTGGTCGAGTGCCCCTGAGTTCAATCTCTAGTACCAAAAAAAAAAAGGTATGAAGAAAGTTTCAACACTGGGAAGAAAAGTTTGTAGGAAGTTAATGTAATATCTTTGCAGGATACCAGAAGAAATAATAAAAGTAAATATAAGAGCCAGCATGGGAAAAAATTCACCCTTACTAATAGTTTAATGTGAATGAAAGTAATATTAAAGTATCAATGTGTTTCTATGAACTTAAGAAAAATTATTCTCTTACAAATTCCTATGTTGGTGAGGCTATGAAGAAAAATGCGAATCTTATACATTGCTTGTGGCATTATCTATTTAGTCTAAATAATCCTTTTCTTTCAGTCTTTTAATATTTATTGTGTATTTACTATTCACTGGAATTTTTATCAGGTACTAGTTGAGACAGGAGTGAAAATATAAATATGGCCTTCGAATTGGGATTCTGTAAACTAGCAGATACCTACAAGATAAATTTTCATTTCACTGTTAGGTGTTATGAGTTTCCTTATTTTCATAGGAAAATAAGGGAATAATTTGAAGATGAAAGCTCTGTGTATTTTACTAAAAATAAATTTAGAAACCATAATTGGAACCTTAAATGTTCTTCACTAAGTGAAATACCTGAGTGGGTATATTAACTTCATAGAATATGGTTCAACCATTAAAAACAGATATATTTACATTTAATATCAAGACAATTCTTTTAAAATATTTTGAATAAAAAACAAACATGATTATATAAAATACTTATGCAAAAATTATTGATTTGGCCAGGCTCCATGGTGCTCGCCTGTAATCCCAGTGGCTTGGGGGGATGCTAAGACCAGAGGATCTCAAGTTCATAGCCAGCCTCAGCAATGACGAGCACTAAGGAATTCAGTGAGACCCTGTCTCTAAATAAAATACAAAATAGGGCTGAGGATGTGGCTCAGGAGTTGAGTGCCCAAGTTCAATCCCCAACATTCAAAAAAAACCCCAAAAAATAAGTAGTTATTGATTGGAAGAGTATGCTCAGAGATGAAAATAATGTATGAGTGATAAAGTTATGGATAAAAAGTCTAATGTTTTATTTTGTATTTCTCTTTAGGGTTGTAGTATTTTTAAAAAATTATATATACAGGGGCTGGGGTTATGGTTCAGTGGTAGAGTGCCCGCCTAGCACACGTGAGGCACTAGGTTCGATCCTCAGCACCACATAAAAATAAAATAAAGATATTCTGTCCACCTACAACTAAAAAATAAATATAAAAAATTATATATACAGTATGTTTTTTAAACTGCTAACATGTAGTGATTATTAATAATAATTGTATACTTGTGTGTCTACATTAATAATAGTCTATGAATATATGTCCTAGTTAATATATATTTTTCCAATATCGTTTTTGTGGACGAAGCATTCTACCATTTCAGTGTAGCATAATCAATCAATCATACATACACACACACCCACACACATTTACAGTATTCCCAATATTACAGTATTTTAAACAATGCTCCTAGAAATAATCATGAATATGCCTGAAAATTTATATCATTGCCTAAATTTTCATGCATATTCATGATTATTTTCCCAGATTTATACGTAAATCTTTAAGTATATAAAAATTCTTAGTTCAAAGGAAAGCATGTTAATTTGTTACTAATTACCAAATAACTTTTGGAAAGCTAACGTCAGCTTATGTTTGCCATGATTAGTGAATAAGAGTACTTTTTTCTAAAAGTTTAGTGGCCAGTAATATGCTATTTTAAAAAAATTTGGTCCTTATACAAATCATATTGACAAAGTATTAACACTAGATTATTTGGCAAGTTTCTTGTATTAATCTCAACTACTAATTAAACACTAAAACAGGCATAAATGTATACACTTCACATACTCCCTCACAATTCTCTCCCCACTCTAGTGAAGTGCCGCAAGATTCTTGATTATGGAGTACAATTGAGGGTTGAGTTTTATCAAAAGCTAATTTTCTAAGATTTTCCAGAAAGTGAAGTTTCTGGAGAATGGGAAGGTAAAAGGGATAAAAGAATTAAGGTTTTAATAAAAATCAAGAGTTGATTTAAATTCATAAGAATCAGATTATAAGCGAACCACATATTATGGTGATTTTATTCAAATATCCGTAGAAATAACTTAAATATGAAAGGCTATTTCTGACTGTTTTTTGTTCAGCCTAAGATTGTAGTAGGAAAGAAGTTAAAAATGTGGTCATGATGACTTCAACTGAAAAGTTAGTTGATTTCCAAATGGATTGAAAGTACACTCATTTATATATTTGATTTGTTTTGAGAACAGAGAGATTTAACTCTGTGCCCCTCTTCATCCTGAGATTTTGGTTACTATGGCCTCCTGATGAAATTAAACATTTCACTTTCTGTTCAGTGTGGGCTAAAAGACATGGAAGATGGCAAAGAATTTAAATAATTTTCATGCTTGATATCAGCTAAATTAATAATCTTTTCCATGTTTTCCTTTGGTTTTTAATGGGATTCGGATTTCTTATAATTTTTCCATTGGTAAAAGATGGAATTTTATTTCCCTTTAGAATTTGAATATAGTGACAATTGTAAAATTGCCTATTTACTGCATGCATGGACAAGAGAATTTTGTTAGAAAATTTATTTGCATCGATTTAGAGTTGCTTCACCTCTATTCCAGAAATAATTATCTCTGATTGAAATCTTGTCCTATAAAAAAAGTTTTAAATGGGAAAAATAGTTTTCTCTCTGTTTTATAGGATTGTGGCTGAGATTTTAAATAAGAGAATGTGGGAAAATTACTCCATGCTAATAAAAACACAAGCATAGCTTAGCATGGTGATGCACACCTGTAATCCCGGCTGTTCACGAGGCTGAGGCAGGAGGATTGCAAGTTCCAGGATAGTCTCACTAACTCAGCAAGACCCTGTGTAGCTCAGTGGTAAAGCGCCCCTGTGTTCAATCCCCAATACCTGCCTCCACACACAAAACATAAACACTATGTAAATTTATGTTGTTTTTATGATACACAGATTTTATTCATTCCCTGGAAGGTCAGAAAAGACCTTCCAAATGAAAAGTAGATAAAGAAGCTTTATATACAACTGGATAAATTCATAGAAATAGACTGATTCAGGTCTGGATATTATAATTATCATATGGAATGACAAAATTTTGCAACTATATACTCATGGAAAGTAAAATTTAAAAAAATACCTGGGCACTTTCTCTTCTCATGTACCATAGAGTGAAGAGAACATCTCAGGGATGACAAGCTTCCGTGAAGTTCTGGAGAAAATGCTTGTTATTGTTGTGTTACCAGTCAGAAACAGCCTGAGAAGAGAAAATGAACTCTTCTCCTCCCACCTGGTCTCTAATACTTGTGGATTATTGGCCAGTATTGTCAGTGAACTGACAGCATCAGCCCTGGGATCTGAGGTAATAAGTTATATATTTTATGACTGAATAAAAAGCACACACATAAATTTTCCAGTTTCTTTTTTCATTTTTTTTGATTTTATGAAAACTAGTTTATGCTTTTGTTGATAAAAAAATAATTTCCTTCCAACTCAGTTTTTTTTCTTTGCCTTTCCTCATACTTTTTGTCTGTTTTTATGTGCTGCTGCTTCCTCATCTGCCCTGTTAACAAACCTTCAGCCCCTTGCCCCAGTAAAAGTGAAAATAGTTCCCATTGCTGGTTGATGAGTATTATTATGAAGTAAGGCTACTGATAAAAAACATGTGGTATTGAAAAGGTAAAGAGGTTCAAACCTTTGCTCTTCCCACTTATTTGACCCAAGCCTCTATATACATGGAAAATCAGTTATTTTTGTCTCATTTATATCACAGTTTTTAAAATTGTAAAATATTCATAATATAAAATTTGTCATTCTAATCATTTTTTGTGTACAGTTCAGTGACATTAAGAACATGTACCTTGTGCAGCCGTTGTTACAAAGTTTAAAAAGTATAAAATACTATGTTTGAGAAAATCATGTGAAGCAGTTTTAAACATCTTTTTATTTTGTAGGGTAACATTTCTTTTCCCTCCATTTCACTACCTTACTCTGTTTGGTAACATGTCTGAATGATTTGACTAAAGTTGATATATCTTTCTCGCGCACCAAAAGTAGACTGTAGATTGGTTTTGGAAATCATGTTTTAATGTGAAGTATCTTATATCACTCAAAGAAATGTTTAATAGCCTACATATATGTTCAGTGGCCCCAGCTCTCAAATTTCTTGCCAAGGAACTTTTCTTTTCTTTTCTTTTTTTTTTATTTAAATGCATTTCAAGTCATAGTACATAACCAGATCTCTGTTTTTCCATTTCTCTGATTGCAAACCAAATAAAGTCACATCATTAGAGTCTTCATAGATGTGCCAGGGGTAGTAA